>CAJUYC020000093.1:0-1200000 GCA_910591585.2 Nysson spinosus | reverse complement strand
GATCCATTTTAAACTAATTGTTCTATCTGATACTAAGTGTTCGATACGGTGCCAGGCGAAGCGTCTGTTCTCTGAAATGTGTGGCGATGCCGCTCGAAACCGTATGTGTTCGACGAAACTAAGTTGTCGACCTTGTGAGAGAGGAAACTCGAAATGCGAAACTTAATTCCATTTTAAAATAATTGATCTATATGATATTAAGTGTTCGATACTGTGCCAGGGGAAGCGCCCGTTCTCTGAAATCTGTGGCGATGCTACTCGAAACCGTATGTGTTCGTCGAAACTAAGCGGTCGACCTTGTGAGAGAGGAAACTCCAGATGCGAAACTTAGTTCCATTTTCAACTAATTGTTCTATCTGAAACTAAGTGTTCGATACTGTGCCAGGGGAAGCGCCCGTTCTCTGAAATCTGTGGCGATGCTACTCGAAACCGTATGTGTTCGTCGAAACTAAGCGGTCGACCTTGTGAGAGAGGAAACTCGAAATGCGAAACTTAATTCCATTTTAAAATAATTGATCTATATGATATTAAGTGTTCGATACTGTGCCAGGGGAAGCGCCCGTTCTCTGAAATCTGTGGCGATGCTACTCGAAACCGTATGTGGTCGTCGAAACTAAGCGGTCGACCTTGTGAGAGAGGAAACTCCAGATTCGAAACTTAGTTCCATTTTCAACTAATTGTTCTATCTGAAACTAAGTGTTCGATACTGTGCCAGCAGAAGCGCCTGTTCTCTGAAATCTGTGGCGATGCCACTCGAAACCGTATGCGTTCGGCGAAACTAAGTGGTCGACCTTGTGAGAGAGGAAACTCCAGATGCGAAACATAGTTCAATTTTAAACTAATTGTTCTATCTGAAACTAAGTGTTCGATACTGTGCCAGGGGAAGCGCCCGTTCTCTGAAATCTGTGGCGATGCTACTCGAAACCGTATGTATTCGTCGAAACTAAGCGGTCGACCTTGTGAGAGAGGAAACTCCAGTTGCGAAACTTAGTTCCATTTTCAACTAATTATTCTATCTGAAACTAAGTGTTCGATACTGTGCCAGCAGAAGCGCCTGTTCTCTGAAATCTGTGGCGATGCCACTCGAAACCGTATGCGTTCGGCGAAACTAAGTGGTCGACCTTGTGATAGAGGAAACTCCAGATGCGAAACATAGTTCAATTTCAAACTAATTGTTCTATCTGAAACTAAGTGTTCGATACTGTGCCAGGAGAAGCGCCTGCTCTCTGAAATCTGTGGCGATGCTACTCGAAACCGTATGTGTTCGACGAAACTAAGTGGTCGACCTTGTGAGAGAAGAAACTCCAGATGCGAAACTTAGTTCCATTTTAATCTTATTGTTCTATCTGAAACTACGTTTTCGATGCTGTGCCAGGAGAAGCGCCTGCTCTCTGAACTGTGTGGCGATGCCGCTCGAAACCGTATGTGTTCGACGAAACTAAGTGGTCGACCTTGTGAGAGAGGAAACTCCAGATGCGAAATATAGTTCCATTTTAATCTTATTGTTCTATCTGAAACTTAGTGTTCGGTACAATGCCAGGAGAAGCGCCTGTTCTCTGAAATCTGTGGCGATGCCACTCGAAACCGTATGTGTTCGACGAAACTAAGTGGTTGACCTTGTGAGAGAGGATACTCCTGATGCGAAACATAGTTCCATTTTAAATTAATTGTTTTGTCTGACATAAGTGTTCGATACTCTGCCAGGAGAAGCGCCCGTTCTCTGAAATCTGTGGCGATGCTACTGGAAACCGTATGTGTTCGACGAAACTAAGTGGTCGACCTTGTGAGAGAGGAAACTCCAGATGCGAAACTTAGTTCCATTTTAAACTCATTGTTCTATCTGAAACTATGTGTTCGATGATGTGCCAGCAGAAACGCCGTTCTGCGAAATCTGTGGCGATACCACTCGAAACTGTATGTGTTCGACGAAACTAAGTGGTCGACCTTGTGAGAGAGGATACTCCAGATGCGAAACTTAGTTCCATTTTAACCTAATTGTTCTATCTGATACTAAGTGTTCGATACTGTGCTAGGAGAAGCGCCTGTTCTCTGAAATCTGTGGCGATGCCACTCGAAACCGTATTTGTTCGACGAAACTAAGTTGTCGACCTTGTGAGAGAGGAAACTCGAAATGCGAAACTTAATTCCATTTTAAAATAATTGATCTATATGATATTAAGTGTTCGATACTGTGCCAGGGGAAGCGCCCGTTCTCTGAAATCTGTGGCGATGCTACTCGAAACCGTATGTGTTCGTCGAAACTAAGCGGTCGACCTTGTGAGAGAGGAAACTCCAGATGCGAAACTTAGTTCCATTTTCAACTAATTGTTCTATCTGAAACTAAGTGTTCGATACTGTGCCAGCAGAAGCGCCTGTTCTCTGAAATCTGTGGCGATGCCACTCGAAACCGTATGCGTTCGGCGAAACTAAGTGGTCGACCTTGTGAGAGAGGCAACTCGAAATGCGAAACTTAATTCCATTTTAAAATAATTGATCTATATGATATTAAGTGTTCGATACTGTGCCAGGGGAAGCGCCCGTTCTCTGAAATCTGTGGCGATGCTACTCGAAACCGTATGTGTTCGTCGAAACTAAGCGGTCGACCTTGTGAGAGAGGATACTCCAGATGCGAAACTTAGTTCCATTTTAACCTAATTGTTCTATCTGATACTAAGTGTTCGATACTGTGCTAGGAGAAGCGCCTGTTCTCTGAACTCTGTGGCGATGCCACTCGAAACCGTATTTGTTCGACGAAACTAAGTTGTCGACCTTTTTAGAGAGGAAACTCGAAATGCGAAACTTAATTCCATTTTAAAATAATTGATCTATATGATATTAAGTGTTCGATACTGTGCCAGGGGAAGCGCCCGTTCTCTGAAATCTGTGGCGATGCTACTCGAAACCGTATGTGTTCGTCGAAACTAAGCGGTCGACCTTGTGAGAGAGGAAACTCCAGATGCGAAACTTAGTTCCATTTTCAACTAATTGTTCTATCTGAAACTAAGTGTTCGATACTGTGCCAGCAGAAGCGCCTGTTCTCTGAAATCTGTGGCGATGCCACTCGAAACCGTATGCGTTCGGCGAAACTAAGTGGTCGACCTTGTGAGAGAGGAAACTCCAGATGCGAAACATAGTTCAATTTTAAACTAATTGTTCTATCTGAAACTAAGTGTTCGATACTGTGCCAGGGGAAGCGCCCGTTCTCTGAAATCTGTGGCGATGCTACTCGAAACCGTATGTGTTCGTCGAAACTAAGCGGTCGACCTTGTGAGAGAGGAAACTCCAGATGCGAAACTTAGTTCCATTTTCAACTAATTGTTCTATCTGAAACTAAGTGTTCGATACTGTGCCAGCAGAAGCGCCTGTTCTCTGAAATCTGTGGCGATGCCACTCGAAACCGTATGCGTTCGGCGAAACTAAGTGGTCGACCTTGTGAGAGAGGAAACTCCAGATGCGAAACATAGTTCAATTTTAAACTAATTGTTCTATCTGAAACTAAGTGTTCGATACTGTGCCAGGAGAAGCGCCTGTTCTCTGAAATCTGTGGCGTTACCACTCGAAACTGTATGTGTTCGACGAAACTAAGTGGTCGACCTTGTGAGAGAGGATACTCCAGATGCGAAACTTAGTTCCATTTTAACCTAATTGTTCTATCTGATACTAAGTGTTCGATACTGTGCTAGGAGAAGCGCCTGTTCTCTGAAATCTGTGGCGATGCCACTCGAAACCGTATTTGTTCGACGAAACTAAGTTGTCGACCTTGTGAGAGAGGAAACTCGAAATGCGAAACTTAATTCCATTTTAAAATAATTGATCTATATGATATTAAGTGTTCGATACTGTGCCAGGGGAAGCGCCCGTTCTCTGAAATCTGTGGCGATGCTACTCGAAACCGTATGTGTTCGTCGAAACTAAGCGGTCGACCTTGTGAGAGAGGAAACTCCAGATGCGAATCTTAGTTCCATTTTCAACTAATTGTTCTATCTGGAACTAAGTGTTCGATACTGTGCCAGCAGAATCGCCTGTTTTCTGAAATCTGTGGCGATGCCACTCGAAACCGTATGCGTTCGGCGAAACTAAGTGGTCGACCTTGTGAGAGAGGAAACTCCAGATGCGAAACATAGTTCCATTTTCAACTAATTGTTCTATCTGAAACTAAGTGTTCGATACTGTGCCAGCAGAAGCGCCTGTTCTCTGAAATCTGTGGCGATGCCACTCGAAACCGTATGTGTTCGACGAAACTAAGTGGCCGACCTTGTGAGAGAGGAAACTCCAGATGCGAAACTTAGTTCCATTTTAAACTAATTGTTCTATCTGAAACTAAGTGTTCGATACTGTGCCAGGAGAACCGCCTGTTCTCTGAAATCTGTGGCGATGCCACTCGAACCCGTATGTGTTCGACGAAATTAAGTCGTCAACCTTGTGAGAAAGGAAACTCCAGATGCGAAACATTGTTCCATTTTAAACTAATTGTTCTATCTGAAACTAAGTGTTCGATAATGTGCCAGGAGAAGCGCCTGTTCTCTGAAATCTGTGGCGATGCCACTCGAAACCGTATGTGTTCGACGAAACTAAGTGGCCGACCTTGTGAGAGAGGAAAGTCCAGATGCGAAACTTAGTTCCATTTTAAACTAATTGTTCTATCTGAAACTAAGTGTTCGATACTGTGCCAGCAGAAGGGCCTGTTCTCTGAAATCTGTGGCGATGCCACTCGAAACCGTATGCGTTCGGCGAAACTAAGTGGTCGACCTTGTGAGAGAGGAAACTCCAGATGCGAAACATAGTTCAATTTTAAACTAATTGTTCTATCTGAAACTAAGTGTTCGATACTGTGCCAGGAGAAGCGCCTGTTCTCTGAAATCTGTCGCGATGCTACTCGAAACCGTATGTGTTCGACGAAATTAAGTGGTCGACCTTCTGAGAGAGGAAACTCCAGATGCGAAATTTAGTTCCATTTTAAACTAATTGTTCTATCTGAAACTATGTGTTCGACACTGTGCCAGGAGAAGCGCCTGTTCTCTGAAATCTGTGGCGATGCCACTCGAAACCGTATGTGTTCGACGAAACTAAGTGGCCGACCTTGTGAGAGAGGAAACTCCAGATGCGAAACTTAGTTCCATTTTAAACTAATTGTTCTATCTGAAACTAAGTGTTCGATACTGTGCTAGGAGAAGCGCCTGGTCTCTGAAATCTGTGGCGATGCCACTCGAAACCGTATTTGTCAGACGAAACTAAGTCGTCGACCTTGTGAGAGAGGAAACTCCTGATGCGAAACTCAGTTCCAATTAAAACTAATTGTTCTATCTGAAACTAAGTTTTCGATACTGTGCCAGGAGAAGCGCCTGTTCTCTGAAATCTGTGGCGATGCTACTCGAAACCGAATGTGTTAGACGAAACTAAGTGGTCGACCTTGTGAGAGAGGAAACTCCAGATGCGAAACATAGTTCCATTTTGAACTAATTGTTCTATCTGAAACTAAGTGTTCGATAATGTACCAGGAGAAGCGCCTGTTCTCTGAAACCTGTGGCGATGCTACTCGAAACCGAATGTGTTCGACGAAACTAAGTGGTCGACCTTGTGAGAGATGAAACTCCAAATCCGAAACATAGTTCCATTTTAAACTAAGTGTTCTATTTGTAACTAAGTGTTCGACAGTGTGCCAGGAGAAGCGCCTATTCTCTGAAACCTGTGGCGATGCTACTCGAAACCGAATGTGTTAGACGAAACTAAGTGGTCGACCTTGTGAGAGAGGAAACTCCACATGCGAAATTTAGATCCATCTGAAACAAATTGTTCTATCTGAAACTAAGTGTTCGATACTGTGCTAGGAGAAGCGCCTGTTCTCTGAAATCTGTGGCGATGCCACTCGAAACCGTATTTGTTCGACGAAACTAAGTTGTCGACCTTGTGAGAGAGGAAACTCGAAATGCGAAACTTAATTCCATTTTAAAATAATTGATCTATATGATATTAAGTGTTCGATACTGTGCCAGGGGAAGCGCCCGTTCTCTGAAATCTGTGGCGATGCTACTCGAAACCGTATGTGTTCGTCGAAACTAAGCGGTCGACCTTGTGAGAGAGGAAACTCCAGATGCGAAACTTAGTTCCATTTTCAACTAATTGTTCTATCTGAAACTAAGTGTTCGATACTGTGCCAGCAGAAGCGCCTGTTCTCTGAAATCTGTGGCGATGCCACTCGAAACCGTATGCGTTCGGCGAAACTAAGTGGTCGACCTTGTGAGAGAGGCAACTCGAAATGCGAAACTTAATTCCATTTTAAAATAATTGATCTATATGATATTAAGTGTTCGATACTGTGCCAGGGGAAGCGCCCGTTCTCTGAAATCTGTGGCGATGCTACTCGAAACCGTATGTGTTCGTCGAAACTAAGCGGTCGACCTTGTGAGAGAGGATACTCCAGATGCGAAACTTAGTTCCATTTTAACCTAATTGTTCTATCTGATACTAAGTGTTCGATACTGTGCTAGGAGAAGCGCCTGTTCTCTGAACTCTGTGGCGATGCCACTCGAAACCGTATTTGTTCGACGAAACTAAGTTGTCGACCTTGTTAGAGAGGAAACTCGAAATGCGAAACTTAATTCCATTTTAAAATAATTGATCTATATGATATTAAGTGTTCGATACTGTGCCAGGGGAAGCGCCCGTTCTCTGAAATCTGTGGCGATGCTACTCGAAACCGTATGTGTTCGTCGAAACTAAGCGGTCGACCTTGTGAGAGAGGAAACTCCAGATGCGAAACTTAGTTCCATTTTCAACTAATTGTTCTATCTGAAACTAAGTGTTCGATACTGTGCCAGCAGAAGCGCCTGTTCTCTGAAATCTGTGGCGATGCCACTCGAAACCGTATGCGTTCGGCGAAACTAAGTGGTCGACCTTGTGAGAGAGGAAACTCCAGATGCGAAACATAGTTCAATTTTAAACTAATTGTTCTATCTGAAACTAAGTGTTCGATACTGTGCCAGGGGAAGCGCCCGTTCTCTGAAATCTGTGGCGATGCTACTCGAAACCGTATGTGTTCGTCGAAACTAAGCGGTCGACCTTGTGAGAGAGGAAACTCCAGATGCGAAACTTAGTTCCATTTTCAACTAATTGTTCTATCTGAAACTAAGTGTTCGATACTGTGCCAGCAGAAGCGCCTGTTCTCTGAAATCTGTGGCGATGCCACTCGAAACCGTATGCGTTCGGCGAAACTAAGTGGTCGACCTTGTGAGAGAGGAAACTCCAGATGCGAAACATAGTTCAATTTTAAACTAATTGTTCTATCTGAAACTAAGTGTTCGATACTGTGCCAGGAGAAGCGCCTGTTCTCTGAAATCTGTGGCGTTACCACTCGAAACTGTATGTGTTCGACGAAACTAAGTGGTCGACCTTGTGAGAGAGGATACTCCAGATGCGAAACTTAGTTCCATTTTAACCTAATTGTTCTATCTGATACTAAGTGTTCGATACTGTGCTAGGAGAAGCGCCTGTTCTCTGAAATCTGTGGCGATGCCACTCGAAACCGTATTTGTTCGACGAAACTAAGTTGTCGACCTTGTGAGAGAGGAAACTCGAAATGCGAAACTTAATTCCATTTTAAAATAATTGATCTATATGATATTAAGTGTTCGATACTGTGCCAGGGGAAGCGCCCGTTCTCTGAAATCTGTGGCGATGCTACTCGAAACCGTATGTGTTCGTCGAAACTAAGCGGTCGACCTTGTGAGAGAGGAAACTCCAGATGCGAATCTTAGTTCCATTTTCAACTAATTGTTCTATCTGAAACTAAGTGTTCGATACTGTGCCAGCAGAATCGCCTGTTTTCTGAAATCTGTGGCGATGCCACTCGAAACCGTATGCGTTCGGCGAAACTAAGTGGTCGACCTTGTGAGAGAGGAAACTCCAGATGCGAAACATAGTTCCATTTTCAACTAATTGTTCTATCTGAAACTAAGTGTTCGATACTGTGCCAGCAGAAGCGCCTGTTCTCTGAAATCTGTGGCGATGCCACTCGAAACCGTATGTGTTCGACGAAACTAAGTGGCCGACCTTGTGAGAGAGGAAACTCCAGATGCGAAACTTAGTTCCATTTTAAACTAATTGTTCTATCTGAAACTAAGTGTTCGATACTGTGCCAGGAGAACCGCCTGTTCTCTGAAATCTGTGGCGATGCCACTCGAACCCGTATGTGTTCGACGAAATTAAGTCGTCAACCTTGTGAGGAAGGAAACTCCAGATGCGAAACATTGTTCCATTTTAAACTAATTGTTCTATCTGAAACTAAGTGTTCGATAATGTGCCAGGAGAAGCGCCTGTTCTCTGAAATCTGTGGCGATGCCACTCGAAACCGTATGTGTTCGACGAAACTAAGTGGCCGACCTTGTGAGAGAGGAAAGTCCAGATGCGAAACTTAGTTCCATTTTAAACTAATTGTTCTATCTGAAACTAAGTGTTCGATACTGTGCCAGCAGAAGGGCCTGTTCTCTGAAATCTGTGGCGATGCCACTCGAAACCGTATGCGTTCGGCGAAACTAAGTGGTCGACCTTGTGAGAGAGGAAACTCCAGATGCGAAACATAGTTCAATTTTAAACTAATTGTTCTATCTGAAACTAAGTGTTCGATACTGTGCCAGGAGAAGCGCCTGTTCTCTGAAATCTGTCGCGATGCTACTCGAAACCGTATGTGTTCGACGAAATTAAGTGGTCGACCTTCTGAGAGAGGAAACTCCAGATGCGAAATTTAGTTCCATTTTAAACTAATTGTTCTATCTGAAACTATGTGTTCGACACTGTGCCAGGAGAAGCGCCTGTTCTCTGAAATCTGTGGCGATGCCACTCGAAACCGTATGTGTTCGACGAAACTAAGTGGCCGACCTTGTGAGAGAGGAAACTCCAGATGCGAAACTTAGTTCCATTTTAAACTAATTGTTCTATCTGAAACTAAGTGTTCGATACTGTGCCAGGAGAACCGCCTGTTCTCTGAAATCTGTGGCGATGCCACTCGAACCCGTATGTGTTCGACGAAACTAAGTGGTCGACCTTGTGAGAGATAAAACTCCAAATGCGAAACATAGTTCCATTTTAAACTAAGTGTTCTATTTGTAACTAAGTGTTCGACACTGTGCCAGGAGAAGCGCCTATTCTCTGAAACCTGTGGCGATGCTACTCGAAACCGAATGTGTTAGACGAAACTAAGTGGTCGACCTTGTGAGAGAGGAAACTCCAGATGCGAAACTTAGATCCATCTGAAACAAATTGTTCTATCTGAAACTAAGTGTTCGATACTGTGCCAGGAGAAGCGCCTGTTCTCTGAAATCTGTGGCGATGCCACTCGAAACCGTATGTGTTCGACGAAACTAAGTGGTCGTCTTGTGAAAGAGGAAACTCCAGATGCGAAACTTAGTTCCATTTAAAATTAATTGTTCTATCTGAAACTATGTGTTCGATACTGTGCCAGGAGAAGCGCCTGTTGTCTGAAATCTGTGGCAATGCCACTCGAAACCGTATGTGTTCGTCGAAAATAAGTGGTCGACCTTGTGAGAGAGGATACTCCAGATGCGAAAATTAGTTCCATTTTAAACTAATTGTTCTATCTGATACTAAGTGTTCGATACTGTGCTAGGAGAAGCGCCTGGTCTCTGAAATCTGTGGCGATGCCACTCGAAACCGTATGTGTTCGACGAAACTAAGTGGCCGACCTTGTGGGAGAGGAAACTCCAGATGCGAAACTTAGTTCCATTTTAAACTAATTGTTCTATCTGAAACTAAGTGTTCGATACTGTGCCAGGAGAAGCGCCTGTTCTCGGAAATCTGTCGCGATGCTACTCGAAACCGTATGTGTTCCACGAAACTAAGTGGTCGACCTTGTGAGAGAGGAAACTCCAGAAGCGAAACTCAGTTCCAATTAAAACTAATTGTTCTATCTGAAACTAAGTGTTCGATAATGTACCAGGAGAAGCGCCTGTTCTCTGAAACCTGTGGCGATGCTACTCGAAACCGAATGTGTTCGACGAAACTAAGTGGTCGACCTTGTGAGAGAGGAAACTCCAGATGCGAAACTTAGATCCATCTGAAACAAATTGTTCTATCTGAAACTAAGTGTTCGATACTGTGCCAGGAGAAGCGCCTGTTCTCTGAAATCTGTGGCGATGCCACTCGAAACCGTATGTGTTCGACGAAACTAAGTGGTCGTCTTGTGAAAGAGGAAACTCCAGATGCGAAAGTCAGTTCCATTTAAAATTAATTGTTCTATCTGAAACTATGTGTTCGATACTGTGCCAGGAGAAGCGCCTGTTGTCTGAAATCTGTGGCAATGCCACTCGAAACCGTATGTGTTCGTCGAAAATAAGTGGTCGACCTTGTGAGAGAGGATACTCCAGATGCGAAAATTAGTTCCATTTTAAAATAATTGTTCTATCTGATACTAAGTGTTCGATACTGTGCTAGGAGAAGCGCCTGGTCTCTGAAATCTGTGGCGATGCCACTCGAAACCGTATTTGTCAGACGAAACTAAGTCGTCGACCTTGTGAGAGAGGAAACTCCTGATGCGAAACTCAGTTCCAATTAAAACTAATTGTTCTATCTGAAACTAAGTTTTCGATACTGTGCCAGGAGAAGCGCCTGTTCTCTGAAATCTGTGGCGATGCTACTCGAAACCGAATGTGTTAGACGAAACTAAGTGGTCGACCTTGTGAGAGAGGAAACTCCAGATGCGAAACATAGTTCCATTTTGAACTAATTGTTCTATCTGAAACTAAGTGTTCGATAATGTACCAGGAGAAGCGCCTGTTCTCTGAAACCTGTGGCGATGCTACTCGAAACTGAATGTGTTCGACGAAACTAAGTGGTCGACCTTGTGAGAGATGAAACTCCAAATCCGAAACATAGTTCCATTTTAAACTAAGTGTTCTATTTGTAACTAAGTGTTCGACACTGTGCCAGGAGAAGCGCCTATTCTCTGAAACCTGTGGCGATGCTACTCGAAACCGAATGTGTTAGACGAAACTAAATGGTCGACCTTGTGAGAGAGGAAACTCCACATGCGAAACATAGATCCATCTGAAACAAATTGTTCTATCTGAAACTAAGTGTTCGATACTGTGCCAGGAGAAGCGCCTGTTCTCTGAAATCTGTGGCGATGCCACTCGAAACCGTATGTGTTCGACGAAAATAAGTGGTCGACCTTGTGAGAGAGGAAACTCGAAATGCGAAATTTATTCTATTTTAAAATAATTGATCTATATGATATTAAGTGTTCGATACTGTGCCAGGGGAAGCGCCCGTTCTCTGAAATTTGTGGCGATGCTACTCGAAACCGTATGTGTTCGTCGAAACTAAGCGGTCGACCTTGTGAGAGAGGAAACTCCTGATGCGAAACCTAGTTCCATTTTCAACTAATTGTTCTATCTGAAACTAAGTGTTCGATACTGTGCCAGGAGAAGCGCCTGTTGTCTGAAATCTGTGGCAATGCCAATCGAAACCGTATGTGTTCGTCGAAAATAAGTGGTCGACCTTGTGAGAGAGGATACTCCAGATGCGAAAATTAGTTCCATTTTAAACTAATTGTTCTATCTGATACTAAGTGTTCGATACTGTGCTAGGAGAAGCGCCTGGTCTCTGAAATCTGTGGCGATGCCACTCGAAACCGTATTTGTCAGACGAAACTAAGTCGTCGACCTTGTGAGAGAGGAAACTCCTGATGCGAAACTCAGTTCCAATTAAAACTAATTGTTCTATCTGAAACTAAGTTTTCGATACTGTGCCAGGAGAAGCGCCTGTTCTCTGAAATCTGTGGCGATGCTACTCGAAACCGAATGTGTTAGACGAAACTAAGTGGTCGACCTTGTGAGAGAGGAAACTCCAGATGCGAAACATAGTTCCATTTTGAACTAATTGTTCTATCTGAAACTAAGTGTTCGATAGTGTACCAGGAGAAGCGCCTGTTCTCTGAAACCTGTGGCGATGCTACTCGAAACCGAATGTGTTCGACGAAACTAAGTGGTCGACCTTGTGAGAGATGAACCTCCAAATGCGAAACATAGTTCCATTTTAAACTAAGTGTTCTATTTGTAACTAAGTGTTCGACACTGTGCCAGGAGAAGCGCCTATTCTCTGAAACCTGTGGCGATGCTACTCGATACCGAATGTGTTAGACGAAACTAAGTGGTCGACCTTGTGAGAGAGGAAACTCCAGATGCGAAAATTAGTTCCATTTTAAACTAATTGTTCTATCTGATACTAAGTGTTCGATACTGTGCTAGGAGAAGCGCCTGTTCTCTGAAATCTGTGGCGATGCCACTCGAAACCGTATTTGTCAGACGAAACTAAGTCGTCGACCTTGTGAGAGAGGAAACTCCTGATGCGAAACTCAGTTCCAATTAAAACTAATTGTTCTATCTGAAACTAAGTTTTCGATACTGTGCCAGGAGAAGCGCCTGTTCTCTGAAATCTGTGGCGATGCTACTCGAAACCGAATGTGTTAGACGGAACTAAGTGGTCGACCTTGTGAGAGAGGAAACTCCAGATGCGAAACTCAGTTCCATTTTAAACTAATTGTTCTATCTGATACTAAGTGTTCGATACTGTGCTAGGAGAAGCGCCTGTTCTCTGAAATCTGTGGCGATGCCACTCGAAACCGTATGTGTTCGACGAAACTAAGTGGCCGACCTTGTGAGAGAGGAAACTCCAGATGCGAACACTTAGTTCCATTTTAAACTAATTGTTCTATCTGAAACTAAGTGTTCGATACTGTGCCAGGAGAACCGCCTGTTCTCTGAAATCTGTGGCGATGCCACTCGAACCCGTATGTGTTCGACGAAATTAAGTCGTCAACCTTGTGAGAAAGGAAACTCCAGATGCGAAACATTGTTCCATTTTAAACTAATTGTTCTATCTGAAACTAAGTGTTCGATAATGTGCCAGGAGAAGCGCCTGTTCTCTGAAATCTGTGGCGATGCCACTCGAAACCGTATGTGTTCGACGAAACTAAGTGGCCGACCTTGTGAGAGAGGAAAGTCCAGATGCGAAACTTAGTTCCATTTTAAACTAATAGTTCTATCTGAAACTAAGTGTTCGATACTGTGCCAGGAGAAGCGCCTGTTCTCTGAAATATGTGGCGATGCCACTCGAACCCGTATGTGTTCGACGAAATTAAGTCGTCAACCTTGTGAGAAAGGAAACTCCAGACGCGAAACATTGTTCCATTTGAAACTAATTGTTCTATCTGAAACTAAGTGTTCGATACTGTGCCAGGAGAAGCGCCTGTTCTCTGAAATCTGTGGCGATGCCACTCGAAACCGTATGTGTTCGACGAAACTAAGTGGCCGACCTTGTGAGAGAGGAAACTCCAGATGCGAAACTTAGTTCCATTTTAAACTAATTGTTCTATCTGAAACTAAGTGTTCGATACTGTGCCAGGAGAAGCGCCTGTTCTCGGAAATCTGTCGCGATGCTACTCGAAACCGTATGTGTTCGACGAAACTAAGTGGCCGACCTTGTGAGAGAGGAAACTCCAGATGCGAAACTTAGTTCCATTTTAAACTAATTGTTCTATCTGAAACTAAGTGTTCGATACTGTGCCAGGAGAAGCGCCTGTTCTCGGAAATCTGTCGCGATGCTACTCGAAACCGTATGTGTTCCACGAAACTAAGTGGTCGACCTTGTGAGAGAGGAAACTCCAGAAGCGAAACTCAGTTCCAATTAAAACTAATTGTTCTATCTGAAACTAAGTGTTCGATAATGTACCAGGAGAAGCGCCTGTTCTCTGAAACCTGTGGCGATGCTACTCGAAACCGAATGTGTTCGACGAAACTAAGTGGTCGACCTTGTGAGAGATGAAACTCCAAATGCGAAACATAGTTCCATTTTAAACTAAGTGTTATATTTGTAACTAAGTGTTCGACACTGTGCCAGGAGAAGCGCCTATTCTCTGAAACCTGTGGCGATGCTACTCGAAACCGAATGTGTTAGACGAAACTAAGTGGTCGACCTTGTGAGAGAGGAAACTCCAGATGCGAAACTTAGATCCATCTGAAACAAATTGTTCTATCTGAAACTAAGTGTTCGATACTGTGCCAGGAGAAGCGCCTGTTCTCTGAAATCTGTGGCGATGCCACTCGAAACCGTATGTGTTCGACGAAACTAAGTGGTCGTCTTGTGAAAGAGGAAACTCCAGATGCGAAACTTAGTTCCATTTAAAATTAATTGTTCTATCTGAAACTATGTGTTCGATACTGTGCCAGGAGAAGCGCCTGTTGTCTGAAATCTGTGGCAATGCCACTCGAAACCGTATGTGTTCGTCGAAAATAAGTGGTCGACCTTGTGAGAGAGGATACTCCAGATGCGAAAATTAGTTCCATTTTAAACTAATTGTTCTATCTGATACTAAGTGTTCGATACTGTGCTAGGAGAAGCGCCTGGTCTCTGAAATCTGTGGCGATGCCACTCGAAACCGTATGTGTTCGACGAAACTAAGTGGCCGACCTTGTGGGAGAGGAAACTCCAGATGCGAAACTTAGTTCCATTTTAAACTAATTGTTCTATCTGAAACTAAGTGTTCGATACTGTGCCAGGAGAAGCGCCTGTTCTCGGAAATCTGTCGCGATGCTACTCGAAACCGTATGTGTTCCACGAAACTAAGTGGTCGACCTTGTGAGAGAGGAAACTCCAGAAGCGAAACTCAGTTCCAATTAAAACTAATTGTTCTATCTGAAACTAAGTGTTCGATAATGTACCAGGAGAAGCGCCTGTTCTCTGAAACCTGTGGCGATGCTACTCGAAACCGAATGTGTTCGACGAAACTAAGTGGTCGACCTTGTGAGAGATGAAACTCCAAATGCGAAACATAGTTCCATTTTAAACTAAGTGTTCTATTTGTAACTAAGTGTTCGACACTGTGCCAGGAGAAGCGCCTATTCTCTGAAACCTGTGGCGATGCTACTCGAAACCGAATGTGTTAGACGAAACTAAGTGGTCGACCTTGTGAGAGAGGAAACTCCAGATGCGAAACTTAGATCCATCTGAAACAGATTGTTCTATCTGAAACTAAGTGTTCGATACTGTGCCAGGAGAAGCGCCTGTTCTCTGAAATCTGTGGCGATGCCACTCGAAACCGTATGTGTTCGACGAAACTAAGTGGTCGTCTTGTGAAAGAGGAAACTCCAGATGCGAAACTTAGTTCCATTTAAAATTAATTGTTCTATCTGAAACTATGTGTTCGATACTGTGCCAGGAGAAGCGCCTGTTGTCTGAAATCTGTGGCAATGCCACTCGAAACCGTATGTGTTCGTCGAAAATAAGTGGTCGACCTTGTGAGAGAGGATACTCCAGATGCGAAAATTAGTTCCATTTTAAACTAATTGTTCTATCTGATACTAAGTGTTCGATACTGTGCTAGGAGAAGCGCCTGGTCTCTGAAATCTGTGGCGATGCCACTCGAAACCGTATTTGTCAGACGAAACTAAGTCGTCGACCTTGTGAGAGAGGAAACTCCTGATGCGAAACTCAGTTCCAATTAAAACTAATTGTTCTATCTGAAACTAAGTTTTCGATACTGTGCCAGGAGAAGCGCCTGTTCTCTGAAATCTGTGGCGATGCTACTCGAAACCGAATGTGTTAGACGAAACTAAGTGGTCGACCTTGTGAGAGAGGAAACTCCAGATGCGAAACATAGTTCCATTTTGAACTAATTGTTCTATCTGAAACTAAGTGTTCGATAATGTACCAGGAGAAGCGCCTGTTCTCTGAAACCTGTGGCGATGCTACTCGAAACCGAATGTGTTCGACGAAACTAAGTGGTCGACCTTGTGAGAGATGAAACTCCAAATCCGAAACATAGTTCCATTTTAAACTAAGTGTTCTATTTGTAACTAAGTGTTCGACACTGTGCCAGGAGAAGCGCCTATTCTCTGAAACCTGTGGCGATGCTACTCGAAACCGAATGTGTTAGACGAAACTAAGTGGTCGACCTTGTGAGAGAGGAAACTCCACATGCGAAACTTAGATCCATCTGAAACAAATTGTTCTATCTGAAACTAAGTGTTCGATACTGTGCCAGGAGAAGCGCCTGTTCTCTGAAATCTGTGGCGATGCCACTCGAAACCGTATGTGTTCGACGAAAATAAGTGGTCGACCTTGTGAGAGAGGATACTCCAGATGCGAAAATTAGTTCCATTTTAAACTAATTGTTCTATCTGATTCTAAGTGTTCGATACTGTGCTAGGAGAAGCGCCTGTTCTCTGAAATCTGTGGCGATGCCACTCGAAACCGTATTTGTCAGACGAAACTAAGTCGTCGACCTTGTGAGAGAGGAAACTCGAAATGCGAAACTTAATTCCATTTTAAAATAATTGTTCTATATGATATTAAGTGTTCCATACTGTGCCAGGAGAAGCGCCCGTTCTCTGAAATCTGTGGCGATGCTACTCGAAACCGTATGTGTTCGACGAAACTAAGTGGTCGACCTTGTGAGAGAGGAAACTCCAGATGCGAAACTTAGTTCCATTTTAAACTAATTGTTCTATCTGAAACTATGTGTTCGATAATGTGCCAGGAGAAACGGCGTTCTGCGAAATCTGTGGCGATACCACTCGAAACTGTATGTGTTCGACGAAACTAATTGGTCGACCTTGTGAGAGAGGATACTCCAGATGCGAAACTTAGTTCCATTTTAAACTAATTGTTCTATCTGATACTAAGTGTTCGATACTGTGCTAGGAGAAGCGCCTGTTCTCTTAAATCTGTGGCGATGCCACTCGAAACCGTATTTGTTCGACGAAACTAAGTTGTCGACCTTGTGAGAGAGGAAACTCGAAATGCGAAATTTATTCTATTTTAAAATAATTGATCTATATGATATTAAGTGTTCGATACTGTGCCAGGGGAAGCGCCCGTTCTCTGAAATTTGTGGCGATGCTACTCGAAACCGTATGTGTTCGTCGAAACTAAGCGGTCGACCTTGTGAGAGAGGAAACTCCTGATGCGAAACCTAGTTCCATTTTCAACTAATTGTTCTATCTGAAACTAAGTGTTCGATACTGTGCCAGGAGAAGCGCCTGTTGTCTGAAATCTGTGGCAATGCCACTCGAAACCGTATGTGTTCGTCGAAAATAAGTGGTCGACCTTGTGAGAGAGGATACTCCAGATGCGAAAATTAGTTCCATTTTAAACTAATTGTTCTATCTGATACTAAGTGTTCGATACTGTGCTAGGAGAAGCGCCTGGTCTCTGAAATCTGTGGCGATGCCACTCGAAACCGTATTTGTCAGACGAAACTAAGTCGTCGACCTTGTGAGAGAGGAAACTCCTGATGCAAAACTCAGTTCCAATTAAAACTAATTGTTCTATCTGAAACTAAGTTTTCGATACTGTGCCAGGAGAAGCGCCTGTTCTCTGAAATCTGTGGCGATGCTACTCGAAACCGAATGTGTTAGACGAAACTAAGTGGTCGACCTTGTGAGAGAGGAAACTCCAGATGCGAAACATAGTTCCATTTTGAACTAATTGTTCTATCTGAAACTAAGTGTTCGATAGTGTACCAGGAGAAGCGCCTGTTCTCTGAAACCTGTGGCGATGCTACTCGAAACCGAATGTGTTCGACGAAACTAAGTGGTCGACCTTGTGAGAGATGAAACTCCAAATGCGAAACATAGTTCCATTTTAAACTAAGTGTTCTATTTGTAACTAAGTGTTCGACACTGTGCCAGGAGAAGCGCCTATTCTCTGAAACCTGTGGCGATGCTACTCGAAACCGAATGTGTTAGACGAAACTAAGTGGTCGACCTTGTGAGAGAGGAAACTCCAGATGCGAAAATTAGTTCCATTTTAAACTAATTGTTCTATCTGATACTAAGTGTTCGATACTGTGCTAGGAGTAGCGCCTGTTCTCTGAAATCTGTGGCGATGCCACTCGAAACCGTATTTGTCAGACGAAACTAAGTCGTCGACCTTGTGAGAGAGGAAACTCCTGATGCGAAACTCAGTTCCAATTAAAACTAATTGTTCTATCTGAAACTAAGTTTTCGATACTGTGCCAGGAGAAGCGCCTGTTCTCTGAAATCTGTGGCGATGCTACTCGAAACCGAATGTGTTAGACGAAACTAAGTGGTCGACCTTGTGAGAGAGGAAACTCCAGATACGAAACATAGTTCCATTTTGAACTAATTGTTCTATATGAAACTAAGTGTTCGATAATGTACCAGGAGAAGCGCCTGTTCTCTGAAACCTGTGGCGATGCTACTCGAAACCGAATGTGTTCGACGAAACTAAGTGGTCGACCTTGTGAGAGATGAAACTCCAAATGCGAAACATAGTTCCATTTTAAACTAAGTGTTCTATTTGTAACTAAGTGTTCGACACTGTGCCAGGAGAAGCGCCTATTCTCTGAAACCTGTGGCGATGCTACTCGAAACCGAATGTGTTAGACGAAATTAAGTGGTCGACCTTGTGAGAGAGGAAACACCAGATGCGAAACTTAGATCCATCTGAAACAAATTGTTCTATCTGAAACTAAGTGTTCGATACTGTGCCAGGAGAAGCGCCTGTTCTCTGAAATCTGTGGCGATGCCACTCGAAACCGTATGTGTTCGACGAAACTAAGTCGTCGACCTTGTGAGAGAGGAAACTCGAAATGCGAAACTTAATTCCATTTTAAAATAATTGTTCTATATGATATTAAGTGTTCCATACTGTGCCAGGAGAAGCGCCCGTTCTCTGAAATCTGTGGCGATGCTACTCGAAACCGTATGTGTTCGACGAAACTAAGTGGTCGACCTTGTGAGAGAGGAAACTCCAGATGCGAAACTTAGTTCCATTTTAAACTAATTGTTCTATCTGAAACTATGTGTTCGATAATGTGCCAGGAGAAACGGCGTTCTGCGAAATCTGTGGCGATACCACTCGAAACTGTATGTGTTCGACGAAACTAATTGGTCGACCTTGTGAGAGAGGATACTCCAGATGCGAAACTTAGTTCCATTTTAAACTAATTGTTCTATCTGATACTAAGTGTTCGATACTGTGCTAGGAGAAGCGCCTGTTCTCTGAAATCTGTGGCGATGCCACTCGAAACCGTATTTGTTCGACGAAACTAAGTTGTCGACCTTGTGAGAGAGGAAACTCGAAATGCGAAACTTAATTCTATTTTAAAATAATTGATCTATATGATATTAAGTGTTCGATACTGTGCCAGGGGAAGCGTCCGTTCTCTGAAATTTGTGGCGATGCTACTCGAAACCGTATGTGTTCGTCGAAACTAAGCGGTCGACCTTGTGAGAGAGGAAACTCCTGATGCGAAACCTAGTTCCATTTTCAACTAATTGTTCTATCTGAAACTAAGTGTTCGATAATGTACCAGGAGAAGCGCCTGTTCTCTGAAACCTGTGGCGATGCTACTCGAAACCGAATGTGTTCGACGAAACTAAGTGGTCGACCTTGTGAGAGATGAAACTCCAAATGCGAAACATAGTTCCATTTTAAACTAAGTGTTCTATTTGTAACTAAGTGTTCGACACTGTGCCAGGAGAAGCGCCTATTCTCTGAAACCTGTGGCGATGCTACTCGAAACCGAATGTGTTAGACGAAATTAAGTGGTCGACCTTGTGAGAGAGGAAACACCAGATGCGAAACTTAGATCCATCTGAAACAAATTGTTCTATCTGAAACTAAGTGTTCGATACTGTGCCAGGAGAAGCGCCTGTTCTCTGAAATCTGTGGCGATGCCACTCGAAACCGTATGTGTTCGACGAAACTAAGTGGTCGTCTTGTGAAAGAGGAAACTCCAGATGCGAAACTTAGTTCCATTTAAAATTAATTGTTCTATCTGAAACTATGTGTTCGATACTGTGCCAGGAGAAGCGCCTGTTGTCTGAAATCTGTGGCAATGCCACTCGAAACCGTATGTGTTCGTCGAAAATAAGTGGTCGACCTTGTGAGAGAGGATACTCCAGATGCGAAAATTAGTTCCATTTTAAACTAATTGTTCTATCTGATTCTAAGTGTTCGATACTGTGCTAGGAGAAGCGCCTGTTCTCTGAAATCTGTGGCGATGCCACTCGAAACCGTATTTGTCAGACGAAACTAAGTCGTCGACCTTGTGAGAGAGGAAACTCGAAATGCGAAACTTAATTCCATTTTAAAATAATTGTTCTATATGATATTAAGTGTTCCATACTGTGCCAGGAGAAGCGCCCGTTCTCTGAAATCTGTGGCAATGCTACTCGAAACCGTATGTGTTCGACGAAACTAAGTGGTCGACCTTGTGAGAGAGGAAACTCCAGATGCGAAACTTAGTTCCATTTTAAACTAATTGTTCTATCTGAAACTATGTGTTCGATAATGTGCCAGGAGAAACGGCGTTCTGCGAAATCTGTGGCGATACCACTCGAAACTGTATGTGTTCGACGAAACTAATTGGTCGACCTTGTGAGAGAGGAAACTCCAGATGCGAAACTTAGTTCCATTTTAAACTAATTGTTCTATCTGATACTAAGTGTTCGATACTGTGCTAGGAGAAGCGCCTGTTCTCTGAAATCTGTGGCGATGCCACTCGAAACCGTATTTGTTCGACGAAACTAAGTGGTCGACCTTGTGAGAGATGAAACTCCAAATCCGAAACATAGTTCCATTTTAAACTAAGTGTTCTATTTGTAACTAAGTGTTCGACACTGTGCCAGGAGAAGCGCCTATTCTCTGAAACCTGTGGCGATGCTACTCGAAACCGAATGTGTTAGACGAAACTAAGTGGTCGACCTTGTGAGAGAGGAAACTCCACATGCGAAACTTAGATCCATCTGAAACAAATTGTTCTATCTGAAACTAAGTGTTCGATACTGTGCCAGGAGAAGCGCCTGTTCTCTGAAATCTGTGGCGATGCCACTCGAAACCGTATGTGTTCGACGAAAATAAGTGGTCGACCTTGTGAGAGAGGATACTCCAGATGCGAAAATTAGTTCCATTTTAAACTAATTGTTCTATCTGATTCTAAGTGTTCGATACTGTGCTAGGAGAAGCGCCTGTTCTCTGAAATCTGTGGCGATGCCACTCGAAACCGTATTTGTCAGACGAAACTAAGTCGTCGACCTTGTGAGAGAGGAAACTCGAAATGCGAAACTTAATTCCATTTTAAAATAATTGTTCTATATGATATTAAGTGTTCCATACTGTGCCAGGAGAAGCGCCCGTTCTCTGAAATCTGTGGCGATGCTACTCGAAACCGTATGTGTTCGACGAAACTAAGTGGTCGACCTTGTGAGAGAGGAAACTCCAGATGCGAAACTTAGTTCCATTTTAAACTAATTGTTCTATCTGAAACTATGTGTTCGATAATGTGCCAGGAGAAACGGCGTTCTGCGAAATCTGTGGCGATGCTACTCGAAACCGAATGTGTTAGACGAAACTAAGTGGTCGACCTTGTGAGAGAGGAAACTCCACATGCGAAACTTAGATCCACCTGAAACAAATTGTTCTATCTGAAACTAAGTGTTCGATACTGTGCCAGGAGAAGCGCCTGTTCTCTGAAATCTGTGGCGATGCCACTCGAAACCGTATGTGTTCGACGAAAATAAGTGGTCGACCTTGTGAGAGAGGATACTCCAGATGCGAAAATTAGTTCCATTTTAAACTAATTGTTCTATCTGATTCTAAGTGTTCGATACTGTGCTAGGAGAAGCGCCTGTTCTCTGAAATCTGTGGCGATGCCACTCGAAACCGTATTTGTCAGACGAAACTAAGTCGTCGACCTTGTGAGAGAGGAAACTCGAAATGCGAAACTTAATTCCATTTTAAAATAATTGTTCTATATGATATTAAGTGTTCCATACTGTGCCAGGAGAAGCGCCCGTTCTCTGAAATCTGTGGCGATGCTACTCGAAACCGTATGTGTTCGACGAAACTAAGTGGTCGACCTTGTGAGAGAGGAAACTCCAGATGCGAAACTTAGTTCCATTTTAAACTAATTGTTCTATCTGAAACTATGTGTTCGATAATGTGCCAGGAGAAACGGCGTTCTGCGAAATCTGTGGCGATACCACTCGAAACTGTATGTGTTCGACGAAACTAATTGGTCGACCTTGTGAGAGAGGATACTCCAGATGCGAAACTTAGTTCCATTTTAAACTAATTGTTCTATCTGATACTAAGTGTTCGATACTGTGCTAGGAGAAGCGCCTGTTCTCTGAAATCTGTGGCGATGCCACTCGAAACCGTATTTGTTCGACGAAACTAAGTTGTCGACCTTGTGAGAGAGGAAACTCGAAATGCGAAATTTATTCTATTTTAAAATAATTGATCTATATGATATTAAGTGTTCGATACTGTGCCAGGGGAAGCGCCCGTTCTCTGAAATTTGTGGCGATGCTACTCGAAACCGTATGTGTTCGTCGAAACTAAGCGGTCGACCTTGTGAGAGAGGAAACTCCTGATGCGAAACCTAGTTCCATTTTCAACTAATTGTTCTATCTGAAACTAAGTGTTCGATACTGTGCCAGGAGAAGCGCCTGTTGTCTGAAATCTGTGGCAATGCCACTCGAAACCGTATGTGTTCGTCGAAAATAAGTGGTCGACCTTGTGAGAGAGGATACTCCAGATGCGAAACTTAGTTCCATTTTAAACTAATTGTTCTATCTGATACTAAGTGTTCGATACTGTGCTAGGAGAAGCGCCTGGTCTCTGAAATCTGTGGCGATGCCACTCGAAACCGTATTTGTCAGACGAAACTAAGTCGTCGACCTTGTGAGAGAGGAAACTCCTGATGCGAAACTCAGTTCCAATTAAAACTAATTGTTCTATCTGAAACTAAGTTTTCGATACTGTGCCAGGAGAAGCGCCTGTTCTCTGAAATCTGTGGCGATGCTACTCGAAACCGAATGTGTTAGACGAAACTAAGTGGTCGACCTTGTGAGAGCGGAAACTCCAGATGCGAAACATAGTTCCATTTTGAACTAATTGTTCTATCTGAAACTAAGTGTTCGATAGTGTACCAGGAGAAGCGCCTGTTCTCTGAAACCTGTGGCGATGCTACTCGAAACCGAATGTGTTCGACGAAACTAAGTGGTCGACCTTGTGAGAGATGAAACTCCAAATGCGAAACATAGTTCCATTTTAAACTAAGTGTTCTATTTGTAACTAAGTGTTCGACACTGTGCCAGGAGAAGCGCCTATTCTCTGAAACCTGTGGCGATGCTACTCGAAACCGAATGTGTTAGACGAAACTAAGTGGTCGACCTTGTGAGAGAGGAAACTCCAGATGCGAAAATTAGTTCCATTTTAAACTAATTGTTCTATCTGATACTAAGTGTTCGATACTGTGCTAGGAGAAGCGCCTGTTCTCTGAAATCTGTGGCGATGCCACTCGA
This sequence comes from Nysson spinosus, assembly GCA_910591585.2. Taxonomy (NCBI): domain Eukaryota; kingdom Metazoa; phylum Arthropoda; class Insecta; order Hymenoptera; family Crabronidae; genus Nysson; species Nysson spinosus. Next base: position 1,176,652 of record CAJUYC020000093.1, on the reverse strand, counting down.
AACCGTATTTGTCAGACGAAACTAAGTCGTCGACCTTGTGAGAGAGGAAACTCCTGATGCGAAACTCAGTTCCAATTAAAACTAATTGTTCTATCTGAAACTAAGTTTTCGATACTGTGCCAGGAGAAGCGCCTGTTCTCTGAAATCTGTGGCGATGCTACTCGAAACCGAATGTGTTAGACGAAACTAAGTGGTCGACCTTGTGAGAGAGGAAACTCCAGATACGAAACATAGTTCCATTTTGAACTAATTGTTCTATATGAAACTAAGTGTTCGATAATGTACCAGGAGAAGCGCCTGTTCTCTGAAACCTGTGGCGATGCTACTCGAAACCGAATGTGTTCGACGAAACTAAGTGGTCGACCTTGTGAGAGATGAAACTCCAAATGCGAAACATAGTTCCATTTTAAACTAAGTGTTCTATTTGTAACTAAGTGTTCGACACTGTGCCAGGAGAAGCGCCTATTCTCTGAAACCTGTGGCGATGCTACTCGAAACCGAATGTGTTAGACGAAATTAAGTGGTCGACCTTGTGAGAGAGGAAACACCAGATGCGAAACTTAGATCCATCTGAAACAAATTGTTCTATCTGAAACTAAGTGTTCGATACTGTGCCAGGAGAAGCGCCTGTTCTCTGAAATCTGTGGCGATGCCACTCGAAACCGTATGTGTTCGACGAAACTAAGTGGTCGTCTTGTGAAAGAGGAAACTCCAGATGCGAAACTTAGTTCCATTTAAAATTAATTGTTCTATCTGAAACTATGTGTTCGATACTGTGCCAGGAGAAGCGCCTGTTGTCTGAAATCTGTGGCAATGCCACTCGAAACCGTATGTGTTCGTCGAAAATAAGTGGTCGACCTTGTGAGAGAGGATACTCCAGATGCGAAAATTAGTTCCATTTTAAACTAATTGTTCTATCTGATTCTAAGTGTTCGATACTGTGCTAGGAGAAGCGCCTGTTCTCTGAAATCTGTGTCGATGCCACTCGAAACCGTATATGTCAGACGAAACTAAGTCGTCGACCTTGTGAGAGAGGAAACTCGAAATGCGAAACTTAATTCCATTTTAAAATAATTGTTCTATATGATATTAAGTGTTCCATACTGTGCCAGGAGAAGCGCCCGTTCTCTGAAATCTGTGGCGATGCTACTCGAAACCGTATGTGTTCGACGAAACTAAGTGGTCGACCTTGTGAGAGAGGAAACTCCAGATGCGAAACTTAGTTCCATTTTAAACTAATTGTTCTATCTGAAACTATGTGTTCGATAATGTGCCAGGAGAAACGGCGTTCTGCGAAATCTGTGGCGATACCACTCGAAACTGTATGTGTTCGACGAAACTAATTGGTCGACCTTGTGAGAGAGGATACTCCAGATGCGAAACTTAGTTCCATTTTAAACTAATTGTTCTATCTGATACTAAGTGTTCGATACTGTGCTAGGAGAAGCGCCTGTTCTCTGAAATCTGTGGCGATGCCACTCGAAACCGTATTTGTTCGACGAAACTAAGTTGTCGACCTTGTGAGAGAGGAAACTCGAAATGCGAAACTTAATTCTATTTTAAAATAATTGATCTATATGATATTAAGTGTTCGATACTGTGCCAGGGGAAGCGCCCGTTCTCTGAAATTTGTGGCGATGCTACTCGAAACCGTATGTGTTCGTCGAAACTAAGCGGTCGACCTTGTGAGAGAGGAAACTCCTGATGCGAAACCTAGTTCCATTTTCAACTAATTGTTCTATCTGAAACTAAGTGTTCGATAATGTACCAGGAGAAGCGCCTGTTCTCTGAAACCTGTGGCGATGCTACTCGAAACCGAATGTGTTCGACGAAACTAAGTGGTCGACCTTGTGAGAGATGAAACTCCAAATGCGAAACATAGTTCCATTTTAAACTAAGTGTTCTATTTGTAACTAAGTGTTCGACACTGTGCCAGGAGAAGCGCCTGTTCTCTGAAACCTGTGGCGATGCTACTCGAAACCGAATGTGTTCGACGAAACTAAGTGGTCGACCTTGTGAGAGATGAAACTCCAAATGCGAAACATAGTTCCATTTTAAACTAAGTGTTCTATTTGTAACTAAGTGTTCGACACTGTGCCAGGAGAAGCGCCTATTCTCTGAAACCTGTGGCGATGCTACTCGAAACCGAATGTGTTAGACGAAATTAAGTGGTCGACCTTGTGAGAGAGGAAACACCAGATGCGAAACTTAGATCCATCTGAAACAAATTGTTCTATCTGAAACTAAGTGTTCGATACTGTGCCAGGAGAAGCGCCTGTTCTCTGAAATCTGTGGCGATGCCACTCGAAACCGTATGTGTTCGACGAAACTAAGTGGTCGTCTTGTGAAAGAGGAAACTCCAGATGCGAAACTTAGTTCCATTTAAAATTAATTGTTCTATCTGAAACTATGTGTTCGATACTGTGCCAGGAGAAGCGCCTGTTGTCTGAAATCTGTGGCAATGCCACTCGAAACCGTATGTGTTCGTCGAAAATAAGTGGTCGACCTTGTGAGAGAGGATACTCCAGATGCGAAAATTAGTTCCATTTTAAACTAATTGTTCTATCTGATTCTAAGTGTTCGATACTGTGCTAGGAGAAGCGCCTGTTCTCTGAAATCTGTGGCGATGCCACTCGAAACCGTATTTGTCAGACGAAACTAAGTCGTCGACCTTGTGAGAGAGGAAACTCGAAATGCGAAACTTAATTCCATTTTAAAATAATTGTTCTATATGATATTAAGTGTTCCATACTGTGCCAGGAGAAGCGCCCGTTCTCTGAAATCTGTGGCGATGCTACTCGAAACCGTATGTGTTCGACGAAACTAAGTGGTCAACCTTGTGAGGGAGGATACTCCAGATGCGAAACATAGTTACATTTTAAACTAATTGTTCTATCTGAAACTAAGTGTTCGATACTGTGGCAGGAGAAGCGCCTGCTCTCTGATATCTGTGGCGCTGCCATTCGAAACCGTATGTGTTCGACGAAACTAAGTGGTCGACCTTGTGAGAGAGGAAACTCCAGCTGCGAAACTTAGTTCCATTTTAAACTAATTGTTCTAACTGGAACAAAGTGTTCCATACTGTGCCAGGAGAAGCGCCTGTTCTCTGAAATCTGTGGCGCTGCCATTCGAAACCGTATGTGTTCGACGAAACTAAGTGGTTGACCTGGTGAGAGAGGATACTCCAGATGCGAAACATAGTTCCATTTTAAACTAATTGTTCTATCTGAATCTAAGTTTTCGATAATGTGCCAGGAGAAGCGCCTGTTCTCTGAAATCTGTGGCGCTGCCACTCGAAACCGTACGTGTTCGACGAAACTAAGTGGTTGATCTTGTGAGAGAGGATACTCCAGATGCGAAGCATAGTTCTATATTAAAATAATTGTTCTATCTGAATCTAAGTGTTCGATAATGTGCCAGGAGAAGCGCCCGTTCACTCAAATCTGTGGCGATGCCACTCGAAACGGTATGTGTTCGACGAAACTTAGTGGTCGACCTTCTGAGAGAGGAAACTCCAGATGCGAAACATAGTTCCATTTTAAACCAAATGTTCCATCTGAAACTAAGTGTTCGATACTGTGCCAGGAGAAGCGCCTGTTCTCTGAGATCAGTGGCGATGCTTCTCGAAACCGTATGTGTTCGACGAAACTAAGTGGTCGCCTTGTGAGAGAGGAAACCCCAGATGCGAAACTTAGTTCCATTTAAACTAATTTTTCTATCTGAAACTAAGTGTTCGATACTGTGCCAGGAGAAGCGCCTGTTCTCCGAAATCTGTGGCGATGCTACGCGAAACCGTATGTGTTCGACGAAACTAAGTGGTCGAACTTGTGATAGAGGAAACTCCAAATGCGAAACTTATTTCTATTTTAAACTAATTTTTCTATCTGAAACTAAGTGTTCGATACTGTGCCAGGAGAAGCGCCTGTTCTCTGAAATCTGTGGCGATGCTACTCGAAACCGTATGTGTTCGACGAAACTAAGTGGTCGACCTTGTGAGAGAGGAAACTCCAGATGCGAAACTTAATACTATTTTAAACTAATTGTTCTATCTGAAACTAAGTGTTCGATACTGTGCCAGGAGAAGCGCCTGTTCTCTGAAATCTGTGGCGCTGCCATTCGAAACTGTATGTGTTCGACGAAACTAAGTGGTTGACCTGGTGAGAGAGGATACTCCAGATGCGAAACATAGTTCCATTTTAAACTAATTGTTCTATCTGAATCTAAGTTTTCGATAATGTGCCAGGAGAAGCGCCTGTTCTCTGAAATCTGTGGCGCTGCCACTCGAAACCGTACGTGTTCGACGAAACTAAGTGGTTGACCTTGTGAGAGAGGATACTCCAGATGCGAAGCATAGATCTATTTTAAACTAATTGTTCTATCTGAATCTAAGTGTTCGATAATGTGCCAGGAGAAGCGCCCTTTCACTCAAATCTGTGGCGATGCCACTCGAAACGGTATGTGTTCGACGAAACTAAGTGGTTGACCTGGTGAGAGAGGATACTCCAGATGCGAAACATAGTTCCATTTTAAACTAATTGTTCTATCTGAATCTAAGTTTTCGATAATGTGCCAGGAGAAGCGCCTGTTCTCTGAAATCTGTGGCGCTGCCACTCGAAACCGTACGTGTTCGACGAAACTAAGTGGTTGACCTTGTGAGAGAGGATACTCCAGATGCGAAGCATAGTTCTATTTTAAACTAATTGTTCTATCTGAATCTAAGTGTTCGATAATGTGCCAGGAGAAGCGCCCGTTCACTCAAATCTGTGGCGATGCCACTCGAAACGGTATGTGTTCGACGAAACTAAGTGGTTGACCTGGTGAGAGGGGATACTCCAGATGCGAAACATAGTTCCATTTTAAACTAATTGTTCTATCTGAATCTAAGTTTTCGATAATGTGCCAGGAGAAGCGCCTGTTCTCCGAAATCTGTGGCGATGCTACGCGAAACCGTATGTGTTCGACGAAACTAAGTGGTCGAACTTGTGATAGAGGAAACTCCAAATGCGAAACTTATTTCTATTTTAAACTAATTTTTCTATCTGAAGCTAAGTGTTCGATACTGTGCCAGGAGAAGCGCCTGTTCTCTGAAATCTGTGGCGATGCTACTCGAAACCGTATGTGTTCGACGAAACTAAGTGGTCGACCTTGTGAGGGAGGAAACTCCAAATGCGAAACATGGTTCCATTTTAAACTAAGTGTTCTACCTGTAACTGAGTGTTCGATACTGTGCCAGGAGAAGGGCCTGTTCTCAGAAATCTGTGGCGATGCTACTCGAAACCGTATGTGTTCGACGAAATTAAGTGGTCGACCTTGTGAGAGAGGAAACTCCAGATGCGAAACTTAGTTCCATTTTAAACCAAATGTTCCATCTGAAACTAAGTGTTCCATAATCTGCCAGTAGAAGCGCCTGTTCTCTGAAATCTGTGGCGTTGCTTCTCCAAACCGTATGTGTTCGACGAAACTAAGTGGTCGACCTTCTGAGAGAGGAAACTCCGGATGCGAAACTTAGTTCCATTTTAAACTAATTGTTCTATCTGAAGCTAAGTGTTCGATACTGTGCCAGGAGAAGCGCCTGTTCTCTGAAATCTGTGGCGATGCTACTCGAAACCGTATGTGTTCGACGAAACTAAGTGGTCGACCTTGTGAGGGAGGAAACTCCAAATGCGAAACATGGTTCCATTTTAAACTAAGTGTTCTACCTGTAACTGAGTGTTCGATACTGTGCCAGGAGAAGGGCCTGTTCTCAGAAATCTGTGGCGATGCTACTCGAAACCGTATGTGTTCGACGAAATTAAGTGGTCGACCTTGTGAGAGAGGAAACTCCAGATGCGAAACTTAGTTCCATTTTAAACCAAATGTTCCATCTGAAACTAAGTGTTCCATAATCTGCCAGTAGAAGCGCCTGTTCTCTGAAATCTGTGGCGTTGCTTCTCCAAACCGTATGTGTTCGACGAAACTAAGTGGTCGACCTTCTGAGAGAGGAAACTCCGGATGCGAAACTTAGTTCCATTTTAAACTAATTGTTCTATCTGAAACTAAGTGTTCGATACTGTGCCAGGAGAAGCGCCTGTTCTCTGAAATCTGTCGCGATGCTACTCGAAACCGTATGTGTTCGACGAAACGAAGTGGTCGACCTTCTGAGAGAGGAAACTCCAGATGCGAAACTTAGTTCCATTTTAAACTAAATTTTCCATCTGAAACTAAGTGTTCGATACTGTGCCAGGAGAAGCGCCTGTTCTCTGAAATCTGTGGCGATGCCACTCGAAACCGTATGTGTTCGACGAAACTAAGTGGCCGACCTTGTGAGAGAGGAAACTCCAGATTCGAAATTTAGTCCCATTTTAAACTAATTGTTCTATCTGAAACTAAGTGTTCGATACTGTGCCAGGAGAAGCGCCTGTTCTCTGAAATCTGTCGCGATGCTACTCGAAACCGTATGTTGTCGACGAAACGAAGTGGTCGACCTTCTGAGAGAGGACACTCCAGATGCGAAACTTAGTTACATTTTAAACTAATTGTTCTATCTGAAACTAAGTGTTCGATATTGTGCCAGGAGAAGCGCCTGTTCTCTGAAATCTGTGGCGATGCCACTCGAAACCGTATGTGTTCGTCGAAAATAAGTGGTCGACCTTGTGAGAGAGGATACTCCAGATGCGAAAATTAGTTCCATTTTAAACTAATTGTTCTATCTGATTCTATGTGTTCGATACTGTGCCAGGAGAAGCGCCTGTTGTCTGAAATCTGTGGCAATGCCACTCGAAACCGTATGTGTTCGTCGAAAATAAGTGGTCGACCTTGTGAGAGAGGATACTCCAGATGCGAAAATTAGTTCCATTTTAAACTAATTGTTCTATCTGATTCTAAGTGTTCGATACTGTGCTAGGAGAAGCGCCTGTTCTCTGAAATCTGTGGCGATGCCACTCGAAACCGTATTTGTCAGACGAAACTAAGTCGTCGACCTTGTGAGAGAGGAAACTCGAAATGCGAAACTTAATTCCATTTTAAAATAATTGTTCTATATGATATTAAGTGTTCCATACTGTGCCAGGAGAAGCGCCCGTTCTCTGAAATCTGTGGCGATGCTACTCGAAACCGTATGTGTTCGACGAAACTAAGTGGTCGACCTTGTGAGGGAGGATACTCCAGATGCGAAACATAGTTACATTTTAAACTAATTGTTCTATCTGAAACTAAGTGTTCGATACTGTGGCAGGAGAAGCGCCTGCTCTCTGATATCTGTGGCGCTGCCATTCGAAACCGTATGTGTTCGACGAAACTAAGTGGTCGACCTTGTGAGAGAGGAAACTCCAGCTGCGAAACTTAGTTCCATTTTAAACTAATTGTTCTAACTGGAACAAAGTGTTCCATACTGTGCCAGGAGAAGCGCCTGTTCTCTGAAATCTGTGGCGCTGCCATTCGAAACCGTATGTGTTCGACGAAACTAAGTGGTTGACCTGGTGAGAGAGGATACTCCAGATGCGAAACATAGTTCCATTTTAAACTAATTGTTCTATCTGAATCTAAGTTTTCGATAATGTGCCAGGAGAAGCGCCTGTTCTCTGAAATCTGTGGCGCTGCCACTCGAAACCGTACGTGTTCGACGAAACTAAGTGGTTGACCTTGTGAGAGAGGATACTCCAGATGCGAAGCATAGTTCTATTTTAAACTAATTGTTCTATCTGAATCTAAGTGTTCGATAATGTGCCAGGAGAAGCGCCCGTTCACTCAAATCTGTGGCGATGCCACTCGAAACGGTATGTGTTCGACGAAACTTAGTGGTCGACCTTCTGAGAGAGGAAACTCCAGATGCGAAACATAGTTCCATTTTAAACCAAATGTTCCATCTGAAACTAAGTGTTCGATACTGTGCCAGGAGAAGCGCCTGTTCTCTGAGATCAGTGGCGATGCTTCTCGAAACCGTATGTGTTCGACGAAACTAAGTGGTCGCCTTGTGAGAGAGGAAACCCCAGATGCGAAACTTAGTTCCATTTAAACTAATTTTTCTATCTGAAACTAAGTGTTCGATACTGTGCCAGGAGAAGCGCCTGTTCTCCGAAATCTGTGGCGATGCTACGCGAAACCGTATGTGTTCGACGAAACTAAGTGGTCGAACTTGTGATAGAGGAAACTCCAAATGCGAAACTTATTTCTATTTTAAACTAATTTTTCTATCTGAAACTAAGTGTTCGATACTGTGCCAGGAGAAGCGCCTGTTCTCTGAAATCTGTGGCGATGCTACTCGAAACCGTATGTGTTCGACGAAACTAAGTGGTCGACCTTGTGAGAGAGGAAACTCCAGATGCGAAACTTAATACTATCTTAAACTAATTGTTCTATCTGAAACTAAGTGTTCGATACTGTGCCAGGAGAAGCGCCTGTTCTATGAAATCTGTGGCGCTGCCATTCGAAACTGTATGTGTTCGACGAAACTAAGTGGTTGACCTGGTGAGAGAGGATACTCCAGATGCGAAACATAGTTCCATTTTAAACTAATTGTTCTATCTGAATCTAAGTTTTCGATAATGTGCCAGGAGAAGCGCCTGTTCTCTGAAATCTGTGGCGCTGCCACTCGAAACCGTACGTGTTCGACGAAACTAAGTGGTTGACCTTGTGAGAGAGGATACTCCAGATGCGAAGCATAGTTCTATTTTAAACTAATTGTTCTATCTGAATCTAAGTGTTCGATAATGTGCCAGGAGAAGCGCCCTTTCACTCAAATCTGTGGCGATGCCACTCGAAACGGTATGTGTTCGACGAAACTAAGTGGTTGACCTGGTGAGAGAGGATACTCCAGATGCGAAACATAGTTCCATTTTAAACTAATTGTTCTATCTGAATCTAAGTTTTCGATAATGTGCCAGGAGAAGCGCCTGTTCTCTGAAATCTGTGGCGCTGCCACTCGAAACCGTACGTGTTCGACGAAACTAAGTGGTTGACCTTGTGAGAGAGGATACTCCAGATGCGAAGCATAGTTCTATTTTAAACTAATTGTTCTATCTGAATCTAAGTGTTCGATAATGTGCCAGGAGAAGCGCCCGTTCACTCAAATCTGTGGCGATGCCACTCGAAACGGTATGTGTTCGACGAAACTAAGTGGTTGACCTGGTGAGAGGGGATACTCCAGATGCGAAACATAGTTCCATTTTAAACTAATTGTTCTATCTGAATCTAAGTGTTCGATAATGTGCCAGGAGAAGCGCCCGTTCACTCAAATCTGTGGCGATGCCACTCGAAACGGTATGTGTTCGACGAAACTAAGTGGTTGACCTGGTGAGAGGGGATACTCCAGATGCGAAACATAGTTCCATTTTAAACTAATTGTTCTATCTGAATCTAAGTTTTCGATAATGTGCCAGGAGAAGCGCCTGTTCTCCGAAATCTGTGGCGATGCTACGCGAAACCGTATGTGTTCGACGAAACTAAGTGGTCGAACTTGTGATAGAGGAAACTCCAAATGCGAAACTTATTTCTATTTTAAACTAATTTTTCTATCTGAAGCTAAGTGTTCGATACTGTGCCAGGAGAAGCGCCAGTTCTCTGAAATCTGTGGCGATGCTACTCGAAACCGTATGTGTTCGACGAAACTAAGTGGTCGACCTTGTGAGGGAGGAAACTCCAAATGCGAAACATGGTTCCATTTTAAACTAAGTGTTCTACCTGTAACTGAGTGTTCGATACTGTGCCAGGAGAAGGGCCTGTTCTCAGAAATCTGTGGCGATGCTACTCGAAACCGTATGTGTTCGACGAAATTAAGTGGTCGACCTTGTGAGAGAGGAAACTCCAGATGCGAAACTTAGTTCCATTTTAAACCAAATGTTCCATCTGAAACTAAGTGTTCCATAATCTGCCAGTAGAAGCGCCTGTTCTCTGAAATCTGTGGCGTTGCTTCTCCAAACCGTATGTGTTCGACGAAACTAAGTGGTCGACCTTCTGAGAGAGGAAACTCCGGATGCGAAACTTAGTTCCATTTTAAACTAATTGTTCTATCTGAAACTAAGTGTTCGATACTGTGCCAGGAGAAGCGCCTGTTCTCTGAAATCTGTGGCGATGCTACTCGAAACCGTATGTGTTCGACGAAACTAAGTGGTCGACCTTGTGAGAGAGGAAACTCCAGATGCGAAACTTAATACTATTTTAAACTAATTGTTCTATCTGAAACTAAGTGTTCGATACTGTGCCAGGAGAAGCGCCTGTTCTCTGAAATCTGTGGCGCTGCCATTCGAAACTGTATGTGTTCGACGAAACTAAGTGGTTGACCTGGTGAGAGAGGATACTCCAGATGCGAAACATAGTTCCATTTTAAACTAATTGTTCTATCTGAATCTAAGTTTTCGATAATGTGCCAGGAGAAGCGCCTGTTCTCTGAAATCTGTGGCGCTGCCACTCGAAACCGTACGTGTTCGACGAAACTAAGTGGTTGACCTTGTGAGAGAGGATACTCCAGATGCGAAGCATAGTTCTATTTTAAACTAATTGTTCTATCTGAATCTAAGTGTTCGATAATGTGCCAGGAGAAGCGCCCTTTCACTCAAATCTGTGGCGATGCCACTCGAAACGGTATGTGTTCGACGAAACTAAGTGGTTGACCTGGTGAGAGAGGATACTCCAGATGCGAAACATAGTTCCATTTTAAACTAATTGTTCTATCTGAATCTAAGTTTTCGATAATGTGCCAGGAGAAGCGCCTGTTCTCTGAAATCTGTGGCGCTGCCACTCGAAACCGTACGTGTTCGACGAAACTAAGTGGTTGACCTTGTGAGAGAGGATACTCCAGATGCGAAGCATAGTTCTATTTTAAACTAATTGTTCTATCTGAATCTAAGTGTTCGATAATGTGCCAGGAGAAGCGCCCGTTCACTCAAATCTGTGGCGATGCCACTCGAAACGGTATGTGTTCGACGAAACTAAGTGGTTGACCTGGTGAGAGGGGATACTCCAGATGCGAAACATAGTTCCATTTTAAACTAATTGTTCTATCTGAATCTAAGTGTTCGATAATGTGCCAGGAGAAGCGCCCGTTCACTCAAATCTGTGGCGATGCCACTCGAAACGGTATGTGTTCGACGAAACTAAGTGGTTGACCTGGTGAGAGGGGATACTCCAGATGCGAAACATAGTTCCATTTTAAACTAATTGTTCTATCTGAATCTAAGTTTTCGATAATGTGCCAGGAGAAGCGCCTGTTCTCCGAAATCTGTGGCGATGCTACGCGAAACCGTATGTGTTCGACGAAACTAAGTGGTCGAACTTGTGATAGAGGAAACTCCAAATGCGAAACTTATTTCTATTTTAAACTAATTTTTCTATCTGAAGCTAAGTGTTCGATACTGTGCCAGGAGAAGCGCCAGTTCTCTGAAATCTGTGGCGATGCTACTCGAAACCGTATGTGTTCGACGAAACTAAGTGGTCGACCTTGTGAGGGAGGAAACTCCAAATGCGAAACATGGTTCCATTTTAAACTAAGTGTTCTACCTGTAACTGAGTGTTCGATACTGTGCCAGGAGAAGGGCCTGTTCTCAGAAATCTGTGGCGATGCTACTCGAAACCGTATGTGTTCGACGAAATTAAGTGGTCGACCTTGTGAGAGAGGAAACTCCAGATGCGAAACTTAGTTCCATTTTAAACCAAATGTTCCATCTGAAACTAAGTGTTCCATAATCTGCCAGTAGAAGCGCCTGTTCTCTGAAATCTGTGGCGTTGCTTCTCCAAACCGTATGTGTTCGACGAAACTAAGTGGTCGACCTTCTGAGAGAGGAAACTCCGGATGCGAAACTTAGTTCCATTTTAAACTAATTGTTCTATCTGAAACTAAGTGTTCGATACTGTGCCAGGAGAAGCGCCTGTTCTCTGAAATCTGTCGCGATGCTACTCGAAACCGTATGTGTTCGACGAAACGAAGTGGTCGACCTTCTGAGAGAGGAAACTCCAGATGCGAAACTTAGTTCCATTTTAAACTAAATTTTCCATCTGAAACTAAGTGTTCGATACTGTGCCAGGAGAAGCGCCTGTTCTCTGAAATCTGTCGCGATGCTACTCGAAACCGTATGTGTTCGACGAAACGAAGTGGTCGACCTTCTGAGAGAGGAAACTCCAAATGCGAAACTTATTTCTATTTTAAACTAATTTTTCTATCTGAAGCTAAGTGTTCGATACTGTGCCAGGAGAAGCGCCAGTTCTCTGAAATCTGTGGCGATGCTACTCGAAACCGTATGTGTTCGACGAAACTAAGTGGTCGACCTTGTGAGGGAGGAAACTCCAAATGCGAAACATGGTTCCATTTTAAACTAAGTGTTCTACCTGTAACTGAGTGTTCGATACTGTGCCAGGAGAAGGGCCTGTTCTCAGAAATCTGTGGCGATGCTACTCGAAACCGTATGTGTTCGACGAAATTAAGTGGTCGACCTTGTGAGAGAGGAAACTCCAGATGCGAAACTTAGTTCCATTTTAAACCAAATGTTCCATCTGAAACTAAGTGTTCGATAATCTGCCAGTAGAAGCGCCTGTTCTCTGAAATCTGTGGCGTTGCTTCTCCAAACCGTATGTGTTCGACGAAACTAAGTGGTCGACCTTCTGAGAGAGGAAACTCCGGATGCGAAACTTAGTTCCATTTTAAACTAATTGTTCTATCTGAAACTAAGTGTTCGATACTGTGCCAGGAGAAGCGCCTGTTCTCTGAAATCTGTCGCGATGCTACTCGAAACCGTATGTGTTCGACGAAACGAAGTGGTCGACCTTCTGAGAGAGGAAACTCCAGATGCGAAACTTAGTTCCATTTTAAACTAAATTTTCCATCTGAAACTAAGTGTTCGATACTGTGCCAGGAGAAGCGCCTGTTCTCTGAAATCTGTGGCGATGCCACTCGAAACCGTATGTGTTCGACGAAACTAAGTGGCCGACCTTGTGAGAGAGGAAACTCCAGATTCGAAATTTAGTTCATTTTAAACTAATTGTTCTATCTGAAACTAAGTGTTCGATACTGTGCCAGGAGAAGCGCCTGTTCTCTGAAATCTGTCGCGATGCTACTCGAAACCGTATGTTGTCGACGAAACGAAGTGGTCGACCTTCTGAGAGAGGACACTCCAGATGCGAAACTTAGTTCCATTTTAAACTAATTGTTCTATCTGAAACTAAGTGTTCGATATTGTGCCAGGAGAAGCGCCTGTTCTCTGAAATCTGTGGCGATGCCACTCTGAACCGTATGTGTTCGACGATACTAAGTGGCCGACCTTGTGAGGGAGGAAACTCCAGATGCGAAGCTTAGTTCCATTTTAAAGTAATTGTTCTATCTGTAACTAAGTGTTCGATAATGAGCCAGGAGAAGCGCCTGTTCTCTGAAACCTGTGGCGATGCCACTCGAAACCGTATATGTTCGACGAAACTAAGTGGTCGACCATGTGAGAGAGGAAACTCCTGATGCGAAACTTAGTTCCATTTTAAACTGAATGTTCTATCTGAAACTAAGTGTTCGTTACTGTGCCAGGAGAAGCGCCTGTTCTCTGAAATCTTTGGCGATGCTACTCGAAACCGTATGTGTTCGACCAAAATAAGTGGTCGACCTTGTGAGAGATGAAACTCCAGATGCGAAACTTAGTTCCATTTTAAACCAAATGTTCCATCTGAAACTAAGTGTTCCATAATCTGCCAGTAGAAGCGCCTGTTCTCTGAAATCTGTGGCGTTGCTTCTCGAAACCGTATGTGTTCGACGAAACTAAGTGGTCGACCTTCTGAGAGAGGAAACTCCGGATGCGAAACTTAGTTCCATTTTAAACTAATTGTTCTATCTGAAACTAAGTGTTCGATACTGTGCCAGGAGAAGCGCCTGTTCTCTGAAATCTGTCGCGATGCTACTCGAAACCGTATGTGTTCGATGAAACGAAGTGGTCGACCTTCTGAGAGAGGAAACTCCAGATGCGAAACTTAGTTCCATTTTAAACTAAATTTTCCATCTGAAACTAAGTGTTCGATACTGTGCCAGGAGAAGCGCCTGTTCTCTTAAATCTGTGGCGATGCCACTCGAAACCGTACGTGTTCGACGAAACTAAGTGGCCGACCTTGTGAGAGAGGAAACTCCAGATTCGAAATTTAGTCCCATTTTAAACTAATTGTTATATCTGAAACTAAGTGTTCGATACTGTGCCAGTAGAAGCGCCTGTTCTCTGAAATCTGTCGCGATGCTACTCGAAACCGTATGTTGTCGACGAAACGAAGTGGTCGACCTTCTGAGAGAGGACACTCCAGATGCGAAACTTAGTTCCATTTTAAACTAATTGTTCTATCTGAAACTAAGTGTTCGATATTGTGCAAGGAGAAGCGCCTGTTCTCTGAAATCTGTGGGGATGCCACTCTGAACCGTATGTGTTCGACGATACTAAGTGGCCGACCTTGTGAGAGAGGAAACTCCAGATGCGAAGCTTAGTTCCATTTTAAAGTAATTGTTCTATCTGTAACTAAGTGTTCGATAATGTGCCAGGAGAAGCGCCTGTTCTCTGAAACCTGTGGCGATGCCACTCGAAACCGTATATGTTCGACGAAACTAAGTGGTCGACCTTGTGAGAGCGGAAACTCCAGTTGCGAAACTTAGTTCCTTTTTAAAATAATTGTTCTATCTGAAACTAAGTGTTCGATACTGTGTCAGGAGAAGCCCATGTTCTCTGAAATCTGTGGCGATGCCACTCGAAACCTTATGTGTTCGACGATACTAAGTGGCCGAACTTGTGAGAGAGGAAACTCCAGATGCGAAGCTTAGTTCCATTTTAAAGTAATTGTTCTATCAGATACTAAGTGTTCGATACTGTGCCTGGAGAAGCGCCAGTTCTCTGAAACCTGTGGCGATGCCACTCGAAACCGTATGTGTTCGACGAAACTAAGTGGTCGACCTTCTGAGAGAGGAAACTCCAAATGCGAAACTTAGTTCCATTTTAAACTAATTGTTCTATCTGAAACTAAGTGTTCTATACTTTGCCAGGAGAAGCGCCTGTTCTCTGAAATCTGTTGCGATGGCACTCGAAACCGTATGTGTTCGACGATTCTAAGTGGTCCACCTTGTGAGAGAGGAAACTCCAGATGCGAAACTTAGTTCCATTTTAAACTGAATGTTCTATCTGAAACTAAGTGTTCGATACTGTGCCAGGAGAAGCGCCTGTTGCCTGAAATCTGTGGGGATGCCACTCGAAACCGAATGTGTTCGACGAAACTAAGTGGTCGCCTTGTGAAAGAGGAAACTCCAGATGCGAAACTTAGTACCATTTTAAAGTATTTGTTCTATCTGAAACTATGTATTCAATACTGTGCCAGGAGTAGCGCCTGTTGCCTGAAATCTGTGGCGATGCCACTCGAAACCGTATGTGTTCGAAGAAACAAAGTGGTCGCCTTGTGAAAGAGGAAACTCCAGATGCGAAACTTAGTACCAATTTAAACTAATCGTTCTATCTGAAACTATGTGTTCGATACTGTGCCAGGAGGACCGTAGAGAATGTAGTGTTAAAATATAGTATAGGAATGACTGAGCCAAACACCCGTTAAGTAGCACTATCGGCTGTCCAACCAAGTACTCTACGCCCTGATGCCTAAAACAATATTTCGGTCGTGGGCGGTGTGAAACTTCATAATTTACGTTCCAACGAAATGCAAAAAACCCCAATGTTGAAGAACCTAGTCGAGCCCCATAGGACCCGTAGAAGACATGTGACTGTTTTCCAACAGTGGGTGGTGGAATCGTCACATTCCGCACCGTGGATCATGATCCGGTGTATGCAAAATTGATGCAAACCATTCTGATTCGTGGAATTCAGATTTTCGGGCTGATTCCTTAAAAAGTAGTCTGAGAGTTGTCGCTCATTGGTGAACCTAATCATCCGGAAATAGGGCCGCAAGATATTTGCCACCTATATAATACGTGCAGGTAAGCACACGGGGATCAAATGCACACGTGCATCAATCGTATTAGCATGGAGTACTTCAGTTTCTTCCTACGTGCAATCGGGAAGCCACGTTCGGCAAATGTGGACATCGTCCATGAGTTACCTCTGGAAATATCGCAGTTGATTCTGCGGCAATTGGATTCTGCATCTTTACTGAGCGCAGCGCTTGTTTCCCGGAAGTGGCTATCGGTTTGCCGGGCTGATGTGAAACTCAGGCAAAGGGTAAGGAGATCCCTCAGGAAGAAGGCGGAGCGGATTCGGTCGGACAACATTGGGAGGCCCACAACGGATCTAGTCAGACGTCATGGGTTCAGATTGAATTCACGTGTTAGAAATATGCAAAGAGCCGCGCCTCCGACCAGTATTGACGCATATCGCCTAATCGATATAGAATCGACGCGACGCAGTCGTTATCATGGGCATCAGCGCGAGGACCCCCAAGAGGCGAATCAAGTCTTACAGAATTTGATGTAGTGAGAAACGGAAGGGGAGGTTCTCCTGGCACAGTATCGAACAGATAGTTTCAGAGAGAACAATTAGTTTAAACTGGAACTAAGTTTCGCATCTGGAGCTTCCTATCTCACAAGGTCGGCCACTTGGTTTCGTCGAACACATACGGTTTCGAGTGGCATCGCCACAGATTTCAGAGAACAGTCTCTTCTCCTGGCACTGTAACGAACACTTAGTTTCAGATAGAACAATTAGTTTAAAATGGAACTAAGTTTCGCATCTGGAGTTTCCCCTCTCACAAGATCGACCACTTAGTTTCGCCGAACGCATACGGTTTCGAGTGGCATCGCCACAGATTTCAGACAACAGGCGCTTCTGCTGGCACAGTATCGCAGACTTAGTTTCAGATAGAACAATTAGTTTAAACTGGATCTAAGTTTCGCATCTGGAGCTTCCTCTCTCACAAGGTCGGCCACTTGGTTACGTCGAACACATACGGTTTCGAGTAGCATCGCCACAGATTTCAGAGAGCAGGCGCTTCTCCAGGCACAGTATGGAACACTTAGTTTCAGATAGAACAATTAGTTTAAAATAGAACAATGTTTCGCATCTGGAGTTTCCTTCTCACAAGCTCGACGACTTAATTTCGTCGAACACATACGGTTTCGAATGGCATCGCCACAGATATCAGAGAACAGGCGCTTCTCCTGGCACAGTATCGAACACTTAGTTTCAGATAGAACAATTAGTTTAAAATGGAACTAAGTTTCGCATCTGGAGTTTCCTCCCTCACAAGGTCGACCATTTAGATTCGTCGAACACATACGGTTTCGAGGAGCATCGCCACAGATTTCAGAGAACACGCGCTTCTCATGGCACAGTATCGAACACTTAGTATCAGATAGAACAATTACTTTAAAATGGAACTAAGCTTCGCATCTGGAGTTTCCTCTCTCACAAAGTCGGCCACTTAGTTCCGTCGAACACATACGATTTAGAGTGGCATCGCAACAGATTTCAGAGAACAGGTGCTTCTCCTGGCACATTATCGAACACTTAGTTTCAGATAGAACAATTAGTTTAAAATGGAGCTAAGCTTCGTATCTGGAGTTTCCTCTCTCACAAGGTCGGCCACTTAGTTTCGTCGAACACATACGGTTTCGAGTGGCATCGCCACAGATTTCAGAGAACAGGCGCTTCTCCTGGCACAGTATCGAACACTTAGTATCAGATAGAACAATTACTTTAAAATGGAACTAAGCTTCGCATCTGGAGTTTCCTCTCTCACAAGGTCGGCCACTTAGTTCCGTCGAACACATACGATTTAGAGTGGCATCGCCACAGATTTCAGAGAACAGGCGCTTCTCCTGGCACATTATCGAACACTTAGTTTCAGATAGAACAATTAGTTTAAGTTGGAACTAAGTTTCACAACTGGAGTTTCCTCTTTCACAAGGTCGACCACTTAGTTTCGTCGAACACATTCGGTTTCGAGTAGCATCGCCACAGGTTTCAGAGAATAGGCGCTTCTCCTGGCACAGTGTCGAACACTTAGTTACAAATAGAACACTTAGTTTAAAATGGAACTATGTTTCGCATTTGGAGTTTCATCTCTCACAAGGTCGACCACTTAGTTTCGTCGAACACATACGGTTTCGAGTAGCATCGCCACAGATTTCAGAGAACAGGCGCTTCTCCCGGCACAGTATCGAACACTTAGTTTCAGATAGAACAATTAGTTTAAAATGGAACTAAGTTTCTCATCTGGAGTTTCCTCTCTCACAAGGTCGGCCACTTAGTTTCGTCGAACACATACGATTTCGAGGAGGATCGCGACTGATTTCAGAGAACACGCGCTTCTCCTGGCACAGTATCGAACACTTAGTATCAGATAGAACAATTACTTTAAAATGGAACTAAGCTTCGCATCTGGAGTTTCCTCTCTCACAAGGTCGGCCACTTAGTTTCGTCGAACACATACGATTTAGAGTGGCATCGCCACAGATTTCAGAGAACAGGCGCTTCTCCTGGCACATTATCGAACACTTAGTTTCAGATAGAACAATTAGTTTAAAATGGAACTAAGTTTCGCAACTGGAGTTTCCTCTTTCACAAGGTCGACCACTTAGTTTCGTTGAACACATACGGTTTAGAGTAGCATCGCCACAGATTTCAGAGAACTGGCGCTTCTCCTGGCACAGTATCGAACACTTAGTTTCAGATAGAACAATTAGTTTAAAATGGTACTAAGTTTCGCATCTGGAATTTCCTCTCTCACAAGGTCGACCACTTAGTTTCGTCGAACACATACGGTTTCGAGTAGCATCGCCACAGATTTCAGAGAACAGGCGCTTCTCCTGGCACAGTATCGAACACTTAGTTTCAGAGAGAACAAGTAGTTTAAAATGTAACTATGTTTCGCATTTGGAGTTTCCTCTCTCGCAAGGTGGACCACTTAGTTTCGTCAAACACATACGGTTTCGAGTGGCATCGCCACAGATTTCAGAGAACAGGCGCTTTTCCTGGCACAGTATCGAACACTTAGTTTCAGAGAGAACAATTAGTTTAAAATGGAAATAAGTTTCGCACCTGGAGTTTCCTCTGCCACAAGGTCGACCACCTAGTTTCGTCGAACACATGCGGTTTCGAGTGGTATCGCCACAGATTTCAGAGAACAGGCGCTTCTCCTGGCACAGTATCGAACACTTAGTTTCAGATAGAACAATTAGTTTAAAATGGAAATAAGTCTCGCATCTGGAGTTTCCTCTCTCACAAGGTCGACCGCTTAGTTGCGACGAACACATACGGTTTTGAGTAGCATCGCCACAGATTTCAGAGAACAGGCGCTTCTCCTGGCACAGTGACGAACACTTAGTTTCAGATAGAACAAGTAGTTTAAAATGGAACTAAGTTTCGCATTTGGAGTTTCCTCTCTCGCAAGGTGGACCACATAGTTTCGTCGAACACATGCGGTTTCGTGTGGCATCGCCACAGATTTCAGAGAACAGGCGCTTCTCCTGGCACAGTATCGAACACTTAGTATCAGATAGAACAATTAGTTTAAAATGGAACTATGCTTCGCATCTGGAGTTTCCTCTCCCACAAGGTCGACCGCTTAGTTTCGTCGAACACGTACGGTTTCGAGTGGCATCGCCACACATTTCAGAGAACTGGCGCTTCTGCTGGCACAGTATCGAACACTTAGTTTCAGATAGAACAATTAGTTTAAAATGGAACTAAGTTTCGCATCTGGAGTTTCCTCTCTCACAAGGTCGACTACTTAGTTTCGTCGAACACATACGATTTAGAGTGGCATCGCCACAGATTTCAGAGAACAGGCGCTTCTCCTGGCACATTATCGAACACTTAGTTTCAGATAGAACAATTAGTTTAAAATGCAACTATATTTCGCATCTGGAGTATCCTCTCTCACAAGGGCGGCCACTTAGTTTCGTCCAACACATACGGATTCGAGTGGTATCGCCACAGATTTCAGAGAACAGTCGCTTCTCCTGGCACAGTATCGAACACTTAGTTTCAGATGGAACAATTAGTTTTAAATGGAACTAAGTTTTGCATCTGGAGTATCCTCTCTCACAAGGTCAACCACTTAGTTTCGTCGAACACATACGGTTTCGAGCGGCATCGCCACACATTTCACAGAACAGGCTCTTCTCCTGGCACAGTATCGAACACTCAGTATCAGATAGAACAATTAGTTTAAAATGGAACTATGTTTCGTATCTGGTGTATGCTCTCTCCCAAGGTCAACCACTTAGTTTCGTCGAACACATACGGTTTCGAGTGGCATCGCCACAGATTTCAGAGAACAGGCGCTTCTCCTGGCACAGTATCGAACACTTAGTTTCAGATAGAACATTTAGTTTAAAATGCAACTATATTTCGGATCTGGAGTTTCCTCTCTCACAAGGTCGGCCACTTAGTTTCGTCTAACACGTACGGTTTCGAGTGGTATCGCCACAGATTTCAGAGAACAGGCGCTTCTCCTGGCACATTATCGAACACTTAGTTACAGATAGAACAATTAGTTTAAAATGCAACTATATTTCGCATCTGGAGTTTCCTCTCTCACAAGGTCGGCCACTTAGTTTCGTCGAACAAATACGGTTTCGTGTGGTATCGCCACAGATTTCGGAGAACAGGCGCTTCTCCTGGCACATTATCGAACTCTTAGTTACAGATAGAACAATTAGTTTAAAATGCATCTATGTTTCGCATCTGGAGTTTCCTCTCTCACAAGGTCGGCCACTTAGTTTCGTCGAACACATACGGTTTCGAGTGGCATCGCCACAGTTTTCAGAGAACAGGCGCTTCTCCTGGCACAGTATCGAACACTTAGTTACAGATAGAACAATTAGTTTAAAATGGAACTATGTTTCGCATCTGGAGTTTCCTCTCTCACAAGGTCGGCCACTTAATTTCGTCGAACACATACGTTTCTAGTGGCATCGCCACAGATTTCAGAGAACAGGCGCTTCTCCTGGCACAGTATCGAACACTTAGTTTCAGATGGAACAATTAGTTTTAAATGTAACTAAGTTTCGCATCTGGAGTTTCCTCTTTCACAAGGCGACAACTTAGTTTCGTCGAACACATACGGTTTCGAGTGGCATCAACACAGATTTCAGAGAACAGGCGCTTCTCCTGGCACAGTATCGAACACTTAGTTACAGATAGAACAATTAGTTTAAAATGCAACTATATTTCGCATCTGGAGTATCCTCTCTCACAGGGTCGGCCACTTAGTTTCGTCCAACACATACGGATTCGAATGGTATCGCCACAGATTTCAGAGAACAGGCGCTTCTCCTGGCACAGTATCGAACACTTAGTTACAGATAGAACAATTAGTTTAAAATGCAACTATGTTTCGCATCTGGAGTTTCCTCTCTCACAAGGTCGGCCACTTAGTTTCGTCGAACACAAACGTTTCTAGTGGCATCGCCACAGATTTCAGAGAACAGGCGCTTCTCCTGGCACAGTATCGAACACTTAGTTTCAGATGGAACAATTAGTTTTAAATGGAACTAAGTTTCGCATCTGGAGTTTCCTCTTTCACAAGGCGACAACTTAGTTTCGTCGAACACATACGGTTTCGAGTGGCATCAACACAGATTTCAGAGAACAGGCGCTTCTCCTGGCACATTATCGAACACTTAGTTTCAGATAGAACAATTAGTTTAAAATGGAACTAAGCTTCGCATCTGGAGTTTCCTCTCTCACAAGGTCGGCCACTTAGTTTCGTCGAACACATACGGTTTCGAGTGGCATCGCCACAGATTTCAGAGAACAGGCGCTTCTCCTGGCACAGTATCGAACACTTATTTCAGACAGAACAATTAGTTTAAAATGGAACTAAGTTTCGCAACTGGAGTTTCCTCTTTCACAAGGTCGACCACTTAGTTTCGTCGAACACATACGGTTTAGAGTGGCATGGCCACAGATATCAGAGAACAGGCGCTTCTCCAGGCACAGTATGGAACACTTAGTTTCAGATAGAACAATTAGTTTAAAATAGAACAATGTTTCGCATCTGGAGTTTCCTTCTCACAAGCTCGACGACTTAATTTCGTCGAACACATACGGTTTCGAATGGCATCGCCACAGATATCAGAGAACAGGCGCTTCTCCTGGCACAGTATCGAACACTTAGATTCAGATAGAACAATTAGTTTAAAATGGAACTAAGCTTCGCATCTGGAGTTTCCTCTCTCACAAAGTCGGCCACTTAGTTCCGTCGAACACATACGATTAAGAGTGGCATCGCCACAGATTTCAGAGAACAGGCGCTTCTCCTGGCACATTATCGAACACTTAGTTTCAGATAGAACAATTAGTTTAAAATGGAGCTAAGCTTCGCATCTGGAGTTTCCTCTCTCACAAGGTCGGCCACTTAGTTTCGTCGAACACATACGGTTTCGAGTGGCATCGCCACAGATTTCAGAGAACAGGCGCTTCTCCTGGCACAGTATCGAACACTTAGTATCAGATAGAACAATTAGTTTAAAATGGAACTAAGTTTCTCATCTGGAGTTTCCTCTCTCACAAGGTCGGCCACTTAGTTTCGTCGAACACATACGGTTTCGAGGAGGATCGCGACTGATTTCAGAGAACACGCGCTTCTCCTGGCACAGTATCGAACACTTAGTATCAGATAGAACAATTACTTTAAAATGGAACTAAGCTTCGCATCTGGAGTTTCCTCTCTCACAAGGTCGGCCACTTAGTTTCGTCGAACACATACGATTTAGAGTGGCAACGCCACAGATTTCAGAGAACAGGCGCTTCTCCTGGCACATTATCGAACACTTAGTTTCAGATAGAACAATTAGTTTAAAATGGAACTAAGTTTCGCAACTGGAGTTTCCTCTTTCACAAGGTCGACCACTTAGTTTCGTCGAACACATACGGTTTAGAGTAGCATCGCCACAGATTTCAGAGAACTGGCGCTTCTCCTGGCACAGTATCGAACACTTAGTTTCAGATAGAACAATTAGTTTAAAATGGTACTAAGTTTCGCATCTGGAATTTCCTCTCTCACAAGGTCGACCACTTAGTGTCGTCGAACACATACGGTTTCGAGTAGCATCGCCACAGATTTCAGAGAACAGGCGCTTCTCCTGGCACAGTATCGAACACTTAGTTTCAGAGAGAACAAGTAGTTTAAAATGGAACTATGTTTCGCATTTGGAGTTTCCTCTCTCGCAAGGTGGACCACTTAGTTTCGTCAAACACATACGGTTTCGAGTGGCATCGCCACAGATTTCAGAGAACAGGCGCTTTTCCTGGCACAGTATCGAACACTTAGTTCAGAGAGAACAATTAGTTTAAAATGGAAATAAGTTTCGCACCTGGAGTTTCCTCTGCCACAAGGTCGACCACCTAGTTTCGTCGAACACATGCGGTTTCAGGTGGTATCGCCACAGATTTCAGAGAACAGGCGCTTCTCCTGGCACAGTATCGAACACTTAGTTTCAGATAGAACAATTAGTTTAAAATGGAAATAAGTTTCGCATCTGGAGTTTCCTCTCTCACAAGGTCGACTACTTAGTTTCGTCGAACACATACGATTTAGAGTGGCATCGCCACAGATTTCAGAGAGCAGGCGCTTCTCCTGGCACATTATCGAACACTTAGTTTCAGATAGAACAATTAGTTTAAAATGCAACTATATTTCGCATCTGGAGTATCCTCTCTCACAAGGGCGGCCACTTAGTTTCGTCCAACACATACGGATTCGAGTGGTATCGCCACAGATTTCAGAGAACAGTCGCTTCTCCTGGCACAGTATCGAACACTTAGTTTCAGATGGAACAATTAGTTTTAAATGGAACTAAGTTTTGCATCTGGAGTTTCCTCTTTCACAAGGCGACTACTTAGTTTCGTCGAACACAGACGGTTTCGATTGGCATCGCCACAGATTTCAGAGATCAGGCGCTTCTCCTGGCACAGTATCGAACACTTAGTTTCAGATGGAACAATTAGTTTTAAATGGAACTAAGTTTTGCATCTGGAGTATCCTCTCTCACAAGGTCAACCACTTAGTTTCGTCGAACACATACGGTTTCGAGCGGCATCGCCACACATTTCACAGAACAGGCTCTTCTCCTGGCACAGTATCGAACACTCAGTATCAGATAGAACAATTAGTTTAAAATGGAACTATGTTTCGTATCTGGTGTATGCTCTCTCCCAAGGTCAACCACTTAGTTTCGTCGAACACATACGGTTTCGAGTGGCATCGCCACAGATTTCAGAGAACAGGCGCTTCTCCTGGCACAGTATCGAACACTTAGTTACAGATAGAACATTTAGTTTAAAATGCAACTATATTTCGGATCTGGAGTTTCCTCTCTCACAAGGTCGGCCACTTAGTTTCGTCTAACACGTACGGTTTCGAGTGGTATCGCCACAGATTTCAGAGAACAGGCGCTTCTCCTGGCACAGTATCGAACACTTAGTTTCAGATGGAACAATTAGTTTTAAATGGAACTGAGTTTTGCATCTGGAGTTTCCTCTTCCCCAAGGCGACCACTTAGTTTCGTTGAACACAGACGGTTTCGATTGGCATCGCCTCAGATTTCAGAGAACAGGCGCTTCTCCTGGCACAGTATCGAACACTTAGTTTCAGTTAGAATAATTAGTTTAAAATGGAAATATGTTTCGCATTTGGAGTTTCCTCTCTCACAAGGTCGACCACTTAGTTTCGTCGAACACATACGGTTTCGAGTAGTATCGCCACAGATGTCGCAGAACGGGAGTTTCTCCTGGCACAGTATCGAACACTTAGTGTCAGATGGAACAATTAGTTTTAAATGGAACTAAGTTTCGCATCTGGAGTTTCCCCTTTCACAAGGCGACCACTCAGTTTCGTCGAACACATACGGTTTCGAGTGGCATCGCCACAGATTTCAGAGAACAGGCGCTTCTCCTGGCACAGTATCGAACACTTAGTTTCAGATAGAACAATTAGTTTAAAATGGAACTATGTTTCGCATCTGGAGTATCCTGTCTCACAAGGTCAACAACTTAGTTTCGTCGAACACATACGATTTCGAGTGGCATCGCCACAGATTTCAGAGAACAGGCGCTTCTCCTGGCACATTATCGAACACTTAGTTACAGATAGAACAATTAGTTTAAAATGCAACTATATTTCGCATCTGGAGTTTCCTCTCTCACAAGGTCGGCCACTTAGTTTCGTCGAACAAATACGGTTTCGTGTGGTATCGCCACAGATTTCGGAGAACAGGCGCTTCTCCTGGCACATTATCGAACTCTTAGTTACAGATAGAACAATTAGTTTAAAATGCATCTATGTTTCGCATCTGGAGTTTCCTCTCTCACAAGGTCGGCCACTTAGTTTCGTCGAACACATACGGTTTCGAGTGGCATCGCCACAGTTTTCAGAGAACAGGCGCTTCTCCTGGCACAGTATCGAACACTTAGTTACAGATAGAACAGTTAGTTTAAAATGGAACTATGTTTCGCATCTGGAGTTTCCTCTCTCACAAGGTCGGCCACTTAGTTTCGTCGAACACAAACGTTTCTAGTGGCATCGCCACAGATTTCAGAGAACAGGCGCTTCTCCTGGCACAGTATCGAACACTTAGTTTCAGATGGAACAATTAGTTTTAAATGGAACTAAGTTTCGCATCTGGAGTTTCCTCTTTCACAAGGCGACAACTTAGTTTCGTCGAACACATACGGTTTCGAGTGGCATCAACACAGATTTCAGAGAACAGGCGCTTCTCCTGGCACAGTATCGAACACTTAGTTTCAGATAGAACAATTAGTTTAAAATGGAACTAAGCTTCGCATCTGGAGTTTCCTCTCTCACAAGGTCGGCCACTTAGTTTCGTCGAACACATACGGTTTCGAGTGGCATCGCCACAGATTTCAGAGAACAGGCGCTTCTCCTGGCACAGTATCGAACACTTCTTTCAGACAGAACAATTAGTTTAAAATGGAACTAAGTTTCGCAACTGGAGTTTCCTCTTTCACATGGTTGACCACTTAGTTTCGTCGAACACATACGGTTTAGAGTGGCATCGCCACAGATATCAGAGAACAGGCGCTTCTCCAGGCACAGTATGGAACACTTAGTTTCAGATAGAACAATTAGTTTAAAATAGAACAATGTTTCGCATCTGGAGTTTCCTTCTCACAAGCTCGACGACTTAATTTCGTCGAACACATACGGTTTCGAATGGCATCGCCACAGATATCAGAGAACAGGCGCTTCTCCTGGCACAGTATCGAACACTTAGATTCAGATAGAACAATTAGTTTAAAATGGAACTAAGCTTCGCATCTGGAGTTTCCTCTCTCACAAAGTCGGCCACTTAGTTCCGTCGAACACATACGATTTAGAGTGGCATCGCCACAGATTTCAGAGAACAGGCGCTTCTCCTGGCACATTATCGAACACTTAGTTTCAGATAGAACAATTAGTTTAAAATGGAGCTAAGCTTCGCATCTGGAGTTTCCTCTCTCACAAGGTCGGCCACTTAGTTTCGTCGAACACATACGGTTTCGAGTGGCATCGCCACAGATTTCAGAGAACAGGCGCTTCTCCTGGCACAGTATCGAACACTTAGTATCAGATAGAACAATTAGTTTAAAATGGAACTAAGTTTCTCATCTGGAGTTTCCTCTCTCACAAGGTCGGCCACTTAGTTTCGTCGAACACATACGGTTTCGAGGAGGATCGCGACTGATTTCAGAGAACACGCGCTTCTCCTGGCACAGTATCGAACACTTAGTATCAGATAGAACAATTACTTTAAAATGGAACTAAGCTTCGCATCTGGAGTTTCCTCTCTCACAAGGTCGGCCACTTAGTTTCGTCGAACACATACGATTTAGAGTGGCATCGCCACAGATTTCAGAGAACAGGCGCTTCTCCTGGCACATTATCGAACACTTAGTTTCAGATAGAACAATTAGTTTAAAATGGAACTAAGTTTCGCAACTGGAGTTTCCTCTTTCACAAGGTCGACCACTTAGTTTCGTCGAACACATACGGTTTAGAGTAGCATCGCCACAGATTTCAGAGAACTGGCGCTTCTCCTGGCACAGTATCGAACACTTAGTTTCAGATAGAACAATTAGTTTAAAATGGTACTAAGTTTCGCATCTGGAATTTCCTCTCTCACAAGGTCGACCACTTAGTTTCGTCGAACACATACGGTTTCGAGTAGCATCGCCACAGATTTCAGAGAACAGGCGCTTCTCCTGGCACAGTATCGAACACTTAGTTTCAGAGAGAACAAGTAGTTTAAAATGGAACTATGTTTCGCATTTGGAGTTTCCTCTCTCGCAAGGTGGACCACTTAGTTTCGTCAAACACATACGGTTTCGAGTGGCATCGCCACAGATTTCAGAGAACAGGCGCTTCTCCTGGCACATTATCGAACACTTAGTTTCAGATAGAACAATTAGTTTAAAATGGAACTAAGCTTCGCATCTGGAGTTTCCTCTCTCACAAGGTCGGCCACTTAGTTTCGTCGAACACATACGGTTTCGAGTGGCATCGCCACAGATTTCAGAGAACAGGCGCTTCTCCTGGCACAGTATCGAACACTTATTTCAGACAGAACAATTAGTTTAAAATGGAACTAAGTTTCGCAACTGGAGTTTCCTCTTTCACAAGGTCGACCACTTAGTTTCGTCGAACACATACGGTTTAGAGTGGCATGGCCACAGATATCAGAGAACAGGCGCTTCTCCAGGCACAGTATGGAACACTTAGTTTCAGATAGAACAATTAGTTTAAAATAGAACAATGTTTCGCATCTGGAGTTTCCTTCTCACAAGCTCGACGACTTAATTTCGTCGAACACATACGGTTTCGAATGGCATCGCCACAGATATCAGAGAACAGGCGCTTCTCCTGGCACAGTATCGAACACTTAGATTCAGATAGAACAATTAGTTTAAAATGGAACTAAGCTTCGCATCTGGAGTTTCCTCTCTCACAAAGTCGGCCACTTAGTTCCGTCGAACACATACGATTTAGAGTGGCATCGCCACAGATTTCAGAGAACAGGCGCTTCTCCTGGCACATTATCGAACACTTAGTTTCAGATAGAACAATTAGTTTAAAATGGAGCTAAGCTTCGCATCTGGAGTTTCCTCTCTCACAAGGTCGGCCACTTAGTTTCGTCGAACACATACGGTTTCGAGTGGCATCGCCACAGATTTCAGAGAACAGGCGCTTCTCCTGGCACAGTATCGAACACTTAGTATCAGATAGAACAATTAGTTTAAAATGGAACTAAGTTTCTCATCTGGAGTTTCCTCTCTCACAAGGTCGGCCACTTAGTTTCGTCGAACACATACGGTTTCGAGGAGGATCGCCACTGATTTCAGAGAACACGCGCTTCTCCTGGCACAGTATCGAACACTTAGTATCAGATAGAACAATTACTTTAAAATGGAACTAAGCTTCGCATCTGGAGTTTCCTCTCTCACAAGGTCGGCCACTTAGTTTCGTCGAACACATACGATTTAGAGTGGCATCGCCACAGATTTCAGAGAACAGGCGCTTCTCCTGGCACAGTATCGAACACTTAGTTTCAGATAGAACAATTAGTTTAAAATGGAACTAAGTTTCGCAACTGGAGTTTCCTCTTTCACAAGGTCGACCACTTAGTTTCGTCGAACACATACGGTTTAGAGTAGCATCGCCACAGATTTCAGAGAACAGGCGCTTCTCCTGGCACAGTATCGAACACTTAGTTTCAGATAGAACAATTAGTTTAAAATGGTACTAAGTTTCGCATCTGGAATTTCCTCTCTCACAAGGTCGACCACTTAGTTTCGTCGAACACATACGGTTTCGAGTAGCATCGCCACAGATTTCAGAGAACAGGCGCTTCTCCTGGCACAGTATCGAACACTTAGTTTCAGAGAGAACAAGTAGTTTAAAATGGAACTATGTTTCGCATTTGGAGTTTCCTCTCTCGCAAGGTGGACCACTTAGTTTCGTCAAACACATACGGTTTCGAGTGGCATCGCCACAGATTTCAGAGAACAGGCGCTTTTCCTGGCACAGTATCGAACACTTAGTTCAGAGAGAACAATTAGTTTAAAATGGAAATAAGTTTCGCACCTGGAGTTTCCTCTGCCACAAGGTCGACCACCTAGTTTCGTCGAACACATGCGGTTTCAGGTGGTATCGCCACAGATTTCAGAGAACAGGCGCTTCTCCTGGCACAGTATCGAACACTTAGTTTCAGATAGAACAATTAGTTTAAAATGCAACTATATTTCGCATCTGGAGTATCCTCTCTCACAAGGGCGGCCACTTAGTTTCGTCCAACACATACGGATTCGAGTGGTATCGCCACAGATTTCAGAGAACAGTCGCTTCTCCTGGCACAGTATCGAACACTTAGTTTCAGATGGAACAATTAGTTTTAAATGGAACTAAGTTTTGCATCTGGAGTTTCCTCTTTCACAAGGCGACTACTTAGTTTCGTCGAACACAGACGGTTTCGATTGGCATCGCCACAGATTTCAGAGAACAGGCGCTTCTCCTGGCACAGTATCGAACACTTAGTTTCAGATGGAACAATTAGTTTTAAATGGAACTAAGTTTTGCATCTGGAGTATCCTCTCTCACAAGGTCAACCACTTAGTTTCGTCGAACACATACGGTTTCGAGCGGCATCGCCACACATTTCACAGAACAGGCTCTTCTCCTGGCACAGTATCGAACACTCAGTATCAGATAGAACAATTAGTTTAAAATGGAACTATGTTTCGTATCTGGTGTATGCTCTCTCCCAAGGTCAACCACTTAGTTTCGTCGAACACATACGGTTTCGAGTGGCATCGCCACAGATTTCAGAGAACAGGCGCTTCTCCTGGCACAGTATCGAACACTTAGTTACAGATAGAACATTTAGTTTAAAATGCAACTATATTTCGGATCTGGAGTTTCCTCTCTCACAAGGTCGGCCACTTAGTTTCGTTGAACACAGACGGTTTCGATTGGCATCGCCTCAGATTTCAGAGAACAGGCGCTTCTCCTGGCACAGTATCGAACACTTAGTTTCAGATGGAACAATTAGTTTTAAATGGAACAGAGTTTTGCATCTGGAGTTTCCTCTTCCCCAAGGCGACCACTTAGTTTCGTCGAACACATACGGTTTCGAGTAGTATCGCCACAGATGTCGCAGAACGGGAGTTTCTCCTGGCACAGTATCGAACACTTAGTGTCAGATGGAACAATTAGTTTTAAATGGAACTAAGTTTCGCATCTGGAGTTTCCCCTTTCACAAGGCGACCACTCAGTTTCGTCGAACACATACGGTTTCGAGTGGCATCGCCACAGATTTCAGAGAACAGGCGCTTCTCCTGGCACAGTATCGAACACTTAGTTTCAGATAGAACAATTAGTTTAAAATGGAACTATGTTTCGCATCTGGAGTATCCTCTCTCACAAGGTCAACAACTTAGTTTCGTCGAACACATACGATTTCGAGTGGCATCGCCACAGATTTCAGAGAACAGGCGCTTCTCCTGGCACATTATCGAACACTTAGTTACAGATAGAACAATTAGTTTAAAATGCAACTATATTTCGCATCTGGAGTTTCCTCTCTCACAAGGTCGGCCACTTAGTTTCGTCGAACACATACGGTTTCGTGTGGTATCGCCACAGATTTCGGAGAACAGGCGCTTCTCCTGGCACATTATCGAACTCTTAGTTACAGATAGAACAATTAGTTTAAAATGCATCTATGTTTCGCATCTGGAGTTTCCTCTCTCACAAGGTCGGCCACTTAGTTTCGTCGAACACATACGGTTTCGAGTGGCATCGCCACAGTTTTCAGAGAACAGGCGCTTCTCCTGGCACAGTATCGAACACTTAGTTACAGATAGAACAATTAGTTTAAAATGGAACTATGTTTCGCATCTGGAGTTTCCTCTCTCACAAGGTCGGCCACTTAATTTCGTCGAACACATACGTTTCTAGTGGCATCGCCACAGATTTCAGAGAACAGGCGCTTCTCCTGGCACAGTATCGAACACTTAGTTTCAGATGGAACAATTAGTTTTAAATGGAACAGAGTTTTGCATCTGGAGTTTCCTCTTCCCCAAGGCGACCACTTAGTTTCGTCGAACACATACGGTTTCGAGTAGTATCGCCACAGATGTCGCAGAACGGGAGTTTCTCCTGGCACAGTATCGAACACTTAGTGTCAGATGGAACAATTAGTTTTAAATGGAACTAAGTTTCGCATCTGGAGTTTCCCCTTTCACAAGGCGACCACTCAGTTTCGTCGAACACATACGGTTTCGAGTGGCATCGCCACAGATTTCAGAGAACAGGCGCTTCTCCTGGCACAGTATCGAACACTTAGTTTCAGATAGAACAATTAGTTTAAAATGGAACTATGTTTCGCATCTGGAGTATCCTCTCTCACAAGGTCAACAACTTAGTTTCGTCGAACACATACGATTTCGAGTGGCATCGCCACAGATTTCAGAGAACAGGCGCTTCTCCTGGCACATTATCGAACACTTAGTTACAGATAGAACAATTAGTTTAAAATGCAACTATATTTCGCATCTGGAGTTTCCTCTCTCACAAGGTCGGCCACTTAGTTTCGTCGAACACATACGATTTCGTGTGGTATCGCCACAGATTTCGGAGAACAGGCGCTTCTCCTGGCACATTATCGAACTCTTAGTTACAGATAGAACAATTAGTTTAAAATGCATCTATGTTTCGCATCTGGAGTTTCCTCTCTCACAAGGTCGGCCACTTAGTTTCGTCGAACACATACGGTTTCGAGTGGCATCGCCACAGTTTTCAGAGAACAGGCGCTTCTCCTGGCACAGTATCGAACACTTAGTTACAGATAGAACAATTAGTTTAAAATGGAACTATGTTTCGCATCTGGAGTTTCCTCTCTCACAAGGTCGGCCACTTAATTTCGTCGAACACATACGTTTCTAGTGGCATCGCCACAGATTTCAGAGAACAGGCGCTTCTCCTGGCACAGTATCGAACACTTAGTTTCAGATGGAACAATTAGTTTTAAATGGAACTAAGTTTCGCATCTGGAGTTTCCTCTTTCACAAGGCGACAACTTAGTTTCGTCGAACACATACGGTTTCGAGTGGCATCAACACAGATTTCAGAGAACAGGCGCTTCTCCTGGCACAGTATCGAACACTTAGTTACAGATAGAACAATTAGTTTAAAATGCAACTATATTTCGCATCTGGAGTATCCTCTCTCACAAGGTCGGCCACTTAGTTTCGTCCAACACATACGGATTCGAATGGTATCGCCACAGATTTCAGAGAACAGGCGCTTCTCCTGGCACAGTATCGAACACTTAGTTACAGATAGAACAATTAGTTTAAAATGCAACTATGTTTCGCATCTGGAGTTTCCTCTCTCACAAGGTCGGCCACTTAGTTTCGTCGAACACAAACGTTTCTAGTGGCATCGCCACAGATTTCAGAGAACAGGCGCTTCTCCTGGCACAGTATCGAACACTTAGTTTCAGATGGAACAATTAGTTTTAAATGGAACTAAGTTTCGCATCTGGAGTTTCCTCTTTCACAAGGCGACAACTTAGTTTCGTCGAACACATACGGTTTCGAGTGGCATCAACACAGATTTCAGAGAACAGGCGCTTCTCCTGGCACATTATCGAACACTTAGTTACAGATAGAACAATTAGTTTAAAATGCAACTATGTTTCGCATCTGGAGTTTCCTCTCTCACAAGGTCGGCCACTTAGTTTCGTCGAACACATACGGTTTCGGGTGGTAATGCCACAGATTTCAGAGAACAGGCGCTTCTCCTGGCACATTATCGAACTCTTAGTTACAGATAGAACAATTAGTTTAAAATGAATCTATGTTTCGCATCTGGAGTTTCCTCTCTCACAAGGTCGGCCTCTTAGTTTCGTCGAACACATACGGTTTCGAGTGGCATCGCCACAGATTTCAGAGAACAGGCGCTTCTCCTGGCACAGTATCGAACACTTAGTTACAGATAGAACAATTAGTTTAAAATGCAACTATATTTCGCATCTGGAGTTTCCTCTCTCACAAGGTCGGCCACTTAGTTTCGTCTAACACATACGGTTTCGAGTGGCATCGCCACAGATTTCAGAGAACAGGCGCTTCTCCTGGCACAGTATCGAACACTTAGTTACAGATAGAACAATTAGTTTAAAATGCAACTATATTTCGCATCTGGAGTATCCTCTCTCACAAGGTCGGCCACTTAGTTTCGTCCAACACATACGGATTCGAGTGGTATCGCCACAGATTTCAGAGAACAGGCGCTTCTCCTGGCACAGTATCGAACACTTAGTTTCAGATGGAACAATTAGTTTTAAATGGAACTAAGTTTTGCATCTGGAATTTCCTCTTTCACAAGGTCAACCACATAGTTTCGTCGAACACATACGGTTTCGAGTGGCATCGCCACAGATTTCAGAGAACAGGCGCTTCTCCTGGCACATTATCGAACACTTAGTTACAGATAGAACAATTAGTTTAAAATGCAACTATGTTTCGCATCTGGAGTTTCCTCTCTCACAAGGTCGGCCACTTAGTTTCGTCGAACACATACGGTTTCGGGTGGTATCGCCACAGATTTCAGAGAACAGGCGCTTCTCCTGGCACATTATCGAACTCTTAGTTACAGATAGAACAATTAGTTTAAAATGAATCCATGTTTCGCATCTGGAGTTTCCTCTCTCACAAGGTCGGCCTCTTAGTTTCGTCGAACACATACGGTTTCGAGTGGCATCGCCACAGATTTCAGAGAACAGGCGCTTCTCCTGGCACAGTATCGAACACTTAGTTACAGATAGAACAATTAGTTTAAAATGCAACTATGTTTCGCATCTGGAGTTTCCTCTCTCACAAGGTCGGCCACTTAGTTTCGTCGAACACATACGTTTCTAGTGGCATCGCCACAGATTTCAGAGAACAGGCGCTTCTCCTGGCACAGTATCGAACACTTAGTTTCAGATGGAACAATTAGTTTTAAATGGAACTATGTTTCGCAACTGGAGTTTCCTCTCTCACAAGGTCAACCACTTAGTTTCGTCGAACACATACGGTTTCGAGTGGCATCGCCACAGATTTCAGAGAACAGGCGCTTCTCCCGGCACACTATCGAACACTTAGTTTCAGATAGAACAATTAGTTTAAAATGGTACTAAGTTTCGCATCTGGAGTTTCTTCTTTCACAAGGCGACCACTTAGTTTCGTCGAACACATACAGTTTCGAGTGGCATTGCCACACATTTCAGAGAACAGGCGCTTCTCCTGGCACAGTATCGAACACGTAGTTTCAGATAGAACAATTAGTTTAAAATGGAATTAAGTTTCGCATCTGTATATTCCTCTCTCACAAGGTCGGCGACTTAGTTTCGTCGAACACATACGGTTTCGAGAGGCATCGCCTCAGATTTCAGAGAACAGGCGCTTCTCCTGGCACAGTATCGAACACTTGGTTTCAGATAGAACACTTAGTTTAAAATGGAAATAAGTTAGGCATCTGGAGTTTCCTCTCTCCCAAGGTCGACCACCTAGTTTCGTCGAACATATACGGTTTCGAGAAGCATCGCCACAGATTTCAGAGAACAGGCGCTTCTACTGGCACAGTATCGAACACATAGTTTCAGATAGAACAATTAGTTTAAAATGAAACTAAGTTTCGCATCTGGAGTTTCCTCTTTCACAAGGCGACAACTTAGTTTCGTCGAACACATACGGTTTCGAGTGGCATCAACACAGATTTCAGAGAACAGGCGCTTCTCCTGGCACATTATCGAACACTTAGTTACAGATAGAACAATTAGTTTAAAATGCAACTATGTTTCGCATCTGGAGTTTCCTCTCTCACAAGGTCGGCCACTTAGTTTCGTCGAACATATACGGTTTCGGGTGGCATCGCCACAGATTTCAGAGAACAGGCGCTTCTCCTGGCACAGTATCGAACACTTAGTTACAGATAGAACAATTAGTTTAAAATGCAACTATATTTCGCATCTGGAGTTTCCTCTCTCACAAGGTCGGCCACTTAGTTTCGTCTAACACATACGGTTTCGAGTGGCATCGCCACAGATTTCAGAGAACAGGCGCTTCTCCTGGCACAGTATCGAACACTTAGTTACAGATAGAACAATTAGTTTAAAATGCAACTATATTTCGCATCTGGAGTATCCTCTCTCACAAGGTCGGCCACTTAGTTTCGTCCAACACATACGGATTCGAGTGGTATCGCCACAGATTTCAGAGAACAGGCGCTTCTCCTGGCACAGTATCGAACACTTAGTTTCAGATGGAACAATTAGTTTTAAATGGAACTAAGTTTTGCATCTGGAATTTCCTCTTTCACAAGGTCAACCACATAGTTTCGTCGAACACATACGGTTTCGAGTGGCATCGCCACAGATTTCAGAGAACAGGCGCTTCTCCTGGCAGATTATCGAACACTTAGTTACAGATAGAACAATTAGTTTAAAATGCAACTATGTTTCGCATCTGGAGTTTCCTCTCTCACAAGGTCGGCCACTTAGTTTCGTCGAACACATACGGTTTCGGGTGGTATCGCCACAGATTTCAGAGAACAGGCGCTTCTCCTGGCACATTATCGAACTCTTAGTTACAGATAGAACAATTAGTTTAAAATGAATCTATGTTTCGCATCTGGAGTTCCCTCTCTCACAAGGTCGGCCTCTTAGTTTCGTCGAACACATACGGTTTCGAGTGGCATCGCCACAGATTTCAGAGAACAGGCGCTTCTCCTGGCACAGTTTCGAACACTTAGTTACAGATAGAACAATTAGTTTAAAATGCAACTATGTTTCGCATCTGGAGTTTCCTCTCTCACAAGGTCGGCCACTTAGTTTCGTCGAACACATACGTTTCTAGTGGCATCGCCACAGATTTCAGAGAACAGGCGCTTCTCCTGGCACAGTATCGAACACTTAGTTTCAGATGGAACAATTAGTTTTAAATGGAACTATGTTTCGCAACTGGAGTTTCCTCTCTCACAAGGTCAACCACTTAGTTTCGTCGAACACATACGGTTTCGAGTGGCATCGCCACAGATTTCAGAGAACAGGCGCTTCTCCCGGCACACTATCGAACACTTAGTTTCAGATAGAACAATTAGTTTAAAATGGTACTAAGTTTCGCATCTGGAGTTTCTTCTTTCACAAGGCGACCACTTAGTTTCGTCGAACACATACAGTTTCGAGTGGCATTGCCACACATTTCAGAGAACAGGCGCTTCTCCTGGCACAGTATCGAACACGTAGTTTCAGATAGAACAATTAGTTTAAAATGGAATTAAGTTTCGCATCTGTATATTCCTCTCTCACAAGGTCGGCGACTTAGTTTCGTCGAACACATACGGTTTCGAGAGGCATCGCCTCAGATTTCAGAGAACAGGCGCTTCTCCTGGCACAGTATCGAACACTTGGTTTCATATAGAACACTTAGTTTAAAATGGAAATAAGTTAGGCATCTGGAGTTTCCTCTCTCCCAAGGTCGACCACCTAGTTTCGTCGAACATATACGGTTTCGAGAAGCATCGCCACAGATTTCAGAGAACAGGCGCTTCTACTGGCACAGTATCGAACACATAGTTTCAGATAGAACAATTAGTTTAAAATGAAACTAAGTTTCGCATCTGGAGTTTCCTCTTTCACAAGGCGACAACTTAGTTTCGTCGAACACATACGGTTTCGAGTGGCATCAACACAGATTTCAGAGAACAGGCGCTTCTCCTGGCACATTATCGAACACTTAGTTACAGATAGAACAATTAGTTTAAAATGCAACTATGTTTCGCATCTGGAGTTTCCTCTCTCACAAGGTCGGCCACTTAGTTTCGTCGAACATATACGGTTTCGGGTGGTATCGCCACAGATTTCAGAGAACAGGCGCTTCTCCTGGCACATTATCGAACTCTTAGTTACAGATAGAACAATTAGTTTAAAATGAATCTATGTTTCGCATCTGGAGTTTCCTCTCTCACAAGGTCGGCCTCTTAGTTTCGTCGAACACATACGGTTTCGAGTGGCATCGCCACAGATTTCAGAGAACAGGCGCTTCTCCTGGCACAGTATCGAACACTTAGTTACAGATAGAACAATTAGTTTAAAATGCAACTATATTTCGCATCTGGAGTTTCCTCTCTCACAAGGTCGGCCACTTAGTTTCGTCTAACACATACGGTTTCGAGTGGCATCGCCACAGATTTCAGAGAACAGGCGCTTCTCCTGGCACAGTATCGAACACTTAGTTACAGATAGAACAATTAGTTTAAAATGCAACTATATTTCGCATCTGGAGTATCCTCTCTCACAAGGTCGGCCACTTAGTTTCGTCCAACACATGCGGATTCGAGTGGTATCGCCACAGATTTCAGAGAACAGGCGCTTCTCCTGGCACAGTATCGAACACTTAGTTTCAGATGGAACAATTAATTTTAAATGGAACTAAGTTGCGCATTTGGAGTTTCCTCTTTCACAAGGTCAACCACATAGTTTCGTCGAACACATACGGTTTCGAGTGGCATCGCCACAGATTTCAGAGAACAGGCGCTTCTCCTGGCACATTATCGAACACTTAGTTACAGATAGAACAATTAGTTTAAAATGCAACTATGTTTCGCATCTGGAGTTTCCTCTCTCACAAGGTCGGCCACTTAGTTTCGTCGAACACATACGGTTTCGGGTGGTATCGCCACAGATTTCAGAGAACAGGCGCTTCTCCTGGCACATTATCGAACTCTTAGTTACAGATAGAACAATTAGTTTAAAATGAAACTATGTTTCGCATCTGGAGTTTCCTCTCTCACAAGGTCGGCCTCTTAGTTTCGTCGAACACATACGGTTTCGAGTGGCATCGCCACAGATTTCAGAGAACAGGCGCTTCTCCTGGCACAGTATCGAACACTTAGTTACAGATAGAACAATTAGTTTAAAATGCAACTATGTTTCGCATCTGGAGTTTCCTCTCTCACAAGGTCGGCCACATAGTTTCGTCGAACACATACGTTTCTAGTGGCATCGCCACAGATTTCAGAGAACAGGCGCTTCTCCTGGCACAGTATCGAACACTTAGTTTCAGATGGAACAATTAGTTTTAAATGGAACTATGTTTCGCAACTGGAGTTTCCTCTCTCACAAGGTCAACCACTTAGTTTCGTCGAACACATACGGTTTCGAGTGGCATCGCCACAGATTTCAGAGAACAGGCGCTTCTCCCGGCACACTATCGAACACTTAGTTTCAGATAGAACAATTAGTTTAAAATGGTACTAAGTTTCGCATCTGGAGTTTCTTCGTTCACAAGGCGACCACTTAGTTTCGTCGAACACATACAGTTTCGAGTGGCATTGCCACACATTTCAGAGAACAGGCGCTTCTCCTGGCACAGTATCGAACACGTAGTTTCAGATAGAACAATTAGTTTAAAATGGAATTAAGTTTCGCATCCGTATATTCCTCTCTCACAAGGTCGGCGACTTAGTTTCGTCGAACACATACGGTTTCGAGAGGCATCGCCTCAGATTTCAGAGAACAGGCGCTTCTCCTGGCACAGTATCGAACACTTGGTTTCAGATAGAACACTTAGTTTAAAATGGAAATAAGTTAGGCATCTGGAGTTTCCTCTCTCCCAAGGTCGACCACCTAGTTTCGTCGAACATATACGGTTTCGAGAAGCATCGCCACAGATTTCAGAGAACAGGCGCTTCTACTGGCACAGTATCGAACACATAATTTCAGATAGAACAATTAGTTTAGAATGAAACTAAGTTTCGCATCTGGAGTTTCCTCTCTCTCAAGGTCGACCATTTTGATTCGTCAAACACGTACGGTTTCGAGTAGCAACGCCACAGATTACAGGGAACACGCACTTCTCCTGGCACAGTATCGAACACTTAGTTACAGATAGAACAATTAGTTTGAAATGCAACTATGTTTCGCATCTGGAGTTTCCTCTCTCACAAGGTCGGCCACTTAGTTTCGTCGAACACATACGGTTTCGAGTGCCATCGCCACAGATTTCAGAGAACAGGCGCTTCTCCTGGCACAGTATCGAACACTTAGTTTCAGATAGAACGATTAGTTTAACATGGAACAAAGTTTCGCGTTTGGAGTTTCCTCTCTCACAAGGTCGACCA
Source organism: Nysson spinosus (assembly GCA_910591585.2). NCBI lineage: Eukaryota > Metazoa > Arthropoda > Insecta > Hymenoptera > Crabronidae > Nysson > Nysson spinosus. The sequence continues at coordinate 1,137,568 of CAJUYC020000093.1, read as the reverse complement.
CTTTGTTTCGTCGAACACATACGGTTTCGAGTAGCATCGTCACAGATTTCAGAGAACAGGCAGGTTTGACTACGTCGAACGTTCCGGACTTCGAGAATTCCTGAACAAGTAGCATCGCCACAGATTTCAGAGAACAGGCGCTTCTCCTGGCACATTATCGAACACTTTGTTTCAGATAGAACAATCAGTTTAAAAAGGAACAAAGTCTCGCATCTGGAGTTTCCTCTCTCACAAGGTCGACCACTTAGTTTCGTCGAACACATACGGTTTCGAGTGGCATTGCCACACATTTCAGAGAACAGGCGCTTCTCCTGGCACAGTATCGAACACGTAGTTTCAGATAGAACAATTAGTTTAAAATGGAATTACGTTTCGCATCTGTATATTCCTCTCTCACAAGGTCGGCGACTTATTTTCGTCGAACACATACGGTTTCGAGAGGCATCGCCTCAGATTTCAGAGAACAGGCGCTTCTCCTGGCACAGTATCGAACACATAGTTTCAGATAGAACAATTAGTTTAAAATGAAACTAAGTTTCGCATCTGGAGTTTCCTCTCTCTCAAGGTCGACCATTTTGATTCGTCAAACACGTACGGTTTCGAGTAGCAACGCCACAGATTACAGGGAACACGCACTTCTCCTGGCACAGTATCGAACACTTAGTTCAGATAGAACAGTTAGTTTAAAATGGAACTAAGTTGCGCATTTGGAGTTTCCACTCTCACAAGGCCGGCCACTTAGTTTCGTCGAACACGTACGGTTTCGAGTGGCATCGCCACAGATTTCAGAGAACAGCCGCTTCTCCTGGCACAATATCGAACACTTAGTTTCCGATAGAACAATTAGTTTAAAATTGAACTATGTTTCGCATCTGGAGTTTCCTCTCTCAGAAGGTCGGCCAGTTAGTTTCATCGAACACATACGGTTTCGAGTGCCATCGCCACAGATTTTAGAGAACAGGCGCTTCTCCCGGCACACTATCGAACACTTAGTTTCAGATAGAACAATTAGTTTAAAATGGAACTAAGTTTCGCATCTGGAGTTTCCTCTCTCACAAGGTCGGCCACTTAGGTTCGTCGAACACATACGGTTTCGAGTGCCATCGCCACAGATTTCAGAGAACAGGCGCTTCTCCTGGCACAGTATCGAACACTTAGTTTCAGATAGAACGATTAGTTTAACATGGAACAAAGTTTCGCATTTGGAGTTTCCTCTCTCACAAGGTCGACCACTTTGTTTCGTCGAACACATACGGTTTCGAGTAGCATCGTCACAGATTTCAGAGAACAGGCAGGTTTGACTACGTCGAACGTTCCGGACTTCGAGAATTCCTGAACAAGTAGCATCGCCACAGATTTCAGAGAACAGGCGCTTCTCCTGGCACAGTATCGAACACTTACTTTCAGATAGAACAATTTGTTTAAAATGGAACTAAGTTTCGCATCTGGAGTTTCCTCTCTCACAAGGTCGACCACTTAGTTTCGTCGAACACATACGGTTTCGAGTAGCATCGTCACAGATTTCAGAGAACAGGCACTTCTCCTGGCATAGTATCGAACACTTAGTTTCACATGGAACATTCGGTTTAAAATGAAACTAAGTTTCGCATCTGGAGTTTCCTCTGTCTCAAGGTCGACCATTTTGATTCGTCGAACACATACGGTTTCGAGTAGCATCGCCACAGATTTCAGGGAACACGCACTTCTCCTGGCACAGTATCGAACACTTAGTTCAGATAGAACAGTTAGTTTAAAATGGAACTAAGTTGCGCATTTGGAGTTTCCACTCTCACAAGGCCGGCCACTTAGTTTCGTCGAACACGTACGGTTTCGAGTGGCATCGCCACAGATTTCAGAGAACAGCCGCTTCTCCTGGCACAATATCGAACACTTAGTTTCCGATAGAACAATTAGTTTAAAATTGAACTATGTTTCGCATCTGGAGTTTCCTCTCTCAGAAGGTCGGCCAGTTAGTTTCATCGAACACATACGGTTTCGAGTGCCATCGCCACAGATTTCAGAGAACAGGCGCTTCTCCCGGCACACTATCGAACACTTAGTTTCAGATAGAACAATTAGTTTAAAATGGAACTAAGTTTCGCATCTGGAGTTTCCTCTCTCACAAGGTCGGCCACTTAGGTTCGTCGAAGACATACGGTTTCGAGTGCCATCGCCACAGATTTCAGAGAACAGGCGCTTCTCCTGGCACAGTATCGAACACTTAGTTTCAGATAGAACGATTAGTTTAGCATGGAACAAAGTTTCGCATTTGGAGTTTCCTCTCTCACAAGGTCGACCACTTTGTTTCGTCGAACACATACGGTTTCGAGTAGCATCGTCACAGATTTCAGAGAACAGGCAGGTTTGACTACGTCGCACGTTCCGGACTTCGAGAATTCCTGAACAAGTAGCATCGCCACAGATTTCAGAGAACAGGCGCTTCTCCTGGCACAGTATCGAACACTTAGTTTCAGATAGAACAATTTGTTTAAAATGGAACTAAGTTTCGCATCTGGAGTTTCCTCTCTCACGAAGGTCGACCACTTAGTTTCGTCGAACACATACGGTTTCGAGTAGCATCGCCACAGATTTCAGAGAACAGGCACTTCTCCTGGCACAGTATCGAACAATTAGTTTCACATGGAACATTCGGTTTAAAATGGAACTAAATTTCGCATCTGAAGATTCCACTCTCACAAGGTCGGCCACTTAGGTTTGTCGAACACATACGGTTTCGAGTGCCATCGCCACAGATTTCAGAGAACAGGCGCTTCTCCTGGCACAGTATCGAACACTTAGTTTCAGATAGAACGATTAGTTTAACATGGAACAAAGTTTCGCGTTTGGAGTTTCCTCTCTCACAAGGTCGACCACTTTGTTTCGTCGAACACATACGGTTTCGAGTAGTATCGTCACAGATTTCGCAGAACAGCGGTTCCCCTGGCACATTGTCGAACACATAGTTTCAGATAGAACAATTTGTTTAAAATGGAACTAAGTCTGGCATCTGGAGTTTCCTCTCTCACAAGGTCGACCACTTAGTTTCGTCGAAAACATACGGTTTCGAGTAGCATCGCCACAGATTTCAGAGAACAGGCGCTTCTCCTGGCACAGTATCGAACACTTAGTTTCAGAGAGAACAATTTGTTTAAAATGGAACTATGTTTCGCATCTGGAGTTTCCCCCCTCACAAGGTGGACCACTTAGTTTCGTCGAACACATACGGTTTCGAGTAGCATCGCCACAGATTTCAGAGAACAGGCGCTTCTCCTGGCACAGAATCGAACACTTAGTTTCAGATGGAACAATTAGTTTAAATTGGTACTAAGTTTCGCATCTGGAGTTTCCTCTCTCACAAGGTCGACCACTTAGTTTCGTCGAACACATACGGTTTCGAGTAGCATCACCACAGATTTCACAGAACAGGCGCTTCTCCGGGCACATTATCGAACACTTAGTTTCAGATAGAACGATTAGTTTAACATGGAACAAAGTTTCGCATTTGGAGTTTCCTCTCTCACAAAGTCGACCACTTAGTTTCGTCGAACACATACGGTTTCGAGTGGTGTCGCCACAGATTTCAGAGAACAGGCGCTTCTCCTGGCACATTATCGAACACTTAGTTTCAGTTAGATTATTTAGTTTAAAATGGAAATATATTTCGCATTTGGAGTTTCCTCTCTCACAAGGTCGACCACTTAGTTTCGTCGAACACATACGGTTTCGAGTGGCATCGCCACAGATTGCAGAGAACAGGCGCTTCTCCTGGCACAGTATCGAACACTTAGTTTCAGATGGAACAATTAGTTTTAAATGGAACTAAGTTTTGCAACTGGAGTTTCCTCTTTCACAAGGCGACTACTTAGTTTCGTCGAACACAGACGGTTTCGCTTGGCATCGCCACAGATTTCAGAGAACAGGCGCTACTCCTGGCACAGTATCGAACACTTAGTTTCAGTTAGATTATTTAGTTTAAAATGGAAATATATTTCGCATTTGGAGTTTCCTCTCTCACAAGGTCGACCACTTAGTTTCGTCGAACACATACGGTTTCGAGTGGCATCGCCACAGATTGCAGAGAACAGGCGCTTCTCCTGCCACAGTGGCGAACACTTGGTTTCAGATAGATCAATTAGTTTAAAATGGAACTATGTTTCGCATCTGGAGTTTCCTCTCTCACAAAGTCGACCACTTAGTTTCGTCAGACACATACGGTTTCGAGTGGCATCGCCACAGATTTCAGAGAACAGGCGCTTCTCCTGGCACAGTAACGAACACTTAGTTTCAGATAGAACAATAAGTTTAAAATGGGACTAAGTTTCGCATCTGGAGTTTCCTCTCTCACAAGGTCGGCCACTTAGTTTCGTCGAACACATACGGTTTCGAGTGGCATCGCCACACATTTCAGAGAACAGGCGCTTCTCCTGGCTCATTATCAAACACTAAGTTTCAGATAGAACAATCAGTTTAAAATGGAACTAAGTTTCGCAACTGGAGTTTCCTCTCTCACAAGATCGACGACTTAGTTTCGTCGAACACATACGGTTTCGAGTGGCATCGCCACAGATTTCAGAGAACAGGCGCTTCTCCTGGCACAGTATCGAACACATAGTTGCACATAGAACAATTAGTTTAAAATGGAACTAAGTTTCGCATCTGGAGTTTCCTCTCTCACAAGGTCGACCACTTAATTTCGTCGAACACATACGGTTTCGAGTGGCATCGCCACAGATTGCAGAGAACAGGCGCTTCTCCTGGCACAGTAACGAACACTTAGTTTCAGATAGAACAATAAGTTTAAAATGGGACTAAGTTTCGCATCTGGAGTTTCCTCTCTCACAAGGTCGGCCACTTAGTTTCGTCGAACACATACGGTTTCGAGTGGCATCGCCACAGATTTCAGAGAACAGGCGCTTCTCCTGGCACAGTATCGAACACTTAGTTTCAGATGGAACATTTAGTTTAAAATGGAACTATGTTTCGCATCTGGAGTTTCCTCTCTCACAAGGTCGACCACTTAGTTTCGTCGAACACATACGGTTTCGAGTGGCATCGCCACAGATTGCAGAGAACAGGCGCTTCTCCTGGCACAGTATCGAACACTTAGTTTCAGATGGAACAATTAGTTTTAAATGGAACTAAGTTTTGCAACTGGAGTTTCCTCTTTCACAAGGCGACTACTTAGTTTCGTCGAACACAGACGGTTTCGCTTGGCATCGCCACAGATTTCAGAGAACAGGCGCTACTCCTGGCACAGTATCGAACACTTAGTTTCAGTTAGATTATTTAGTTTAAAATGGAAATATATTTCGCATTTGGAGTTTCCTCTCTCACAAGGTCGACCACTTAGTTTCGTCGAACACATACGGTTTCGAGTGGCATCGCCACAGATTGCAGAGAACAGGCGCTTCTCCTGCCACAGTGGCGAACACTTGGTTTCAGATAGATCAATTAGTTTAAAATGGAACTATGTTTCGCATCTGGAGTTTCCTCTCTCACAAAGTCGACCACTTAGTTTCGTCAGACACATACGGTTTCGAGTGGCATCGCCACAGATTTCAGAGAACAGGCGCTTCTCCTGGCACAGTAACGAACACTTAGTTTCAGATAGAACAATCAGTTTAAAATGGAACTAAGTTTCGCAACTGGAGTTTCCTCTCTCACAAGGTCGACCACTTAATTTCGTTGAACACATACGGTTTCGAGTGGCATCGCCACAGATTTCAGAGAACAGGCGCTTCTCCTGGCACAGTATCGAACACTTAGTATCAGAGAGAACTATTAGTTTAAGATGGAACTAAGCTTCGCATCTGGAGTTTCCTCTCTCACAAGATCGACGACTTAGTTTCGTCGAACACATACGGTTTCGAGTGGCATCGCCACAGATTTCAGAGAACAGGCGCTTCTCCTGGCACAGTATCGAACACATAGTTGCACATAGAACAATTAGTTTAAAATGGAACTAAGTTTCGCATCTGGAGTTTCCTCTCTCACAAGGTCGACCACTTAATTTCGTCGAACACATACGGTTTCGAGTGGCATCGCCACAGATTGCAGAGAACAGGCGCTTCTCCTGGCACAGTAACGAACACTTAGTTTCAGATAGAACAATAAGTTTAAAATGGGACTAAGTTTCGCATCTGGAGTTTCCTCTCTCACAAGGTCGGCCACTTAGTTTCGTCGAACACATACGGTTTCGAGTGGCATCGCCACAGATTTCAGAGAACAGGCGCTTCTCCTGGCACAGTATCGAACACTTAGTTTCAGATGGAACATTTAGTTTAAAATGGAACTATGTTTCGCATCTGGAGTTTCCTCTCTCACAAGGTCGGCCACTTAGTTTCGTCGTACACATACGGTTTCGAGTGGCATCGCCACAGATTTCAGAGAACAGGCACTTCTCTTGGCACAGTATCGAACACTTAGTATCAGATAGAACAATTACTTTAAAATGGAACTAAGCTTCGCATCTGGAGTTTCCTCTCTCACAAGGTCGGCCACTTAGTTTCGTCGAACACATACGGTTTAGAGTGGCACCGCCACAGATTTCAGAGAAGAGGCGCTTCTCCTGGCACAGTATCGAGCACTTAGTATCAGATAGAACAATTAGTTTAAAATGGAACTAAGATTCGCTTCTGGAGTTTCTTCCCTCACAAGGCGACCACTTAGTTTCGTCGAACACATACGGTTTCGAGTGGCATCGCCACAGATTGCAGAGAACAGGCGCTTCTCCTGGCACAGTAACGAACACTTAGTTTCAGATAGAACAATAAGTTTAAAATGGGACTAAGTTTCGCATCTGGAGTTTCCTCTCTCACAAGGTCGGCCACTTAGTTTCGTCGAACACATACGGTTTCGAGTGGCATCGCCACACATTTCAGAGAACAGGCGCTTCTCCTGGCTCATTATCAAACACTAAGTTTCAGATAGAACAATCAGTTTAAAATGGAACTAAGTTTCGCAACTGGAGTTTCCTCTCTCACAAGGTCGACCACTTAGTTTCGTCAGACACATACGGTTTCGAGTCGCATCGCCACAGATTTCAGAGAACAAGCACTTCTCCTGGCACAGTATGGAACACTTAGTTTCAGGTAGAACAATTAGTTTAAAATGGACCTATGTTTCGCATTTGGAGTTTCCTCCCTCACAAGGTCGACGACTTAGTTACGTCGAACACATACGGTTTCGAGTGGCATCGCCACAAATTTCAGAGAACAGGCGCTTCTCCTGGCACAGTATCGAACACTTAGTATCGGATAGGACAATCAGTTTAAAATGGAACTAAGTATCGCATCTGGAGTTTCCTCTCTCAGAAGGTCGACCACTTAGTTTCGTCGAACACATACGGTTTCGAGTAGCATCGCGAAAGATTTCAGAGAACAGGCGCTTCTCCTGGCACAGTATCTAACACTTAATTTCGGATAGAACAATTAGTTTAAAATGGAACTAAGTTTCGCATCTGGAGTTTCCTCTCTCACAAGGTCGGCCACTTAGTTTCGTAGAACACATACGGTTTCGAGTGGCATCGCCACAGATTTCAGAGAACAGGCGCTTCTCTTGGCACACTATCGAACACTTAGTATCAGATAGAACAATTACTTTAAAATGGAACTAAGCTTCGCATCTGGAGTTTCCTCTCTCACAAGGTCGGCCACTTAGTTTCGTCGAACACATACGGTTTAGAGTGGCATCGCGACAGATTTCAGAGAACAGGTGCTTCTCCTGGCACAGTATCGAACACTTGGTTTCAGATAGAACAATTAGTTTAAAATGGGACTAAGTTTCGCATCTGGAGTTTCCTCTCTCACAAGGTCGGCCTCTTAGTTTCGTCGAACACATACGGATTCGAGTGGCATCGCAACAGATTTCAGAGAACAGGCGCTTCTCCTGGCACAGTATCGAACACTTAGTTTCAGATGGAACATTTAGTTTAAAATGGAACTAAGTTTCGCATCTGGAGTTTCCTCTCTCACAAGGTCGAACACTTAGTTTCGGCGAACACATACGGTTTCGAGCGGCATCGCCACACAGTTCAGAGAACAGGCGCTTCTCCTGGCACAGTATCGAACACTTAGTTTCAGATAGAACAATTAGTTTAAAATGGAACTAAGTTCGCATCTTGAGTTTCCTCGCTCAGAAGGTCGACCACTTAGTTTCGTCGAACACATACGGTTTCGAGTAGCATCGCGACAGATTTCAGAGAACAGGCGCTTCTCCTGGCACAGTATCGAACACTTAGTATCAGATAGAACAATTACTTTAAAATGGAACTAAGCTTCGCATCTGGAGTTTCCTCTCTCAAAATTTCGGCCACTTAGTATCGTCGAACACATAAGGTTTCGAGTGGCATCCCCACAGATTTCAGAGAACATGGGCTTCTCCTGGCACAGTATCGAACACTTAGTTTCAGATAGAACAATTAATTTAAAAAGGAACTAATTTTCGCATCTTGAGTTTCCTCGCTCAGAAGGTCGACCACTTAGTTTCGTCGAACACATACGGTTTCGAGTAGCATCGCGACAGATTTCAGAGAACAGGCGCTTCTCCTGGCACAGTAACGAACACTTAGTTTCAGATAGAACAATAAGTTTAAAATGGGACTAAGTTTCGCATCTGGAGTTTCCTCTCTCACAAGGTCGGCCACTTAGTTTCGTCGAACACATACGGTTTCGAGTGGCATCGCCACAGATTTCAGAGAACAGGCGCTTCTCCTGGCACAGTATCGAACACTTAGTTTCAGATGGAACATTTAGTTTAAAATGGAACTATATTTCGCATCTGGAGTTTCCTCTCTCACAAGGTCGGCCACTTAGTTTCGTCGAACACATACGGTTTCGAGTGGCATCGCCACAGATTTCAGAGAACAGGCACTTCTCTTGGCACAGTATCGAACACTTAGTATCAGATAGAACAATTACTTTAAAATGGAACTAAGCTTCGCATCTGGAGTTTCCTCTCTCACAAGGTCGGCCACTTAGTTTCGTCGAACACATACGGTTTAGAGTGGCACCGCCACAGATTTCAGAGAAGAGGCGCTTCTCCTGGCACAGTATCGAGCACTTAGTATCAGATAGAACAATTAGTTTAAAATGGAACTAAGATTCGCTTCTGGAGTTTCTTCCCTCACAAGGCGACCACTTAGTTTCGTCGAACACATACGGTTTCGAGTAGCATCGCGACAGATTTCAGAGAACAGGCGCTTCTCCTGGCACAGTAACGAACACTTAGTTTCAGATAGAACAATAAGTTTAAAATGGGACTAAGTTTCGCATCTGGAGTTTCCTCTCTCACAAGGTCGGCCACTTAGTTTCGTCGAACACATACGGTTTCGAGTGGCATCGCCACAGATTTCAGAGAACAGGCGCTTCTCCTGGCACAGTATCGAACACTTAGTTTCAGATGGAACATTTAGTTTAAAATGGAACTATGTTTCGCATCTGGAGTTTCCTCTCTCACAAGGTCGGCCACTTAGTTTCGTCGAACACATACGGTTTCGAGTGGCATCGCCACAGATTTCAGAGAACAGGCACTTCTCTTGGCACAGTATCGAACACTTAGTATCAGATAGAACAATTACTTTAAAATGGAACTAAGCTTCGCATCTGGAGTTTCCTCTCTCACAAGGTCGGCCACTTAGTTTCGTCGAACACATACGGTTTAGAGTGGCACCGCCACAGATTTCAGAGAAGAGGCGCTTCTCCTGGCACAGTATCGAGCACTTAGTATCAGATAGAACAATTAGTTTAAAATGGAACTAAGATTCGCTTCTGGAGTTTCTTCCCTCACAGGGCGACCACTTAGTTTCGTCGAACACATACGGTTTCGAGTGGCATCGCCACAGATTGCAGAGAACAGGCGCTTCTCCTGCCACAGTGGCTAACACTTGGTTTCAGATAGATCAATTAGTTTAAAATGGAACTATGTTTCGCATCTGGAGTTTCCTCTCTCACAAAGTCGACCACTTAGTTTCGTCAGACACATACGGTTTCGAGTGGCAGCGCCACAGATTTCAGAGAACAGGCGCTTCTCCTGGCACAGTAACGAACACTTAGTTTCAGATAGAACAATAAGTTTAAAATGGGACTAAGTTTCGCATCTGGAGTTTCCTCTCTCACAAGGTCGGCCACTTAGTTTCGTCGAACACATACGGTTTCGAGTGGCATCGCCACACATTTCAGAGAACAGGCGCTTCTCCTGGCTCATTATCAAACACTAAGTTTCAGATAGAACAATCAGTTTAAAATGGAACTAAGTTTCGCAACTGGAGTTTCCTCTCTCACAAGGTCGACCACTTAGTTTCGTCAGACACATACGGTTTCGAGTCGCATCGCCACAGATTTCAGAGAACAAGCACTTCTCCTGGCACAGTATGGAACACTTAGTTTCAGGTAGAACAATTAGTTTAAAATGGACCTATGTTTCGCATTTGGAGTTTTCTCTCTCACAAGTTCGACCACTTAGTTTCGTCGAACACATACGGTTTCGAGTGGCATCGCCACAGATTGCAGAGAACAGGCGCTTCTCCTGCCACAGTGGCGAACACTTGGTTTCAGATAGATCAATTAGTTTAAAATGGAACTATGTTTCGCATCTGGAGTTTCCTCTCTCACAAAGTCGACCACTTAGTTTCGTCAGACACATACGGTTTCGAGTGGCATTGCCACAGATTTCAGAGAACAGGCGCCTCTCCTGGCACAGAATCGAACACTCAGGTTCAGATCGAACAATTAGTTTAAAATGGAACTATGTTTCGCATCTGGAGTTTCCTCCCTCACAAAGTCGACCACTTAGTTTCGTCGAGCACATACGTTTTCGAGTAGCATCGCCACTGATTTCAGAGAAAAGGCGCTTCTCCTGGCACAGTATCGAACACTTAGTTTCAGATAGAACAATTAGTTTAAAATGGACCTATGTTTCGCATTTGGAGTTTCCTCTCTCACAAGTTCGACCACTTAGTTTCGTCAAACACATACAGTTTCGAGTGGCACCGCCACAGATTTCAGAGAAAAGGCGCTTCACCTGGCACAGTATCGAATACTTAGTTTCAGATAGAACATTTATTTTAAAATGGAAATATGTTTCGCATTTGGAGTTTCCTCCCTCACAAGGTCGACCACTTAGTTTCCTCCAACACATACGGTTTCGAGTAGCATCGCCACAGATTTCAGAGAACAGGCGCTTCTCCTGGCACAGTATCGAACACTTAGTTTCAGATAGAACAATTAGTTTAAAATGGCACTAAGTTTCGCGTCTGGAGTTTCCTCTCTCACAAGGTGGACCACTCAGTTTCGTCGAACACATACGGTTTCGAGTAGCATCGCCACAGATTTCAGAGAACAGGCGCGTCTCCTGGCACAGTATCGAACACTTAGTTTCAGATAGAAACATTAGTTTAAAATGGTACTAAGTTTCGCATCCCGAGTTTCCTTTTTCACAAGGTCGACCACTTAATTTCGTCGAACACATACGGTTTCGAGTGGCATCGCCACAGATTTCAGAGAACAGGCACTTCTCTTGGCACAGTATCGAACACTTAGTATCAGATAGAACAATTACTTTAAAATGGAACTAAGCTTCGCATCTGGAGTTTCCTCTCTCACAAGGTCGGCCACTTAGTTTCGTCGAACACATACGGTTTAGAGTGGCACCGCCACAGATTTCAGAGAAGAGGCGCTTCTCCTGGCACAGTATCGAGCACTTAGTATCAGATAGAACAATTAGTTTAAATGGAACTAAGATTCGCTTCTGGAGTTTCTTCCCTCACAAGGCGACCACTTAGTTTCGTCGAACACATACGGTTTCGAGTGGCATCGCCACAGATTGCAGAGAACAGGCGCTTCTCCTGCCACAGTGGCGAACACTTGGTTTCAGATAGATCAATTAGTTTAAAATGGAACTATGTTTCGCATCTGGAGTTTCCTCTCTCACAAAGTCGACCACTTAGTTTCGTCAGACACATACGCGTTCGAGTGGCATCGCCACAGATTTCAGAGAACAGGCGCTTCTCCTGGCACAGTAACGAACACTTAGTTTCAGATAGAACAATAAGTTTAAAATGGGACTAAGTTTCGCATCTGGAGTTTCCTCTCTCACAAGGTCGGCCACTTAGTTTCGTCGAACACATACGGTTTCGAGTGGCATCGCCACACATTTCAGAGAACAGGCGCTTCTCCTGGCTCATTATCAAACACTAAGTTTCAGATAGAACAATCAGTTTAAAATGGAACTAAGTTTCGCTACTGTAGTTTCCTCTCTCACAAGGTCGACCACTTAGTTTCGTCAGACACATACGGTTTCGAGTCGCATCGCCACAGATTTCAGAGAACAAGCACTTCTCCTGGCACAGTATGGAACACTTAGTTTCAGGTAGAACAATTAGTTTAAAATGGACCTATGTTTCGCATTTGGAGTTTTCTCTCTCACAAGTTCGACCACTTAGTTTCGTTGAACACATACGGTTTCGAGTGGCATCGCCAGAGATTGCAGAGAACAGGCGCTTCTCCTGCCACAGTGGCGAACACTTGGTTTCAGATAGATCAATTAGTTTAAAATGGAACTATGTTTCGCATCTGGAGTTTCCTCTCTCACAAAGTCGACCACTTAGTTTCGTCAGACACATACGGTTTCGAGTGGCATCGCCACAGATTTCAGAGAACAGGCGCCTCTCCTGGCACAGAATCGAACACTCAGGTTCAGATCGAACAATTAGTTTAAAATGGAACTATGTTTCGCATCTGGAGTTTCCTCCCTCACAAAGTCGACCACTTAGTTTCGTCGAGCACATACGTTTTCGAGTAGCATCGCCACTGATTTCAGAGAACAGGCGCTTCTCCTGGCACAGTATCGAACACTTAGTTTCAGATAGAACAATCAGTTTAAAATGGAACTAAGTTTCGCAACTGTAGTTTCCTCTCTCACAAGGTCGACCACTTAGTTTCGTCAGACACATACGGTTTCGAGTCGCATCGCCACAGATTTCAGAGAACAAGCACTTCTCCTGGCACAGTATGGAACACTTAGTTTCAGGTAGAACAATTAGTTTAAAATGGACCTATGTTTCGCATTTGGAGTTTTCTCTCTCACAAGTTCGACCACTTAGTTTCGTTGAACACATACGGTTTCGAGTGGCATCGCCACAGATTGCAGAGAACAGGCGCTTCTCCTGCCACAGTGGCGAACACTTGGTTTCAGATAGATCAATTAGTTTAAAATGGAACTATGTTTCGCATCTGGAGTTTCCTCTCTCACAAAGTCGACCACTTAGTTTCGTCAGACACATACGGTTTCGAGTGGCATCGCCACAGATTTCAGAGAACAGGCGCCTCTCCTGGCACAGAATCGAACACTCAGGTTCAGATCGAACAATTAGTTTAAAATGGAACTATGTTTCGCATCTGGAGTTTCCTCCCTCACAAAGTCGACCACTTAGTTTCGTCGAGCACATACGTTTTCGAGTAGCATCGCCACTGATTTCAGAGAACAGGCGCTTCTCCTGGCACAGTATCGAACACTTAGTTTCAGATAGAACAATCAGTTTAAAATGGAACTAAGTTTCGCAACTGGAGTTTCCTCTCTCACAAGGTCGACCACTTAGTTTCGTCAGACACATACGGTTTCGAGTCGCATTGCCACAGATTTCAGAGAACAAGCACTTCTCCTGGCACAGTATGGAACACTTAGTTTCAGGTAGAACAATTAGTTTAAAATGGACCTATGTTTCGCATTTGGAGTTTTCTCTCTCACAAGTTCGACCACTTAGTTTCGTCGAACACATACGGTTTCGAGTGGCATCGCCACAGATTGCAGAGAACAGGCGCTTCTCCTGCCACAGTGGCGAACAGTTGGTTTCAGATAGATCAATTAGTTTAAAATGGAACTATGTTTCGCATCTGGAGTTTCCTCTCTCACAAAGTCGGCCACTTAGTTTCGTCGAACACATACGGTTTAGAGTGGCATCGCGACAGATTTCAGAGAGCAGGTGCTTCTCCTGGCACAGTATCGAACACTTAGTTTCAAATAGAACAATTAGTTTAAAATGGGACTAAGTTTCGCATCTGGAGTTTCCTCTCTCACAAGGTGGACCACTCAGTTTCGTCGAACACATACGGTTTCGAGTAGCATCGCCACAGATTTCAGAGAACAGGCGCGTCTCCTGGCACAGTATCGAACACTTAGTTTCAGATAGAAACATTAGTTTAAAATGGAACTAAGCTTCGCATCTGGAGTTTCCTCTCTCACAAGGTCGGCCACTTAGTTTCGTCGAACACATACGGTTTAGAGTGGCACCGCCACAGATTTCAGAGAAGAGGCGCTTCTCCTGGCACAGTATCGAGCACTTAGTATCAGATAGAACAATTAGTTTAAATGGAACTAAGATTCGCTTCTGGAGTTTCTTCCCTCACAAGGCGACCACTTAGTTTCGTCGAACACATACGGTTTCGAGTGGCATCGCCACAGATTGCAGAGAACAGGCGCTTCTCCTGCCACAGTGGCGAACACTTGGTTTCAGATAGATCAATTAGTTTAAAATGGAACTATGTTTCGCATCTGGAGTTTCCTCTCTCACAAAGTCGACCACTTAGTTTCGTCAGACACATACGCGTTCGAGTGGCATCGCCACAGATTTCAGAGAACAGGCGCTTCTCCTGGCACAGTAACGAACACTTAGTTTCAGATAGAACAATAAGTTTAAAATGGGACTAAGTTTCGCATCTGGAGTTTCCTCTCTCACAAGGTCGGCCACTTAGTTTCGTCGAACACATACGGTTTCGAGTGGCATCGCCACACATTTCAGAGAACAGGCGCTTCTCCTGGCTCATTATCAAACACTAAGTTTCAGATAGAACAATCAGTTTAAAATGGAACTAAGTTTCGCAACTGTAGTTTCCTCTCTCACAAGGTCGACCACTTAGTTTCCTCAGACACATACGGTTTCGAGTCGCATCGCCACAGATTTCAGAGAACAAGCACTTCTCCTGGCACAGTATGGAACACTTAGTTTCAGGTAGAACAATTAGTTTAAAATGGACCTATGTTTCGCATTTGGAGTTTTCTCTCTCACAAGTTCGACCACTTAGTTTCGTTGAACACATACGGTTTCGAGTGGCATCGCCACAGATTGCAGAGAACAGGCGCTTCTCCTGCCACAGTGGCGAACACTTGGTTTCAGATAGATCAATTAGTTTAAAATGGAACTATATTTCGCATCTGGAGTTTCCTCTCTCACAAAGTCGACCACTTAGTTTCGTCAGACACATACGGTTTCGAGTGGCATCGCCACAGATTTCAGAGAACAGGCGCCTCTCCTGGCACAGAATCGAACACTCAGGTTCAGATCGAACAATTAGTTTAAAATGGAACTATGTTTCGCATCTGGAGTTTCCTCCCTCACAAAGTCGACCACTTAGTTTCGTCGAGCACATACGTTTTCGAGTAGCATCGCCACTGATTTCAGAGAACAGGCGCTTCTCCTGGCACAGTATCGAACACTTAGTTTCAGATAGAACAATCAGTTTAAAATGGAACTAAGTTTCGCAACTGGAGTTTCCTCTCTCACAAGGTCGACCACTTAGTTTCGTCAGACACATACGGTTTCGAGTCGCATTGCCACAGATTTCAGAGAACAAGCACTTCTCCTGGCACAGTATGGAACACTTAGTTTCAGGTAGAACAATTAGTTTAAAATGGACCTATGTTTCGCATTTGGAGTTTTCTCTCTCACAAGTTCGACCACTTAGTTTCGTCGAACACATACGGTTTCGAGTGGCATCGCCACAGATTGCAGAGAACAGGCGCTTCTCCTGCCACAGTGGCGAACAGTTGGTTTCAGATAGATCAATTAGTTTAAAATGGAACTATGTTTCGCATCTGGAGTTTCCTCTCTCACAAAGTCGGCCACTTAGTTTCGTCGAACACATACGGTTTAGAGTGGCATCGCGACAGATTTCAGAGAGCAGGTGCTTCTCCTGGCACAGTATCGAACACTTAGTTTCAAATAGAACAATTAGTTTAAAATGGGACTAAGTTTCGCATCTGGAGTTTCCTCTCTCACAAGGTCGGCCTCTTAGTTTCGTCGAACACATACGGATTCGAGTGGCATCGCCACAGATTTCTGAGAACAGGCGCTTCTCCTGGCACAGTATCGAACACTTAGTTTCAGACGGAACATTTAGTTTAAAATGGAACTAAATTTCGCATCTGGAGTTTCTTCTCTCACAAGGTCGAACACTTAGTTTCGGCGAACACATACGGTTTCGAGCGGCATCGCCACACAGTTCAGAGAACAGGCGCTTCTCCTGGCACAGTATCGAACACTTAGTTTCAGATAGAACAATTAGTTTAAAATGGAACTAAGTTCGCATCTTGAGTTTCCTCGCGCAGAAGGTCGACCACTTAGTTTCGTCGAACACATACGGTTTCGAGTAGCATCGCGACAGATTTCAGAGAACAGGCGCTTCTCCTGGCACAGTATCGAACACTTAGTATCAGATAGAACAATTACTTTAAAATGGAACTAAGCTTCTAATCTGGAGTTTCGTCTCTCACAAGTTCGGCCACTTAGTATCCTCGAACACATAAGGTTTCGAGTGGCATCCCCACAGATTTCAGAGAACATGGGCTTCTCCTGGCACAGTATCGAACACTTAGTTTCAGATAGAACAATTAATTTAAAAAGGAACTAATTTTCGCATCTTGAGTTTCCTCGCTCAGAAGGTCGACCACTTAGTTTCGTCGAACACATACGGTTTCGAGTAGCATCGCGACAGATTTCAGAGAACAGGCGCTTCTCCTGGCACAGTAACGCACACTTAGTTTCAGATAGAACAATAAGTTTAAAATGGGACTAAGTTTCGCATCTGGAGTTTCCTCTCTCACAAGGTCGGCCACTTAGTTTCGTCGAAAACATACGGTTTCGAGTGGCATCGCCACAGATTTCAGAGAACAGGCGCTTCTCCTGGCACAGTATCGAACACTTAGTTTCAGATGGAACATTTAGTTTAAAATGGAACTATGTTTCGCATCTGGAGTTTCCTCTCTCACAAGGTCGGCCACTTAGTTTCGTCGAACACATACGGTTTCGAGTGGCATCGCCACAGATTTCAGAGAACAGACGCTTCTCTTGGCACAGTATCGAACACTTAGTATCAGATAGAACAATTACTTTAAAATGGAACTAAGCTTCGCATCTGGAGTTTCCTCTCTCACAAGGTCGGCCACTTAGTTTCGTCGAACACATACTGTTTAGAGTGGCACCGCCACAGATTTCAGTTAAGACGCGCTTCTCCTGGCACAGTATCGAGCACTTAGTATCAGATAGAACAATTAGTTTAAAATGGAACTAAGATTCGCTTCTGGAGTTTCTTCCCTCACAAGGCGACCACTTAATTTCGTCGAACACATACGGTTTCGAGTTACATCGCCACAGATTTCAGAGAACAGGTGCTTCGCCTGGCACAGTATTGAACACTTAGTTTCGGATAGAACAATTAGTTTTAAATGGAACTAAGTTTCGCATCTGGATATTCCTCTCTCACAAGGTCGACCACTTAGTTTCGTCGAACACATACGGTTTCGAGTGACATCGCCACAGATTTCAGAGAACAGGTGCTTCGCCTGGCACAGTATCGAACACTTAGTTTCAGATAGAACAATTAGTTTAAAATGGAACAATGTTTTGTATCTGGAGTTTCCTCTCTCACAAGGTCGACCACTTAGTTTCGTTGAACACATACGGTTTCGAGTGGCATCGCCACAGATTTCAGAGAACAGGCGCTTCTCCTGGCACATTATCGAACACTCAGGTTCAGATAGAACAATTAGTTTAAAATGGAACTATGTTTCGCATCTGGAGTTTCCTCCCTCACAAGGTCGACCACTTAGTTTAGTCGAGCACATACGGTTTCGAGTAGCATCGCCACTGATTTCAGAGAACAGGCGCTTCTCCTGGCACAGTATCGAACACTTAGTTTCAGATAGAACAATTAGTTTAAAATGGAACTATGTTCCGCATCTGGTGAATCCTCCCTCACAAGGTCAATCACTTTGTTTCGTCGAACACATACGGTTTCGAGTAGCATCGCCACAGGTTTCAGAGAACAGGCGCTTCTCCTGGCACATTATCGAACACTTAGTCTCAGATAGAACAATTAGTTCAAAATGGAACTATGTTTCGCATCTGGAGTTTCCCCTCTCACATGGTCGAGCACTTAGTTTCGTTGAATGCATACGGTTTCGAGTGGCAACGCCACAGATTTCAGAGAACAGGCGCTTCTCCTGGAACAGTATCAGACACATAGTTTCAGATAGAACAATTAGTTAAAATGGAACTAAGTTTCGCATCTGGAGTTTCCTCTCTCACAAGATCAGCCACTTACTTTCCTCGAACACATACGGTTTCGAGTGGCATCACCACACATTTCAGAGAACAGGCGCTTCTCCTGGCTCATTATCAAACACTAAGTTTCAGATAGAACAATCAGTTTAAAATGGAACTAAGTTTCGCAACTGGAGTTTCCTCTCTCACAAGGCCGACCACTTAATTTCGTCAGACACATACGGTTTCGAGTCGCATCGCCACAGATTTCAGAGAACAAGCACTTCTCCTGGCACAGTATGGAACACTTAGTTTCAGGTAGAACAATTAGTTTAAAATGGACCTATGTTTCGCATTTGGAGTTTTCTCTCTCACAAGTTCGACCACTTAGTTTCGTCAGACACATACGGTTTCGAGTTGCATCGCCACAGATTTCAGAGAACAGGCGCTTCTCTTGGCACAGTATCGAACACTTAGTATCAGATAGAACAATTACTTTAAAATGGAACTAAGCTTCGCATCTGGAGTTTCTTCTCTCAGAAGGACGACCACTTAGTTTCGTCGAACACATACGGATTCGAGTGGCATCGCCACTGATTCCAGAGAACAGGCGCTTGTCCTGGCACAGTATCGAACACTTAGTTTCAGATAGAACACTTAGTATAAAATGGAACTTTCTTTCGCATTTGGAGTTTCCTCACTCACACGGTCTACCACTTACTTTCGTCGAACACATTCGGCTTCGAGTAGCAACGCCACAGGTTTCAGAGAACAGGCGCTTCTCCTGGCACAGTATCGAACACTTAGTTTCAGATAGAAAAATTAGTTTAAGATGGCAGTAAGTTTCGCGTCTGGAGTTTCCTCTCTCAGAAGGTCGACCACTTAGTTCCGTCGAACAAATACGGTTTCGAGTAGCATCGCCACAGATTTCAGGGAGCAGGCGCTCCTCCTGGCACAGTATGGAACACTTAGTTTCAGGTAGAACAATTAGTTTAAAATGGACCTATGTTTCGCATTTGGAGTTTTCTCTCTCACAAGTTCGACCACTTAGTTTCGCCGAACACATAATGTTTCGAGTGGCACCGCCACAGATTTCAGAGAACAGGCGCTTCTCCTGGCACAGTATCGAACACTTAGTATCGGATATGACAGTCAGTTTAAAATGGAACTAAGTATCGCATCTGGAGTTTCTTCTCTCAGAAGGTCGACCACTTAGTTTCGTCGAACACATACGGATTCGAGTGGCATCGCGACAGATTACAGAGAACAGGCGTTTCTCCTGGCACAGTATCGAACACTTAGTATCGGATATGACAGTCAGTTTAAAATGGAAATAAGCTCCGCATCTGGAGTTTCCTCTCTCAGAAGGCCGACCACTTAGTTTCGTCGAACACATACGGATTCGAGTGGCATCGCGACAGATTTCAGAGAACAGTCGCTTCTCCTGGTACCGTATCGAACACTTAGTTTCAGATAGAACAATTAGTTTAAATTGGCACTAAGTTTCGCCTCTGGAGTTTCCTCTCTCACAAGGTCGACCACTCAGGTTCGTCGAACACATACGGTTTCGAGTGGCATCGCCACAGATTTCAGAGAACAGGCGCTTCTCCTGGCACAGTATCGAACTCTTACTATCAGATAGAACAATTACTTTAAAATGGAACTAAGCTTCGCATCAGGAGTTTCCTCTCTCACAAGTTGAACCACATAGTTTCGTCGAACACATACGGTTTCGAGTGGCATCGCCACGGATTTCAGAGAATAGGCGCTTCTCCTGGCACAGTACCGAACACTCAGTATCAGATAGAACAATTAGTTTAAAATGGAACAAAACTTCGCATTTGGAGTTTCCTCTCTCACAGTATCGACCACTTAGTTTCGTCGAACACATACGGTTTCGGGTGGCATCGCCACAGATTTCAGAGAAGAAGCGCTTCTCCTGGCACACTATCGAACCCTTAGTTTCAGATAGAACAATTAGTTTTAAATGGAACTATGTTTCTCATCTGGAGTTTCCTCTCTCACAAGGTCGACGACTTAGTTCCGTCGAACACATCCGGTTTCGAGTGGCATCACCACACATTTCAAAGAACAGCTGCTTCTCCTGGCACAGTATCGAACACTGATTTTCAGATAGAACAATTAGTTTAAAATGGAACTAAGTTTCGCATCTGGAGTTTCCTGTCTCAGAAGGTCGACCACTTAGTTTCGTCGAACACATACGGTTTCGAGCAGCATCGCGACAGATTTCAGAGTACAGGCGCTTCTCCTGGCACAGTAATGAACACTTAGTTTCAGATAGAACAACTAGTTTAAAATGGAACAAAGCTTCGCATCTGGAGTTTCCTCTCTCACAAGGTCGACCACTTAGTTTCGTCGAACACATACGGTTTCGAGTAGCATCGCCACAGATTTCAGAGAGCAGATGCTTCTCCTGGAACATTATCGAGCACTTAGTATCAGATATAAAAATTACTTTAAAATGGAACTAAGCTTCGCATCTGGAGTTTCCTCTCTCACAAGGTGGACCACTTAGTTTCGTCGAACACATACGGTTTCGAGTAGCATCGCCACAGATTTCAGGGAGCAGGCGCTCCTCCTGGCACAGTACCGAACACTTATTTCAGACAGAACAATTAGATTAAAATGGAACTATGTTTCGCATTTGGAGTTTCCTCTCTCACAAGGTCGACCACTGAGTTTCGCCGAACACATAATGTTTCGAGTGGCACCGCCACAGATTTCAGAGAACAGGCGCTTCTCCTGGCACAGTATCGAACACTTAGTATCGGATATGACAGTCAGTTTAAAATGGAACTAAGTATCGCATCTGGAGTTTCTTCTCTCAGAAGGTCGACCACTTAGTTTCGTCGAACACATACGGATTCGAGTGGCATCGCGACAGATTACAGAGAACAGGCGCTTCTCCTGGCACAGTATCGAACACTTAGTATCGGATAGGACAATCAGTTTAAAATGGAACTAAGTATCGCATCTGGAGTTTCTTCTCTCAGAAGGTCGACCACTTAGTTTCGTCGAACACATACGGATTCGAGTGGCATCGCGACAGATTACAGAGAACAGGCGTTTCTCCTGGCACAGTATCGAACACTTAGTATCGGATATGACAGTCAGTTTAAAATGGAAATAAGCTCCGCATCTGGAGTTTCCTCTCTCAGAAGGTCGACCACTTAGTTTCGTCGAACACATACGGATTCGAGTGGCATCGCGACAGATTTCAGAGAACAGTCGCTTCTCCTGGTACCGTATCGAACACTTAGTTTCAGATAGAACAATTAGTTTAAATTGGCACTAAGTTTCGCCTCTGGAGTTTCCTCTCTCACAAGGTCGACCACTCAGGTTCGTCGAACACATACGGTTTCGAGTGGCATCGCCACAGATTTCAGAGAACAGGCGCTTCTCCTGGCACAGTATCGAACTCTTACTATCAGATAGAACAATTACTTTAAAATGGAACTAAGCTTCGCATCAGGAGTTTCCTCTCTCACAAGTTGGACCACTTAGTTTCGTCGAACACATACGGTTTCGAGTGGCATCGCCACGGATTTCAGAGAATAGGCGCTTCTCCTGGCACAGTACCGAACACTCAGTATCAGATAGAACAATTAGTTTAAAATGGAACAAAACTTCGCATTTGGAGTTTCCTCTCTCACAGTATCGACCACTTAGTTTCGTCAGACACATACGGTTTCGAGTCGCATCGCCACAGATTTCAGAGAACAAGCACTTCTCCTGGCACAGTATGGAACACTTAGTTTCAGGTAGAACAATTAGTTTAAAATGGACCTATGTTTCGCATTTGGAGTTTCCTCCCTCACAAGGTCGACGACTTAGTTACGTCGAACACATACGGTTTCGAGTGGCATCACCACACATTTCAAAGAACAGCTGCTTCTCCTGGCACAGTATCGAACACTGATTTTCAGATAGAACAATTAGTTTAAAATGGAACTAAGTTTCGCATCTGGAGTTTCCTGTCTCAGAAGGTCGACCACTTAGTTTCGTCGAACACATACGGTTTCGAGCAGCATCGCGACAGATTTCAGAGTACAGGCGCTTCTCCTGGCACAGTAATGAACACGTAGTTTCAGATAGAACAACCAGTTTAAAATGGAACAAAGCTTCGCATCTGGAGTTTCCTCTCTCACAAGGTCGACCACTTAGTTTCGTCGAACACATACGGTTTCGAGTAGCATCGCCACAGATTTCAGAGAGCAGATGCTTCTCCTGGAACATTATCGAGCACTTAGTATCAGATATAAAAATTACTTTAAAATGGAACTAAGCTTCGCATCTGGAGTTTCTTCTCTCACAAGGTGGACCACTTAGTTTCGTCGAACACATACGGTTTCGAGTAGCATCGCCGCTGATTTCAGAGAACAGGCCCTTCTCCTGGCACAGTATCGACACTTAGTTTCAGATGGAACAATTAGTTTAAAATGGAACTAAGTTTCGCATCTGGAGTTTCCTCTCTCACAAGGTCGACCACTTAATTTCGTTGAACACATACGGTTTCGAGTGGCATCGCCACAGATTTCAGAGAACAGGCGCTTCTCCTGGCACAGTATCGAACACTTAGTATCAGAGAAAACTATTAGTTTAAAATGGAACTAAGCTTCGCATCTGGAGTTTCCTCTCTCACAAGATCGACGAATTAGTTTCGTGAACACATACGGTATCGAGTGGCATCGCCACACATTTCAGAGAACAGGCGCTTCTCCTGGCACACTATCGAACACTTAGCTTCAGATAGAAAAATTAGTTCAAAATGGAACTATGTTTCGCATCTGGAGTTTCCCCTCTCACATGGTCGAGCACTTAGTTTCGTTGAATGCATACGGTTTCGAGTGGCAACGCCACAGATTTCAGAGAACAGGCGCTTCTCCTGGCACATTATCGAGCACTTAGTATCAGATATAAAAATTACTTTAAAATGGAACTAAGCTTCTCATCTGGAGTTTCCTCTCTCACAAGGTGGACCACTTAGTTTCGTCGAACACATACGGTTTCGAGTAGCATCGCCGCTGATTTCAGAGAACAGGCCCTTCTCCTGGCACAGTATCGACACTTAGTTTCAGATGGAACAATTAGTTAAAATGGAACTAAGTTTCGCATCTGGAGTTTCCTCTCTCACAAGATCAACCACTTAGTTTCCTCGAACACATACGGTTTCGAGTGGCATCACCACACATTTCAGAGAACAGGCGCTTCTCCTGGCTCATTATCAAACACTAAGTTTCAGATAGAACAATCAGTTTAAAATGGAACTAAGTTTCGCAACTGGAGTTTCCTCTCTCACAAGGTCGACCACTTAGTTTCGTCAGACACATACGGTTTCGAGTCGCATCGCCACAGATTTCAGAGAACAAGCACTTCTCCTGGCACAGTATGGAACACTTAGTTTCAGGTAGAACAATTAGTTTAAAATGGACCTATGTTTCGCATTTGGAGTTTTCTCTCTCACAAGTTCGACCACTTAGTTTCGTCGAACACATACGGTTTCGAGTGGCATCGCCACAGATTTCAGAGAACAGGCGCTTCTCCTGGCACAGTATCGAATACTTAGTTTCAGTTAGAATATTTAGTTTAAAATGGAAATATGTTTCGCATTTGGAGTTTCCTCTCTCACAAGGTCGACCACTTAGTTTCGTCGAACACATACGGTTTCGAGTAGTATCGCCACAGATTTCGCAGAACGGGAGTTTCTCCTGGCACATTATCGAACACTTAGTTTCAGATAGAACAATTAGTTTAAAATGCAACTATGTTTCGCATCTGGGGTTTCCTCTTTCACAAGGTCGGCCACTTCGTTTCGGCTAACACATACGGTTTCGAGTGGTATCGCCACAGATTTCAGAGAACAGGCGCTTCTCCTGGCACAGTATCGAACACTTAGTTTCAGATGGAACAATTAGTTTTAAATGGAACTAAGTTTTGCATCTAGAGTTTCCTCTTTCACAAGGCGACCACTTAGTTTCGTCGAACACAGACGGTTTCGATTGGCATCGCCACAGATTACAGAGAACGGGCGCTTCTCCTGGCACAGTATCGAACACTTAGTTTCAGATAGAACAATTAGTTTAAAATGGAACTATGTTTCGCACCTGGAGTATCCTCTCTCACAAGGTCAACCACTTAGTTTCGTCGAACACATACGGTTTCGAGTGTCATCGCCACAGATTTCAGAGAACAGGCGCTTCTCCTGGCACATTATCGAACACTTAGTTACAGATAGAACAATTAGTTTAAAATGCAACTATGTTTCGCATCTGGAGTTTCCTCTCTCACAAGGTCGGCCACTTAGTTTCGTCGAACACATACGTTTCTAGTGGCATCGCCACAGATTTCAGAGAACAGGCGCTTCTCCTAGCACAGTATCGAACACTTAGTTTCAGATGGAACAATTAGTTTTAAATGGAACTAAGTTTTGCATCTGGAGTTTCCTCTTTCACAAGGCGACTACTTAGTTTCGTCCAACACAGACGGTTTCGCTTGGCATCGCCACAGATTTCAGAGAACAGGCGCTTCTCCTGGCACATTATCGAACACTTAGTATCAGATAGAACAATTAGTTTAAAATGGAACTATGTTTCGTATCTGGAGTATGCTCTCTCACAAGGTCAACCACTTAGTTTCGTCGAACACATACGGTTTCGAGTGGCATCGCCACAGATTTCAGAGAACAGGCGCTTCTCCTGGCACAGTATCGAACACTTAGTTACAGATAGAACATTTAGTTTAAAATGCAACTATATTTCGGATCTGGAGTTTCCTCTCTCACAAGGTCGGCCACTTAGTTTCGTCGAACACATACGGTTTCGAGCGGCATTGCCACACATTTCACAGAACAGGCTCTTCTCCTGGCACAGTATCGAACACTCAGTATCAGATAGAACAATTAGTTTAAAATGGAACTATGTTTCGTACCTGGTGTATGCTCTCTCCCAAGGTCAACCACTTAGTTTCGTCGAACACATACGGTTTCGAGTGGCATCGCCACAGATTTCAGAGAACAGGCGCTTCTCCTGGCACAGTATCGAACACTTAGTTACAGATAGAACATTTAGTTTAAAATGCAACTATATTTCGGATCTGGAGTTTCCTCTCTCACAAGGTCGGCCACTTAGTTTCGTCTAACACGTACGGTTTCGAGTGGTATCGCCACAGATTTCAGAGAACAGGCGCTTCTCCTGGCACAGTATCGAACACTTAGTTTCAGATGGAACAATTAGTTTTAAATGGAACTGAGTTTTGCATCTGGAGTTTCCTCTTCCCCAATGCGACCACTTAGTTTCGTTGAACACAGACGGTTTCGATTGGCATCGCCTCAGATTTCAGAGAACAGGCGCTTCTCCTGGCACCTTATCGAACACTTAGTTACAGATTGAACAATTAGTTTAAAATGGAACTATGTTTCGTATCTGGTGTATGCTCTCTCCCAAGGTCAACCACTTAGTTTCGCCGAACACATACGGTTTCGAGTGGCATCGCCACAGATTTCAGAGAACAGGCGCTTCTCCTGGCACAGTATCGAACACTTAGTTACAGATAGAACATTTAGTTTAAAATGCAACTATATTTCGGATCTGGAGTTTCCTCTCTCACAAGGTCGGCCACTTAGTTTCGTCTAACACGTACGGTTTCGAGTGATATCGCCACAGATTTCAGAGAACAGGCGCTTCTCCTGGCACAGTATCGAACACTTAGTTTCAGATGGAACAATTAGTTTAAAATGGAACTATGTTTCGTACCTGGTGTATGCTCTCTCCCAAGGTCAACCACTTAGTTTCGTCGAACACATACGGTTTCGAGTGGCATCGCCACAGATTTCAGAGAACAGGCGCTTCTCCTGGCACAGTATCGAACACTTAGTTACAGATAGAACATTTAGTTTAAAATGCAACTATATTTCGGATCTGGAGTTTCCTCTCTCACAAGGTCGGCCACTTAGTTTCGTCTAACACGTACGGTTTCGAGTGGTATCGCCACAGATTTCAGAGAACAGGCGCTTCTCCTGGCACAGTATCGAACACTTAGTTTCAGATGGAACAATTAGTTTTAAATGGAACTGAGTTTTGCATCTGGAGTTTCCTCTTCCCCAATGCGACCACTTAGTTTCGTTGAACACAGACGGTTTCGATTGGCATCGCCTCAGATTTCAGAGAACAGGCGCTTCTCCTGGCACCTTATCGAACACTTAGTTACAGATTGAACAATTAGTTTAAAATGGAACTATGTTTCGTATCTGGTGTATGCTCTCTCCCAAGGTCAACCACTTAGTTTCGCCGAACACATACGGTTTCGAGTGGCATCGCCACAGATTTCAGAGAACAGGCGCTTCTCCTGGCACAGTATCGAACACTTAGTTACAGATAGAACATTTAGTTTAAAATGCAACTATATTTCGGATCTGGAGTTTCCTCTCTCACAAGGTCGGCCACTTAGTTTCGTCTAACACGTACGGTTTCGAGTGATATCGCCACAGATTTCAGAGAACAGGCGCTTCTCCTGGCACAGTATCGAACACTTAGTTTCAGATGGAACAATTAGTTTTAAATGGAACTGAGTTTTGCATCTGGAGTTTCCTCTTCCCCAAGGCGACCACTTAGTTTCGTTGAACACAGACGGTTTCGATTGGTATCGCCTCAGATTTCAGAGAACAGGCGCTTCTCCTGGCACAGTATCGAACACTTAGTTTCAGTTAGAATAATTAGTTTAAAATGGAAATATGTTTCGCATTTGGAGTTTCCTCTCTCACAAGGTCGACCACTTAGTTTCGTCGAACACATACGGTTTCGAGTAGTATCGCCACAGATGTCGCAGAACGGGAGTTTCTCCTGGCACAGTATCCAACACTTAGTGTCAGATGGAACAATTAGTTTTAAATGGAACTAAGTTTCGCATCTGGAGTTTCCCCTTTCACAAGGCGACCACTCAGTTTCGTCGAACACATACGGTTTCGAGTGGCATCGCCACAGATTTCAGAGAACAGGCGCTTCTCCTGGCACAGTATCGAACACTTAGTTTCAGATAGAACAATTAGTTTAAAATGGAACTATGTTTCGCATCTGGAGTATCCTCTCTCACAAGGTCAACCACTTAGTTTCGTCGAACACATACGGTTTCGAGTGGCATCGCCACAGATTTCAGAGAACAGGCGCTTCTCCTGGCACATTATCGAACACTTAGTTACAGATAGAACAATTAGTTTAAAATGCAACTATGTTTCGCATCTGGAGTTTCCTCTCTCACAAGGTCGGCCACTTAGTTTCGTCGAACACATACGTTTCTAGTGGCATCGCCACAGATTTCAGAGAACAGGCGCTTCTCCTAGCACAGTATCGAACACTTAGTTTCAGATGGAACAATTAGTTTTAAATGGAACTAAGTTTTGCATCTGGAGTTTCCTCTTTCACAAGGCGACTACTTAGTTTCGTCCAACACAGACGGTTTCGCTTGGCATCGCCACAGATTTCAGAGAACAGGCGCTTCTCCTGGCACATTATCGAACACCTAGTATCAGATAGAACAATTAGTTTAAAATGGAACTATGTTTCGTATCTGGAGTATGCTCTCTCACAAGGTCAACCACTTAGTTTCGTCGAACACATACGGTTTCGAGTGGCATCGCCACAGATTTCAGAGAACAGGCGCTTCTCCTGGCACATTATCGAACACTTAGTTACAGATTGAACAATTAGTTTAAAATGGAACTAAGTTTCGCATCTGGAGTAACTTCTCTCACAAGGTCAACCACTTAGTTTCGTCGAACACATACGGTTTCGAGCGGCATTGCCACACATTTCACAGAACAGGCTCTTCTCCTGGCACAGTATCGAACACTCAGTATCAGATAGAACAATTAGTTTAAAATGGAACTATGTTTCGTACCTGGTGTATGCTCTCTCCCAAGGTCAACCACTTAGTTTCGTCGAACACATACGGTTTCGAGTGGCATCGCCACAGATTTCAGAGAACAGGCGCTTCTCCTGGCACAGTATCGAGCACTTAGTTTCAGTTAGAATAATTAGTTTAAAATGGAAATATGTTTCGCATTTGGAGTTTCCTCTCTCACAAGGTCGACCACTTAGTTTCGTCGAACACATACGGTTTCGAGTAGTATCGCCACAGATGTCGCAGAACGGGAGTTTCTCCTGGCACAGTATCGAACACTTAGTGTCAGATGGAACAATTAGTTTTAAATGGAACTAAGTTTCGCATCTGGAGTTTCCCCTTTCACAAGGCGACCACTCAGTTTCGTCGAACACATACGGTTTCGAGTGGCATCGCCACAGATTTCAGAGAACAGGCGCTTCTCCTGGCACAGTATCGAACACTTAGTTTCAGATAGAACAATTAGTTTAAAATGGAACTATGTTTCGCATCTGGAGTATCCTCTCTCACAAGGTCAACAACTTAGTTTCGTAGAACACATACGGTTTCGAGTGGCATCGCCACAGATTTCAGAGAACAGGCGCTTCTCCTGGCACATTATCGAACACTTAGTTACAGATAGAACAATTAGTTTAAAATGCAACTATGTTTCGCATCTGGAGTTTCCTCTCTCACAAGGTCGGCCACTTAGTTTCGTCGAACAGATACGGTTTCGTGTGGTATCGCCACAGATTTCGGAGAACAGTCGCTTCTCCTGGCACATTATCGAACTCTTAGTTACAGATAGAACAATTAGTTTAAAATGCAACTATGTTTCGCATCTGGAGTTTCCTCTCTCACAAGGTCGGCCACTTAGTTTCGTCGAACACATACGTTTCTAGTGGCATCGCCACAGATTTCAGAGAACAGGCGCTTCTCCTGGCACAGTATCGAACACTTAGTTACAGATAGAACAATTAGTTTAAAATGCAACTATATTTCGCATCTGGAGTATCCTCTCTCACAAGGTCGGCCACTTAGTTTCGTCCAACACATACGGATTCGAGTGGTATCGCCACAGATTTCAGAGAACAGGCGCTTCTCCTAGCACAGTATCGAACACTTAGTTTCAGATGGAACAATTAGTTTTAAATGGAACTAAGTTTTGCATCTGGAGTTTCCTCTCTCACAAGATCAGCCACTTAGTTTCCTCGAACACATACGGTTTCGAGTGGCATCACCACACATTTCAGAGAACAGGCGCTTCTCCTGGCTCATTATCAAACACTAAGTTTCAGATAGAACAATCAGTTTAAAATGGAACTAAGTTTCGCAACTGGAATTTCCTCTCTCACAAGGTCGACCACTTAGTTTCGTCAGACACATACGGTTTCGAGTCGCATCGCCACAGATTTCAGAGAACAAGCACTTCTCCTGGCACAGTATGGAACACTTAGTTTCAGGTAGAACAATTAGTTTAAAATGGACCTATGTTTCGCATTTGGAGTTTTCTCTCTCACAAGTTCGACCACTTAGTTTCGTCAGACACATACGGTTTCGAGTCGCATCGCCACAGATTTCAGAGAACAGGCGCTTCTCTTGGCACAGTATCGAACACTTAGTTTCAGATAGAAAAATTAGTTTAAGATGGCAGTAAGTTTCGCGTCTGGAGTTTCCTCTCTCAGAAGGTCGACCACTTAGTTCCGTCGAACAAATACGGTTTCGAGTAGCATCGCCACAGATTTCAGGGAGCAGGCGCTCCTCCTGGCACAGTACCGAACACTTATTTCAGACAGAACAATTAGATTAAAATGGAACTATGTTTCGCATTTGGAGTTTCCTCTCTCACAAGGTCGACCACTGAGTTTCGCCGAACACATAATGTTTCGAGTGGCACCGCCACAGATTTCAGAGAACAGGCGCTTCTCCTGGCACAGTATCGAACACTTAGTTACAGATAGAACATTTAGTTTAAAATGCAACTATATTTCGGTTCTGGAGTTTCCTCTCTCACAAGGTCGGCCACTTAGTTTCGCCTAACACGTACGGTTTCGAGTGGTATCGCCACAGATTTCAGAGAACAGGCGCTTCTCCTGGCACAGTATCGAACACTTAGCTTCAGATGGAACAATTAGTTTTAAATGGAACTGAGTTTTGCATCTGGAATTTCCTCTTCCCCAATGCGACCACTTAGTTTCTTTGAACACAGACGGTTTCGATTGGCATCGCCTCAGATTTCAGAGAACAGGCGCTTCTCCTGGCACAGTATCGAGCACTTAGTTTCAGTTAGAATAATTAGTTTAAAATGGAAATATGTTTCGCATTTGGAGTTTCCTCTCTCACAAGGTCGACCACTTAGTTTCGTCGAACACATACGGTTTCGAGTAGTATCGCCACAGATGTCGCAGAACGGGAGTTTCTCCTGGCACAGTATCGAACTCTTAGTTACAGATAGAACAATTAGTTTAAAATGCATCTATGTTTCGCATCTGGAATTTCCTCTCTCACAAGGTCGGCCACTTAGTTTCGTCGAACACATACGGTTTCGAGTGGCATCGCCACATATTTCAGAGAACAGGCGCTTCTCCTGGCACAGTATCGAACACTTAGTTACAGATAGAACAATTAGTTTAAAATGCAACTACATTTCGCATCTGGAGTATCCTCTCTCACAAGGTCGGCCACTTAGTTTTGTCCAACACATACGGATTCGAGTGGTATCGCCACAGATTTCAGAGAACAGTCGCTTCTCCTGGCACAGTATCGAACACTTAGTTTCAGATGGAACAATTAGTTTTAAATGGAACTGAGTTTTGCATCTGGAGTTTCCTCTTTCACAAGGCGACTACTTAGTTTCGTCGAACACAGACGGTTTCGATTGGCATCGCCACAGATTTCAGAGAACAGGCGCTTCTCCTGGCACAGTATCGAACACTTAGTTTCAGATGGAACAATTAGTTTTAAATGGAACTAAGTTTTGCATCTGGAGTTTCCTCTTTCACAAGGCGACTACTTAGTTTCGTCCAACACAGACGGTTTCGCTTGGCATCGCCACAGATTTCAGAGAACAGGCGCTTCTCCTGGCACATTATCGAACACTTAGTATCAGATAGAACAATTAGTTTAAAATGGAACTATGTTTCGTATCTGGAGTATGCTCTCTCACAAGGTCAACCACTTAGTTTCGTCGAACACATACGGTTTCGAGTGGCATCGCCACAGATTTCAGAGAACAGGCGCTTCTCCTGGCACATTATCGAACACTTAGTTACAGATTGAACAATTAGTTTAAAATGGAACTATGTTTCGCATCTGGAGTAACCTCTCTCACAAGGTCAACCACTTAGTTTCGTCGAACACATACGGTTTCGAGCGGCATCGCCACACATTTCACAGAACAGGCTCTTCTCCTGGCACAGTATCGAACACTCAGTATCAGATAGAACAATTAGTTTAAAATGGAACTATGTTTCGTATCTGGAGTATGCTCTCTCCCAAGGTCAACCACTTAGTTTCGTCGAACACATACGGTTTCGAGTGGCATCGCCACAGTTTTCAGAGAACAGGCGCTTCTCCTGGCACAGTATCGAACACTTAGTTACAGATAGAACAATTAGTTTAAAATGCAACTATGTTTCGCATCTGGAGTTTCCTCTCTCACAAGGTCGGCCACTTAGTTTCGTCGAACACATACGTTTCTAGTGGCATCGCCACAGATTTCAGAGAACAGGCGCTTCTCCTGGCACAGTATCGAACACTTAGTTTCAGATGGAACAATTAGTTTTAAATGGAACTAAGTTTCGCATCTGGAGTTTCCTCTTTCACAAGGCGACAACTTAGTTTCGTCGAACACATACGGTTTCGAGTGGCATCAGCACAGATTTCAGAGAACAGGCGCTTCTCCTGGCACGGTATGGAACACTTAGTTACAGATAGAACAATTAGTTTAAAATGCAACTTTATTTCGCATCTGGAGTTTCCTCTCTCACAAGGTCGGCCACTTAGTTTCGTCTAACACATACGGTTTCGAGTGGCATGGCCACAGATTTCAGAGAACAGGCGCTTCTCCTGGCACAGTATCGAACACTTAGTTACAGATAGAACAATTAGTTTTAAATGGAACTAAGTTTCGCATCTGGAGTTTCCCCTTTCACAAGGCGACCACTCAGTTTCGTCGAACACATACGGTTTCGAGTGGCATCGCCACAGATTTCAGAGAACAGGCGCTTCTCCTGGCACAGTATCGAACACTTAGTTTCAGATAGAACAATTAGTTTAAAATGGAACTATGTTTCGCATCTGGAGTATCCTCTCTCACAAGGTCAACAACTTAGTTTCGTAGAACACATACGGTTTCGAGTGGCATCGCCACAGATTTCAGAGAACAGGCGCTTCTCCTGGCACATTATCGAACACTTAGTTACAGATAGAACAATTAGTTTAAAATGCAACTATGTTTCGCATCTGGAGTTTCCTCTCTCACAAGGTCGGCCACTTAGTTTCGTCGAACAGATACGGTTTCGTGTGGTATCGCCACAGATTTCGGAGAACAGTCGCTTCTCCTGGCACATTATCGAACTCTTAGTTACAGATAGAACAATTAGTTTAAAATGCAACTATGTTTCGCATCTGGAGTTTCCTCTCTCACAAGGTCGGCCACTTAGTTTCGTCGAACACATACGTTTCTAGTGGCATCGCCACAGATTTCAGAGAACAGGCGCTTCTCCTGGCACAGTATCGAACACTTAGTTACAGATAGAACAATTAGTTTAAAATGCAACTATATTTCGCATCTGGAGTATCCTCTCTCACAAGGTCGGCCACTTAGTTTCGTCCAACACATACGGATTCGAGTGGTATCGCCACAGATTTCAGAGAACAGGCGCTTCTCCTAGCACAGTATCGAACACTTAGTTTCAGATGGAACAATTAGTTTTAAATGGAACTAAGTTTTGCATCTGGAGTTTCCTCTTTCACAAGGTCAACCACATAGTTTCGTCGAACACATACGGTTTCGAGTGGCATCGCCACAGATTTCAGAGAACAGGCGCTTCTCCTGGCACAGTATCAGACACATAGTTTCAGATAGAACAATTAGTTAAAATGGAACTAAGTTTCGCATCTGGAGTTTCCTCTCTCACAAGATCAGCCACTTAGTTTCCTCGAACACATACGGTTTCGAGTGGCATCACCACACATTTCAGAGAACAGGCGCTTCTCCTGGCTCATTATCAAACACTAAGTTTCAGATAGAACAATCAGTTTAAAATGGAACTAAGTTTCGCAACTGGAATTTCCTCTCTCACAAGGTCGACCACTTAGTTTCGTCAGACACATACGGTTTCGAGTCGCATCGCCACAGATTTCAGAGAACAAGCACTTCTCCTGGCACAGTATGGAACACTTAGTTTCAGGTAGAACAATTAGTTTAAAATGGACCTATGTTTCGCATTTGGAGTTTTCTCTCTCACAAGTTCGACCACTTAGTTTCGTCAGACACATACGGTTTCGAGTCGCATCGCCACAGATTTCAGAGAACAGGCGCTTCTCTTGGCACAGTATCGAACACTTAGTTTCAGATAGAAAAATTAGTTTAAGATTGCAGTAAGTTTCGCGTCTGGAGTTTCCTCTCTCAGAAGGTCGACCACTTAGTTCCGTCGAACAAATACGGTTTCGAGTAGCATCGCCACAGATTTCAGGGAGCAGGCGCTCCTCCTGGCACAGTACCGAACACTTATTTCAGACAGAACAATTAGATTAAAATGGAACTATGTTTCGCATTTGGAGTTTCCTCTCTCACAAGGTCGACCACTGAGTTTCGCCGAACACATAATGTTTCGAGTGGCACCGCCACAGATTTCAGAGAACAGGCGCTTCTCCTGGCACAGTATCGAACACTTAGTTACAGATAGAACATTTAGTTTAAAATGCAACTATATTTCGGATCTGGAGTTTCCTCTCTCACAAGGTCGGCCACTTAGTTTCGTCTAACACGTACGGTTTCGAGTGGTATCGCCACAGATTTCAGAGAACAGGCGCTTCTCCTGGCACAGTATCGAACACTTAGCTTCAGATGGAACAATTAGTTTTAAATGGAACTGAGTTTTGCATCTGGAGTTTCCTCTTCCCCAATGCGACCACTTAGTTTCTTTGAACACAGACGGTTTCGATTGGCATCGCCTCAGATTTCAGAGAACAGGCGCTTCTCCTGGCACAGTATCGAGCACTTAGTTTCAGTTAGAATAATTAGTTTAAAATGGAAATATGTTTCGCATTTGGAGTTTCCTCTCTCACAAGGTCGACCACTTAGTTTCGTCGAACACATACGGTTTCGAGTAGTATCGCCACAGATGTCGCAGAACGGGAGTTTCTCCTGGCACAGTATCGAACTCTTAGTTACAGATAGAACAATTAGTTTAAAATGCATCTATGTTTCGCATCTGGAATTTCCTCTCTCACAAGGTCGGCCACTTAGTTTCGTCGAACACATACGGTTTCGAGTGGCATCGCCACATATTTCAGAGAACAGGCGCTTCTCCTGGCACAGTATCGAACACTTAGTTACAGATAGAACAATTAGTTTAAAATGCAACTACATTTCGCATCTGGAGTATCCTCTCTCACAAGGTCGGCCACTTAGTTTTGTCCAACACATACGGATTCGAGTGGTATCGCCACAGATTTCAGAGAACAGTCGCTTCTCCTGGCACAGTATCGAACACTTAGTTTCAGATGGAACAATTAGTTTTAAATGGAACTGAGTTTTGCATCTGGAGTTTCCTCTTTCACAAGGCGACTACTTAGTTTCGTCGAACACAGACGGTTTCGATTGGCATCGCCACAGATTTCAGAGAACAGGCGCTTCTCCTGGCACAGTATCGAACACTTAGTTTCAGATGGAACAATTAGTTTTAAATGGAACTAAGTTTTGCATCTGGAGTTTCCTCTTTCACAAGGCGACTACTTAGTTTCGTCGAACACAGACGGTTTCGCTTGGCATCGCCACAGATTTCAGAGAACAGGCGCTTCTCCTGGCACATTATCGAACACTTAGTATCAGATAGAACAATTAGTTTAAAATGGAACTATGTTTCGTATCTGGAGTATGCTCTCTCATAAGGTCAACCACTTAGTTTCGTCGAACACATACGGTTTCGAGTGGCATCGCCACAGATTTCAGAGAACAGGCGCTTCTCCTGGCACATTATCGAACACTTAGTTACAGATTGAACAATTAGTTTAAAATGGAACTATGTTTCGCATCTGGAGTAACCTCTCTCACAAGGTCAACCACTTAGTTTCGTCGAACACATACGGTTTCGAGCGGCATCGCCACACATTTCACAGAACAGGCTCTTCTCCTGGCACAGTATCGAACACTCAGTATCAGATAGAACAATTAGTTTAAAATGGAACTATGTTTCGTATCTGGAGTATGCTCTCTCCCAAGGTCAACCACTTAGTTTCGTCGAACACATACGGTTTCGAGTGGCATCGCCACAGTTTTCAGAGAACAGGCGCTTCTCCTGGCACAGTATCGAACACTTAGTTACAGATAGAACAATTAGTTTAAAATGCAACTATGTTTCGCATCTGGAGTTTCCTCTCTCACAAGGTCGGCCACTTAGTTTCGTCGAACACATACGTTTCTAGTGGCATCGCCACAGATTTCAGAGAACAGGCGCTTCTCCTGGCACAGTATCGAACACTTAGTTTCAGATGGAACAATTAGTTTTAAATGGAACTAAGTTTCGCATCTGGAGTTTCCTCTTTCACAAGGCGACAACTTAGTTTCGTCGAACACATACGGTTTCGAGTGGCATCAGCACAGATTTCAGAGAACAGGCGCTTCTCCTGGCACGGTATGGAACACTTAGTTACAGATAGAACAATTAGTTTAAAATGCAACTTTATTTCGCATCTGGAGTTTCCTCTCTCACAAGGTCGGCCACTTAGTTTCGTCTAACACATACGGTTTCGAGTGGCATGGCCACAGATTTCAGAGAACAGGCGCTTCTCCTGGCACAGTATCGAACACTTAGTTACAGATAGAACAATTAGTTTAAAATGCAACTATATTTCGCATCTGGAGTATCCTCTCTCACAAGGTCGGCCACTTAGTTTCGTCCAACACATACGGATTCGAGTGGTATCGCCACAGATTTCAGAGAACAGGCGCTTCTCCTAGCACAGTATCGAACACTTAGTTTCAGATGGAACAATTAGTTTTAAATGGAACTAAGTTTTGCATCTGGAGTTTCCTCTTTCACAAGGTCAACCACATAGTTTCGTCGAACACATACGGTTTCGAGTGGCATCGCCACAGATTTCAGAGAACAGGCGCTTCTCCTGGCACATTATCGAACAGTTAGTTACAGATAGAACAATTAGTTTAAAATGCAACTATGTTTCGTATCTGGAGTATGCTCTCTCCCAAGGTCAACCACTTAGTTTCGTCGAACACATACGGTTTCGAGTGGCATCGCCACAGTTTTCAGAGAACAGGCGCTTCTCCTGGCACAGTATCGAACACTTAGTTACAGATAGAACAATTAGTTTAAAATGCAACTATGTTTCGCATCTGGAGTTTCCTCTCTCACAAGGTCGGCCACTTAGTTTCGTCGAACACATACGTTTCTAGTGGCATCGCCACAGATTTCAGAGAACAGGCGCTTCTCCTGGCACAGTATCGAACACTTAGTTTCAGATGGAACAATTAGTTTTAAATGGAACTAAGTTTCGCATCTGGAGTTTCCTCTTTCACAAGGCGACAACTTAGTTTCGTCGAACACATACGGTTTCGAGTGGCATCAGCACAGATTTCAGAGAACAGGCGCTTCTCCTGGCACGGTATGGAACACTTAGTTACAGATAGAACAATTAGTTTAAAATGCAACTTTATTTCGCATCTGGAGTTTCCTCTCTCACAAGGTCGGCCACTTAGTTTCGTCTAACACATACGGTTTCGAGTGGCATGGCCACAGATTTCAGAGAACAGGCGCTTCTCCTGGCACAGTATCGAACACTTAGTTACAGATAGAACAATTAGTTTAAAATGCAACTATATTTCGCATCTGGAGTATCCTCTCTCACAAGGTCGGCCACTTAGTTTCGTCCAACACATACGGATTCGAGTGGTATCGCCACAGATTTCAGAGAACAGGCGCTTCTCCTAGCACAGTATCGAACACTTAGTTTCAGATGGAACAATTAGTTTTAAATGGAACTAAGTTTTGCATCTGGAGTTTCCTCTTTCACAAGGTCAACCACATAGTTTCGTCGAACACATACGGTTTCGAGTGGCATCGCCACAGATTTCAGAGAACAGGCGCTTCTCCTGGCACATTATCGAACAGTTAGTTACAGATAGAACAATTAGTTTAAAATGCAACTATGTTTCGCATCTGGAGTTTCCTCTCTCACAAGGTCGGCCACTTAGTTTCGTCGAACACATACGGTTTCGGGTGGTATCGCCACAGATTTCAGAGAACAGGCGCTTCTCCTGGCACATTATCGAACTCTTAGTTACAGATAGAACAATTAGTTTAAAATGAATCTATGTTTCGCATCTGGAGTTTCCTCTCTCAAAAGGTCGGCCCCTTAGTTTCGTCGAACACATACGGTTTCGATTGGCATCGCCACAGATTTCAGAGAACAGGCGCTTCTCCTGGCACAGTATCGAACACTTAGTTTCAGATGGAACAATTAGTTTTAAATGGAACTATGTTTCGCATCTGGAGTTTCCTCTCTCACAAGGTCGGCCACTTAGTTTCGTCGAACACATACGGTTTCGGGTGGTATCGCCACAGATTTCAAAGAACAGGCGCTTCTCCTGGCACATTATCGAACTCTTAGTTACAGATAGAACAATTAGTTTAAAATGAATCTATGTTTCGCATCTGGAGTTTCCTCTCTCACAAGGTCGGCCTCTTAGTTTCGTCGAACACATACGGTTTCGAGTGGCATCGCCACAGATTTCAGAGAACAGGCGCTTCTCCTGGCACATTATCGAACTCTTAGTTACAGATAGAACAATTAGTTTAAAATGAATCTATGTTTCGCATCTGGAGTTTCCTCTCTCAAAAGGTCGGCCTCTTAGTTTCGTCGAACACATACGGTTTCGATTGGCATCGCCACAGATTTCAGAGAACAGGCGCTTCTCCTGACACAGTATCGAACACTTAGTTACAGATAGAACAATTAGTTTAAAATGCAACTATATTTCGCATTTGGTGTTTCCTGTCTCACAAGGTGGACCACTTAGTTTCGTCGAACACATACGGTTTGGAGTAGCATCGCCACTGATCTCAGAGAACAGGCGCTTCTCCTGGCACAGTATCGAACACATACGGTTTGGAGTAGCATCGCCACTGATCTCAGAGAACAGGCGCTTCTCCTGGCACAGTATCGAACACTTTCAGATAGAACAATTATTTTTAAATGGAACTATATTGCGCATCTGGAGTTTCCTCTCTCACAAGGTCGGCCACTTAGTTTCGTCGAACACATACGGTTTCGAGTGGCATCGCCACAGATTTCAGAGAACAGGCGCTTCTCCTGGCACATTATCGAACTCTTAGTTACAGATAGAACAATTAGTTTAAAATGCATCTATGTTTCGCATCTGGAGTTTCCTCTATCACAAGGTCGGCCACTTAGTTTCGTCGAACACATACGGTTTCGACTGGCATCGCCACAGATTTCAGAGAACAGGCGCTTCTCCTGGCACAGTATCGAACACTTAGTTTCAGATGGAACAATTAGTTTTAAATGGAACTAATTTTCGCATCTGGAATTTCCTCTTTCACAAGGCGACAACTTAGTTTCTTCGAACACATACGGTTTCGAGTGGCATCAACACAGATTTCAGAGAACAGGCGCTTCTCCTGGCACGGCATGGAGCACTTAGTTACAGATAGAACAATTAGTTTAAAATGCAACTATATTTCGCACCTGGAGTTTCCTCTCTCACAATGTCGGCCACTTAGTTTCGTCTAACACATACGGTTTCGAGTGGCATCGCCACAGATTTCAGAGAACAGGCGCTTCTCCTGGCACAGTATCGAACATTTAGTTTCAGATGGAACAATTAGTTTTAAATGGAAATATGTTTCGCATTTGGAGTTTCCTCTCTCACAAGGTCGACCACTTAGTTTCGTCGAACACATACGGTTTCGAGTAGTATCGCCACAGATTTCGCAGAACGGGAGTTTCTCCTGGCACAGTATTGAACACTTAGTTTCAGATAGAACAATTAGTTTAAAATGCAACTATGTTTCGCATCTGGGGTTTCCTCTTTCACAAGGTCGGCCACTTAGTTTCGTTGAACACATACGGTTTCGAGTGGTGTCGCCACAGATTTCAGAGAACAGGCGCTTCTCCTGGCACATTATCGAACACTTAGTTTCAGATAGAACAATTAGTTTAAAATGGAACTATGTTTCGCATCTGGAGTATCCTCTCTCACAAGGTCAACCACTTAGTTTCGTCGAACACATACGGTTTCGAGTGGCATCGCCACAGATTTCAGAGAACAGGCGCTTTTCCTGGCACATTATCGAACATTTAGTTAGAGATAGAACAATTAGTTTAAAATGCAACTATGTTTCGCATCTGGAGTTTCCTCTCTCACAAGGTCGGCCACGTAGTTTCGTCGAACACATACGGTTTCGAGTGGCATCGCCACAGATTTCAGAGAACAGGCGCTTCTCCTGGCACAGTATCGCACATTTAGTTTCAGATGGAACAATTAGTTTTAAATGGAAATATGTTTCGCATTTGGAGTTTCCTCTCTCACAAGGTCGACCACTTAGTTTCGTCGAACACATACGGTTTCGAGTAGTATCGCCACAGATTTCGCAGAACGGGAGTTTCTCCTGGCACAGTATCGAACACTTAGTTTCAGATAGAACAATTAGTTTAAAATGCAACTATGTTTCGCATCTGGGGTTTCCTCTTTCACAAGGTCGGCCACTTAGTTTCGTCGAACACATACGGTTTCGAGTGGTGTCGCCACAGATTTCAGAGAACAGGCGCTTCTCCTGGCACATTATCGAACACTTAGTTTCAGATAGAACAATTAGTTTAAAATGGACCTATGTTTCGCATCTGGAGTTTCCTCTTTCCCAAGGCGACAACTTAGTTTCGTCGAACACATACGGTTTCGAGTGGCATCAACACAGATTTCAGAGAACAGGCGCTTCTCCTGGCACGGTATGGAACACTTAGTTACAGATAGAACAATTAGTTTAAAATGCAACTATATTTCGCATCTGGAGTTTCCTCTCTCACAAGGTCGGCCACTTAGTTTCGTCTAACACATACGGTTTCGAGTGGTATCGCCAGAGATTTCAGAGAACAGGCGCTTCTCCTGGCACAGTATCGCACATTTAGTTTCAGATGGAACAATTAGTTTTAAATGGAAATATTTTTCGCATTTGGAGTTTCCTCTCTCACAAGGTCGACCACTTAGTTTCGTCGAACACATACGGTTTCGAGTAGTATCGCCACAGATTTCGCAGAACGGGAGTTTCTCCTGGCACAGTATCGAACACTTAGTTTCAGATAGAAAAATTAGTTTAAAATGCAACTATGTTTCGCATCTGGGGTTTCCTCTTTCACAAGGTCGGCCACTTAGTTTCGTCGAACACATACGGTTTCGAGTGGTGTCGCCACAGATTTCAGAGAACAGGCGCTTCTCCTGGCACATTATCGAACACTTAGTTTCAGATAGAACAATTAGTTTAAAATGGAACTATGTTTCGCATCTGGAGTAACCTCTCTCACAAGGTCAACCACTTAGTTTCGTCGAACACATACGGTTTCGAGTGGCATCGCCACAGATTTCAGAGAACAGGCGCTTCTCCTGGCACAGTATCGAACACTTAGTTACAGATAGAACAATTAGTTTAGAATGCAACTATATTTCGCATCTGGAGTTTCCTCTCTCACAAGGTCGGCCACTTAGTTTCGTCGAACACATACGGTTTCGAGTGGCATCGCCACAGATTTCAGAGAACAGGCGCTTCTCCTGGCACATTATCGAACTCTTAGTTACAGATAGAAGAATTAGTTTAAAATGCATCTATGTTTCGCATCTGGAGTTTCCTCTCTCACAAGGTCGGCCACTTAGTTTCGTCGAACACATACGGTTTCGAGTGGCATCGCCACAGATTTCAGAGAACAGGCGCTTCTCCTGGCACAGTATCGAACACTTAGTTTCAGATGGAACAATTAGTTTTAAATGGAACTAAGTTTCGCAGGTGGAGTTTCCTCTTTCACAAGGCGACAACTGAGTTTCGTCGAACACATACGGTTTCGAGTGGCATCAACACAGATTTCAGAGAACAGGCGCTTCTCCTGGCACGGTATGGAACACTTAGTTACAGATAGAACAATTAGTTTAAAATGCAACTATATTTCGCATCTGGAGTTTCCCCTCTCACAAGGTCGGCCACTTAGTTTCGTCTAACACATACGGTTTCGAGTGGTATCGCCACAGATTTCAGAGAACAGGCGCTTCTCCTGGCACAGTATGGCACATTTAGTTTCAGATGGAACAATTAGTTTTAAATGGAAATATGTTTCGCATTTGGAGTTTCCTCTCTCACAAGGTCGACCACTTAGTTTCGTCGAACACATACGGTTTCGAGTAGTATCGCCACAGATTTCGCAGAACGGGAGTTTCTCCTGGCACAGTATCGAACACTTAGTTTCAGATAGAAAAATTAGTGTAAAATGGAACTATGTTTCGCATCTGGGGTTTCCTCTATCACAAGGTCGGCCACTTAGTTTCGTCGAACACATACGGTTTCGAGTGGTGTCGCCACAGATTTCAGAGAACAGGCGCTTCTCCTGGCACATTATCGAACACTTAGTTTCAGATAGAACAATTAGTTTAAAATGGAATTATGTTTCGCATCTGGAGGATCCTCTCTCACAAGGTCAACCACTTAGTTTCGTCGAACACATACGGTTTCGAGTGGCATCGCCACAGATTTCAGAGAACAGGCGCTTCTCCTGGCACAGTATCGAACACTTAGTTACAGATAGAACAATTAGTTTAAAATGCAACTATATTTCGCATCTGGAGTTTCCTGTCTCACAAGGTCGGCCACTTAGTTTCGTCGAACACATACGGTTTCGAGTGGCATCGCCACAGATTTCAGAGAACAGGCGCTTCTCCTGGCACATAATCGAACTCTTAGTTACAGATAGAAGAATTAGTTTAAAATGCATCTATGTTTCGCATCTGGAGTTTCCTCTCTCACAAGGTCGGCCACTTAGTTTCGTCGAACACATACGGTTTCGAGTGGCATCGCCACAGATTTCAGAGAACAGGCGCTTCTCCTGGCACAGTATCGAACACTTAGTTTCAGATGGAACAATTAGTTTTAAATGGAACTAAGTTTCGCATCTGGAGTTTCCTCTTTCACAAGGCGACAACTGAGTTTCGTCGAACACATACGGTTTCGAGTGGCATCAACACAGATTTCAGAGAACAGGCGCTTCTCCTGGCACGGTATGGAACACTTAGTTACAGATAGAACAATTAGTTTAAAATGCAACTATATTTCGCATGTGGAGTTTCCTCTCTCTCAAGGTCGGCCACTTAGTTTCGTCGAACACATACGGTTTCGAGTGGTATCGCCACAGATTTCAGAGAACAGGCGCTTCTCCTGG
This sequence comes from Nysson spinosus, assembly GCA_910591585.2. Classification (NCBI taxonomy): domain Eukaryota; kingdom Metazoa; phylum Arthropoda; class Insecta; order Hymenoptera; family Crabronidae; genus Nysson; species Nysson spinosus. The sequence continues at coordinate 1,094,679 of CAJUYC020000093.1, read as the reverse complement.
CACAGTATCGAACACTTAGTTACAGATAGAACAATTAGTTTAAAATGCAACTATATTTCGCATCTGGAGTTTCCTCTCTCACAAGGTCGGCCACTTAGTTTCGTCGAACACATACGGTTTCGAGTGGCATCGCCACAGATTTCAGAGAACAGGCGCTTCTCCTGGCACAGTATCGAACACTTAGTTTCAGATGGAACAATTAGTTTAAAATGGAAGTAAGTTTCGCGTCTGGAGTTTCCTCTCTCACAAGGTCGGCCACTTAGTTTCGTCGAACACATACGGTTTCGAGTGGCATCGCCACAGATTTCAGAGAACAGGCGCTTCTCCTGGCACAGTATCGAACACTTAGTTTCAGATGGAACAATTAGTTTTAAATGGAACTAAGTTTCGCATCTGGAGTTTCCTCTTTCACAAGGCGACAACTGAGTTTCGTCGAACACATACGGTTTCGAGTGGCATCAACACAGATTTCAGAGAACAGGCGCTTCTCCTGGCACGGTATGGAACACTTACTTACAGATAGAACAATTAGTTTAAAATGCAACTATATTTCGCATGTGGAGTTTCCTCTCTCACAAGGTCGGCCACTTAGTTTCGTCGAACACATACGGTTTCGAGTGGTATCGCCATAGATTTCAGAGAACAGGCGCTTCTCCTGGCACAGTATCGAACACTTAGTGTCAGATGGAACAATTAGTTTTAAATGGAACTATGTTTCGCATCTGGAGGTTGCCCTTTCACAAGGCGACCACTCAGTTTCGTCGAACACATACGGTTTCGAGTGGCATCGCCACAGATTTCAGAGAAAAGGCGCTTCTCCTAGCACAGTATCGAACACTTAGTATCAGAGAGAACAATTAGTTTAAAATGGATCTAAGTTTCGCATCTGGAGTATCCTCTCTCACAAGGTCGACCACTTAGTTTCGTCGAACACATACGGTTTCCCGTGGCATCGCCACAGATTTCAGAGAACAGGCGCTTCTCCTGGCACATTATCGAACTCTTAGTTACAGATAGAACAATTAGTTTAAAATGCATCTATGTTTCGCATCTGGAGTTTCCTCTCTCACAAGGTCGGCCACTTAGTTTCGTCGAACACATATGGTTTCGAGTGGCATCGCCACAGATTTCAGAGAACAGGCGCTTCTCCTGGCACAGTATCGAACACTTAGTTTCAGATGGAACAATTAGTTTTAAATGGAACTAAGTTTCGCATCTGGAGTTTCCTCTTTCACAAGGCGACAACTTAGTTTCGTCGAACACATACGGTTTCGAGTGGCATCAACACAGATTTCAGAGAACAGGCGCTTCTCCTGGCACGGTATGGAACACTTAGTTACAGATAGAACAATTAGTTTAAAATGGAACTATGTTTCGCATCTGGAGTATCCTCTCTCACAAGGTCAACCACTTAGTTTCGTCGAACACATACGGTTTCGAGTGGCATCGCCACAGATTTCAGAGAACAGGCGCTTCTCCTGGCACAGTATCGAACACTTAGTTACAGATAGAACAATTAGTTTAAAATGCAACTATATTTCGCATCTGGAGTTTCCTCTCTCACAAGGTCGGGCACTTAGTTTCGTCGAACACATACGGTTTCGAGTGGCATCGCCACAGATTTCAGAGAACAGGCGCTTCTCCTGGCACATTATCGAACTCTTAGTTACAGATAGAAGAATTAGTTTAAAATGCATCTATGTTTCGCATCTGGAGTTTCCTCTCTCACAAGGTCGGCCACTTAGTTTCGTCGAACACATACGGTTTCGAGTGGCATCGCCACAGATTTCAGAGAACATGCGCTTCTCCTGGCACAGTATCGAACACTTAGTTTCAGATGGAACAATTAGTTTTAAATGGAACTAAGTTTCGCATCTGGAGTTTCCTCTTTCACAAGGCGACAACTGAGTTTCGTCGAACACATACGGTTTCGAGTGGCATCAACACAGATTTCAGAGAACAGGCGCTTCTCCTGGCACGGTATGGAACACTTAGTTACAGATAGAACAATTAGTTTAAAATGCAACTATATTTCGCATCTGGAGTTTCCTCTCTCACAAGGTCGGCCACTTAGTTTCGTCGAACACATACGGTTTCGAGTGGCATCGCCACAGATTTCAGAGAACAGCCGCTTCTCCTGGCACAGTATCGAACACTTAATTTCAGATGGAACATTTAGGTTATAATTGAACTATGTTTCGCATCTGGAGTTTCCTCTCTCACAAGGTCGACCACTTAGTTTCGTCGAACTCATACTGTTTCGAGTGGCATCGCCACAGATTTCAGAGAACAGGCGCTTCTCCTGGCACAGTATCGAACACTTAGTTTCAGATAGAACAATTAGTTTAAATTGAACTATGTTTCGCAACTGGAGTTTCCTCCCTCACAAGGTCAACCACTTAGTTTCGTCGAATACATACGGTTTCGAGTGGCATCGCCACAGATTTCAGAGAACAGGCGCTTCTCCCGGTACACTATCGAACACCTAGTTTCAGATAGAACAATTAGTTTAAAATGGTACTAAGTTTCGCATCTGGAGTTTCTTCTTTCACAAGGCGACCACTTAGATTCGTCGAACACATACGGTTTCGAGTAACATCGCCACAGATTTCAGAGAACAGGCGCTTCTCCTGGCCAGTATCGAACACTTAGTTTCAGATAAAACAATTAATTTAAAATGGTACTAAGTTTCGCATCTGGAGTTTCTTCCTTCACAAGGCGACCACTTAGTTTCGTCGAACACATACAGTTTCGAGTGGCAATGTCACACATTTCAGAGAACAGGCGCTTCTCCTGGCACAGTATCGAACACATAGTTTCAGATAGAACAATTAGTTTAAAATGAAACTAAGTTTCGCATCTGGAGTTTCCTCTCTCTCAAGGTCGACCATTTTGATTCGTCGAACACTTACGGTTTCGTGTAGCAACGCCACAGATTACAGGGAACACGCACTTCTCCTGGCACAGTATCGAACACTTAGTTCAGATAGAACAGTTAGTTTAAAATGGAACTAAGTTTCGCATCTGGAGTTTCCACTCTCACAAGGTCGGCCACTTAGTTTCGTCGAACACATAAGTTCTCGAGTGGCATCGCCACAGATTTCAGAGAACAGCCGCTTCTCCTGGCACAGTATCGAACACTTAGTTTCAGATAGAACAATTAGTTTAAAATTGAACTATGTTTCGCAACTGGAGTTTCCTCCCTCACAAGGTCGACCACTTAGTTTCGTCGAACTCATACGGTTTCGAGTGGCATCGCCACAGATTTCAGAGAACAGGCGCTTCTCCCGGCACACTATCGAACACTTAGTTTCAGATAGAACAATTAGTTTAAAATGGTACTATGTTTCGCATCTGGAGTTTCTTCTTTCACAAGGCGACCATTTTGATTCGTCGAACACGTACGGTTTCGAGTGGCATCGCCACAGATTTCAGAGAACAGCCGCTTCTCCTGGCACAGTATCGAACACTTAATTTCAGATGGAACAATTAGTTTTAAATGGAACTAAGTTTCGCATCTGGAGTTTCCTCTTTCACAAGGCGACAACTGAGTTTCGTCGAACACATACGGTTTCGAGTGGCATCAACACAGATTTCAGAGAACAGGCGCTTCTCCTGGCACGGTATGGAACACTTAGTTACAGATAGAACAATTAGTTTAAAATGCAACTATATTTCGCATGTGGAGTTTCCTCTCTCTCAAGGTCGGCCACTTAGTTTCGTCGAACACATACGGTTTCGAGTGGTATCGCCATAGATTTCAGAGAACAGGCGCTTCTCCTGGCACAGTATCGAACACTTAGTGTCAGATGGAACAATTAGTTTTAAATGGAACTAAGTTTCGCATCTGGAGTTTCCCCTTTCACAAGGCGACCACTCAGTTTCGTCGAACACATACGGTTTCGAGTGGCATCGCCACAGATTTCAGAGAAAAGGCGCTTCTCCTAGCACAGTATCGAACACTTAGTATCAAAGAGAACAATTAGTTTAAAATGGAACTAAGTTTCGCATCTGGAGTATCCTCTCTCACAAGGTCGACCACTTAGTTTCGTCGAACACATACGGTTTCCCGTGGCATCGCCACAGATTTCAGAGAACAGGCGCTTCTCCTGGCACATTATCGAACTCTTAGTTACAGATAGAACAATTAGTTTAAAATGCATCTATGTTTCGCATCTGGAGTTTCCTCTCTCACAAGGTCGGCCACTTAGTTTCGTCGAACACATATGGTTTCGAGTGGCATCGCCACAGATTTCAGAGAACAGGCGCTTCTCCTGGCACAGTATCGAACACTTAGTTTCAGATGGAACAATTAGTTTTAAATGGAACTAAGTTTCGCATCTGGAGTTTCCTCTTTCACAAGGCGACAACTTAGTTTCGTCGAACACATACGGTTTCGAGTGGCATCAACACAGATTTCAGAGAACAGGCGCTTCTCCTGGCACGGTATGGAACACTTAGTTACAGATAGAACAATTAGTTTAAAATGGAACTATGTTTCGCATCTGGAGTATCCTCTCTCACAAGGTCAACCACTTAGTTTCGTCGAACACATACGGTTTCGAGTGGCATCGCCACAGATTTCAGAGAACAGGCGCTTCTCCTGGCACAGTATCGAACACTTAGTTACAGATAGAACAATTAGTTTAAAATGCAACTATATTTCGCATCTGGAGTTTCCTCTCTCACAAGGTCGGCCACTTAGTTTCGTCGAACACATACGGTTTCGAGTGGCATCGCCACAGATTTCAGAGAACAGGCGCTTCTCATGGCACAGTATCGAACACTTAGTTTCAGATGGAATAATTAGTTTAAAATGGAAGTAAGTTTCGCGTCTGGAGTTTCCTCTCTCACAAGGTCGGCCACTTAGTTTCGTCGAACACATACGGTTTCGAGTGGCATCGCCACAGATTTCAGAGAACAGGCGCTTCTCCTGGCACAGTATCGAACACTTAGTTTCAGATGGAACAATTAGTTTTAAATGGAACTAAGTTTCGCATCTGGAGTTTCCTCTTTCACAAGGCGACAACGGAGTTTCGTCGAACACATACGGTTTCGAGTGGCATCAACACAGATTTCAGAGAACAGGCGCTTCTCCTAGCACGGTATGGAACACTTACTTACAGATAGAACAATTAGTTTAAAATGCAACTATATTTCGCATGTGGAGTTTCCTCTCTCACAAGGTCGGCCACTTAGTTTCGTCGAACACATACGGTTTCGAGTGGTATCGCCATAGATTTCAGAGAACAGGCGCTTCTCCTGGCACAGTATCGAACACTTAGTGTCAGATGGAACAATTAGTTTTAAATGGAACTATGTTTCGCATCTGGAGGTTGCCCTTTCACAAGGCGACCACTCAGTTTCGTCGAACACATACGGTTTCGAGTGGCATCGCCACAGATTTCAGAGAAAAGGCGCTTCTCCTAGCACAGTATCGAACACTTAGTATCAGAGAGAACAATTAGTTTAAAATGGAACTAAGTTTCGCATCTGGAGTATCCTCTCTCACAAGGTCGACCACTTAGTTTCGTCGAACACATACGGTTTCCCGTGGCATCGCCACAGATTTCAGAGAACAGGCGCTTCTCCTGGCACATTATCGAACTCTTAGTTACAGATAGAACAATTAGTTTAAAATGCATCTATGTTTCGCATCTGGAGTTTCCTCTCTCACAAGGTCGGCCACTTAGTTTCGTCGAACACATACGGTTTCGAGTGGCATCGCCACAGATTTCAGAGAACAGGCGCTTCTCCTGGCACAGTATCGAACACTTAGTTTCAGATGGAACAATTAGTTTTAAATGGAACTAAGTTTCGCATCTGGAGTTTCCTCTTTCACAAGGCGACAACTTAGTTTCGTCGAACACATACGGTTTCGAGTGGCATCAACACAGATTTCAGAGAACAGGCGCTTCTCCTGGCACGGTATGGAACACTTAGTTACAGATAGAACAATTAGTTTAAAATGGAACTATGTTTCGCATCTGGAGTATCCTCTCTCACAAGGTCAACCACTTAGTTTCGTCGAACACATACGGTTTCGAGTGGCATCGCCACAGATTTCAGAGAACAGGCGCTTCTCCTGGCACAGTATCGAACACTTAGTTACAGATAGAACAATTAGTTTAAAATGCAACTATATTTCGCATCTGGAGTTTCCTCTCTCACAAGGTCGGGCACTTAGTTTCGTCGAACACATACGGTTTCGAGTGGCATCGCCACAGATTTCAGAGAACAGGCGCTTCTCCTGGCACATTATCGAACTCTTAGTTACAGATAGAAGAATTAGTTTAAAATGCATCTATGTTTCGCATCTGGAGTTTCCTCTCTCACAAGGTCGGCCACTTAGTTTCGTCGAACACATACGGTTTCGAGTGGCATCGCCACAGATTTCAGAGAACATGCGCTTCTCCTGGCACAGTATCGAACACTTAGTTTCAGATGGAACAATTAGTTTTAAATGGAACTAAGTTTCGCATCTGGAGTTTCCTCTTTCACAAGGCGACAACTGAGTTTCGTCGAACACATACGGTTTCGAGTGGCATCAACACAGATTTCAGAGAACAGGCGCTTCTCCTGGCACGGTATGGAACACTTAGTTACAGATAGAACAATTAGTTTAAAATGCAACTATATTTCGCATCTGGAGTTTCCTCTCTCACAAGGTCGGCCACTTAGTTTCGTCGAACACATACGGTTTCGAGTGGCATCGCCACAGATTTCAGAGAACAGCCGCTTCTCCTGGCACAGTATCGAACACTTAATTTCAGATGGAACATTTAGGTTATAATTGAACTACGTTTCGCATCTGGAGTTTCCTCTCTCACAAGGTCGACCACTTAGTTTCGTCGAACTCATACTGTTTCGAGTGGCATCGCCACAGATTTCAGAGAACAGCCGCTTCTCCTGGCACAGTATCGAACACTTAGTTTCAGATAGAACAATTAGTTTAAATTGAACTATGTTTCGCAACTGGAGTTTCCTCTCTCACAAGGTCGGCCACTTAGTTTCGTCGAACACATACGGTTTCGAGTGGCATCGCCACAGATTTCAGAGAACAGCCGCTTCTCCTGGCACAGTATCGAACACTTAATTTCAGATGGAACATTTAGGTTATAATTGAACTACGTTTCGCATCTGGAGTTTCCTCTCTCACAAGGTCGACCACTTAGTTTCGTCGAACTCATACTGTTTCGAGTGGCATCGCCACAGATTTCAGAGAACAGCCGCTTCTCCTGGCACAGTATCGAACACTTAGTTTCAGATAGAACAATTAGTTTAAATTGAACTATGTTTCGCAACTGGAGTTTCCTCCCTCACAAGGTCAACCACTTAGTTTCGTCGAATACATACGGTTTCGAGTGGCATCGCCACAGATTTCAGAGAACAGGCGCTTCTCCCGGTACACTATCGAACACCTAGTTTCAGATAGAACAATTAGTTTAAAATGGTACTAAGTTTCGCATCTGGAGTTTCTTCTTTCACAAGGCGACCACTTAGATTCGTCGAACACATACGGTTTCGAGTAACATCGCCACAGATTTCAGAGAACAGGCGCTTCTCCTGGCCAGTATCGAACACTTAGTTTCAGATAAAACAATTAATTTAAAATGGTACTAAGTTTCGCATCTGGAGTTTCTTCCTTCACAAGGCGACCACTTAGTTTCGTCGAACACATACAGTTTCGAGTGGCATTGTCACACATTTCAGAGAACAGGCGCTTCTCCTGGCACAGTATCGAACACATAGTTTCAGATAGAACAATTAGTTTAAAATGAAACTAAGTTTCGCATCTGGAGTTTCCTCTCTCTCAAGGTCGACCATTTTGATTCGTCGAACACGTACGGTTTCGTGTAGCAACGCCACAGATTACAGGGAACACGCACTTCTCCTGGCACAGTATCGAACACTTAGTTCAGATAGAACAGTTAGTTTAAAATGGAACTAAGTTTCGCATCTGGAGTTTCCACTCTCACAAGGTCGGCAACTTAGTTTCGTCGAACACATAAGTTCTCGAGTGGCATCGCCACAGATTTCAGAGAACAGCCGCTTCTCCTGGCACAGTATCGAACACTTAGTTTCAGATAGAACAATTAGTTTAAAATTGAACTATGTTTCGCAACTGGAGTTTCCTCCCTCACAAGGTCGACCATTTAGTTTCGTCGAACTCATACGGTTTCGAGTGGCATCGCCACAGATTTCAGAGAACAGGCGCTTCTCCCGGCACACTATCGAACACTTAGTTTCAGATAGAACAATTAGTTTAAAATGGTACTATGTTTCGCATCTGGAGTTTCTTCTTTCACAAGGCGACCATTTTGATTCGTCGAACACGTACGGTTTCGAGTGGCATCGCCACAGATTTCAGAGAACAGCCGCTTCTCCTGGCACAGTATCGAACACTTAATTTCAGATGGAACATTTAGGTTATAATTGAACTACGTTTCGCATCTGGAGTTTCCTCTCTCACAAGGTCGACCACTTAGTTTCGTCGAACTCATACTGTTTCGAGTGGCATCGCCACAGATTTCAGAGAACAGTCGCTTCTCCTGGCACAGTATCGAACACTTAGTTTCAGATAGAACAATTAGTTTAAAATTGAACTATGTTTCGCAACTGGAGTTTCCTCCCTCACAAGGTCAACCACTTAGTTTCGTCGAATACATACGGTTTCGAGTGGCATCGCCACAGATTTCAGAGAACAGGCGCTTCTCCTGGCACAGTATCGAACACATAGTTTCAGATAGAACAATTAGTTTAAAATGAAACTAAGTTTCGCATCTGGAGTTTCCTCTCTCTCAAGGTCGACCATTTTGATTCGTCGAACACGTACGGTTTCGTGTAGCAACGCCACAGATTACAGGGAACACGCACTTCTCCTGGCACAGTATCGAACACTTAGTTCAGATAGAACAGTTAGTTTAAAATGGAACTAAGTTTCGCATCTGGAGTTTCCACTCTCACAAGGTCGGCCACTTAGTTTCGTCGAACACATAAGTTCTCGAGTGGCATCGCCACAGATTTCAGAGAACAGCCGCTTCTCCTGGCACAGTATCGAACACTTAGTTTCAGATAGAACAATTAGTTTAAAATTGAACTATGTTTCGCAACTGGAGTTTCCTCCTTCACAAGGCGACCACTTAGTTTCGTCGAACACATACAGTTTCGAGTGGCATTGCCACACATTTCAGAGAACAGGCGCTTCTCCTGGCACACTATCGAACACATAGTTTCAGATAGAACAATTAGTTTAAAATGGAACAAAGCTTCGCATCTGGAGTTTCCTCTCTCACAACGCGGACCACTTAGTTTCGTCGAAAACTTACGGTTTCGAGTAGCATCGCCACAGATTTCAGAGAACAGACGCTTCTTCTGGCACATTATCGAACACTCTCAGATAGAACAATTAGTTTAAAATGGAACTAAGTTTCGCATCTGAAGTTTCCTCTCTCACATGGTCGGCCACTTAGTTTCGTCGAACACATACGGTTTCGAGTGGCATCGCCACAGATTTCAGCGAAGAGGCGCTTCTCCTGGCACAGTATCGAACACTTAGTACCAGATAGAACAATTAGTTTAAAATGGAACTAAGTTTCGCATCTGGAGTTTCCTCTCTCACAAGGTCCACCACATAGTTTCGTCGAACACATACTGTTTCGAGTGGCATCGCCACACTATTCAGAGAACAGGCGCTTCTCCCGGCACAGTGTCGGACACATAGTTTCCGATAGAACAATTAAGTTTAAAATGGAACAAAGCTTTGCATCTGGAGTTTCTTCTCTCACAAGGTCGACCACTTAGTTTCGTCGAACACATACGGTTTCGAGTGGCATCGCCACAGATTTCAGAGAACAAGCGTTTCTCCTGGCACTGTATCGAACACTTAGTTTCAGACAGAACAATTAGTTTAAAATGGAACAAAGTTTCGCATCTGGAGTTTCTTCCTTCACAAGGTCGGCCACTTTGTTTCGTCGAACACATACGGTTTCGAGTGGCATCGCCACAGATTTCAGGGAACAGGCGCTTCTCCTGGCACAGTATCGAACACTTAGTTTCAGCTAGAATATATAGTTTTAAATGGAAATATGTTTCGCATTTGGAGTTTCGTCTCTCACAAGGCCGACCACTTAGTTTCGACGAACACATATGGTTTCGAGTGGCATCGCGACAGATTTCAGAGAACTGGCGCTTCGCCTGGCACAGTAGCGAGCACTTATTTCAGACAGAACAATTAGTTTAAAATGGCAATAAGTTTCGCGTCTGGAGTTGCCTCCCTCACAAGGTCGACCACTCGGTTTCGTCGAACACATACCGTTTCGAGGGTTATCGCCACAGGTTTCACAGAACGGGCGCTTCTCCTGGCACAGTATCGAACACTTAGTTTCAGATAGAACAATTAATTTAAAATGGAACTAAATTTCGCATCTGAAGTTTCCTCTCTCACAAGGTCGGCCACTTAGTTTCGCCGAACACATACGGTTTCGAGTGGCATCGCCACAGATTTCAGAGAACAGGCGCTTCTCCTGGCACAGTATCGAACACTTAGTTTCAGATAGAACAATTAGTTTTAAACGAAACTAAGTCTGGCATCTGGAGTTTCCTCTGTCACAAGGTGGACCACTTAGTTTCGTCGAACACATACGGTTTCGAGTGGCATCGCCAAAGATTTCAGAGAACAGGCGCCTCTGCTGGCACAGTATCGAACACTTAGTTTCAGATAGAACAATTAGTTTAAAATGGAAGCAATTTTCGCATCTGGAGTTTCCTCTCTCACAAGGTCGACCACTTAGTTTCGTCGAACACATACGGTTTCGAGTGGCATCGCCACAGATTTCAGAGAACAGGCGCTTCTCCTGGCACAGTATCGAACACTTAGTTTCAGATGGAACATTTAGTTTAAAATTGAACTATGTTTCGCGTCTGGAGTTTCCTCTCTCACAAGGTCGACCACTTAGTTTCGTCGAACACATACGGTTTCGAGTGGCATCGCCACAGTTTTCAGAGAACAGGCGCTTCTCCTGGCACAGTATCGAACACTTAGTTTCGGATAGAACAATTAGTTTAAAATGGAACTATGTTTCGCATCTGGAGTTTCCTCTCTCACAAGGTCGGCCACTTTGTTTCGTCGAACACATACGGTTTCGAGTGGCATCGCCACAGATTTCAGAGAACAGGCGCTTCTCCTGGCACAGTATCGAACACTTAGTTTCAGCTAGAATATATAGTTTTAAATGGAAATATGTTTCGCATTTGGAGTTTCGTCTCTCACAAGGCCGACCACTTAGTTTCGACGAACACATATGGTTTCGAGTGGCATCGCGACAGATTTCAGAGAACTGGCGCTTCGCCTGGCACAGTAGCGAGCACTTATTTCAGACAGAACAATTAGTTTAAAATGGCACTAAGTTTCGCGTCTGGAGTTGCCTCCCTCACAAGGTCGACCACTCGGTTTCGTCGAACACATACCGTTTCGAGTGTTATCGCCACAGGTTTCACAGAACGGGCGCTTCTCCTGGCACAGTATCGAACACTTAGTTTCAGATAGAACAATTAATTTAAAATGGAACTAAATTTCGCATCTGAAGTTTCCTCTCTCACAAGGTCGGCCACTTAGTTTCGCCGAACACATACGGTTTCGAGTGGCATCGCCACAGATTTCAGAGAACAGGCGCTTCTCCTGGCACAGTATCGAACACTTAGTTTCAGATAGAACAATTAGTTTTAAACGAAACTAAGTCTGGCATCTGGAGTTTCCTCTGTCACAAGGTGGACCACTTAGTTTCGTCGAACACATACGGTTTCGAGTGGCATCGCCAAAGATTTCAGAGAACAGGCGCCTCTGCTGGCACAGTATCGAACACTTAGTTTCAGATAGAACAATTAGTTTAAAATGGAAGCAATTTTCGCATCTGGAGTTTCCTCTCTCACAAGGTCGAGCACTTAGTTTCGTCGAACACATACGGTTTCGAGTGGCATCGCCTCAGATTGCAGAGAACAGGCGCTTCTCCTGGCACAGTATCGAACACTTGGTTTCAGATAGAACACTTAGTTTAAAATGGAAATAAGTTACGCATCTGGAGTTTCCTCTCTCACAAGGTCGACCACCTAGTTTCGTCGAACATATACGGTTTCGAGAAGCATCGCCACAGATTTCAGAGAACAGGCGCTTCTACTGGCACAGTACCGAACACATAGTTTCAGATAGAACAATTAGTTTAAAATGAAACTAAGTTTCGCATCTGGAGTTTCCTCTCTCTCAAGGTCGACCATTTTGATTCGTCGAACACGTACGGTTTCGAGTGGCATCGCCACAGATTTCAGAGAACAGCCGCTTCTCCTGGCACAGTATCGAACACTTAATTTCAGATGGAACATTTAGGTTATAATTGAACTACGTTTCGCATCTGGAGTTTCCTCTCTCACAAGGTCGACCACTTAGTTTCGTCGAACTCATACTGTTTCGAGTGGCATCGCCACAGATTTCAGAGAACAGCCGCTTCTCCTGGCACAGTATCGAACACTTAGTTTCAGATAGAACAATTAATTTAAAATGGAACTAAATTTCGCATCTGAAGTTTCCTCTCTCACAAGGTCGGCCACTTAGTTTCGCCGAACACATACGGTTTCGAGTGGCATCGCCACAGATTTCAGAGAACAGGCGCTTCTCCTGGCACAGTATCGAACACTTAGTTTCAGATAGAACAATTAGTTTTAAACGAAACTAAGTCTGGCATCTGGAGTTTCCTCTGTCACAAGGTGGACCACTTAGTTTCGTCGAACACATACGGTTTCGAGTGGCATCGCCAAAGATTTCAGAGAACAGGCGCCTCTGCTGGCACAGTATCGAACACTTAGTTTCAGATAGAACAATTAGTTTAAAATGGAAGCAATTTTCGCATCTGGAGTTTCCTCTCTCACAAGGTCGAGCACTTAGTTTCGTCGAACACATACGGTTTCGAGTGGCATCGCCTCAGATTGCAGAGAACAGGCGCTTCTCCTGGCACAGTATCGAACACTTGGTTTCAGATAGAACACTTAGTTTAAAATGGAAATAAGTTACGCATCTGGAGTTTCCTCTCTCACAAGGTCGACCACCTAGTTTCGTCGAACATATACGGTTTCGAGAAGCATCGCCACAGATTTCAGAGAACAGGCGCTTCTACTGGCACAGTACCGAACACATAGTTTCAGATAGAACAATTAGTTTAAAATGAAACTAAGTTTCGCATCTGGAGTTTCCTCTCTCTCAAGGTCGACCATTTTGATTCGTCGAACACGTACGGTTTCGAGTGGCATCGCCACAGATTTCAGAGAACAGCCGCTTCTCCTGGCACAGTATCGAACACTTAATTTCAGATGGAACATTTAGGTTATAATTGAACTACGTTTCGCATCTGGAGTTTCCTCTCTCACAAGGTCGACCACTTAGTTTCGTCGAACTCATACGGTTTCGAGTGGCATCGCCACAGATTTCAGAGAACAGCCGCTTCTCCTGGCACAGTATCGAACACTTAGTTTCAGATAGAACAATTAATTTAAAATGGAACTAAATTTCGCATCTGAAGTTTCCTCTCTCACAAGGTCGGCCACTTAGTTTCGCCGAACACATACGGTTTCGAGTGGCATCGCCACAGATTTCAGAGAACAGGCGCTTCTCCTGGCACAGTATCGAACACTTAGTTTCAGATAGAACAATTAGTTTTAAACGAAACTAAGTCTGGCATCTGGAGTTTCCTCTGTCACAAGGTGGACCACTTAGTTTCGTCGAACACATACGGTTTCGAGTGGCATCGCCAAAGATTTCAGAGAACAGGCGCCTCTGCTGGCACAGTATCGAACACTTAGTTTCAGATAGAACAATTAGTTTAAAATGGAAGCAATTTTCGCATCTGGAGTTTCCTCTCTCACAAGGTCGAGCACTTAGTTTCGTCGAACACATACGGTTTCGAGTGGCATCGCCTCAGATTTCAGAGAACAGGCGCTTCTCCTGGCACAGTATCGAACACTTGGTTTCAGATAGAACACTTAGTTTAAAATGGAAATAAGTTACGCATCTGGAGTTTCCTCTCTCACAAGGTCGACCACCTAGTTTCGTTGAACATATACGGTTTCGAGAAGCATCGCCACAGATTTCAGAGAACAGGCGCTTCTACTGGCACAGTACCGAACACATAGTTTCAGATAGAACAATTAGTTTAAAATGAAACTAAGTTTCGCATCTGGAGTTTCCTCTCTCTCAAGGTCGACCATTTTGATTCGTCGAACACGTACGGTTTCGAGTGGCATCGCCACAGATTTCAGAGAACAGCCGCTTCTCCTGGCACAGTATCGAACACTTAATTTCAGATGGAACATTTAGGTTATAATTGAACTACGTTTCGCATCTGGAGTTTCCTCTCTCACAAGGTCGACCACTTAGTTTCGTCGAACTCATACTGTTTCGAGTGGCATCGCCACAGATTTCAGAGAACAGCCGCTTCTCCTGGCACAGTATCGAACACTTAGTTTCAGATAGAACAATTAGTTTAAAATTGAACTATGTTTCGCAACTGGAGTTTCCTCCCTCACAAGGTCAACCACTTAGTTTCGTCGAATACATACGGTTTCGAGTGGCATCGCCACAGATTTCAGAGAACAGGCGCTTCTCCCGGCACACTATCGAACACTTAGTTTCAGATACAACAATTAGTTTAAAATGGTACTAAGTTTCGCATCTGGAGTTTCTTCTTTCAAAAGGCGACCACTTAGATTCGTCGAACACATACGGTTTCGAGTAACATCGCCACAGATTTCAGAGAACAGGCGCTTCTCCTGGCCAGTATCGAACACTTAGTTTCAGATAAAACAATTAATTTAAAATGGTACTAAGTTTCGCATCTGGAGTTTCTTCCTTCACAAGGCGACCACTTAGTTTCGTCGAACACATACAGTTTCGAGTGGCATTGTCACACATTTCAGAGAACAGGCGCTTCTCCTGGCACAGTATCGAACACATAGTTTCAGATAGAACAATTAGTTTAAAATGAAACTAAGTTTCGCATCTGGAGTTTCCTCTCTCTCAAGGTCGACCATTTTGATTCTTCGAACACGTACGGTTTCGTGTAGCAACGCCACAGATTACAGGGAACACGCACTTCTCCTGGCACAGTATCGAACACTTAGTTCAGATAGAACAGTTAGTTTAAAATGGAACTAAGTTTCGCATCTGGAGTTTCCACTCTCACAAGGTCGGCCACTTAGTTTCGTCGAACACATAAGTTCTCGAGTGGCATCGCCACAGATTTCAGAGAACAGCCGCTTCTCCTGGCACAGTATCGAACACTTAGTTTCAGATAGAACAATTAGTTTAAAATTGAACTATGTTTCGCAACTGGAGTTTCCTCCCTCACAAGGTCGACCACTTAGTTTCGTCGAACTCATACGGTTTCGAGTGGCATCGCCACAGATTTCAGAGAACAGGCGCTTCTCCCGGCACACTATCGAACACTTAGTTTCAGATACAACAATTAGTTTAAAATGGTACTAAGTTTCGCATCTGGAGTTTCTTCTTTCACAAGGCGACCACTTAGATTCGTCGAACACATACGGTTTCGAGTAACATCGCCACAGATTTCAGAGAACAGGCGCTTCTCCTGGCCAGTATCGAACACATAGTTTCAGATAGAACAATTAGTTTAAAATGAAACTAAGTTTCGCATCTGGAGTTTCCTCTCTCTCAAGGTCGACCATTTTGATTCTTCGAACACGTACGGTTTCGTGTAGCAACGCCACAGATTACAGGGAACACGCACTTCTCCTGGCACAGTATCGAACACTTAGTTCAGATAGAACAGTTAGTTTAAAATGGAACTAAGTTTCGCATCTGGAGTTTCCACTCTCACAAGGTCGGCCACTTAGTTTCGTCGAACACATAAGTTCTCGAGTGGCATCGCCACAGATTTCAGAGAACAGCCGCTTCTCCTGGCACAGTATCGAACACTTAGTTTCAGATAGAACAATTAGTTTAAAATTGAACTATGTTTCGCAACTGGAGTTTCCTCCCTCACAAGGTCGACCACTTAGTTTCGTCGAACTCATACGGTTTCGAGTGGCATCGCCACAGATTTCAGAGAACAGGCGCTTCTCCCGGCACACTATCGAACACTTAGTTTCAGATAGAACAATTAGTTTAAAATGGTACTAAGTTTCGCATCTGGAGTTTCTTCTTTCACAAGGCGACCACTTAGTTTCGTCGAACATATACGGTTTCGAGAAGCATCGCCACAGATTTCAGAGAACAGGCGCTTCTACTGGCACAGTACCGAACACATAGTTTCAGATAGAACAATTAGTTTAAAATGAAACTAAGTTTCGCATCTGGAGTTTCCTCTCTCTCAAGGTCGACCATTTTGATTCGTCGAACACGTACGGTTTCGAGTGGCATCGCCACAGATTTCAGAGAACAGCCGCTTCTCCTGGCACAGTATCGAACACTAAATTTCAGATGGAACATTTAGGTTATAATTGAACTACGTTTCGCATCTGGAGTTTCCTCTCTCACAAGGTCGACCACTTAGTTTCGTCGAACTCATACAGTTTCGAGTGGCATCGCCACAGATTTCAGAGAACAGCCGCTTCTCCTGGCACAGTATCGAACACTTAGTTTCAGATAGAACAATTAGTTTAAAATTGAACTATGTTTCGCAACTGGAGTTTCCTCCCTCACAAGGTCAACCACTTAGTTTCGTCGAATACATACGGTTTCGAGTGGCATCGCCACAGATTTCAGAGAACAGGCGCTTCTCCCGGCACACTATCGAACACTTAGTTTCAGATACAACAATTAGTTTAAAATGGTACTAAGTTTCGCATCTGGAGTTTCTTCTTTCAAAAGGCGACCACTTAGATTCGTCGAACACATACGGTTTCGAGTAACATCGCCACAGATTTCAGAGAACAGGCGCTTCTCCTGGCCAGTATCGAACACTTAGTTTCAGATAAAACAATTAATTTAAAATGGTACTAAGTTTCGCATCTGGAGTTTCTTCCTTCACAAGGCGACCACTTAGTTTCGTCGAACACATACAGTTTCGAGTGGCATTGTCACACATTTCAGAGAACAGGCGCTTCTCCTGGCACAGTATCGAACACATAGTTTCAGATAGAACAATTAGTTTAAAATGAAACTAAGTTTCGCATCTGGAGTTTCCTCTCTCTCAAGGTCGACCATTTTGATTCTTCGAACACGTACGGTTTCGTGTAGCAACGCCACAGATTACAGGGAACACGCACTTCTCCTGGCACAGTATCGAACACTTAGTTCAGATAGAACAGTTAGTTTAAAATGGAACTAAGTTTCGCATCTGGAGTTTCCACTCTCACAAGGTCGGCCACTTAGTTTCGTCGAACACATAAGTTCTCGAGTGGCATCGCCACAGATTTCAGAGAACAGCCGCTTCTCCTGGCACAGTATCGAACACTTAGTTTCAGATAGAACAATTAGTTTAAAATTGAACTATGTTTCGCAACTGGAGTTTCCTCCCTCACAAGGTCGACCACTTAGTTTCGTCGAACTCATACGGTTTCGAGTGGCATCGCCACAGATTTCAGAGAACAGGCGCTTCTCCCGGCACACTATCGAACACTTAGTTTCAGATACAACAATTAGTTTAAAATGGTACTAAGTTTCGCATCTGGAGTTTCTTCTTTCACAAGGCGACCACTTAGATTCGTCGAACACATACGGTTTCGAGTAACATCGCCACAGATTTCAGAGAACAGGCGCTTCTCCTGGCCAGTATCGAACACATAGTTTCAGATAGAACAATTAGTTTAAAATGAAACTAAGTTTCGCATCTGGAGTTTCCTCTCTCTCAAGGTCGACCATTTTGATTCTTCGAACACGTACGGTTTCGTGTAGCAACGCCACAGATTACAGGGAACACGCACTTCTCCTGGCACAGTATCGAACACTTAGTTCAGATAGAACAGTTAGTTTAAAATGGAACTAAGTTTCGCATCTGGAGTTTCCACTCTCACAAGGTCGGCCACTTAGTTTCGTCGAACACATAAGTTCTCGAGTGGCATCGCCACAGATTTCAGAGAACAGCCGCTTCTCCTGGCACAGTATCGAACACTTAGTTTCAGATAGAACAATTAGTTTAAAATTGAACTATGTTTCGCAACTGGAGTTTCCTCCCTCACAAGGTCGACCACTTAGTTTCGTCGAACTCATACGGTTTCGAGTGGCATCGCCACAGATTTCAGAGAACAGGCGCTTCTCCCGGCACACTATCGAACACTTAGTTTCAGATACAACAATTAGTTTAAAATGGTACTAAGTTTCGCATCTGGAGTTTCTTCTTTCACAAGGCGACCACTTAGATTCGTCGAACACATACGGTTTCGAGTAGCATCGCCAGAGATTTAAGAGAACAGGCGCTTCTCCTGGCACAGTATCGAACACATAGTTTCAGATAGAACAATTAGTTTAAAATGAAACTAAGTTTCGCATCTGGAGTTTCCTCTCTCTCAAGGTCGACCATTTTGATTCGTCGAACACGTACGGTTTCGTGTAGCAACGCCACAGATTACAGGGAACACGCACTTCTCCTGGCACAGTATCGAACACTTAGTTCAGATAGAACAGTTAGTTTAAAATGGAACTAAGTTTCGCATCTGGAGTTTCCACTCTCACAAGGTCGGCCACTTAGTTTCGTCGAACACATAATTTCTCGAGTGGCATCGCCACAGATTTCAGAGAACAGCCGCTTCTCCTGGCACAGTATCGAACACTTAGTTTCAGATAGAACAATTAGTTTAAAATTGAACTATGTTTCGCAAGTGGAGTTTCCTCCCTCACAAGGTCGACCACTTAGTTTCGTCGAACTCATACGGTTTCGAGTGGCATCGCCACAGATTTCAGAGAACAGGCGCTTCTCCCGGCACACTATCGAACACTTAGTTTCAGATAGAACAATTAGTTTAAAATGGTACTAAGTTTCGCATCTGGAGTTTCTTCTTTCACAAGGCGACCACTTAGTTTCGTCGAACATATACGGTTTCGAGAAGCATCGCCACAGATTTCAGAGAACAGGCGCTTCTACTGGCACAGTACCGAACACATAGTTTCAGATAGAACAATTAGTTTAAAATGAAACTAAGTTTCGCATCTGGAGTTTCCTCTCTCTCAAGGTCGACCATTTTGATTCGTCGAACACGTACGGTTTCGAGTGGCATCGCCACAGATTTCAGAGAACAGCCGCTTCTCCTGGCACAGTATCGAACACTTAATTTCAGATGGAACATTTAGGTTATAATTGAACTACGTTTCGCATCTGGAGTTTCCTCTCTCACAAGGTCGACCACTTAGTTTCGTCGAACTCATACTGTTTCGAGTGGCATCGCCACAGATTTCAGAGAACAGCCGCTTCTCCTGGCACAGTATCGAACACTTAGTTTCAGATAGAACAATTAGTTTAAAATTGAACTATGTTTCGCAACTGGAGTTTCCTCCCTCACAAGGTCAACCACTTAGTTTCGTCGAATACATACGGTTTCGAGTGGCATCGCCACAGATTTCAGAGAACAGGCGCTTCTCCCGGCACACTATCGAACACTTAGTTTCAGATACAACAATTAGTTTAAAATGGTACTAAGTTTCGCATCTGGAGTTTCTTCTTTCACAAGGCGACCACTTAGATTCGTCGAACACATACGGTTTCGAGTAACATCGCCACAGATTTCAGAGAACAGGCGCTTCTCCTGGCCAGTATCGAACACTTAGTTTCAGATAAAACAATTAATTTAAAATGGTACTAAGTTTCGCATCTGGAGTTTCTTCCTTCACAAGGCGACCACTTAGTTTCGTCGAACACATACAGTTTCGAGTGGCATTGTCACACATTTCAGAGAACAGGCGCTTCTCCTGGCACAGTATCGAACACATAGTTTCAGATAGAACAATTAGTTTAAAATGAAACTAAGTTTCGCATCTGGAGTTTCCTCTCTCTCAAGGTCGACCATCTTGATTCGTCGAACACGTACGGTTTCGTGTAGCAACGCCACAGATTACAGGGAACACGCACTTCTCCTGGCACAGTATCGAACACTTAGTTCAGATAGAACAGTTAGTTTAAAATGGAACTAAGTTTCGCATCTGGAGTTTCCACTCTCACAAGGTCGGCCACTTAGTTTCGTCGAACACATACGGTTTCGAGTGGCATCGCCACAGATTTCAGAGAACAGTCGCTTCTCCTGGCACAGTGTCGAACGCTTAGTTTCAGATAGAACAATTAGTTAATATGTGAAATATTGTTTCAAGCGGCTATTAATAAGGCCAAAGTATAGGCTAATACTTCTTTATTTCAATTTTCGACGAAACGTTTCGATAAGGTTGTTCTTATCCTCTTCAGTCGTATAAATTGTCTGTTGAACGGATGGATGAAATAAGTATACAGAATATAAAAATTATAACATATAAATATAAATTAGGAATTAAGTGTAAATATAAAATATAGTGTGGGATTGGGAAATTATGGCGGCTTCTATTAAAGAACGAAGAGAGCAGAGGAGAATAAGAGCAGAAAAGACCTAGAACAAGACCCAAAATCAGCGGGTCTCGTGGCGCAAGTGGTAGCGCGGCCGACTCCGGAGCTCGAGGACCGGGGTTCGAATCCCCACGAAGGCTCTTAATTTTTCTCCTGCTGCTCTACAACCGCCGTCCATCCTACAAATTGGTGTCAGAAGTGGGATAGGAGCGTCAGCCAGAGGTTCCCCCCACCACTACATGAGGCCTACTGCGACGACAAAGAGGAAGCGAATGAAGCCCCCGACGATGTTAAGACGAAGAAGGCCGGAGTTTCTTCAAAAAGATGTGTGATCGGAGCCCACAGTAGTGAAGTTGTGTTGTTGCGAAGAGTCGCACATTGGGCGTGGATGATGCACATCACACGATGCGGAAGAAACGAAGGCGTAAAAAGACGAAAGCAGAGAAGAGACGACATTCGAGGACGAATGTGAACGCAGGATGGCCGAATGTGGGATTGGGAAATTATGGCGGCTTCTATTAAAGAACGAAGAGAGCAGAGGAGAATAAGAGCAGAAAAGACCTAGAACAAGACCCAAAATCAGCGGGTCTCGTGGCGCAAGTGGTAGCGCGGCCGACTCCGGAGCTCGAGGACCGGGGTTCGAATCCCCACGAAGGCTCTTAATTTTTCTCCTGCTGCTCTACAACCGCCGTCCATCCTACAATAGAAATAAATAAGTTAAGTGTATACAGATAAGTAAGTATGTGAATAAAGTCATTACATCGATAGGAAAAACGTTTTATGACTCACACCAAGAAGTCCTAGGATGTGGATTTTACAGTAATTAGTCCTAGGTTCTATCGTCTCCGGTGTTGGTTGAGACTGAATAGCGTTAAACAATTTAAATCTGGGGTGAGTCAAGCAAGTGGGGGAGATGGACGTTAGGTCATTGTTCTGATCTTTATTTTAAAAACATTGCGGTGTCAATTGTTATGTATTGTGCACTAGTTGGCATTGATAAATGTAGGTGTCTCTGCCACTACCACCTGTGAGAGATCTGAAGTCGATAATTTAAGTCGATCCGGAACCGGAAGCGCCTCGCACAACGGTGAGTGAAGGAGTGGATGGTGGTTCCATTCACAACGTGCGCTCATTGAATCGAAGGTAGTAGTGGAAAACACATGGTGGATAGAAAGACATACAAAGTAATACCAGATACAAAATAACTGCACTAAAGACTTGGCGTGGGCACCCTCTGCGGAATTAAGTAAGAATCGAAACTAGGTCAGTGTAGTACGACGAGATGTTAATAGATTCGAATTTCTTATTGACACTATTTTCTTTCATGATGTATAGGGACTCGGCTATCGTACGACGCCAGTTGTTCGTGTCCCTGTGTAACACCTCCGTATCCTCGAAATTGAAAGTGTGACCGAACTCGAGCACGTGTTCCGTCAAGGCGGTCTTTTGCATATTGTGTACAAGGCTATACTTGTGTTGGTATATCCTAGTCGACAACAAATTATGCGTTTGGCCCACGTAACTCTCCGAGCAATCACCACACGGTATTTTATATACCACATCTGTCAATTTTTTAACATTAATTTTGTCTTTCCCTTTGTTAAAAAAGGAAAGGGCATTGCATTTGTTGGTATGTATGCAACGAATGTTAAATGTTCGCAGAATGTGGCTGAGGTTTATTCCGGGGATATGTGTGAGCAACACAAAGCAGTTAGAAGACGAATCGCCCGCACGCTGGAGTTTTTCGTTATATACCCTAATTGGGTGATATAGCTCATCCACTCGTTTTTTGATTAGGTGTTTTATAAGGTCTAGCGGGTAACCATTCTTTCTTAATGTGTCAATAATGATACGAATATTGTCTCTCCTGAACCTAGGGTGTGCAAGCTTAATACCGCGATCAATTAGTCCTATGATCAAGCTGATTTTTTGCTTGAAAGGATGTGCAGATATGTAATTTATATATCTTCCAGACCACGTCTTTTTTCGATACCAATTAGTGATAATTCGACCTTCGTCTCTGACGACCTCCGTATCTAGGAAACTGATCTTATTATTTTGTTCCAATTCAAACGTGAACTTTATACGGTTGTGAAATGTCTCGAAAATGTCAATAGTGTGATCTATGCTGTGTGAGGGAAGGCATGTAATTATATCGTCTACGTACCTATAGAAGAAAGGAATATGGAAAGTTAATTGATTAATACTAACAATTTGCAATTTTTGCATGACTATTTCTGCAGCTATTGGTGAAAGGGGTGAGCCCATGGCTGCACCGAAAATCTGTTTGTAAGATTTGTTATTAAATTTGAACACATTAGAAGTTAAACAGAATTCTACAGCTTTTATGAAACTAGTTTTGTCTATTTTTGTATGAGACGATATATTTGTCCATCCCTCACTCAGCACTTGAGAGACCACATCGATAGGAATGTTATTGAATAATGCTGTGACATCCAGAGATACCAACGAGTAATCATCCGGGATGGTCACACCATTAATTTTGTGGACAAAACACCAACTGTCCTTAATATAGTAAGGATTGTCACCTATGTTTTTACTTAAGATATTTGAGAGATACTTGGAGAGTTTGTAACAAGGACCTCCTATGGATGATACGATTATCCTCCATGGGATGCCCTCTTTATGAACTTTAGGTAAGCCATATGCTCTGGGTGTCACAGCATTGTTAGTACAAATAACTTTGTAAGTGGCATCGGTTATATAGTTTTTGTTAAGCCACTGTTTTATAATTTGGTTGTTCTGTGTCTGGAAGGTAGATGTATATACTACCTTCGATTCAATGAGCGCACGTTGTGAATGGAACCACCATCCACTCCTTCACTCACCGTTGTGCGACGCGCTTCCGGTTCCGGATCGACGTAAATTATCGACTTCAAATCTCTCACAGGTGGTAGTGACAGAGACACCTACATTTATCAATGCCAACTAGTGCACAATACATAACAATTGACACCGCAATGTTTTTAAAATAAAGATCAGAACAATGACCTAACGTTCATCTCCCCCACTTGCTTGACTCACCCCAGATTTAAATTGTTTAACGCTATTCAGTCTCAACCAACACCGGAGACGATAGCACCTAGGACTAATTACTGTAAAATCCACATCCTAGGACTTCTTGGTGTGAGTCATAAAACGTTTTTCCTATCGATGTAATGACTTTATTCACATACTTATTTATCTGTATACATTTAACTTATTTATTTCTATATTTTATATTTACACTTAATTCCTAATTTATATTTATATGTTATAATTTTTATATTCTGTATACTTATTTCATCCATCCGTTCAACAGACAATTTATACGACTGAAGAGGATAAGAACTACCTTATCGAAACGTTTCGTCGAAAATTGAAATAAAGAAGTATTAGCCTATACTTTGGCCTTATTAATAGCCGCTTGAAACAATATTTCACATATTAACTAATTGTTCTATCTGAAACTAAGCGTTCGACACTGTGCCAGGAGAAGCGACTGTTCTCTGAAATCTGTGGCGATGCCACTCGAAACCGTATGTGTTCGACGAAACTAAGTGGTCGACCTGGTGGGAGAGGAAACTCCAGATGCGAAACTTAGTTCCATTTTAAACAAATTGTTGTTTCTGAAACTAAGTATTCGTTACTGTGCCAGGAGAAGCGCCTGTTCTCTGAAATCTGTGGCGATGCTACTCGAAACCGTATGTGTTCGTCGAAACTAAGCGGTCGACCTTGTGAGAGAGGAGACTCCAGATGCGAAATATAGGTCCATTTTAAACTAATTGTTCTATCTGATACTAAGTGTTCGATAATGTGCCAGGAGAAGTGCCTGTTCTCTGAAATTTGTGGCGATGATGCTCGAAACCGTATGTGTTCGACGAAACTAAGTGGTCGACCTTGTGAGGGAGGAAACTCCAGATGCGAAATATAGTTGCATTTTAAACTAATTGTTCCATCTGTAACTAAGTGTTCCATACCGTGCCAGGAGAAGCGCCTGTTCTCTGAAATCTGTGTTGATGCCACTCGAAACCGAATGTGTTCGACGAAACTAAGTTGTCGCCTTGTGAAAGAGGAAACTCCAGATGCGAAACATAGTTCCATTTAAAACTAATTGTTCCATCTGAAACTAAGTGTTCGATACTGTGCCAGGAGAAGCGCCTGTTCTCTGAAATCTGTGGCGATGCCACTCGAAACCGTATGTGTTCGACGAAACTATGTGGTTGACCTTGTGAGAGAGGATACTCCAGATGCGAATCATAGTTCCATTTTAAACTAATTGTTCTATCTGAAACTAAGTGTTCGATACTGTGCCAGGAGAAGCGCCTGTTCTCTCAAATCTGTGGCGATGCCAATCGAAACCGTCTGTGTTCGACGAAACTAAGTGGTCGCCTTGTGAAAGAGGAAACTCCAGATGCAAAACTTAGTTCCATTTAAAACTAATTGTTCCATCTGAAACTAAGTGTTCGATACTGTGCCAGGAGAAGCGCCTGTTCTCTGAAATCTGTGGCGATACCACTCGAAACCGTATGTGTTCGACGAAACTAAGTGGCCGACCTTGTGAAAGAGGAAACCCCAGATGCGAAACATAGTTGCATTTTAAACTAATTGTTCTATCTGAAACTAAGTGTTCGATACTGTGCCAGGAGAAACTCCCGTTCTGCGAAATCTGTGGCGATACTACTCGAAACCGTATGTGTTCGACGAAACTAAGTGGTCGACCTTGTGAGAGAGGAAACTCCAAATGCGAAACATATTTCCATTTAAAACTAATTGTTCCATCTGAAACTAAATGTTCGATACTGTGCCAGGAGAAGCGCCTGTTCTCTGAAATCTGTGGCGATACCACCCGGAACCGTATGTGTTCGACGAAACTAAGTGGCCGACCTTGTGAGAGAGGAAACTCCAGATGCGAAACATATTTGCATTTTAGACTAATTGTTCTATCTGTAACTAAGTGTTCGATACTGTGCCAGGAGAAGCGCCTGTTCTCTGAAATCTGTGGGGATGCCACTCGAAACGTATGTGTTCGACGAAACTAAGTGGCCGACCTTGTGAGAGAGGAAACTCCAGATGCGAATCATAGGTGCATTTTAAACTAATTGTTCTATCTGTAACTAAGTGTTCGATACTGTGCCAGGAGAAGCGCCTGTTCTCTGAAATCTGTGGCGATGCCACTCGAAACCGTATGTGTTCGACGAAACTAAGAGGCCGACCTTGTGAGAGAGGAAACTCCAGATGCGAAACATAGATTCATTTTAAACTAATTGTTCTATCTGTAACTAAGAGTTCGATAATGTGCCAGGAGAAGCGCCTGTTCTCTGAAATCTGTGGCGATGCCACTCGAAACCGTATGTGTTCGACGAAACTATGTGGTTGACCTTGTGAGAGAGGATACTCCAGATGCGAATCATAGTTCCATTTTAAACTAATTGTTCTATCTGAAACTAAGTGTTCGATACTGTGCCAGGAGAAGCGCCTGTTCTCTCAAATCTGTGGCGATGCCAATCGAAACCGTCTGTGTTCGACGAAACTAAGTGGTCGCCTTGTGAAAGAGGAAACTCCAGATGCAAAACTTAGTTCCATTTTAAACTAATTGTTCTATCTGATACTAAGTGTTCGATACTGTGCTGGGAGAAGCGCCTGTTCTCTGAAATCTGTGGCGATACCACTCGAAACCGTATGTGTTCGACGAAACTAAGTGGCCGACCTTGTGAAAGAGGAAACCCCAGATGCGAAACATAGTTGCATTTTAAACTAATTGTTCTATCTGAAACTAAGTGTTCGATACTGTGCCAGGAGAAACTCCCGTTCTGCGAAATCTGTGGCGATACTACTCGAAACCGTATGTATTCGACGAAACTAAGTGGTCGACCTTGTGAGAGAGGAAACTCCAAATGCCAAACATAGTTGCATTTTAAACTAATTGTTCTATCTGTAACTAAGTGTTCGATAATGTGCCAGGAGAAGCGCCTGTTCTCTGAAATCTGTGGCGATGCCACTCGAAACCGTATGTGTTCGACGAAACTAAGTGGTTGACCTTGTGAGAGACGATACTCCAGATGCGAAACATAGTTCCATTTTAAACTAATTGTTCTATCTGAAACTAAGTGTTCGATAATGTGCCAGGAGAAGCGCCTGTTCTCTGAAATCTGTGTTGATGCCACTCGAAACCGTATGTGTTCGACGAAACTAAGTTGTCGCCTTGTGAAAGAGGAAACTCCAGATGCGAAACATAGTTACATTTTAATCTAATGTTCTGTCTGAAATAAGTGTTCGATACTGTGCCAGGAGAAGGGCCTGTTCTCTGAAATCTGTGGCGATACCACTCGAAACCGTATGTGTTCGACGAAACTAAGTGGCCGACCTTGTGAGAGAGGAAACCCCAGATGCGAAACATAGTTGCATTTTAAACTAATTGTTCTATCTGTAACCAAGTGTTCGATAATGTGCCAGGAGAAGCGCCTGTTCTCTGAAATCTGTGGCGATACCACTCGAAACCGTATGTGTTCGACGAAACTAAGTGGCCGACCTTGTGAGAGAGGAAACCCCAGATGCGAAACACAGTTCCATTTTAAACTAATTGTTCTATCTGAAACTAAGTTTTCGATACTGTGCCAGTAGAAGCGGCTGTCTCTGAAATCTGTGGCGATGCCACTACAAACCGAATGTGTTCAACGAAACTAAGTCGTCGACCTTGTGAGGGAGGATACTCCAGATGCGAAACATAGTTACATTTTAATCTAATTGTTCTGTCTGAAATAAGTGTTCGATACTGTGCCAGGAGAAGCGCCTGCTCTCTGAAATCTGTGGCGATGCTACTCGAAACCGTATGTGTTCGACGAAAGTAAGTGGTCGACCTTGTGAGGGAGGATACTCCAGATGCGAAACATAGTTACATTTTAATCTAATTGTTCTGTCTGAAATAAGTGTTCGATACTGTGCCAGGAGAAGCGCCTGCTCTCTGAAATCTGTGGCGATGCTACTCGAAACCGTATGTGTTCGACGAAACTAAGTCGTCGACCTTGTGAGGGAGGATACTCCAGATGCGAAACATAGTTACATTTTAAACTAATTGTTCTGCCTGAAATAAGTGTTCGATACTATGCCAGGAGAGGCGCCTGCTCTCTGAAATCTGTGGCGATGCTACTCGGAACCGTATGTGTTCGACGAAACTGAGTGGTCCACCTTTCGAGAGAGGAAACTTCAGATGCGAAACGTATTTCCATTTTAAACTAATTGTTCTATCTGAAACTAAGTTTTCGATACTGTGCCAGTAGAAGCGCCTGTCCCTGAAATCTGTGGCGATGCCACTACAAACCGAATGCGTTCACCGAAACTAAGTGGTCGACCTTGTGAGAGAGGAAACTCCAGATGCGAAACATAGTTACATTTTAATCTAATTGTTCTGTCTGAAATAAGTGTTCGATACTGTGCCAGCAGAAACGCCTGTTCTCTGAAATCTTTGCCGATGCCAATCTAAACCATATGTGTTCGGCGAAACTAAGGTGTTGATACTATGCCAGGAGAAGCTCCCGTTCGGCGAAATCTGTGGCGATACCACTCGAAACCGTATGTGTTCGGCAAAGCTAAGTGGCCGACCTTGTGAGAGAGGAACATTCAGATGCGAAACTTAGTTCCATTTTAAACTAATTGTTCTATCTGAAACTAAGTGTTCGATACTGTGCCAGGAGAAGCGCCTGTTTTCTGAAATCTGTGGCGATGCCACTCGAAACCGTATGTGTTCGACGAAACTAAGTGGCCGACCTTGTGAGAGAGGAGACTTCAGATCCGAAACTTAGTTCCATTTTAAACTAATTGTTCTATCTGTAACTATGTGTTCGATAATGTGCCAGGAGAAGAGCCTGTTCTCAGAAATCTGTGGCGATGCTACTCGAAACCGTATGTGTTCGACGAAACTATGTGGTCGACCTTGTGAGAGAGGAAACTCCAGATGCGAAACTTAGTTCCATTTTAAACTAAGTGTTCTATCTGTAACTAAGTGTTCGATACTGCGCGAGGAGAAGGGCCAGTTCTAAGAAATCGGTGGCGATGATACTCGAAACCGTATGTGTTCGGCAAAGCTAAGTGGCCGACCTTGTGAGAGAGGAACATTCAGATGCGAAACTTAGTTCCATTTTAAACTAATTGTTCTATCTGAAACTAAGTGTTCGATACTGCGCGAGGAGAAGGGCCAGTTCTCAGAAATCGGTGGCGATGCTACTCGAAACGGTATGTGTTCGACGAAACTAAGTGGTTGATCTTGTGGGAGAGGATTCTCCAGATGCGAAACATAGTTCCATTTGAAACTAATTGTTCTATCTGAAACTATGTGTTCGATACTGTGCCAGGAGAAGCGCCTGTTCTCAGAAATCTGTGGCGATGCTACTCGAAACCGTATGTGTTCGACGAAACTATGTGGTCGACCTTGTGAGAGAGGAAACTCCAGATGCGAAACTTAGTTCCATTTTAAACTAAGTGTTCTATCTGTAACTAAGTGTTCGATACTGCGCGAGGAGAAGGGCCAGTTCTAAGAAATCGGTGGCGATGATACTCGAAACGGTATGTGTTCGTCGAAACTAAGTGGCCGACCTTGTGGGAGAGGAAACTCCAGATGCGAAACATAAATCCATTTTAAACTAATTGTTCTATCTGAAACTAAGTGTTCGATACTGTGCCAGGAGAAGCGCCTGTTCTCTGAAATCTGTGGCGATGCTGCTCGAAACCGTATGTGTTCGACGAAACTATGTGGTCGACCTTGTGAGAGAGGAAACTCCAGATGCGAAACTTAGTTCCATTTTAAACTAAGTGTTCTATCTGTAACTAAGTGTTCGATACTGCGCGAGGAGAAGGGCCAGTTCTCAGAAATCGGTGGCGATGCTACTCGAAACGCTATGTGTTCGACGAAACTAAGTGGTTGATCTTGTGGGAGAGGATTCTCCAGATGCGAAACATAGTTCCATTTGAAAATAATTGTTCTATCTAAAACTATGTGTTCGATACTGTGCCAGGAGAAGCGCCTGTTCTCTGAAATCTGTGGCGATGCTACTCGAAACCGTATGTGTTCGACGAAACTATGTGGTCGACCTTGTGAGAGAGGAAACTCCAGATGCGAAACTTAGTTCCATTTTAAACTAAGTGTTCTATCTGTAACTAAGTGTTCCATACTGCGCGAGGAGAAGGGCCAGTTCTCAGAAATCGGTGGCGATGCTACTCGAAACGGTATGTGTTCGTCGAAACTAAATGGCCGACCTTGTGGGAGAGGAAACTCCAGATGCGAAACATAGATCCATTTTAAACTAATTGTTCTATCTGAAACTAAGTGTTCGATACTGTGCCAGGAGAAGCGCCTGTTCTCTGAAATCTGTGGCGATGCTACTCGAAACCGTTTGTGTTCCACGAAACTAAGTGGTCCACCTTGTGAGAGAGGAAACTCCAGATGCGAAGTTTAGTTCCATTTAAAACTAATTGTTCTATCTGATACTAAGTGTTCGATACTGTGCCAGGAGAAGCGCCTTTTCTCTGAAATCTGTGGCGATGCCACTCGAAACCGTATGTGTTCGACGAAACTAAGTGGTCGACCTTGTGGGAGAGGAAACTCCACATGCGAAACTTACTTCCATTTTAAACTAATTATTCTATCTGAAACTAAGTGTTCGATACTGTGCCAGGAGAGGCGCCTGTTCTCTGAAATCTGTGGCGATGCCACACGAAACCGTATGTGTTCCACGAAACTAAGTGGTCGACCTTGTAAGAGAGGAAACTCCAGATGCGAAACTTAGTTCCATTTTAACCTAATTGTTCTATCTGAAACTATGTGTTCGACACTGTGCCAGGAGAAGCGCCTGTTCTCTGAAATCTGTGGCGATGCTACTCGAAACCGTATGTGTTCGACGAAACTATGTGGTCGACCTTGTGAGAGAGGAAACTCCAGATGCGAAACTTTGTTCCATTTTAAACAGATTGTTCTATCTGAAACTTAGTGTTTGATAATGAGCCAGGAGAAGCGCCTGTCCTCTGAAATCTGTGGCGATGCTACTCGAAACCGTTTGTGTTCGACGAAACTAAGTGGTCCACCTTGTGAGAGACGAAACTCCAGATGCGAAGTTTAGTTCCATTTAAAACTAATTGTTCTATCTGATACTAAGTGTTCGATACTGTGCCAGGAGAAGCGCCTGTTCTCTGAAATCTGTGTTGATGCCACTCGAAACCGTATGTGTTCGACGAAACTAAGTTGTCGCCTTGTGAAAGAGGAAACTCCAGATGCGAAATTTAGTTCCATTTAAAACTAATTGTTCCATCTGAAACTCAGTGTTCGATACTGTGCCAGGAGTAGCGCCTGTTCTCTGAAATCTGTGGCGATACCACTCGAAACCGTATGTGTTCGACGAAACTAAGTGGCCGAACTTGTGAGAGACGAAACTCCAGATGCGAAACATAGTTGCATTTTAAACTAATTGTTCTATCTGAAACTGAGTGTTCTATACTGTGCCAGGAGAAACTCCCGTTCTGCGAAATCTGTGGCGATACTGCTCGTAACCGTATGTGTTCGACGAAACTAAGTGGTCGACCTTGTGAGAGAGGATACTCCAGATGCGAAACTTAGTTCCATTTTAAACTAATTGTTCTATCTGATACTAAGTGTTCGATACTGTGCCAGGAGAAACTCCCGTTCTGCGAAATCTGTGGCGATACTACTCGAAACCGTATGTATTCGACGAAACTAAGTGGTCGACCTTGTGAGAGAGGAAACTCCAAATGCCAAACATAGTTGCATTTTAAACTAATTGTTCTATCTGAAACTAAGTGTTCGATACTGTGCCAGGAGAAGCGCCTGTTTTCTGAAATCTGTGGCGATGCCACTCGAAACCGTATGTGTTCGACGAAACTAAGTGGCCGACCTTGTGAGAGAGGAGACTTCAGATCCGAAACTTTGTTCCATTTTAAACTAATTGTTCTATCTGTAACTATGTGTTCGATAATGTGCCAGGAGAAGAGCCTGTTCTCAGAAATCTGTGGCGATGCTACTCGAAACCGTTTGTGTTCGACGAAACTATGTGGTCGACCTTGTGAGAGAGGAAACTCCAGATGCGAAACTTAGTTCCATTTTAAACTAAGTGTTCTATCTGTAACTAAGTGTTCGATACTGCGCGAGGAGAAGGGCCAGTTCTAAGAAATCGGTGGCGATGATACTCGAAACCGTATGTGTTCGGCAAAGCTAAGTGGCCGACCTTGTGAGAGAGGAACATTCAGATGCGAAACTTAGTTCCATTTTAAACTAATTGTTCTATCTGAAACTAAGTGTTCGATACTGCGCGAGGAGAAGGGCCAGTTCTCAGAAATCGGTGGCGATGCTACTCGAAACGGTATGTGTTCGACGAAACTAAGTGGTTGATCTTGTGGGAGAGGATTCTCCAGATGCGAAACATAGTTCCATTTGAAACTAATTGTTCTATCTGAAACTATGTGTTCGATACTGTGCCAGGAGAAGCGCCTGTTCTCAGAAATCTGTGGCGATGCTACTCGAAACCGTATGTGTTCGACGAAACTATGTGGTCGACCTTGTGAGAGAGGAAACTCCAGATGCGAAACTTAGTTCCATTTTAAACTAAGTGTTCTATCTGTAACTAAGTGTTCGATACTGCGCGAGGAGAAGGGCCAGTTCTAAGAAATCGGTGGCGATGATACTCGAAACGGTATGTGTTCGTCGAAACTAAGTGGCCGACCTTGTGGGAGAGGAAACTCCAGATGCGAAACATAGTTCCATTTTAAACTAATTGTTCTATCTGAAACTAAGTGTTCGATACTGTGCCAGGAGAAGCGCCTGTTCTCTGAAATCTGTGGCGATGCTGCTCGAAACCGTATGTGTTCGACGAAACTATGTGGCCGACCTTGTGAGAGAGGAAACTCCAGATGCGAAACTTAGTTCCATTTTAAACTAAGTGTTCTATCTGTAACTAAGTGTTCGATACTGCGCGAGGAGAAGGGCCAGTTCTCAGAAATCGGTGGCGATGCTACTCGAAACGCTATGTGTTCGACGAAACTAAGTGGTTGATCTTGTGGGAGAGGATTCTCCAGATGCGAAACATAGTTCCATTTGAAAATAATTGTTCTATCTAAAACTATGTGTTCGATACTGTGCCAGGAGAAGCGCCTGTTCTCTGAAATCTGTGGCGATGCTACTCGAAACCGTATGTGTTCGACGAAACTATGTGGTCGACCTTGTGAGAGAGGAAACTCCAGATGCGAAACTTAGTTCCATTTTAAACTAAGTGTTCTATCTGTAACTAAGTGTTCCATACTGCGCGAGGAGAAGGGCCAGTTCTCAGAAATCGGTGGCGATGCTACTCGAAACGGTATGTGTTCGTCGAAACTAAATGGCCGACCTTGTGGGAGAGGAAACTCCAGATGCGAAACATAGATCCATTTTAAACTAATTGTTCTATCTGAAACTAAGTGTTCGATACTATGCCAGGAGAAGCGCCTGTTCTCTGAAATCTGTGGCGATGCTACTCGAAACCGTTTGTGTTCCACGAAACTAAGTGGTCCACCTTGTGAGAGAGGAAACTCCAGATGCGAAGTTTAGTTCCATTTAAAACTAATTGTTCTATCTGATACTAAGTGTTCGATACTGTGCCAGGAGAAGCGCCTTTTCTCTGAAATCTGTGGCGATGCCACTCGAAACCGTATGTGTTCGACGAAACTAAGTGGTCGACCTTGTGGGAGAGGAAACTCCACATGCGAAACTTACTTCCATTTTAAACTAATTATTCTATCTGAAACTAAGTGTTCGATACTGTGCCAGGAGGGGCGCCTGTTCTCTGAAATCTGTGGCGATGCCACACGAAACCGTATGTGTTCCACGAAACTAAGTGGTCGACCTTGTAAGAGAGGAAACTCCAGATGCGAAACTTAGTTCCATTTTAACCTAATTGTTCTATCTGAAACTATGTGTTCGACACTGTGCCAGGAGAAGCGCCTGTTCTCTGAAATCTGTGGCGATGCTACTCGAAACCGTATGTGTTCGACGAAACTATGTGGTCGACCTTGTGAGAGAGGAAACTCCAGATGCGAAACTTTGTTCCATTTTAAACAGATTGTTCTATCTGAAACTTAGTGTTTGATAATGAGCCAGGAGAAGCGCCTGTCCTCTGAAATCTGTGGCGATGCTACTCGAAACCGTTTGTGTTCGACGAAACTAAGTGGTCCACCTTGTGAGAGAGGAAACTCCAGATGCGAAGTTTAGTTCCATTTAAAACTAATTGTTCTATCTGATACTAAGTGTTCGATACTGTGCCAGGAGAAGCGCCTGTTCTCTGAAATCTGTGTTGATGCCACTCGAAACCGTATGTGTTCGACGAAACTAAGTTGTCGCCTTGTGAAAGAGGAAACTCCAGATGCGAAATTTAGTTCCATTTAAAACTAATTGTTCCATCTGAAACTCAGTGTTCGATACTGTGCCAGGAGTAGCGCCTGTTCTCTGAAATCTGTGGCGATACCACTCGAAACCGTATGTGTTCGACGAAACTAAGTGGCCGAACTTGTGAGAGACGAAACTCCAGATGCGAAACATAGTTGCATTTTAAACTAATTGTTCTATCTGAAACTGAGTGTTCTATACTGTGCCAGGAGAAACTCCCGTTCTGCGAAATCTGTGGCGATACTGCTCGTAACCGTATGTGTTCGACGAAACTAAGTGGTCGACCTTGTGAGAGAGGATACTCCAGATGCGAAACTTAGTTCCATTTTAAACTAATTGTTCTATCTGATACTAAGTGTTCGATACTGTGCCAGGAGAAACTCCCGTTCTGCGAAATCTGTGGCGATACTACTCGAAACCGTATGTATTCGACGAAACTAAGTGGTCGACCTTGTGAGAGAGGAAACTCCAAATGCCAAACATAGTTGCATTTTAAACTAATTGTTCTATCTGTAACTAAGTGTTCGATAATGTGCCAGGAGAAGTGCCTGTTCTCTGAAATCTGTGGCGATGCCACTCGAAACCGTATGTGTTCGACGAAACTAAGTGGTTGACCTTGTGAGAGACGATACTCCAGATGCGAAACATAGTTCCATTTTAAACTAATTGTTCTATCTGAAACTAAGTGTTCGATAATGTGCCAGGAGAAGCGCCTGTTCTCTGAAATCTGTGTTGATGCCACTCGAAACCGTATGTGTTCGACGAAACTAAGTTGTCGCCTTGTGAAAGAGGAAACTCCAGATGCGAAACATAGTTACATTTTAATCTAATGTTCTGTCTGAAATAAGTGTTCGATACTGTGCCAGGAGAAGGGCCTGTTCTCTGAAATCTGTGGCGATACCACTCGAAACCGTATGTGTTCGACGAAACTAAGTGGCCGACCTTGTGAGAGAGGAAACCCCAGATGCGAAACATAGTTGCATTTTAAACTAATTGTTCTATCTGTAACCAAGTGTTCGATAATGTGCCAGGAGAAGCGCCTGTTCTCTGAAATCTGTGGCGATACCACTCGAAACCGTATGTGTTCGACGAAACTAAGTGGCCGACCTTGTGAGAGAGGAAACCCCAGATGCGAAACACAGTTCCATTTTAAACTAATTGTTCTATCTGAAACTAAGTTTTCGATACTGTGCCAGTAGAAGCGGCTGTCTCTGAAATCTGTGGCGATGCCACTACAAACCGAATGTGTTCAACGAAACTAAGTCGTCGACCTTGTGAGGGAGGATACTCCAGATGCGAAACATAGTTACATTTTAATCTAATTGTTCTGTCTGAAATAAGTGTTCGATACTGTGCCAGGAGAAGCGCCTGCTCTCTGAAATCTGTGGCGATGCTACTCGAAACCGTATGTGTTCGACGAAAGTAAGTGGTCGACCTTGTGAGAGAGGAACATTCAGATGCGAAACTTAGTTCCATTTTAAACTAATTGTTCTATCTGAAACTAAGTGTTCGATACTGCGCGAGGAGAAGGGCCAGTTCTCAGAAATCGGTGGCGATGCTACTCGAAACGGTATGTGTTCGACGAAACTAAGTGGTTGATCTTGTGGGAGAGGATTCTCCAGATGCGAAACATAGTTCCATTTGAAACTAATTGTTCTATCTGAAACTATGTGTTTGATACTGTGCCAGGAGAAGCGCCTGTTCTCAGAAATCTGTGGCGATGCTACTCGAAACCGTATGTGTTCGACGAAACTATGTGGTCGACCTTGTGAGAGAGGAAACTCCAGATGCGAAACTTAGTTCCATTTTAAACTAAGTGTTCTATCTGTAACTAAGTGTTCGATACTGCGCGAGGAGAAGGGCCAGTTCTAAGAAATCGGTGGCGATGATACTCGAAACGGTATGTGTTCGTCGAAACTAAGTGGCCGACCTTGTGGGAGAGGAAACTCCAGATGCGAAACATAAATCCATTTTAAACTAATTGTTCTATCTGAAACTAAGTGTTCGATACTGTGCCAGGAGAAGCGCCTGTTCTCTGAAATCTGTGGCGATGCTGCTCGAAACCGTATGTGTTCGACGAAACTATGTGGTCGACCTTGTGAGAGAGGAAACTCCAGATGCGAAACTTAGTTCCATTTTAAACTAAGTGTTCTATCTGTAACTAAGTGTTCGATATTGCGCGAGGAGAAGGGCCAGTTCTCAGAAATCGGTGGCGATGCTACTCGAAACGGTATGTGTTCGACGAAACTAAGTGGTTGATCTTGTGGGTGAGGATTCTCCAGATGCGAAACATAGTTCCATTTGAAACTAATTGTTCTATCTGAAACTATGTGTTCGATACTGTGCCAGGAGAAGCGCCTGTTCTCTGAAATCTGTGGCGATGCTACTCGAAACCGTATGTGTTCGACGAAACTATGTGGTCGACCTTGTGAGAGAGGAAACTCCAGATGCGAAACTTAGTTCCATTTTAAACTAAGTGTTCTATCTGTAACTAAGTGTTCCATACTGCGCGAGGAGAAGGGCCAGTTCTCAGAAATCGGTGGCGATGCTACTCGAAACGGTATGTGTTCGTCGAAACTAAATGGCCGACCTTGTGGGAGAGGAAACTCCAGATGCGAAACATAGATCCATTTTAAACTAATTGTTCTATCTGAAACTAAGTGTTCGATACTGTGCCAGGAGAAGCGCCTGTTCTCTGAAATATGTGGCGATGCCACTCGAAACCGTATGTGTTCGACGAAACTAAGTGGTCGACCTTGTGGGAGAGGAAACTCCACATGCGAAACTTACTTCCATTTTAAACTAATTATTCTATCTGAAACTAAGTGTTCGATACTGTGCCAGGAGAGGCGCCTGTTCTCTGAAATCTGTGACGAGGCGCACTCGAAACCGTATGCGTTCGACGAAACTCAGTGGTCGACCATGTGAGAGAGTAAACTCCAGATTCGAAGCTTATTTCCATTAGAACCTAATTGTTCTATCTGATACTAAGTGTTCGATACTGTGCCAAGAGAAGCGCCTGTTCTCTGAAATCTGTGGCGATGCTACTCGAAACCGTATATCTCCGACGAAACGAAATGGTCGACCTTGTGAGAGAGGAAACTCCAGATGCGAAAGTTAGTACCATTTTAAACTAATTGTTCTATCTGAGACTAAGTGTTCGGTACTGTGCCAGGAGAAGCGCCAGTTCTCTGAAATGTGTGGCGATGCCACTCGAAACCGTATATTTTCGACGAAACTAAGTGGTTGATCTTGTGAGAGAGGATACTCCAGATGCGAAACATAATTCCATTTTAAACTAATTGTTCTATCTGAGACTAAGTGTTCGATACTGTGCCAGGAGAAACGCCTGTTCTCTGAAATCTGTGGCGATGCCACTCTAAACAAAATGTGTTCGACGATACTAAGTGGTCGACCTTGTGAGAGAGGAAACTCCAGATGCGAAAGTTAGTACCATTTTAAACTAATTGTTCTATCTGAAACTAAGTGTTCGGTACTGTGCCAGGAGAAGCGCCTGTTCTCTGAAATCT
The DNA here is from genome assembly GCA_910591585.2 of Nysson spinosus. Classification (NCBI taxonomy): domain Eukaryota; kingdom Metazoa; phylum Arthropoda; class Insecta; order Hymenoptera; family Crabronidae; genus Nysson; species Nysson spinosus. The sequence goes on along the minus strand of CAJUYC020000093.1, from coordinate 1,057,198 downwards.
GTGGCGATGCCACTCGAAACCGCATCTGTTCGACGAAACTAAGTTGTCGAACTTGTGAGAGAGGAAACTCCAGATGCGAAATTTAGTTCCATTTTAAACTAATTGTTCTAGCTGAAACTAAGTGTTCGATACTGTGCCAGGAGAAGCGCCTGTTCTCTGAAATCTGTGGCGATGCTACTCGAAACCGTATGTGTTCGACGAAACTAGGTGGTCGACCTTCTGAGAGAGGAAACTCCAGATGCGAAACTTAGTTCCATTTTAAACTAATTGTTCTATCTGATACTAAGTGTTCGATACTGTGCCAGGAGAAGCGCCTGTTCTCTGAAATCTGTGACGAGGCGCATTCGAAACCGTATGCGTTCGACGAAACTCAGTGGTCGACCATGTGAGAGAGTAAACTCCAGATTCGAAGCTTATTTCCATTAGAACCTAATTGTTCTATCTGATACTAAGTGTTCGATACTGTGCCAAGAGAAGCGCCTGTTCTCTGAAATCTGTGGCGATGCTACTCGAAACCGTATATCTCCGACGAAACGAAATGGTCGACCTTGTGAGAGAGGAAACTCCACATGCGAAATATAATTCCATTTTAAACTAATTGTTCTATCTGAGACTAAGTGTTCGATACTGTGCCAGGAGAAACGCCTGTTCTCTGAAATCTGTGGCGATGCCACTCTAAGCCAAATGTGTTCGACGATACTAAGTGGTCGACCTTGTGAGAGAGGAAACTCCAGATGCGAAAGTTAGTACCATTTTAAACTAATTGTTCTATCTGAAACTAAGTGTTCGGTACTGTGCCAGGAGAAGCGCCTGTTCTCTGAAATCTGTCGCGATGCTATTCGAAACCGTATGTGTTCGACGAAACTAAGTGGTCGACCTTGTGAGAGAGGAAACTCCAGATGCGAAACTCAGTTCCATTCAAAAATAATTGTTCTATCTCAAACTAAGTGTTCAATACTCTGCCAGGAGAAGCGCCTGTTCTCTGAAATCAGTGGCGATGCTACTCGAAACCGTATGTGTTCGACGAAACTAAGTGGTCGACCTTGTGAGAGAGGAAACTCCAGATGCGAAACTCAGTTCCATTCAAAAATAATTGTTCTATCTCAAACTAAGTGTTCAATACTGTGCCAGGAGAAGTGCCTGTTCTCTGAAATTTGTGGCGATTATACTCGAAACCGTATATGTTCGACGAATCTAAGTGGTCGACCTTGTGAGAGAGGAAACTCCAGTTGCGAAATTTAGTTTCATTTTAAACTAATTGTTCTATCTGAAACTAAGTGTTCGATACTGTGCCAGGAGAAGAGCCTGTTCTCTGAACTGTGTGGCGATGCTACTCGAAACCGTATGTGTTCGACGAAACTAAGTGGTCGACCTTGTGAGAGAGGAAACTCCAGACGCGAAACTTAGGGCCATTTTAAACTAATTGTTCTATCTGAAACTAAGTGTTCCATACTGTGCCAGTAGAAGCGCCTGTTCTCTGAAATCTGTGGCGATGCCACTCGAAACCGTATGCGTTCGGCGAAACTAAGTGGACGACCTTGTGAGAGAGGAAACTTCAAATCCGAAACCTATTTCCATTTTAAGCTAAGTGTTCTATCTGTAACTAAGTGTTCGATACTGTGCCAGGAGAAGCGCCTGTTCTCTCAAATCTGTGGCGATGCTACTCGAAACCATATGTGTTCGACGAAACTAAGTGGCCGACCTTGTGAGAGAGGAAACTACAGATGCGAAACTTAGTTCCATTTTAAATGAATTGTTCTATCTGAAACTAAGTGTTCGATACTGTGCCAGGAGAAACGCCTGTTCTCTGAAATCTCTGGCGATGCCACTCGAACCGTATGTGTTCGACGAAATTAAGTCGTCGACCTTGTGAGGGAGGAAACTCCAAATCCGAAACCTATTTCCATTTTAAGCTAAGTGTTCTCTCTGTAACTAAGTGTTCGATACTGTGCCAGGAGAAGCGCCTGTTCTCTGAAATCAGTGGCGATGCTAATCGAAACCGTATGTGTTCGACGAAACTAAGTGGTCGACCTTGTGAGGGAGGAAACTGCAAATGCGAAACATATTTCCATTTTAAACTAATTGTTCTATCTGAAACTAAGTGCTCGATACTGTGCCAGAAGAAGCGCCTGTTCTCTGAAATGTGTGTCGATGCCACTCGAAACCGTATGTGTTCGACGATACTAAGTGGCCGAACTTGTGAGAGAGGAAACTCCAGATGCGAAACTTAGTTCCATTTTAAATTAATTGTTCTATCTGAAAGTGTTCGATACTGTGCCAGGAGAAGCGCCTGTTCTCTGAAATCTCTGGCGATGCCACTGGAACCGTATGTGTTCGACGAAATTAAGTCGTCGACCTTGTGAGGGAGGAAACTCCAAATCCGAAACCTATTTCCATTTTAAGCTAAGTGTTCTCTCTGTAACTTAGTGTTCGATACTGTGCCAGGAGAAGCGCCTGTTCTCTGAAATCAGTGGCGATGCTACTCGAAACCGTATGTGTTCGACGAAACTAAGTGGTCGACCTTGTGAGGGAGGAAACTGCAAATGCGAAACATATTTCCATTTTAAACTAAATGTTCTATCTGAAATTAAGTATTCGATACCCTGCCAGTAGAAGCGCCTGTTCAGTGAAATCTGTGCCGATGCCCCTCGAAACCGTATGTGTTCGTCGAAACTAAGCGGTCGACTTTGTGAGAGTGGAAACTCCAGATGCGAAACTTAGTTCCATTTTAAACTAATTGTTCTATCTGAAACTACGTGCTCGGTACTGTGCCAGGAGAAGCGCCAGTTCTCTGAAATGTGTGGCGATGCCACTCGAAACCGTATATGTTCGACGAAGCTAAGTGGCCGACCTTGTGAGAGAGGAAACTCCGGATGCGAAACTTAGTTCCATTTTAAACTAATTGTTCTATCTGAGGCTAAGTGTTCGATACTGTGCCAGGAGAAGCGCCTGTTCTCTGAAATCTGTCGCGATGCTATTCGAAACCGTATGTGTTCGACGAAACTAAGTGGTCGACCTTGTGAGAGAGGAAACTCCAGATGCGAAACTCAGTTCCATTCAAAAATAATTGTTCTATCTCAAACTAAGTGTTCAATACTCTGCCAGGAGAAGCGCCTGTTCTCTGAAATCAGTGGCGATGCTACTCGAAACCGTATGTGTTCGACGAAACTAAGTGGTCGACCTTGTGAGAGAGGAAACTCCAGATGCGAAACTCAGTTCCATTCAAAAATAATTGTTCTATCTCAAACTAACTGTTCAATACTGTACCAGGAGAAGTGCCTGTTCTCTGAAATTTGTGGCGATGATACTCGAAACCGTATGTGTTCGACGAAACTAAGTGGTCGACCTTGTGAGAGAGGAAACTCCAGTTGCGAAATTTAGTTTCATTTTAAACTAATTGTTCTATCTGAAACTAAGTGTTCGATACTGTGCCAGGAGAAGAGCCTGTTCTCTGAACTGTGTGGCGATGCTACTCGAAACCGTATGTGTTCGACGAAACTAAGTGGTCGACCTTGTGAGAGAGGAAACTCCAGACGCGAAACTTAGGGCCATTTTAAACTAATTGTTCTATCTGAAACTAAGTGTTCCATACTGTGCCAGTAGAAGCGCCTGTTCTCTGAAATCTGTGGCGATCCCACTCGAAACCGTATGCGTTCGGCGAAACTAAGTGGTCGACTTTGTGAGAGAGGAAACTTCAAATCCGAAACTTATTTCCATTTTAAGCTAAGTGTTCTATCTGTAACTAAGTGTTCGATACTGTGCCAGGAGAAGCGCCTGTTCTCTCAAATCTGTGGCGATGCTACTCGAAACCATATGTGTTCGACGAAACTAAGTGGCCGACCTTGTGAGAGAGGAAACTACAGATGCGAAACTTAGTTCCATTTTAAATGAATTGTTCTATCTGAAACTAAGTGTTCGATACTGTGCCAGGAGAAGCGCCTGTTCTCTGAAATCTGTAGCGATGCCACTCGAAACCGTATGTGTTCGACGATACTAAGTGGCCGACCTTGTGAGGGAGGAAACTCCAAATGCGAAACATAGCTCCATTTTAAACTAATTGTTCTATCTGAAACTAAGTGTTCGATACTGTGCCAGGTGAAGCGCCTGTTCTCTGAAATCTGTGGCGATGCCACTCGAAACGGTATGTGTTCGACGAAACTAAGTGGCCGACCTTGTGAGAGAGGAAATTCCGGATGCCAAACTTAGTTCCATTTTAAACTAATTGTTCTATCCGAAACTAAGTGTTCGATAATGTGCCAGGAGAAACGCCTGTTCTCTGAAATCTGTGGCGATGCCAATCGAAACCGTATGTGTTCGACGAAACTAAGTGGCCGACCTTGTGAGAGAGGAAATTCCAGATGCCAAACTTAGTTCCATTTTAAACTAAGTGTTCTCTCTGTAACTAAGTGTTCGATACTGTGCCAGGAGAAGCGCCTGTTCTCTGAAATCAGTGGCGATGCTACTCGAAACCGTATGTGTTCGACGAAACTAAGTGGTCGACCTTGTGAGGGAGGAAACTGCAAATGCGAAACATATTTCCATTTTAAACTAAATGTTCTATCTGAAACTAAGTATTCGATACCCTGCCAGTAGAAGCGCCTGTTCAGTGAAATCTGTGCCGATGCCCCTCGAAACCGTATGTGTTCGACGAAACTAAGTGGTCGACCTTGTGAGAGAGGAAACTCCAGTTGCGAAATTTAGTTTCATTTTAAACTAATTGTTCTATCTGAAACTAAGTGTTCGATACTGTGCTAGGAGAAGAGCCTGTTCTCTGAACTGTGTGGCGATGCTACTCGAAACCGTATGTGTTCGACGAAACTAAGTGGTCGACCTTGTGAGAGAGGAAACTCCAGACGCGAAACTTAGGGCCATTTTAAACTAATTGTTCTATCTGAAACTAAGTGTTCCATACTGTGCCAGTAGAAGCGCCTGTTCTCTGAAATCTGTGGCGATCCCACTCGAAACCGTATGCGTTCGGCGAAACTAAGTGGTCGACTTTGTGAGAGAGGAAACTTCAAATCCGAAACCTATTTCCATTTTAAGCTAAGTGTTCTATCTGTAACTAAGTGTTCGATACTGTGCCAGGAGAAGCGCCTGTTCTCTCAAATCTGTGGCGATGCTACTCGAAACCATATGCGTTCGACGAAACTAAGTGGCCGACCTTGTGAGAGAGGAAACTACAGATGCGAAACTTAGTTCCATTTTAAATGAATTGTTCTATCTGAAACTAAGTATTCGTTACTGTGCCAGGAGAAGCGCCTGTTCTCTGAAATCTGTGGCGATGCCACTCGAAACCGTATGTGTTTGATGAAACTAAGTTGTCGACTTTGTGAGAGAGGAAACTCCAGATGCGAAACTTAGTTACATTTTAAACTAATTGTTCTATCTGAAACTACGTGCTCGATACTGTGCCAGGAGAAGCGCCTGTTCTCTGAAATCTGTGGTGATGCTACTCGAAACCGTATGTGTTCGAGGAAACTAAGTGGTCGACCTTGTGGGATAGGAAACTCCAGATGCGAAACTTAGTTCCATTTTAAACCAAATGTTCCATCTGAAACTAAGTGTTCGATAATCTGCCAGTAGAAGCGCCTGATCTCTGAAATCTGTGGCGTTGCCACTCGATACCGTATGTGTTCAACGAAACTAAGTGGTCGACCTTGTGAGAGAGGAAACTCCAGTTGCGAAACTTAGTTCCATTTTAAACTAATTGTTCTATCTGAAACTAAGTGTTCGATACTGTGCCAGGAGAAGCGCCAGTTCTCTGAAATGTGTGGCGATGCCACTCGAAACCGTATATGTTCGACGAAGCTAAGTGGCCGACCTTGTGAGAGAGGAAACTCCGGATGCGAAACTTAGTTCCATTTTAAACTAATTGTTCTATCTGAGGCTAAGTGTTCGATACTGTGCCAGGAGAAGCGCCTGTTCTCTGAAATCTGTCGCGATGCTATTCGAAACCGTATGTGTTCGACTAAACTAAGTGGTCGACCTTGTGAGAGAGGAAACTCCAGATGCGAAACTCAGTTCCATTTAAAAATAATTGTTCTATCTCAAACTAAGTGTTCAATACTCTGCCAGGAGAAGCGCCTGTTCTCTGAAATCAGTGGCGATGCTACTCGAAACCGTATGTGTTCGACGAAACTAAGTGGTCGACCTTGTGAGAGAGGAAACTCCAGATGCGAAACTCAGTTCCATTCAAAAATAATTGTTCTATCTCAAACTAAGTGTTCAATACTGTGCCAGGAGAAGTGCCTGTTCTCTGAAATTTGTGGCGATGATACTCGAAACCGTATGTGTTCGACGAATCTAAGTGGTCGACCTTGTGAGAGAGGAAACTCCAGTTGCGAAATTTAGTTTCATTTTAAACTAATTGTTCTATCTGAAACTAAGTGTTCGATACTGTGCCAGGAGAAGAGCCTGTTCTCTGAACTGTGTGGCGATGCTACTCGAAACCGTATGTGTTCGACGAAACTAAGTGGTCGACCTTGTGAGAGAGGAAACTCCAGACGCGAAACTTAGGGCCATTTTAAACTAATTGTTCTATCTGAAACTAAGTGTTCCATACTGTGCCAGTAGAAGCGCCTGTTCTCTGAAATCTGTGGCGATGCCACTCGAAACCGTATGCGTTCGGCGAAACTAAGTGGACGACCTTGTGAGAGAGGAAACTTCAAATCCGAAACCTATTTCCATTTTAAGCTAAGTGTTCTATCTGTAACTAAGTGTTCGATACTGTGCCAGGAGAAGCGCCTGTTCTCTCAAATCTGTGGCGATGCTACTCGAAACCATATGTGTTCGACGAAACTAAGTGGCCGACCTTGTGAGAGAGGAAACTACAGATGCGAAACTTAGTTCCATTTTAAATGAATTGTTCTATCTGAAACTAAGTGATCGATACTGTGCCAGGAGAAGCGCCTGTTCTCTGAAATCTGTAGCGATGCCACTCGAAACCGTATGTGTTCGACGATACTAAGTGGCCGACCTTGTGAGAGAGGAAACTCCAAATGCGAAACATAGCTCCATTTTAAACTAATTGTTCTATCTGAAACTAAGTGTTCGATACTGTGCCAGGTGAAGCGCCTGTTCTCTGAAATCTGTGGCGATGCCACTCGAAACGGTATGTGTTCGACGAAACTAAGTGGCCGACCTTGTGAGAGAGGATATTCCAGATGCCAAACTTAGTTCCATTTTAAACTAATTGTTCTATCCGAAACTAAGTGTTCGATACTGTGCCAGGAGAAACGCCTGTTCTCTGAAATCTGTGGCGATGCCAATCGAAACCGTATATGTTCGACGAAACTAAGTGGCCGACCTTGTGAGAGAGGAAATTCCAGATGCCAAACTTAGTTCCATTTTAAACTAAGTGTTCTCTCTGTAACTAAGTGTTCGATACTGTGCCAGGAGAAGCGCCTGTTCTCTGAAATCAGTGGCGATGCTACTCGAAACCGTATGTGTTCGATGAAACTAAGTGGTCGACCTTGTGAGGGAGGAAACTGCAAATGCGAAACATATTTCCATTTTAAACTAAATGTTCTATCTGAAACTAAGTATTCGATACCCTGCCAGTAGAAGCGCCTGTTCAGTGAAATCTGTGCCGATGCCCCTCGAAACCGTATGTGTTCGTCGAAACTAAGTGGTCGACTTTGTGAGAGAGGAAACTCCAGATGCGAAACTTAGTTCCATTTTAAACTAATTGTTCTATCTGAAACTACGTGCTCGATACTGTGCCAGGAGAAGCGCCTGTTCTCTGAAATCTGTGGCGATGCTACTCGAAACCGTATGTGTTCGAGGAAACTAAGTGGTCGACCTTGTGGGAGAGGAAGCTCCAGATGCGAAACTTAGTTCCATTTTAAACTAATTGTTCTATCTGAAACTAAGTGTTCGTTACTGTGCCAGGAGAAGCGCCTGTTCTCTGAAATCTGTGGCGATGCCACTCGAAACCGTATGTGTTTGATGAAACTAAGTTGTCGACTTTGTGAGAGAGGAAACTCCAGATGCGAAACTTAGTTACATTTTAAACTAATTGTTCTATCTGAAACTACGTGCTCGATACTGTGCCAGGAGAAGCGCCTGTTCTCTGAAATCTGTGGTGATGCTACTCGAAACCGTATGTGTTCGAGGAAACTAAGTGGTCGACCTTGTGGGAGAGGAAACTCCAGATGCGAAACTTAGTTCCATTTTAAACCAAATGTTCCATCTGAAACTAAGTGTTCGATAATCTGCCAGTAGAAGCGCCTGATCTCTGAAATCTGTGGCGTTGCCACTCGATACCGTATGTGTTCAACGAAACTAAGTGGTCGACCTTGTGAGAGAGGAACCTCCAGTTGCGAAACTTAGTTCCATTTTAAACTAATTGTTCTATCTGAAACTAAGTGTTCGATACTGTACCAGGAGAAACGCCTGTTCTCTGAAATATGTGGCGATGCTACTCGAAACCGTATGTATTCGACAAAACTAAGTGGTCGACCTTGTGGGAGACGAAACTCCAGAAGCGAAACTTAGTTCCATTTTAAACTAATTGTTCTATCTGAAACTACGTGCTCGATACTGTGCCAGGAGAAGCGCCTGTTCTCTCAAATCTGTGGCGATGCTACTCGAAACCGTATGTGTTCGAGGAAAATAAGTGGTCGACCTTGTGGGAGAGGAAACTCCAGATGCGAAACTTATTTCCATTTTAAACTAGTTGTTCTATCAGAAACTAAGTTTTCGATACTGTGCCAGGAGAAGCGCCTGTTCTCTGAAATCTGTGGCGATGCCCCTCGAAACCGTATGTGTTCGACAAAACTAAGTGGTCGACCTTGTGGGGGAGGAAACTCCGGATGCGAAACTTAGTTCCATTTTAAACAAATTGTTCTATCTGGAACTAAGTGTTCGATACTGTTCCAGGAGAAGCGTCAGTTCTCTGAAATCTGTGGCGATGCTACTCGAAACCGTATGTGTTCGACGAAACTAAGCGGTCGACCTTGTGAGAGAGGAAACTCCAGATGCGAAACTTAGTTCCATTTTAAACTAATTGTTCTATCTGAAACTAAGTGTTCGATGCTTGCCAGGAGAAGCGCCTGTTGTCTGAAATCTTTGCCGATGCCACTCGAATCCGTATGCGTTCGACGAAACTGAGTGGTCGACCTTGTGAGAGAGGAAACTCCAGATGCGAAGCTTTGTTCCATTTTAAACCAAATGTTCCATGTGAAACTAAGTGTTCGATACTGTGCCAGGAGAATCGCCTGTTCTCTGAAATTTGTGGCGATGCCACTCGAAACCGTATGTGTTCGACGAAACTAAGTGGCCGACCTTGTGAGAGAGGAAACTTCAGATGCGAAACTTAGTTCCATTTTAAATTCATTGTTCTATCTGAAACTAAGTGTTCGATACTCTGCCAGGAGAAGCGACTGTACTCTGAAATCTGTGGCGATGCCACTCGAAACCGTATGTATTCGACGAAACTAAGTGGTCGACCTTGTTAGAGAGGAAACTTCAGATGCGAAACATAGTTCAATTTTAAACTAAATGTTCCATCTGAAACTAAGTGTTCGATACTGTGCCAGGAGAAGCGCCTGTTCTCTGCAATCTGTGGCGATGCCACTCGAAACCGTATGTGTTCGACGAAACTAAGTGATTGACCTTATGAGAGTGGAAACCTCAGATGCGAAACTTAGTTCCATTTTAAACCAAATGTTCCATGTGAAACTAAGTGTTCGATACTGTGCCAGGAGAAGCGACTGTTCCCTGAAATGTGTGACGGTGCCACTCGAAACCTTATGTGTTCGACGAAACTAAGTGGCCGACCTTGAGAGAGAGGAAACTCCAGATGCGAAACTTAGTTCCATTTTAAACTAATTGTTCTATCTGAAACTAAGTGTTCGATACTGTGGCAGGAGACGCGCCAGTTCTCTGAAATGTGTGGCGATGCCACTCGAAACCGTATGTGTTCGACGAAACTAAGTGGTTGATCTTGTGGGAGAGGATACTCCAGATGCGAAACATAGTTCCATTTTAAACTTATTGTTCTGTTTGAAATAAGTGTTCGATACTGTGCCAGGCGAAGCGCCTGTTCTCTGAAATCTGTGGCGATGCCACTCGAAACCGTATGCGTTCGACGAAACTGAGTGGTCGACCTTGTGAGATAGGAAACTCGAGACGCGAAACTTAGTGCCATTTTAAACTAATTGTTCTGTCTGAAACTAAGTGTTCGATACTGTGCCAGGAGAAGCGCCTGTTCTCTGAAATCTGTGGCGATGCCACTCGAAACCGTATGTGTTCGGCGAAACTCAGTGGTCGACCTTGTTAGAGAGGAAACTTCAGATGCGAAACATAGTTCAATTTTAAACTAAATGTTCCATCTGAAACTAAGTGTTCGATTCTGTGCCATGAGAAGCGCCTGTTCTCTGAAATCTGTGGCGATGCCACTCGAAACCGTATGTGTTCGACGAAACTAAGTGGCCGACCTTATGAGAGTGGAAACTTCAGATGCGAAACTTAGTTCCATTTTAAACCAAATGGTCCATGTGAAACTAAGTGTTCGATACTGTGCCAGGAGAATCGCCTGTTCTCTGAAATTTGTGGCGATGCCACTCGAAACCGTATGTGTTCGACGAAACTAAGTGGCCGACCTTGTGAGAGAGGAAACTTCAGATGCGAAACTTAGTTCCATTTCAAATTCATTGTTCTATCTGAAACTAAGGGTTCGATACTGTGCCAGGAGAAGCGCCTGTTCTCTGGAATCTGTGGCGATGCCACTCGAAACCGTATGCGTTCGGCGAAACTAAGTGGTCGACCTTGTGAGAGAGGAAACTCCAGATGCGAAACATCGTTCAATTTTAAACTAAATGTTCCATCTGAAACTAATTGTACGATACTGTGCCAGGAGAATTGCCTGTTCTCTGAAATGTCTGGCGATGCTACTCGAAACCGTATGTGTTCGACGAATCTAAATGGTCGACCTTGTGAGAGAGGAAACTCCAGATGCGAAACATAGTTCAATTTTAAACTAAATGTTCCATCTGAATCTAAGTGTTCGATATTGTGCCAGGAGAAGCGCCTGTTCTCTGAAATCTGTGGCGATGCCATTCGAAACCGTATGTGTTCGACGAAACTAAGTGGCCGACCTTGTGCGAGAGGAAACTTCAGATGCGAAACTTTGTTCCATTTTAAACCAAATGTTCCATGTGAAACTAAGTGTTCGATACTGTGCCAGGAGAAGCGCCTGTTCTCTGCAATCTGTGGCGATGCCACTCGAAACCGTATGTGTTCGACGAAACTAAGTGATTGACCTTATGAGAGTGGAAACCTCAGATGCGAAACTTAGTTCCATTTTAAACCAAATGTTCCATGTGAAACTAAGTGTTCGATACTGTGCCAGGAGAAGCGACTGTTCCCTGAAATCTGTGACGGTGCCACTCGAAACCGTATGTGTTCGACGAAACTAAGTGGCCGACCTTGAGAGAGAGGAAACTCCAGATGCGAAACTTAGTTCCATTTTAAACTAATTGTTCTATCTGAAACTAAGTGTTCGATACTGTGGCAGGAGACGCGCCAGTTCTCTGAAATGTGTGGCGATGCCACTCGAAACCGTATGTGTTCGACGAAACTAAGTGGTTGATCTTGTGGGAGAGGATACTCCAGATGCGAAACATAGTTCCATTTTAAACTTATTGTTCTGTTTGAAATAAGTGTTCGATACTGTGCCAGGCGAAGCGCCTGTTCTCTGAAATCTGTGGCGATGCCACTCGAAACCGTATGCGTTCGACGAAACTGAGTGGTCGACCTTGTGAGATAGGAAACTCGAGACGCGAAACTTAGAGCCATTTTAAACTAATTGTTCTGTCTGAAACTAAGTGTTCGATACTGTGCCAGGAGAAGCGCCTGTTCTCTGAAATCTGTGGCGATGCCACTCGAAACCGTATGTGTTCGGCGAAACTCAGTGGTCGACCTTGTTAGAGAGGAAACTTCAGATGCGAAACATAGTTCAATTTTAAACTAAATGTTCCATCTGAAACTAAGTGTTCGATACTGTGCCATGAGAAGCGCCTGTTCTCTGAAATCTGTGGCGATGCCACTCGAAACCGTATGTGTTCGACGAAACTTGTTGGATACCGGAGGGTTAGTCACAGTAAACAACAAATATATTGACTCTGAGTTTTCACTAGGTTGAATCTTACAATAGTTGACTTTTATGTACGTCTTGCTTGACAGAGATCGAACAGCGTGTGTACTTCGTTAAAGACTAAATCGAATTCTCTCTTATTCTAGAGTTTGAGGTATATATATAATACTAAAATGTAGTGGTGGGGAGGACGGTCGCCAGGTCATAGGGTAGCCGCTGACTAAGGGCTTGTCTTGCTCATTCCTCAAAACAAGGGTCAAAAACATGTTGCCAGATGTGAATCAGAGGCTATGACTCGACCTGGTGAAGATAGTACTATGCTCGTGTAAACATTGGCTAAGGGCTTGTCTAGGCTTAATACTCAAAAACAAGTCCCTTAGCTCGAAAACATTCGTATTCGAGTACAGTCATCCGACACCTCCCCCCATTAAGTCTGAAGACGGTAGACTTCGGAAAAGAGAATATTTACAGTTGATTACTGCGCTTAATAAATCTATCAAAGATACAGTCGGTAGTTATATAGAAATTCAATTGGTGATCGCGGACGTAGTTTAGACTAACATGTTATAAAATTGTGATAGTCCAGAGTACAAAATTAAAGGTTACGTGGTTACAAATATGATAGTAATGCGATTTAATAGCTAAATGTAGAAATATTGAATATTACTTAATATCTACTATATTAAATATAGGTTGACAAAATTGTAGTTTTTACATTAGTTTTACATGATATAAGGTTTAACTTGTAATTATGAAAATTTACATATTAATTAACGATAAAGATTTAAGGTCTAATATCTCTCTTATATAGGAGTAATACTCCTACGGCTTTTCAAGTTAAGGCGTTCCTTTTTTGGTGAGTTTTGTAAAGGCAACGGCGGAAGGGTATCTTCACCTTCTGAATCGTTCGGGTCATCTTCTTGATTAGGTTGGCTTGGTGTTCTACTGGTCCTCCTTGCTCTTTTTGTATCGTAGGTGACTATATCTCTGGATAGTTCTCTGTTCTCGGTGTGGATATTTGAATCAAAGGTACAGTTGACGAAATTTTTGATGATGGGTGGTATAATTTCGCCATTAGTTGGATTTTGTGTAAAGCAGAATAGTCGCTTAAGGATTTGGAGACATCCAAACCAACGACAGCAATTTCCGCATATTATTAAAAATACTATAGCAGCTATTACGCACAATAGTATGGTGTACCAATGAGTGTACGCGACGATAAATGGTTCCTTGAGTCGATTCGTCAGTATTTGATCGAATTCATCCAGTTTTTTATTGGCATATTTGAGGTCTGAGAGGTCAATGTTCGTCAGTTTAATGGGTCTTAACTGTGTAGTGTTAAGTTTCCGTTTTTCAGTGGAAACCACGCAACAATCGCTCTCTATTATGTTGATGGAAGGAACGTAATGCGTTACATTGTATTCCGAATAACTTGTTGCTTCAAGGGCATAGGTGTTGGTATAACCCTTACAATGGTTAGCAAGATGGAGCATTCCAGTCCGGTGTAATACAATGTCCTCCATGTGATCTTTGGTGCAGATTATTGTGAGCGTCGTTGGTGACTGTAGGACGTAGATCCAACGATTATTGGACAAAGATTTCCACGTCTCTATCGCTGCACGGATGGTCCTTGTATTACAGTCATCCGGTAGCCGGTCCACATGAGGCGATAGCAGATGGACTTCGCAACTCGGTGTGTCCGTAGTTTGAGTGACGGGGATGTTCTCACAAACGTACTTTCCGCTTAAATACGTTGTGCATTCGGTCAACTCTTGCATGAAGGAGAAATGAGTTTTCGAGAAGGAGATTAAAAGGTACGGGTGCTTGGGTATAATATAGGAGAATATAGAAGAGTTCTCGTGTTGGATAGGAAGAGGAATTAAATGATATAGTTCGAAGGATGTTCTCTTAACGAGTGGTAGTTTCAAGGCAAATATAACTATGTCGTCGGTCATAATAGCTTGAATTTTCATCATTTTGTAAAAGATCGGTAGATTCGTTCTATTAGGTGTAACGACAAACTCGTATTCACCTTTATAGCTAATTGATTCTTCCAGAAGTATCTTAGGCGTTATTATTAAAGATGAAACTATATTGTGTCTACCGAGATTTATGGCTTCTATGAATTTTGATAGTTCGTTTGATAATCTTCGTTTTTTTTTTGTAAGGACCGTTGAAATTAGGTGAGAGTTTTTTGTTTAGACCTGGCTTTCTCTGTTTTTGAAAAATGCGTACAAGATCTCCAATTGAGAATTCTGTCGGACTGAATCTTTTATCGTAATAATTCTCGGATTTTGTTTTCGATTTGATCAATTTTTTCCTAGCTATTTCGAAAGAAACGTTTAACTTATATTGTAAAGATTTCACGTAGTCATTGTAGGTATATTGTAACTTAGGTTCTTGTACAATAGACGAGGGTAGGTAGGCCTTCCTTCCAAATAAAAGTTCGTATGATGTGAATTGTGTGGATTTATGGGTAGATGTGTTGTAACTAAATATTGCAGAGAGTATATATTCATCCCAATCAGTTTGTGTTGAGTTAATATAGTGTTTCAAATAATCCTTTAGCGTTAAAATAAATTGATTTCCTGCTTCGGTAGGAGGTAGTGGTCCTACGATGTCGAAAGCTAAACGGTCGAAGAGTTTTTCGGAAGTGCTTGTATTTACAATAGTGATTAAGGCTCGACTCTGTTTTTGAACCTTGATAATTGCGTTCGGAATTATTAGGGTTCGTTCCTCATCTAGTACCTGAGATAATATGACACCTTCCTTTAGGTTTTGAGGGTTTTCTATTTGAATTGAAATAATGGTTTCCGATCTTGGGTTAATTACTATATGGGTGTCGTCGTGTTGGTAAGTGTTAAGGTACATAGGTATTGGAATCGGTATAGAGTCAATAGAAATCAAAGAGGTAGAATAGTCGATATTACATTTCCTTGATCGGAGAAAGTCGCTACCTAATAATCCATCAAATGGGATATTTGTAGGACTATTTAAGACTTGAAGTCGTACGTCGAAGCATTTCTCAAGAAATTCTAATTGAATGGTTGTTTCTCCCCTCGTCTGAACCGGTGCGTTGGGAGATAAACCGTTTAAAATAATAGAATTTGAATGTGTTATTTGAAAATTTTGCAAACTCGACGATTTAATTAGAGAAACGGCAGCACCTGAATCGGAGAATATGGACTCGAATAAAACATATTCTAAGTTATCCGATTCTGGTTCTAGACAACAAATGTCTACTGTAGGAAGTGGTTGAATGATCGTGTCGCTTGGTGCGTCGTTTCTTGTGAGTGAGGGTGTTGTCTGAATTGGTCTGGTGGATCGGAATTTATATGACTGTTCCGAAAAATTTTGATTTTGATTTTGAGAATATGAAGCTTGTGGGTTGTTAGTAAGAACCGGAGTAGTATCTGAGGCTTGAGGATGGTTTCTCCTAGCGTTATTATACTCTCTCTTTCTACATTCGCTAATAACGTGACCATATTTCTTACAATAATTACATACTTTAGGTTGCTGAAGATTATTTGCTGGTCCTGGATTAGGATTGTAGCTTGTAGCCTGATTATTATGCGTAAGATTTTGGTTTGGACTATTATTGAAATTTATAGGCAATGGGTTATTACGGTTTGTATTTCTGTAGCAATCATTAGCGGAATGATTAGTTCTGCCGCAGATTCTACATTTTGACTGAACGTCGCGATTTAATCTTAAAACTCGTTCTTCGGTAATCGCGGCGTTGAACGCGTCGTTAATTGTTGTGAAGTCTCGATATCGTAACATTTGCGAGATTAAAGGGTGAGAATAGTAGATGAATCTATTTAACGTCATTTCGACTACCATGGTAATTCGTCCGATTAACGTTGTATCGCTTGCTGAGCTATTGGCATAAATGTTTCCTTGCATTCTGGACGAGAGATCTTCTAATCTTTGGTAATATTCCGAGACACTTTCATTATTTCCTTGCTTCATGTTATTTAGTTCTTGCATTAATTGGTCAAAACTTTTTTTGTCTTGGTATAATTTAAGCAATAATTCCGATATTTCCTCCCAAGAAGTTAGATTGCAATGAACGTCAATTTGATCTCTAGCTTTTCCCGTTATCCTACTTTTAACGTAAGCTAGCAGAGGGTGAATTTGGTTTGGTTTAGCTAGTTCAAATGCAGCGTCAACCTGCTTTATAAAACTACGAATTTGGCGTCTATCGCCGTCGAACCGATCAGGTATCAAACGAACTAAGAATTCAAGAGGGAGCCTGTCTGATTGAGTTCGGTCTTCCTCGCTTCCGGTAGCGTATGTTCTATCTGATCGCGACATATTTTTTTTGTTATTTTAAGAATTCGAAATTTGGAGTTTGTTAAGATTTAGAACGTAGAGTTAGGATTTTAGGGTTTAGAATTAGGAGGATATCTGCAAGTTTTGGCGAACACAAAAGCATTTAGCAGTTCAGCACTTACTGTGAGAATTCCCTCAGAGTCTTCGTCAAAACGATGATCCACGTCGGTGCTGGAGTCGAATGAACCAGTGAGTTCTACCGCTTGTGGTTGTCGTCCTCGTCTTGCCGTTGTTAATTGTCTCCGATTAGCAATAAAAATTGCCACTTATCTTCCGGTGTGGAGTTGCTACTTCCAGATTGCGACCGAATAAATGTCGGAGATCCCACTTCTGACACCAATTTTATGTTGGATACCGGAGGGTTAGTCGCAGTAAACAACAAATATATTGACTCTGAGTTTTCACTAGGTTGAATCTTACAATAGTTGACTTTTATGTACGTCTTGCTTGACAGAGATCGAACAGCGTGTGTACTTCGTTAAAGACTAAATCGAATTCTCTCTTATTCTAGAGTTTGAGGTATATATATAATACTAAAATGTAGTGGTGGGGAGGACGGTCGCCAGGTCATAGGGTAGCCGCTGACTAAGGGCTTGTCTTGCTCATTCCTCAAAACAAGGGTCAAAAACATGTTGCCAGATGTGAATCAGAGGCTATGACTCGACCTGGTGAAGATAGTACTATGCTCGTGTAAACATTGGCTAAGGGCTTGTCTAGGCTTAATACTCAAAAACAAGTCCCTTAGCTCGAAAACATTCGTATTCGAGTACAGTCATCCGACAAACTAAGTGGCCGACCTTATGAGAGTGGAAACTTCAGATGCGAAACTTAGTTCCATTTTAAACCAAATGTTCCATGTGAAATAAGTGTTCGATACTGTGCCAGGAGAATCGCCTGTTCTCTGAAATTTGTGGCGATGCCACTCGAAACCGTATGTGTTCGACGAAACTAAGTGGCCGACCTTGTGAGAGAGGAAACTTCAGATGCGAAACTTAGTTCCATTTTAAATTCATTGTTCTATCTGAAACTAAGGGTTCGATACTGTGCCAGGAGAAGCGCCTGTTCTCTGGAATCTGTGGCGATGCCACTCGAAACCGTATGCGTTCGGCGAAACTAAGTGGTCGACCTTGTGAGAGAGGAAACTCCAGATGCGAAACATAGTTCAATTTTAAACTAAATGTTCCATCTGAAACTAAGTGTACGATACTGTGCCAGGAGAAGTGCCTGTTCTCTGAAATGTCTGGCGATGCTACTCGAAACCGTATGTGTTCGACGAATCTAAATGGTCGACCTTGTGAGAGAGGAAACTCCAGATGCGAAACATAGTTCAATTTTAAACTAAATATTCCATCTGAATCTAAGTGTTCGATATTGTGCCAGGAGAAGTGCCTGTTCTCTGAAATCTGTGGCGATGCCATTCGAAATCGTATGTGTTCGACGAAACTAAGTGGCCGACCTTGTGCGAGAGGAAACTTCAGATGCGAAACTTTGTTCCATTTTAAATTAATTGTTCTATCTGAAACTAAGTGTTCGATACTGTGGCAGGAGAAGCGCCTGTTCTCTGTAATCTGTGGCGATGCCACTCGAAACCGTATTAGCTTGACGAAACTAAGTGGCCGACCTTGTGAGAGAGGAAACTCCGGACGCAAGACTTAGTGCTATTTTAAACTTATTGTTCTATCTGAAACTAAGTGTTCGATACTGTGCCAGCAGAAGCGCCTGTTCTCTGAAATCTGTGGCGATGCCACTCGAAACCGTATGTGTTCGACGAAACTAAGTGGCCGACCTTGTGAGAGAGGAAACTTCATATGCGAAGCTTAGTTCCATTTTAAACTAATTGTTCCATCTGAAATTAAGTGTTCGATACTGTGCCAGGAGAAGCGGCTGTTCTCCGAAATCTGTGGCGATGCCACTTGAAACCGTATGTGTTCGACGAAACTAAGTGGCCGACCTTGTGAGAGAGGAAACTCCAGATGCGAAACTTAGTTCAATTTTAAACTAAATGTTCCATCTGAAACTAAGTGTTCGATACTGTGCCAGGAGAAGCGCCTGTTCTCTGAAATCTGTGGCGATGCTACTCGAAACCGTATGTGTTGGACGAAACTAAGTGGTCGACCTTGTGAGAGAGGAAACTCCAGATGCGAAACATAGTTCAATTTTAAACTAAATGTTCCATCTGAAACTAAGGGTTCGATACTGTGCCAGGAGAAGCGCCTGTTCTCTGGAATCTGTGGCGATGCCACTCGAAACCGTATGCGTTCGGCGAAACTAAGTGGTCGACCTTGTGAGAGAGGAAACTCCAGATGCGAAACATAGTTCAATTTTAAACTAAATGTTCCATCTGAAACTAAGTGTACGATACTGTGCCAGGAGAAGTGCCTGTTCTCTGAAATGTCTGGCGATGCTACTCGAAACCGTATGTGTTCGACGAATCTAAATGGTCGACCTTGTGAGAGAGGAAACTCCAGATGCGAAACATAGTTCAATTTTAAACTAAATGTTCCATCTGAATCTAAGTGTTCGATATTGTGCCAGGAGAAGTGCCTGTTCTCTGAAATCTGTGGCGATGCCATTCGAAACCGTATGTGTTCGACGAAACTAAGTGGCCGACCTTGTGCGAGAGGAAACTTCAGATGCGAAACTTTGTTCCATTTTAAATTAATTGTTCTATCTGAAACTAAGTGTTCGATACTGTGGCAGGAGAAGCGCCTGTTCTCTGTAATCTGTGGCGATGCCACTCGAAACCGTATTAGCTTGACGAAACTAAGTGGCCGACCTTGTGAGAGAGGAAACTCCGGACGCAAGACTTAGTGCTATTTTAAACTTATTGTTCTATCTGAAACTAAGTGTTCGATACTGTGCCAGCAGAAGCGCCTGTTCTCTGAAATCTGTGGCGATGCCACTCGAAACCGTATGTGTTCGACGAAACTAAGTGGCCGACCTTGTGAGAGAGGAAACTTCAGATGCGAAGCTTAGTTCCATTTTAAACTAATTGTTCCATCTGAAATTAAGTGTTCGATACTGTGCCAGGAGAAGCGGCTGTTCTCCGAAATCTGTGGCGATGCCACTTGAAACCGTATGTGTTCGACGAAACTAAGTGGCCGACCTTGTGAAAGAGGAAACTCCAGATGCGAAACTTAGTTCAATTTTAAACTAA
This sequence comes from Nysson spinosus, assembly GCA_910591585.2. Lineage (NCBI taxonomy): Eukaryota > Metazoa > Arthropoda > Insecta > Hymenoptera > Crabronidae > Nysson > Nysson spinosus. Next base: position 1,037,609 of record CAJUYC020000093.1, on the reverse strand, counting down.
ATGTTCCATCTGAAACTAAGTGTTCGATACTGTGCCAGGAGAAGCGCCTGTTCTCTGAAATCTGTGGCGATGCTACTCGAAACCGTATGTGTTCGACGAAACTAAGTGGTCGACCTTGTGAGAGTGGAAACTCCAGATCCGAAACATACTTCAATTTTAAACTAAATGTTCCATCTGAATCTAAGTGGTCGATATTGTGCCAGCAGAAGCGCCTGTTCTCTGAAATCTGTGGCGATGCCACTCGAAACCGTATTAGCTTGACGAAACTAAGTGGCCGACCTGGTGAGAGAGGAAACTTCAGAAGCGGAAATTTGTTCCATTTTAAACTTATTGTTCTATCTGAAACTAAGTGTTCGATACAGTGCCAGGAGAAGCGGCTGTTCTCTGAAATCTGTGGCGATGCCACTTGAAACCGTATGTGTTCGACGAAACTAAGTGGCCGACCTTGTGAGAGAGGAAACTCCAGATGCGAAATTTAGTTCAATTTTAAACTAAATGCTCCATCTGAAACTAAGTGTTCGATTCTGTGCCAGCAGAAGCGCCTGTTCTCTGAAATCTGTGGCGATGCCACTCGAAACCGTATTAGCTTGACGAAACTAAGTGGCCGACCTTGTGAGAGAGGAAACTCCAGACGCAAAACTTAGTGCTATTTTAAACTTATTGTTCTATCTGAAACTAAGTGTTCGATACTGTGCCAGGAGAAGCGGCTGTTCTCTGAAATCTGTGGCGATGCCACTCGAAACCGTATGTGTTCGACGAAACTAAGTGGCCGACCTTGTGAGAGAGGAAACTCCAAATGCGAAACATAGTTCCAGTTTAAACTAATTGTTCTATCTGAAACTACGTGTTCGATACTGTGCCAGCAGAAGCGCCTGTTCTCTGAAATCTGTCGCAATGCCACTCGAAACCGTATGCGTTCGGCGAAACTAAGTGGTCGACCTTGTGAGAGAGGAAACTCCAGATCCGAAACATACTTCAATTTTAAACTAAATGTTCCATCTGAATCTAAGTGGTCGATATTGTGCCAGGAGAAGCGCCTGTTCTCTGAAATCTGTGGCGATGCCATTCGAAACCGTATGTGTTCGACGAAACTAAGTGGCCGACCTTGTGCGAGAGGAAACTTCAGATGCGAAACTTTGTTCCATTTTAAATTAATTGTTCTACCTGAAACTAAGTGTTCGATACTGTGGCAGGAGAAGCGCCTGTTCTCTGAAATCTGTGGCGATGCCACTCGAAACCGTATTAGCTTGACGAAACTAAGTGGCCGACCTGGTGAGAGAGGAAACTTCAGAAGCGGAAATTTGTTCCATTTTAAACTTATTGTTCTATCTGAAACTAAGTGTTCGATACTGTGCCAGGAGAAGCGGCTGTTCTCTGAAATCTGTGGCGATGCCACTTGAAACCGTATGTGTTCGACGAAACTAAGTGGCCGACCTTGTGAGAGAGGAAACTCCAGATGCGAAACTTAGTTCAATTTTAAACTAAATGCTCCATCTGAAACTAAGTGTTCGATTCTGTGCCAGCAGAAGCGCCTGTTCTCTGAAATCTGTGGCGATGCCACTCGAAACCGTATTAGCTTGACGAAACTAAGTGGCCGACCTTGTGAGAGAGGAAACTTCAGAAGCGAAACTTTGTTCCATTTTAAATTAATTGTTCTATCTGAAACTAAGTGTTCGATACTGTGCCAGGAGAAGCGCCTGTTCTCTGAAATCTGTGCCGATGCCACTCGAAACCGTATGTTTTCGACGCAACTAAGTGGCCGACCTTGTGAGAGAGGAAACTCCAAATGCGAAACATAGTTCCAGTTTAAACTAATTGTTCTATCTGAAACTAAGTGTTCGATAATGTGCCAGGAGAAGTGCTTGTTCTCTGAAATCTGTGGCGATGCTACTCGAAACCGTATGTGTTCGACGAAACTAAGTGGTCGACCTTGTGTGATTGGAAACTCCAGACGCAAAACTTAGTGCCATTTTAAACTTATTGTTCTATCTGAAACTAAGTGTTCGATACTGTGCCAGCAGAAGCGCCTGTTCTCTGAAATCTGTGGCGATGCCACTCGAAACCGTATTAGCTTGAAGAAACTAAGTGGCCGAACTTGTGAGAGAGGAAACTTCAGACGCAAAACTTAGTGCCATTTTAAACTTATTGTTCTATCTGAAACTAAGTGTTCGATACTGTGCTAGGAGAAGCGGCTGTTTTCTGAAATCTGTGGCGATGCCACTTGAAACCGTATGTGTTGGACGAAACTAAGTGGCCGACCTTGTGAGAGAGGAAACTCCAGATGCGAAACTTAGTTCCATTTTAAGCAAATTGTTATGTCTGAAAGTGTTCGATACTGTGCCAGGAGAAGTGCCTGTTCTCTGAAACCTCTGGCGATGCTACTCGAAACCGTATGCGTTCGGCGAAACTAAGTGGTCGACCTTCTGAGAGAGGAAACTCCAGATGCGAAACATAGTTCAATTTTGAACTAAATGTTTCATCTGAATCTAAGTGTTCGATATTGTGCCAGGAGAAGCGCCTGTTCTCTGAAATCTGTGGCGATGCCACTCGAAACCGTATTAGCTTGACGAAACTAAGTGGCCGACCTTGTGAGAGAGGAAACTTCAGAAGCGAAACTTTGTTCCATTTTAAATTAATTGTTCTATCTGAAACTAAGTGTTCGATACTGTGCCACTAGAAGCGCCTGTTCTCTGAAATCTGTGGCGATGCTACTCGAAACGGTATGTGTTCGATGAAACTGAGTGGCCGACCTTGTGAGAGAGGACACTTCAGAAGCGAAACTTTGTTCCATTTTAAATTAATTGTTCTATCTGAAACTAAGTGTTCGATACTGTGCCACGAGAAGCGCCTGTTCTCTGAAATCTGTGGCGATGCTACTCGAAACGGTATGTGTTCGATGAAACTGAGTGGTCGACCTTGTGAGAGAGGAAACTCCAGACGCGAAACTTAGTGCCATTTTAAACTAATTGTCCTATCTGAAACTAAGTGTTCGATACTGTGCCAGCAGAAGCGCCTGTTCTCTGAAATCTGTGGCGATGCCACTCGAAACCGTATGTGTTCGACGAAACTAAGTGGCCGACCTTGTGAGAGAGGAAACTCCAGATGCGAATCTTAGTTCAATTTTAAACTAAATGTTCCATCTGAAACTAAGTGTTCGATACTGTGCCTGGAGAAGCGCCTGTTCTCTGAAATCTGTGCCGATGCCACTCGAAACCGTATGTGTTCGACGAAACTAAGTGGCCGACCTTGTTAGAGAGGAAACTACTGATGCGAACCATAGTTGCATTTTAAACTAATTGTTCTTTCTGCAACTGAGTGTTCGATACAGTGCCAGGAGGAACTCCCGTTCTGCGAAATCTGTGGCGATACTACTCGTAACCGTATGTGTTCGACGAATCTAAATGGTCGACCTTGTGAGAGAGGAAACTCCAGATGCGAAACATAGTTCAATTTTAAACTAAATGTTCCATCTGAATCTAAGTGTTCGATATTGTGCCAGGAGAAGCGCCTTTTCTCTGAAATCTGTGGCGATGCCATTCGAAACCGTATGTGTTCGACGAAACTAAGTGGCCGAACTTGTGAGAGAGGAAACTTCAAATGCGAAACTTTGTTCCTTTTTAAATTAATTGTTCTATCTGAAACTAAGTGTTCGATACTGTGGCAGGAGAAGCGCCTGTTCTCTGAAATCTGTGGCGATGCTACTCGAAACCGTATGTGTTCGACGAAACTAAGTGGTCGACATGATGAGGGAGGAAACTCCAGATGCGAAAGTTAGTTCCATTTTAAACTAATTGTTCTATCTGAGAGTGTTCGATACTGTCCCAGGAGAAGCACCTGTTCTCTGAATTCTGTGGCGATGCGCTCTCGAAACCGTATGTGTTCGACGAAACTATGTGGTCCACCTTGCGAGAGAGGAAACTCCAGACGCGAAACTTAGTGCCATTTTAAACTAATTGTTCTATCTGAAACTAAGTGTTCGATAAAGTGCCAGGAGAAGCGCCTGTTCGCTGAAATCTGTGGCGATACCACTCGAAACCGTATGTGTTGGACGAAACTAAGTGGTCGACCTTGTGAGAGAGGAAACTCCAGATGCGAAACATAGTTCAATTTTAAACTAAATGTTCCATCTGAAACTAAGTGTTCGATACTGTGGCAGGAGAAGCGCCTGTTCTCTGAAATCTGTGGCGATGCCACTCGAAACCGTATTAGCTTGACGAAACTAAGTGGCCGACCTTGTGAGAGAGGAAACTTCAGAAGCGAAATTTTGTTCCATTTTAAATTAATTGTTCTATCTGAAACTAAGTGTTCGATACTGTGCCACGAGAAGCGCCTGTTCTCTGAAATCTGTGGCGATGCTACTCGAAACGGTATGTGTTCGATGAAACTGAGTTGTCGACCTTGTGAGAGAGGAAACTCCAGACGCGAAACTTAGTTCAATTTTAAACTAAATGTTCCATCTGAAACTAAGTGTTCGATACTGTGCCAGGAGAAGCGCCTGTTCTCTGAAATCTGTGCCGATGCCACTCGAAACCGTATGTGTTCGACGAAACTAAGTGGCCGACCTTGTTAGAGAGGAAACTCCAGATGCGAACCATAGTTGCATTTTAAACTAATTGTTCTTTCTGAACCTGAGTGTTCGATACAGTGCCAGGAGAAACTCCCGTTCTGCGAAATCTGTGGCGATACTACTCGTAACCGTATGTGTTCGACGAATCTAAATGGTCGACCTTGTGAGAGAGGAAACTCCAGATGCGAAACATAGTTCAATTTTAAACTAAATGTTCCATCTGAATCTAAGTGTTCGATATTGTGCAAGGAGAAGCGCCTGTTCTCTGAAATCTGTGGCGATGCCATTCGAAACCGTATGTGTTCGACGAAACTAAGTGGCCGAACTTGTGAGAGAGGAAACTTCAGATGCGAAACTTTGTTCCATTTTAAATTAATTGTTCTATCTGAAACTAAGTGTTCGATACTGTGGCAGGAGAAGCGCCTGTTCTCTGAAATCTGTGGCGATGCTACTCGAAACCGTATGTGTTCGACGAAACTAAGTGGTCGACATGATGAGGGAGGAAACTCCAGATGCGAAAGTTAGTTCCATTTTAAACTAATTGTTCTATCTGAGAGTGTGCGATACTGTCCCAGGAGAAGCGCCTGTTCTCTGAATTCTGTGGCGATGCGCTCTCGAAACCGTATGTGTTCGACGAAACTATGTGGTCCACCTTGCGAGAGAAGAAACTCCAGATGCGAAACTTAGTACCATTTTAAACTAATTGTTCTATCTGAAACTATGTGTTCGATACTGTGCCAGGAGAAGCGCCTGTTCTCTGAAATGTGTGGCGCTGCCGCTCGAAACCGTATGTGTTCGACGAAACTAAGTGGTCGACCTTGGGAGAGAGGAAACTCCAGATGCGAAACTTAGTTCCATTTTAAACTAATTGCTCTATCTGAAAGTGATCGATACTGTGCCAGGAGAAGCGCCTGTTCTCTGAAATCTGTGGCGATGCTACTCGAAACCGTATGTGTTCGACGAATCTAAATGGTCGACCTTGTGAGGGAGGAAACTCCAGATGCGAAACATAGTTCCATTTTAATCTAATTCTTCTATCTGAAACTAAGTGTTCGATACTGTGCCAGGAGAAGCGCCTGTTCTCTGAAATATCTGGCGATGCTACTCGAAACCGTATGTGTCGACGAAACTAAGTGGTCGCCTTGTGAATGAGGAAACTCCAGATGCGAAACATAGTACCATTTTAAACTAACTGTTCTATCTGGAAATATATGTTCGATACTGTGCCAGGAGAAGCGCCTGTTCCCTGAAAACTGTGGCAATGCCACTCGAAACCGTATGTGTTCGATGAAACTAAGTGGTCGCCTTGTGAGGGAAGAAACTCCAAATGCGAAACTTAGTACCATTTTATACTAATTGTTCTATCTGAAACTAAGTGTTCGATACTGTGCCAGGAGAAGCGCCTGTTCTCTGAAATCTGTCGCGATGCGCCCTCGAAACGGTCTGTTTTCGACGAAACTAAGTGGTGGACCTTGTGGTAGAGGAAACTCCAGATGCGAAAATTAGTTCCATTTTAAACTAATTGTTCTATCTGAAACTAAGTGTTCGATAATGTGCCAGGAGAAGCACCTGTTCGCTGAAATCTGTGGCGATACAACTCGAAACCGTATGTGTTGGACGAAACTATGTGGTCGACCGTGTGAGAGAGGAAACTCCAGATGCGAAACATAGTTCAATTTTAAACTAAATGTTCCATCTGAAACTAAGGGTTCGATACTGTGCCAGGAGAAGCGCCTGTTCTCTGGAATCTGTGGCGATGCCACTCGAAACCGTATGCGTTCGGCGAAACTAAGTGGTCGACCTTGTGAGAGAGGAAACTCCAGATGCGAAACATAGTTCAATTTTAAACTAAATGTTCCATCTGAAACTAAGGGTTCGATACTGTGCCAGGAGAAGCGCCTGTTCTCTGGAATCTGTGGCGATGCCACTCGAAACCGTATGCGTTCGGCGAAACTAAGTGGTCGACCTTGTGAGAGAGGAAACTCCAGATGCGATACATAGTTCAATTTTAAACTAAATGTTCCATCTGAAACTAAGTGTTCGATACTGTGCCAGGAGAAGTGCCTGTTCTGTGAAATCTCTGGCGATGCTACTCGAAACCGTATGTGTTCGACGAAACTAAGTGGTCGACCTTGTGAGAGAGGAAACTCAAGACGCAAAACTTAGTGCCATTTTAAACTTATAGTTCTATCTGAAACTAACTGTTCGATAATGTGCCAGGAGAAGCGGCTGTTCTCTGAAATCTGTGGCGATGCTCCTCGAAACGGTATGTGTTCGATGAAACTGAGTGGTCGACCTTGTGAGAGCGGAAACTCCAGACGCGAAACTTAGTGCCATTTTAAACTAATTGTCCTATCGTAAACTAAGTGTTCGATACTGTGCCAGGAGAAGCGCCTGTTCTCTGAAATCTCTGGCGATGCTACTCGAAACCGTATGTGTTCGACGAATCTAAATGGTCGACCTTGTGAGAGAGGAAACTCCAGATGCGAAACTTAGTTCCATTTTAAACCAAATGTTCCATCTGAAACTGAGTGTTCGATACTGTGCCAGGAGAAGCGCCTGTTCTCTGATATCTGCGGCGATGCCACTCGAAACCGTATGTGTTCGACGAAACTGATGTAAATTTGAATGTAATGAATGTAAAATTCTATTAAATAAAATTTCTAATAAAAATTTATTAATATTTATTTCTATATTTAATTTTATTATATTAATTAATATTTTAGGATTATTCCCTTATATTTTTACTCCATCAAGACCAGTATCTTTTTCTTTATCTTTTTCATTTTCTATATGATTATCTTTTATAATTTGTGGTTGATTAATAAATTATAAAAATATATTTATACACCTCATTCCTACAGGAACTCCTTATATTCTAATACCTTTTATAGTAATTTTTGAATCAATTAGAAATATTATTCCATCAAGAACATTAGCTATTCGATTGTCAGCTAATATAATTGCAGGTCATTTATTATTAAATTTAATTGGTTCAACAAATTTTAATATTCTTATTTTTCCTCTAACATTTTCAACTCAAACTTTATTAATAATTCTAGAAATTTCAGTAGCTATAATTCAAGCTTATGTATACTCAATTCTTAGAACTTTATATTCTAATGAAGTTTCTTAAATGTCAATACATAATCATCCATTTCATTTAGTTACTGCAAGACCATGACCACTATTAACATCATTTTCAATTTTCAATTTATTAACAAGAATAATTCAATGAATACATAATAATAATTACTTAAATTTAATTATTAATTTTATAATTATTATTTTATGTATATCTCAATGATGACGAGATGTAATCCGAGAAAGACTTTATCAAGGAATTCACACTTATCTTGTTTATAATAATCTACGATTTGGAATAATTCTATTTATTATTTCTGAATTATTTTTTTTTATTTCCTTTTTTTGAGCATTTTTTCATATATCCCTTAATCCTAGAATAGAAATTTGTATAATTTGACCTCCCAAAGGAATTAAAATATTTAATCCTTATAATATTCCTCTACTAAATACAATTGTATTAGTATCTTCAGGATTATCTATTACTTGATGTCATCATTCAATTATTAATAATATATTTAAAGAAAGAAAATTAAGATTAATAATAACCATTTTACTGGGAATATATTTCTCTTTCCTTCAATTATTTGAATATAAAAATGCATCATTTTCTATTAATGACAATGTTTTCGGATCAACATTTTATGTAAAAACTGGATTTCATGGTATTCATGTAATTATTGGAACAACATTTTTAATTATTTGTTTCTATCGATTAATAAATAAACATTTTTCATCTAATCATCACTTTGGATTTGAAGCTGCTGCTTGATATTGACATTTTGTTGATGTAGTATGACTATTTTTATATATTTGCATCTATTGATGACCATTCATATTATTTTTATATAGTATAAAAATTACATTTAATTTCCAATTAAAAAATTTAATTAATTTAATATAAAAAATTTACTTAATTATTTTAATGTCAATAACTATTATATTATAATTTTACCTATAATTTTTTTCATACTAAATTTTTTAATTTCTATAAATACAAAATTATATCTAGAAAAAAAATAGCTTACGAATGTGGATTTTCAAATATTTCTAATCCTTGAATACCCCCTTTTTAAGCCAGTTTAAATGTCGTGGCGCCCCTCGTTTCCGGCGGGCGGCAGAGGGTGCGTAGTCGCAGGGGGCTCTGTCTCCCCGAAGTGCGTTTCCGGGGGATAGAGCGAAATCTCGTTCTTCTTCTGCCGACTGTTAACCACGACGCACGTAAGAGTTTTTATCGCAAGCCACGAGGCTTCTCACATTCACATCGGAGACAATTTCTTCCACCACGGGAAGAGAATTGTACGCGGGCACGGGCCCAGTGAGTTTAATTACGGAATCTTTCGATCTACGGAGATCGTTACGAACAGAGAGATCGTCGCGAATCACGGACGAGCGATATTCAGCCACCATCCTTTCTGATCCGACACCCGGCGCTCAAATAAATATTCGGTGTTCTCGGCCAAGATCGAAGGGGTCGCGAACACCCCCTTCAATTAGTTTTTTTATTATTTCATTAATTTTCCTAATTTTTGATATTGAAATTGCCTTTCTTATCCCATTTATTAATTTACAAAATATCAATTTTAATAATTACCTTATAATCTTTTTATTTATTATTATAATCATTTCTAGTTTATTACTAGAATGAATTGATTTAAATATTAATTGATTAAATTTGGATATTAGTTAATCTATAACATTCAAATTGCATTTAAAATTTATTGAATAAATCAATATATCTAGAAATAAAAATGAATAAACATTTTTTTTTAAATTAGAAATTTAAATTTTATATTATTTCAATTGAGAATTTATATTCTAATAATATTATTAACAATAATATACCTCTTTTTGGTTTCATTTAATATATATATATATATATATAAAGTAAAAATTACATTTAACTTCGAATTAAAATTTTGATTAAATTATTTAATCTATATATATTGCTGCGGCGCGTGCGGGGCATATCGGTACACGGAGGAGACGATTACGATTACCAGAGCGTTTATTGGTATTTTATGAATCAGAGCGTCGAGCGCGCGTCCGGTCGCTCTCGCTGTCGGATTACAATTCAATTCTTTTGCGACTGTTTATAAATTGCTAGGCGCCCTTGACGACCCTCGTCGTAACAATATATATATATATTTATATAGTTTATTTTAAAACATTATATTTTCATTATAAAAATAATATATTTTATTTATAAATAACAAATATATATATATTGTTTAAATAAGTGACCAGTAGTTGTTTCACCTGATCACGAGCCTAGTTACTCCCGAAAAGGAATGGGATTTCCTATTCCGATTTCCATCGTGGAAAAAACTAGTGCGCGTCACAGCATATTGTCTCCGGTTTCGGAGACGAGTGCAAGGTGACCCAAGGTCCTTTGTCAAGGAGATCCTCCACGCATCGGAGTTGCAACAAGCAACCCACAGAATTGCACAGTACATACAGAGTACGCATTTCGCGGAGGAGTACCGGTGCTTGAAAAATCACCGCGGAATTCCTGCGAAATCTCCGATAAAAAGTCTGCATCCGTTTCTCGACGATAAAGGCGTCTTGAGGGTCGGTGGAAAGCTGGAGAATACAGTACTCGATTGGCAAACGAAACATCCGATAATCCTGCCGAAACATTATGTGAGCACACTAATAATTAGGCAGGGGGACGTGGATACGTTGCACGGAGGTTTGCAGATGACCTTGTACAAGGTGAGACAGCAATTCTGGATCCTTGGCTGCCGAAATGCCGCTCGAACGGTGATCAACCAATGCATGAAATGCATAAGGTGGAAGGGTCGCACCCCCACGCAGATTATGGCTGGTTTGATCCCTGAGCGTTGCAGACCGGCTCGAGCTTTCTCGAATTGCGGAGTGGATTATGCTGGACCGTTTCGCGTTCGCTACTCCGCTGGCCGAGGGAAGACAGCTCATAAAGCGTACCTTACGGTTTTCGTATGTTACGCTACAAGAGCTGTCCATCTCGAACTTGTCAGTGATTACACGACAGGCTCGTTTATTGCCGCCTTAGATCGCTTTATCGCCCGACGTGGAACCCCGTCCTGCATTTTCAGTGACAATGGGACAAACTTCGTCGGTGCAGATCGCGAGCTAAGAACGCACTTCCGCGAGGTGAGTAATTCGCAGGAAGTGCAAAATAGCTGCGACACGCAGGGCATAAAATGGAGATTTAACCCTCCTAGTGCACCACATTTCGGTGGTATGCAGGAAGCCGGCGTGAAATAAGTGAAACATCACTTAAAGCGCATTCTCGGTGCATTCACTCCCACCGCAGAGGAGATGTATACGCTCCTTTGCAAGATCGAGGCGAGCTTAAACTCCCGCCCGATCGCAGCGTTGAGTGATGCACCCGATAGCTATGCGCCTCTCACGCCGGGCCACTTCCTTACTGGAGGTCCTTTAAATGCACTTCCGATGCGCTCTGTTGAGACGGAACAGCTCTCGCGCCTATCGCGCTGGAGAGCGATCCAGAAATTTCACGAGCAGCTGTGGAAGCATTGGACACGTGATTATATCACGCATCTCCAGAATCGCAATAAGTGGCGATCCATCGAAATGCACCTGCAACCAGGGGATCTGGTACTGGTGCAAAACCCTCTTCTCCCACCTAATCAATGGGAAATGGGAAGAATTGAGGAGATTTTCCCGGGTAGAGACGGTAATGTGCGAGTGGTTAAACTCCGTACAAAAACCTCCACCTACACACGTCCGATAACGAGACTGTGTAAGCTACCCGTGGAAAACGAGTCTTCGGGCACGAATCGTGACCCCGAAGACGAATAAACACTCCAGAGGACTGTTTTTCGGTTAGGCGGGGCAACAAGGGGAGAGAAACCGTTGAGCTCGAAAATTCGATCCGGTACCCCCTTCTTGGCCCCCACTCCTCAGGATAAGACGAAAAGAGGGCGTAAAGTCTCTCTTCTGGTTTCGCACCTGTAGGGGAGGTACCCCCGTTGCCCACGGGTACCACCGAGGAAATAAAACAGGTCCCGATCCGTTCGCCCTCATAGTTCTAACTGTGAAAGCCGGCAGAATGGACGGAGAGAGTCAAAAATTGATAAGTGCGAGCTTTGAGAAGTGCCTCAAGCTCGGCGAGAAAGCGTGGGCAGCCCACGAGGAAGAGGCTGGCCCCAGCATGGAGGTGGAGGACCCCAGCGGGGCAAGGCCCGCCCCGGGCAAACCGAAAGAGGGCCTAATCATTGACCTGGGGCATGATGTATTGCGGGTGCCGCAGCACATACCCCGGACCACCCGGAGGTATAACTGCCGGGTGGAAGGAGGGAAGTATACCCTCCGATGGAACTCCGAGGGACGTTTAACGTCCCTCCTATACAAGGTAAAACCGGAGAATCCTCCGGAGAGGACGCCGTGTCCGGCCCTCCCGGTACCAACACCCACGGCACAGGGGGCAACAACGGGTCCAACGGAGCGTAGCTCTACAGACCCGAAACGGAGGCGACATCGGGGACGAGCTGGAAGGGCTTCGTCCAGCTCGGGACGAGCGGGAGCTCAGGCAGCCTCACGCCCTCCAGGGACAGCCGGTCGTTGTACGAGCGAATCACTCGTATGGCCCTGGAGACGTCGTTGAGACTGTTGGAGACGACAGTCACCCCCTCGCCGCCTCCAAAAAGTAAGTCATAATTATACTATATAATTAACTTGCAGTAATCCTCTCTCTCAAACGTCTATTCAACTTGAATTTGTAAAATTCCGCGATTCGAGTCTCGATGTCACAACTACCAAACCCTCCAGCAATTGCACAGACAGTGCAAGGGGGGCGGTATGTTTAAATAAGTGACCAGTAGTTGTTTCACCTGATCACGAGCCTCATAGTTAATTTCTTTTTCTTGAGTCTACCGAGTTTATTTGACCGGCGTGATTCGAAAAGGAAACACAAAAACTATCGAGGTCCAATAACATGACAATGATTGTTTTCGTCTAGACCGTGGGAAACCAGAGATCGGCACGTCTGACCGGTACATATTACCGTTTGAAGACGTTCGAATTCGCGAATAGTAAACGGATATGAGAGAGAGTGAGAAAGAGCTAATAGTTTGACGAAAGCGCCGCGTAACGAGTAATTACTCGTTCGCGCTTGTCGACGACGGTGTAACGTCGCAGACAGTCAGTTCTTCTTAGAGAGTCCTCAGCAACAGTTCGCACGGAGCGCATCGATTGTCGATCGTGCTCCCGTTATAACGAACACTGCTTTCAGCTTAACACCAGCAAATTGTGAAACTGAATCGAGAATAGCACACGACGATTCGTGTTGACTCTTCAGCACAATAGCTGCGCCTTTTAGTAATTTAGCGGTCTTTACCCTGAATTAGTACTGGGGCGAAAATCGGTGGGTTCACCTGGTTTTCGCCAACCATTGTTATTCGACGTGGGAGCGTCAGGAGTCCACTCCTTGGATGACCACTGGTCGGCGGAGCACTACGTTAGTTAGCGCGCTATTCTAAACTTAAGACCCGCTACTCGTTCTCTACCGGGAATCGCCTTGGTTACGTTTAGTGTAACCAAAGAGCGACCGGAGAGTTTCGATATCGCTGTGTCAAGGCTTCCTTCACGACGCGGCGTGTTGAGGAAGACGGGTTAGAATTAGCGTTGGTCCACTCTTACTCCACGTCAAGGCGTGTTGAGAAAGAAACGGTTAGATCAGCCTCCGTTGTCAGCCACCGGGACTAGTTACTAGTAACCGTGGATCTCCCCGCTCACGGAATCCATACAGGAGATTTACAACCTCCGCCTTGGTTTTCCGTTCGAGGCAATACGACTGTGCGGTCGTTGCACTAAAGATTTCATTGCGTTAAATCTAGCCAACCGCCACGATTGTGTTCCTGAAAAAGACGGAACAGATCGGCCAAAAGAGTCGACGCGTGGCTTACCGTATTTAAAATCCACGCACCAGTACACGCATTAGCACACACAGCACGGTTACCGTTGCTGTTTAAGTGTGCGCGTCAAAACATTCCCGAGACAGAACGTTAATACGATTATCGTATTTCAGGTGATTACACCCGTTCGTTCTTTTTCTGTTGTTCCAGAGATTATAACCTAGGACAACCAGGCCCGCCGACAGCCAGGCTACCAAGAAGTCAAATTCTTGTGATCGGCAAAACACTTTGTATTATACAGAGCGAAAAGGGTCTGAAATAAACGACTGTCCTTTTCAGGACAGTCAAAGGGAATCAAAGGCATATTGGTTTGGAGTTACCTTTACCCACTCTCCCTCGTCCGGACCGGAGGAGGAAGTTTCACTTCCTCCAATATCGGTTGGAGTTGGCCGACACTTTAAACAAATTTCAACATATATATATTGTTCAGGATTTCTCGAAGTCCGGAACGTTCGACGTAGTCAAACAGTGTTATGCTTACTTTGGACTCTTTTTCTGGCTTCGCTTCGTGCGTCTTAACTATGGTGCAAAAACTTTAAATACGTCGAACGTTCTGGAAACAAGGTCTTCTTCGCAGCAGTTGAGAATATTCGAGAAGGAATTGAATTCCCGAATATTCTCGAAGCGTCACGAGCGCGTGAGCTCCCCTCAAGGGGTAGCCCCTCACTCAAATCGTAAATACCGGTGCGACGGCACCGGTCGCGCTCTTAGTTCGGGTCTTTTGTTCTGGTAATCTATTCTACTTCGGGTGTATCGACGTTATAGCTTAAACGTGCGATTACAATTACTTATTGGGTTTATTACTTTCGTATAACTTTATACACGTTAATTATTGGTGTACTTACCTGTAAATTTGCGTGCTGTGCTTATCTTCTTTGGCTGCTTAGTGCTTATCTTTGTAACTTTATACGGTTAATTTACTGGTGTGCTTACCTGTAAATCTGCGTACTTTACGTATCTGCTTTTGAGCTGCTTTCTCTATCGTGCTTACTGACTTATTGCGTATAACTAATTAACTGAGTGTGTGTGCGTATGACTGACTCCGTGTACTCTTGCCTACGGTTAACTTATTAATAAATAACTATTAAGATACGCGCCTCAGACTTTATTAAAACATACAGTCCACTCAACTTCTCACTTTTCCGTACATTTTTAAAAATAATTATATTATCTTAATATCTTCAATATTAAACTTTAATTTTTAAGCTATTTAAATTAATTAAATATTAAAATTAATAATATTATAATAAAAATTCTTTTTATAAAAATTATAATACTTCTTCATCTTATTAAAATATTTTTTTCATAATAATAAAAAATATTAAAAGAATCAAATCGACCGATAAATATTTCCAATAAACCTTTCTCAACTTCTAACAATGTAAATCTTCTTATTTTTAAAGGAAAAATAGATAAATAAGATCATAATAAATTTATTATTATCAAATTATAAACAAATATTTTAACTTTATTTATTATAATACTATTATATATAAAATAACCTAAAATTAAACCAATAATAATAAATCTTAAAATTAATATTTTAAAATAAAAATACAAAATAATCAAATTTATTGATATTATAAAATAAACTTATAAAAAAAAGTTCTAAAATTTTATCCTTTGAATAAAAACCTCTTAAAAAAGGTAATCTTCTTAAAGATAAAGAAGCAAAATTAAAACATAAACATACAAAAGGAGTAATTTTATAAAAATTTCCGTAAAATCGAATATCTTGAATATCTCCTATTCCATGAATTAAAATACCTGAAAAGGACAGTCGTTTATTGCAGACCCTTTTGCTCTGTATAATACAAAGTATGTTTAGCCGATTGCAAGAATTCTACTTCTCGTTAGCCTGGCTGTCGGCGGGCCTGGTTGCCCTAGGTTATAACTCTGGAACAACAGAAAAAGAACGAACGGGTGTAATCACCTACAATACGATAATCGTATTAACGTTCTGTCTCGGGAATGTTATGACGCGCACACTTAAACAGCAACGGTAACCGTGCTGTGTGTGCTAATGCGTGTACTGGTGCGTGGCTTTTAAATACGGTAAGCTACGCGTCGACTGTTTGGGCCGATCTGTTCCGTCTTTTTCAGGAACACAATCGTGGCGGTCGGCTAGATTTACGCAATGAAATCTTTAGTGCAACGACCGCACAGTCGTATTGCCTCGAACGGAAAACCAAGGCGGAGGTTGTAAATCTCCTGTATGGATTCCGTGAGCGGGGAGATCCACGGTTACTAGTAACTAGTCCCGGTGGCTGACAACGGAGGCTGATCTAACCGTTTCTTTCTCAACACGCTTTGGCGTGGAGTAAGAGTGGACCAACGCTATTTCGAACCCGTCTTCTTCAACACGCCGCGTCGTGAAGGAAGCCTGGACACAGCGGTATCGAAACTCTCCGGTCGCTCTTTGGTTTCTCTAAACGTCACCAAGGCGATTCCCGGTAGAGAACGAGTAGCGGGTCTTAAGTTAGAATAGCGCGCCAACTAACGTAGTGCTCCGCCGACCAGTGGTCATCCAAGGAGTGGACTCCTGACGCTCCCACGTCGAATAACAATTGTTGGCGAAAACCAGGTGAACCCACCGATTTTCGCCCCAGTACTAATTCAGGGTAAAGACCGCTAAATTACTAAAAGGCGCAGCTATTGTGCTGAAGAGTCAACACGAATTGTCGTGTGCTATTCTCGATTCAGTTTCACAATTGCTGGTGTTGAGCTGAAAGCTGTGTTCGTTATAACGGGAGCACGATCGACAATCGATGCGCTCCGTGCGAACTGTTGCTGGGGACTCTCGAAATTGAACTGACTGTCGGCGACGTCACACCGTCGTCGACAAGCGCGAACGAGTAATCCCTCGTTACGCGGCGCTTTCGTCAAACTATTAGCTCTTTCTCACTCTCTCTCATATCCGTTTACTATTCGCGAATTCGAACGTCTTCAAACGGTAATATGTACCGGTCAGACGTGCCGATCTCTGGTCTCCCACGGTCTAGACGAAAACAATCATTGTCATGTTATTGGACCTCGCTAGTTTTTCTATTTCCTTTTCGAATCACACCGGTCAAATAAACTCGGTAGACTCAAGAAAAAGAAATTAACTATGAGGCTCGTGATCGGGTGAAACAACTACTGGTCACTTATTTAAACACTTATCCTAAATTTTATATTAAATCCTATATATATCCTATACATTAAAATTACTAAAAAAGGTAAAGAAAAAAATTACATACAATATATTATAAGATATCTTGCCTCCACTCGATTTTTATAAGAACCCCAGTAAAAAATTAATAAAAATGTAGGAATAATTCCTAATTCATAAACTATATAAAATAATAATAAATCTATTCTCAAAAAAATTTTTACTAAAATTATTAATAAAATTAAAAAAATATTAATAAAATATAATTGACTAAATTTTAAATTAATTCTTAAAATAATTAGTAATACTACCCAAATAGATAAAATAATTAATATTAAAGAAAATTTTCTTAAACAAAATCTATATCTCATTTAAATATTATCTAAAATTTCCAAATTTTGAAAAAAATAAAATATTATATAATACCTTAAAAAAATTAAAATATTTATTTTATTAAAAAAAATAAAATATAAATTTTAAAAAAATTAATACAATTAATAATTCTATCATAAATTAATATTTATAATTTTAAATTTTTCATTTCCATAATAATGAATTATCATAATTATTAATCCCAAGCCTAATACTCTTTCACAAATAGAAAATAATAAATAAAATAATATAAAAGATTCTAAAAATCTTCTAGAACATAAAAAAATTATAAAATAAATTCTTACAACAATAAATTCTAAAGAAATTAAAACTATTAAAATATGATTATAATATTTTATAAACAAAAATATTCTTAAAATAATTTTAAAAAAACATAATAAATTATTACTTAATAATATAAAGCTATATAATGTTACGAGCTGGGGCGTGCGAGTTTTAATTATCAAATGGCAGATGACCGAATCGCGTCGCGTACCTCGTTTGACCGTCCTCTCTCGATAAATAAGACCGCGTTCTGACTGGGGATCCTAAGACCGTAGCAGGCATCCGTTAATAACAATACAGGTACTTCCTCGCTTGCGTATTGCTTGCGACAGGTACGAGACAGGTCCTAGGAACTGCTGTCACCTGTTATTACCGGAAGGCTGTATTGCACCTTTTGTGGATAGGTCCTAAGAACTACCACCTAGGCTGGGAGAGCGCGCGTAAAATAAAATAAACGCCCCGGGAAATCGCGAATATCTCCGGAGATAATGCAAACAAAAATAACGGGAAGGATAGCATGCGAAAGAGAGGACTTTTGTTTCTATAAAATCACCGTCGGTAAATAACGCGTGATCCGCCCTCTCGCGATAATTAAATACGAAGCCTCCTCCGAGCGGGGGGCATTCTCGCGCTTAAAAGTAGAATAAACGCCCCGGGAAATCGCGAATATCTCCGGAGCTAATGCAATCGAAATAGAAGGAAGGATAGCATATGAAAGAGCGGATTTTTCTCTATAAAATCACCGTCGGGAAATAACGCGGGATCCGTTCTTTCGCGATAACTAAAATAAGAAGCCTCCCCCGAGCGGGGAGCATTCCCGCTCGTAAAATAAAATAAACGCCCCGGGAAATCGCGAATATCTCCGGAGATAATGCAAACGAAATAACGGGAAGGATAGCATGCGAAAGAGAGGACTTTTGTTTCTATAAAATCACCGTCGGTAAATAACGCGTGATCCGCCCTCTCGCGAGAATTAAATACGAAGCCTCCTCCGAGCGGGGGGCATTCTCGCGCTTAAAAGTAGATTAAACGTCCCGGGAAATCGCGAATATCTCCGGAAATACTGCACATCGCTTAACGAAACAGATAGCTATCGAAAGAGCGGATTTTTCTTTATAAATCCACCGTCGGGGATATTTTCAATTGATCCGCTCTTTCACATCAATTAAATGCGAAGCCTCCTCCGAGCGGGGGGCATTCTCGCGCTTGAAATAGAATAAACGCCCCGGGAAACCGCGAATATCTCCGGAGATAATGCAAACAAAGTAACGAGACAGATAACATACGAAAGAACGGATTTTTTTTACTTTTTTTCGATAAATTCACCGCCGGGGATACCCTCCCCCCACGGTATGAAACCCGCAAAGCTAGGCTAGGGCGGCCTTAATACACCCGACCTCCGGCCCGGATTAAAGGCAAATTACTCCCCCCTGAGGTGGGAGCCGGCAATGTACCGCCAAAATAGGCTACGTGGTGGCCTTTATGCACCCGAAACCCGGCACAGATCAAAGGCAATTACCCACCCTAGTGGTGGGAGCCGACGATCACCGCCGGGATAGGCTACGTGGTGGCCTTAAGCACCCGACCTCCGGCCCGGATTAAAGGCAATTACCCACCCTGTTGTGGTGGGGGCTGACGAATTACCGTCGAAATAGGCTGCGTGGTGGCCTTTATGCACCCGACATCCGGCCCGGATTAAAGGCAATTTGAGAGGCTGTGAGAGAAAGGCTGTGAGAGAGAAAGAACATCGCGGCAGAGGGCCGTATCGCCTCGAGTCGTTGGGCGCATACAATTTAAGTCGGATCGGCGGCTCCCGGTGGGTCAGATCACCCCGGTGTAGCACTGCTCTCTCACTCGCGTAGCACGTGGACGCGGCAAAGCGAATCCACAAACACGCTCGCCCTCCGTCCAACTCGATCGTCTTTAAGACTCTCCTGCCCGCTAGGGGCGGGTTGTCTCAGGAGGCATCGGGCAAGAGGGGCAGTAGCCATAGCGTGGGCGGGGATATGCAAAGCTCACCTGCTTAACCGCAGGGAACTAAAGAAATTGTTCACGAGCCGGGTGTGTGAGCTGTAGCCCCTTGATCAGGGACAAGCAGTCCCTCCTGCCTGGGTCAGCCCCCTGGGAGGCACTCACCCCCCCACTTTGAAATTGACTGAACCCCCCACCGATACCACTACAGACTACTAGGCTGGGAGAGAGAGTGACGACGAATCGACATACTACCCGTTAACCATTAATTGATTCACTCCGAGCGGTTAGAGTGAATCTGTGTTGGGCTCGTTGCTGTTATTGATTTTAGTAAAGGAAATGCACAAGATATTGATGTTCCCTTTTTGAACAGTTACAAATTTATTCTAACAAATCTCTATTAATGACTCTTTTACAAATGTGTTTAGTGTGTGAGTGTAACGCTTACCTAAGTAGCGACGACGTATATTGTTCGTTGACTCGTTGATAGGTCACTCCGCTTCGATTGCTGATTTATAGCAAGATCACAATGGTGAACGACACTTTAATTGAGCTTAGATACTTTCAGTGAATTCGAGCGGCGCACTCCTAAGACGCGTGGACTTAATCGGACAGAGTAACGTTGTGATGTCGTAAGATGGTTTTACACTGGCTTGGATGGAAAATGGGTGCCTTTTTATAGGGCTTGATTTTTGGGGAAACGGGAGGAAAAATGGGAGGAAACTATAGGGCGAGTGGGAGGAATAGGCTTCCTTCTTCGGAGGTCTAGGTTGTTTACGTGAACGGTAGGAGATGCTTTTAGGGTCCGGAGAGGCTACACTGCCTAGGGGATGTTTAGGTAATTGAAGTCAAGTGGGACCGACGTGGACTGTGGGAAACGCATTTTGAATTCACTGAAAGTATCCTGGGAAGTTAAATAAAACTCTACTGAGGCGCCTTTCTGTCGCCGAGCGTTCTTAACTAAATCGTATGAACTTATGCATACGCAACAATAATTTAAATTAAAATATTAATTTTGTAAATTAAAAATAAATAAATATTTTATAGCTTTCAAAAAAATAAAAATTTTCTGTCTTTAATCTCCAAAATTAATATTTTAATTAAACTATTTCTTGAAATGTTTAAACTCACTATTTTAATAAAAATAATTATTCCTATATTTAGTATTTTTATATTATTAAGATTAATTTTCTTAATAAAAAATAATCCTATCTTATTTCTAATTTATCAAATAATTTTTACCCTAATAATTGTTATTATTATAAGTTTATACACAACCTCATTTAATATTTTTGCTCTTATTCTTTTTATTTCAATAATTAGAGGAATAATAGTAATATTTCTATTTTTTAGAACATCAATTAGAGTATCAAAAATAAAAACAAATAATATATTTATAAAAATTATTATAATTTCACTAATAATAATTTTTATAATATTAATTATTTTAAAAATAAATATAATTGAATTTAAAAAAAACAAATAATTTAACTTA
Source organism: Nysson spinosus (assembly GCA_910591585.2). Lineage (NCBI taxonomy): Eukaryota > Metazoa > Arthropoda > Insecta > Hymenoptera > Crabronidae > Nysson > Nysson spinosus. Next base: position 1,016,763 of record CAJUYC020000093.1, on the reverse strand, counting down.
TCAATATTCTAACATAATATATTATTTATTAAGAATTTTTTATTTATTCTTTTCAATAATTACTATTATTAAAATCTGTAAACAAAAATATAAATTTATTCGTCGAACACAATAATAATGTTTAAATATTCTAAATCTAATAATGACCCAATAATTAATGTATTTAAAAATACATTTATTGTTTTACCTACTCCTATAAATATTTCTAGATGATGGAATTTTGGTTCAATTCTTGCCTTAATTCTAATTATTCAAATTAGCTCAGGAATCCTTTTATCAATACATTATATCCCTCAAACATCAATAGCATTTGATAGAATCATTCATATTATTCAAAATATTGAAGGATGATATATCCGAACAGCCCATATAAATGGAGCATCTTTATTTTTCATTTGTATATATTTACATATTTGACGAGGATTATATTATCATTCTTATAACTTTAAACATGTTTGATTATTAGGTGTAATAATTTTAATATTATCTATAACAACTGCATTTATAGGATATGTTTTACCCTGAGGACAAATGTCATATTGAGGAGCAACAGTTATCACAAATCTATTAACAGCTATCCCATCCTTTGGAAAATTTATAATTCACTGAATTTGAGGAGATTATTCAATTAGAACACCAACCCTTGGACGATTTTTTTCTATACATTATTTATTTCCTATTATTATTACATCTATAGTAATTATTCATTTAACATACCTCCATATATATGGATCTAATAATCCTAACGGAATTTCTAGAAATCCAGGAAAAATTAGATTTCATCCTTACTTCACTTGAATAGATTTAGTAGGATTTAGATGAATTTTAATATTTTTTTTGATTATTGTATTATATAATCCATATATTTTCTGTGACCCTGATAATTTCACCCTAGCTTCCCAAATAAATACCCCTAAACATATTCAACCTGAATGATATTTTCTATTTGCCTATACAATTTTACGTTCAATTCCTAATAAATTAGGGGGAGTAATTGGATTAATATTTTCAATTCTAATTTTAATAATTCTACCTTTTAACGGATTAACAAAATTTAAAACTACTAAATTTTATCCAATTAATCAATTTTATTTTTGAATATTTATATCAACATGTATTATTTTAACATGAACAGGTGCTAAACCAATTGAGTATCCTTAGATATTTATTGCTCAAATTAGTGCAATTATTTATTTTTCATTTTTTATTATTTCTCCTATAATTAATAAATTATGAGATAAAATTATTTTTATAAAAAATTAATTCTATAAGTTAATGAACTTGAAACAAGTATATATTTTGAAAATATATGATAGAAATTTAAATTTTCTATTAACTTAATATAAATAATAATTATGTAAAAAAATTACATAATTTAAAAAAAACAAAAAACAAAATATATGGTAAAATAAATTTTCAACATATATATATTAAATCATCATACCGTAAACGAGGTATAATTGCTCGAATAAAAATAATAATAAAAATTATAAATAAATAAAATAATAAAAATTTTAAAGAAAATACTTTAAATTCTGTAAATAATACACCTGTTATTATTCTTATAAATATAATTATTGTATATTCAGATATAAAAATTAATGCAAACCCTCATCTGTAATATTCTGTATTAAAACCAGAAACTAATTCTGATTCTTCTTCAACTAAATCAAATGGGGATCGATTTAATTCTGCTAAAAGACAAATTAATCAAAATACTAAAATAGGTAAGTAAATAAAAAAAATTCAAATTCTTGAAAAAATTGAAAATCAAGAAAAGAAAAACTAAAGGATATAATAATAAAATTAAACAAAATTAAAAATAAATTATTGAATAATTAGAATTAGATGATCATCCTATTATATAATTATTGCAGGATAAACTCTTGCCCCAAAAAAAACATATTATTACTAAAGAATTAAATTCTATTCTTCAAATATTATTAGAAAAGGGTATAACAATTCAAATTAATAAAGAAATTATTATTATTATTATAGGTATTAGATGAAAAAATAAAATTCTAGAATTTCTTAAAATAATAATTTCTTTAGAAAATAATTTAATTGCATCACCTAAGGGTTGAAATAATCCTATTACTCCTACTTTATTTGGACCTTTACGGTATTGAATATATCCTAAAATTTTTCGTTCTACAAGTACTAAAAATCCAACTCTTACTAATTGTTGGAAATAGTATATCGACATGTATGTATGTATATCTGATGACATTCTAGGAGGCCACGGATCTAGATGACTTTCGTTCTTGTATGTTCTTTTGTCTATTCATTTTCGGTGGTTGCGTTTTAGATTTGTTAGCGGTCGGTCGTACTATTTATTCTGTTTTAATGTTCCTAAATATAATATTGTTCATCCGTTTAAATCTTATATTATATTTCATTCCTGCGTTTTACCCAAAAACCAAACAGGTTATGGGCCCAGGACTATTCAACTGCGCGAGTGAAATATGTATTTAGAAAACGCGAGTAAAGTAAAAACGTGAAAAGTCGTGTCGTGAAATTGGTGCGTAAAAAAAAAAATATGGCAGCACCGAACATGAACCAGATTCAAAAATTAGGAGAGAAGAATTATGAAACATGGAAGGTTCAACTAAGAAGTGTATTAATTTACAATGAATTGTGGTCGTGTACGAATGGTACAGAATTAAAGAACGAAGAAAATGCTGTCGCTTGGACGAAAAAGGACGAAATGGCATTGGCGTTAATTCTTCTCAGCGTAGAAGAAGGTCAATTAAATCAGGTAAAAAGAGCGGAAACATCACAGGAAGCTTGGGAAAATTTAAGAAAAGTACATCAATCCAGGGGTCCTGTACGAAGAGCCGCATTATATAGTCAATTATATGCCATGAAAAAACAAACACATCAGACGATGACGCAGTACATCAATGATTTTCAATTGAAAGTCGAACAATTGGAAATCGCCGATATGAAGATTCCGGACGATCTTGTGTCGGTAATGCTGCTCAAGTCGATGCCAGCAGTGTATGAAAATTTTAAGGTGGCAATAGAAACACGTGACGAGATACCTAACATCGAGAGTTTAAAAATCAAATTAATAGAAGAAGAAGCAAGAAGAGGAGATCACAACAACGAAGGAGACGAAAACCGAAGCCATGAAAACGCCTTAGTGAATAAAAGAAAATTTTATCCCAAGGACAAGATGAAATCAACAAAGTTTAATGGGAATCGCAACATATGCAACAAGTATGGTCATCGTGCAAGGGATTGTTATAGGAAGAATGAAAATATGTCTCAAAAACGGAAGGATGCGAAGACAGTCGATGCAATGACAGCCACAGCGTTAAATAATTATCAGAAGAGGACGGACATTTGGTGTTTAGATAGTGGTGCGACGACACATATCACGAATAAAAAAGAAAAATTTAAGAAAATTGGTCAGGATAATGCAACCATATACACAGCCACGGAACAAAGTGTAAAGTCAACCGGAAAAGGACAGATTGAAATAGAAGTAAACACCACGCCCAACAAAAAGAACAATATTAATTTGCAAGAGGCAATGCTTGTGCCAAGTTTTAAAACCAATTTGCTGTCAGTGTCACATATAACAAAACATGGTTACACAGGGACTTTCTATCAAGATGGTGCAAAAATTAGACGTTCAGACGGATCACTTGTAATGACAGCTAGAGAAGAAAACGGTCTGTATATAGTGAAAGAGAATAATAAAACTAATAGTGCTAGTGCGATGGTACAGACGGAACAGTGTAGTGGTTTAGTAAAATGGCATGAAAGACTAGGCCATTTGAATTTTGATGACGTCAGAAATTTAAAAAACAAAGAGATTGTGATGGGGATTAACGATAACATGGAAAATGTGAATCCCATATGTGAAATTTGTGAAAAAGCGAAGATTCACCAATTACCGTTTAAAACTTCAACACGAAGAGAAAATGAATTATTGGGCTTGGTCCACAGTGACATTTGCGGGCCATTTAATACAAGTTCGCTAGGGGGAGCGAAATATTTTGTTACATTTACCGATGACAAAAGTCGTTTCGTTCAAGTAAAACCTTTGAAACGGCGTTCAGATGTATCAAGTGCGTTTAAAGACTACAAAGCATGTGTTGAAAAACAAACGGGAAGAAAAATAAAAAGACTAAGAACAGATAATGGGACCGAATATCTTTCTCATGAATTTAGTGAATTCCTTAAGAAAGAAGGAATATTGAGAGAACTAAGTGTGGCATATACTCCACAGCAAAACGGAGTTGCAGAACGCTTGAACAGCACTTTAGTAGAAATGGCGAGATGCATGCTCATGCACGCAAATCTACCAATTTCTCTATGGGCAGAGGCAGTCGTAGCTGCAACGTATACAAGAAATCGTTGTCCAACCAAAGCAAATGAAGGAGTAACACCGTACCAAGTTTGGACAGGGCAGAAACCATATGTGGGTTATTTCCGAAAATACGGAAGTAGAGTGATAGCTCTCGAAAAGGGACGAAGGAAGAATAAGTTTTTACCTAAAGGAAAGGAGTACGTTCTTGTGGGTTATTCTGAAGAAACGAAGGCATATCGTTTATGGAAAAGAGGCACTGGGACTGTGTTAACAAGAAGAGATGTCAAATTTATCGAAAATCAAATCACGGGATCATACATTTATGAGCCAAATCTCTTTGAAGTACCCATGAATCAAGAAATTGAGGAAATTACCCGGCATGAAAATCTTCAAAAAGAAGAGAAAGAAAATACCCGACGGGAAGATCATCGACTGGAAGAGGATGAAGGTCATCGACATCGAATGGAAGAGGATGCGATTGCAGGATGTTCTTCAAAAGCCGAAAATTGTGCAACCCTACATGAAAATGAAGAAGCTGACGAGGAACCCAGAAAATTTGTTGATACTCCAGTATTGAGTCACGCACGTGGTCGTCCAAAAGTAGAAAGAACGGGAAAGCGGGGAAGACCACGAAAACTTTATCAGGCGAAACCTACGCAAGAATCCCAACCTGATCCGTAGAATGTACAAGAAGCAATGAATGACCCGAAACGTACCGAATGACTAGAAGCGATGAAGGCCGAATATGATGGACTAGTCGAGAATAATACTTGGACCTTGGTGAGTAAACCACAAAGTAAAAAAATTGTAAAATGTAAATGGGTTTTTAGGACTAAAAGAAACCAGGACGGCTTAATCGACAAATTTAAAGCAAGACTAGTTGCCAGAGGTGACCAACAGCGTGAGGGCATTGATTTTAATGAAGTATTTGCACCTGTAGCGAGATTAGAGACAATACGCATGTTACTGGCAGTAAGTGTCATAAAAGGAATGCATGTGCATCAAATAGACTTCGTGACTGCATACATTCAAGGGAATTTAACAGACGAGGTATATATGGAGCAGCCGATTATGTTCGAGAAAACTGGGGAGGAACAAATAGTTTGTAAGTTAAACAAGCCTTTGTATGGTCTAAAACAAGCAGATCGCGTATGGTATCATAAGTTGAACAATTATTTACTGAGCATAGGATTTAAAAACACGGCAGCGGATCCTTGCGTGTATATAGATTCCAAAGAGAGAAGCGAAGTAATTATAATTGTTTATGTGGATGACTTATTAATAGTGTTGGCGCTAACATATTTAAGTTGCGCGGGAGAAACAAGATCCTCGCGTTTCTGTATCGATCCAAGTATCGATGTATTCATACTGTAGATATTCTTCTGTTCTTCTAAAACGCGACACGCCACGAGTTATAATAAATTATCTTTGTCTCACTAAACAATCCGTAAACATTCATTCTTTAAGAAATGTTAGGTAAGGATATCCCGCATTTCCCTCAATAAATAGCGTCCGCGAAATTATCGGCAATAATAAGAACAAAGAATAAGTTGCGAGAGAAATTTAAGATAAAAGAGTTAGGCAAAGTAAAAGATATTTTAGGAATATGTGTCGAAAGGGAAGGTGATACGGGAGATATTAACATTAGACAGAAGAAGTATATTAATGATCTGTTAATTAAATTCGGAATGGAAAAATGTAACCCGTTGAGCACACCCTTAGAACAGAATTTAAATACAGCTGAACTAATGTCTCAAACAAAAAACGAAAAATGTGAGAATTTAAATGAACCGTATCGGGAACTTGTAGGCAGTTTGATTTACCTTGCAAACGCGACGCGCCCCGACATAGCTTTCGCAGCGAATTTGTTAAGCAGATTCAATAATAACCCAAATCAAACACACTGGAAAATGGCAAAACGTGTGCTAAGATATTTAAAGGGTACGATAGATTTTGGCATTAATTATAGTAAAGAAAACGATTGTGTAGTAGGGTATGTCGATTCAGATTGGGCTGCAGACACTACCGATAGAAGATCCTGTACAGGATATGCCATTTATATAGCGGGTGCGCCGGTAAGTTGGAGCAGCAAAAAGCAAAAATCTGTAGCGCTTTCAACCATGGAAGCGGAATACATGGCTCTTTCGGAAATTAGCAAAGAAATTATTCATATAAGAAATTTATTAAGTCATATTAATGTACTCAGTTTGTTAAAGGAGCCCGCTGAAGTTTATTGCGATAATCAAAGCGCAATTGAATTATGTAAAAATAGTGTTTTTCATCCACGAAGTAAACATATAGACATAAGATACCATTTTTCAAGAGAAGCACAGGAACGAGGCGAAATATTCATAAAATTTCTATCAACAAAAATGATGACCGCAGATATTTTAACCAAGGCATTAACCCGAGAAAAACATTTTACTTGTATGCATTTAATGAAAATATCGTAAATCAGTTAAAAAACTAACATGTCGTCATAGGGGGAGTGTTGGAAATAGTATATCGACATGAATGTATGTATATCTGATGACATTCTAGGAGGCCACGGATCTAGATGACTTTCGTTCTTGTATGTTCTTTTGTCTATTGATTTTCGGTGGTTGCGTTTTAGATTTGTTAGCGGTCGGTCGTACTATTTATTCTGTCTCCATTATGTATGTGTTTTAATGTTCCTAAATATAATATTGTTCATCCGTTTAAATCTTATATTATATTTTATTCCTGCGTTTTACCCAAAAACCAAACACTAATATTATAATAATAAGTAAAATAAATGGGAGAGTTGAAGGTTGGTGAAGAAGGAAGGTAGTGGTTTGGCAGTGACGTGACAATAAAAGGAAAAAAGGGTTAGAAAGGGAAGTGAGGTGAAGGGGGTGAGTGGGGAAACAGGGAATAGGGACGGAAGAACAAGGGCAGAAAAGGGAGGGAAAGGTAGAAGTGAAAGTTAGAAGTTAGAGGGGAACGAAGAAAAAAGGGATAGAGGAGGTTAGGTTTAACGTGAGGGACCAAAGGGGAAAAGGGAGAAAGCAGAGAAGTGCGTAGTGGCGGCACCAAAACGAGACAGGAAGAAAGAAAGGAACGACAGAAAGAAGGTCGGTAAGGAAGAGGTGGAAAAGAGGAAGATGGAATCGAAGCAGAGAGAGAGAGAGTTGGAGAGTGGAGAGAAGAAAGAAGGGAAAGAAAAGGAGGAAAAAGGAGGAAGGAGAGGCAGGCCGACGAAGGCAGAGAGTCTGTTGAAAGAGAGGGGCAAAGGAGAAGGAATGGTGAGCGGTTTTTTGAAGAGGAAGAGGGAGGAAGGGAAAGAAGAGGAGGTGGGGGAGGAAGAGGCAGCACTATGGATGTTTGAAAGAAGCAGGAAAGTGGAAAGATCGCGGGAGAGAGGAAAAGGAGAAGTAGGGGAAACAGAGGGGATAAGAGAACTGTTAAAGGAAATGATGGAGGAGATGAAAAGTGGAAGAGTAGAGTTAATGGAGGAGATGGGGAAGATGAAGGAGGAGATGGGAAAGATAAAGGAAGAGATGGGAAGGAGGGACGGGAGATGGGAGAAAGAGAAAGAGGAGTTGAAGGAGAGAATGCGAGAACTAGACAAGAGAATGGAAAGCATGGAGGTAAATGAGATGGAGAAGGAGCAGTGGAGGGGGCTGTGGGAAAGGGTGGAGAGGATAGAGAAAGGGGGGAGGGAAAGGATAGAGGACAACGTAGGGGAGACGGAAATGGGGAAAAGAGTGAAGAAGATGGAAAGGAGATGGGAGACGAAGGAGAAGGAAGAGAGAAGAAAGAATATAGTCATAAAAGGGGTGAAGGTGGTAAGAAGGAAGGCGAGAGAGAGGGCGGAGGGTATAATAAGGGACATAGGGGTGGAGGCAAGGGTATTAAGTGCAAAGGGTGTAGGAGAAGAAGGGCCGGGGGGAGAAGTAAAGGTAATAGTGGTGAAACTGGAAAGTGAGGAGAAGAAGAGAGAAGTGATGGAAGAAAAGAAGAAACTGAGAGGGAGGGAGGAGAGAATAGAGGATGATTGGACGTGGGAGGAAAGGAAAGTACAATGGAGATTGAGGAGGATAGCAGCAGAAGAGAGCAGAAAGGGGAAGAGAATATTTGTGGGCAAGGGGAAGATAAGGATAGATGGAAGATGGTGGAGATGGGACGAGACAAGAGAAGAGATGAGGGAAGAGGGAAGTATAGGGAGGAGGGTAGAGGAAGAGAAAGGAAAGACACAGGGGGAAGAAAGAGGTGTGAAGGGGGGAAGGGGGGGCTAGGGGGAGGAGGACTGGAGGAAGAAGGAGGGTGGGAAGAGGAGGAGAGATACAGAGAGAAGGAAGAAAGGGTGAGGGAGAGAGGAGGAGAGGAGAGACAAAGGGAAGGGGAGGAGGGAGAAGAGGGATGGAAGATAGGGTTCTGGAATGTAGCGGGCGTAGGAGGTAAAGATGAAGATTTCTGGCGGAAAATAAGGGAATGGGATATAGTGATAATGACGGAAACGTGGCTAGACGAGAAGAGATGGAAGACAATGAGGAAGAGACTGCCAAGAGGGTACGCATGGAGAGCTCAGTGTGCGAAGAGAAGAAATAGGAAAGGGCGAGCGATGGGGGGAATGTTAATGGGAGTGAGGGAGGAAATAAGGAAGGAAGAGGAGGAAGAGGAGGGAAAAGAAGGAATAATGAAATGTACGATACGGTTAGGGGGGGAGAGATGGAAGATTATGGGAGTGTATGTAAATAGGGATATGGAGGAAAAGATAGGAATAATGAAAGAGTGGATGGAGGAAAGGGAGGAGGGAGTGCGATACGTAATCGGGGGGGACTTCAATGCCAGAACGGGAGGAAGAGGAGGGAGATGGAGAGGACAAGAAGAAGAGGAGGAGGAAGAGAGGAAGTCGAAAGACAGGAAGGTGAATACGGAGGGAAGGAAGTTATTGGAAGGGCTAAGGGAAACGGGATGGAGCATCTTGAATGGGGATGTGGAAGGGGATGAAGAGGGAGAGTTTACATTCGCGAGGGGGAAGGTGGATACGGTGATAGACTATGTATTAGGGGACGGGGTGACGAGAGAGAGGATAGAGAGAATGGAGGTGGGAGAGGCGGTCATGTCGGACCATCATCCAGTAGTGGCATGGGTGAAAGGGGGAAATGGGAGAGGGAGGAAAAAGAAAGAAAAGAGGAAGGAAGTGTGGAGAGGAAATTGGACAAGAGAGGGAAGGGAGAGGTTTAGAACGAGAATGGAAGGTGCGGAGATGGGGGTGAAGGGGGTGGAGGAAGAGTTGGAGGAGATGATGGAGAAAGTGAGAAGGAGCTTAAAAGAAGAAAAGGAGGGATGGGGGGGAGAAAGGAGAAGGGGATGGTGGGATGAGGAATGTAAGAGGAAAAAGGAGGAAGTAAGGAGGACTCTGAGAAGATGGAGGAAAGGGAGAGGGGAGAGGAAAGAATACAGGAAGGGGAGGAAAGAATACAAGGAGTTATGTGAAGCAAAGAAGAAGGAGGAAAATGAGAGGGTAGAAAGGGAGGTTCAGAGGGTGAAGACAGAAGGGGAAGTATGGAGGTTGGTGAATAGAGAAAGAAAGGTGAGGAAGGGGGTGAATAGAGGAATAGAGGAAAGGGAGTGGAAGGAGTATTTTATGGGATTGCTGGAAGGAAAGGAGGAAAAAGAGGTGTGGGAAGGAGCGGGCAGAAGGGAAGAGGAGCAGGGAGAAGAAGAGGATATAAGAAAAGAGGAAATAGAAAGGGTGATAAAGAAACTGAAGGACAACAAGGCGACAGGAGAGGATGGCATACCCAACGAAGTATGGAAGTATGGGGGAGGAGGGATAAAGGAATGGGTCTGGAAGCTGTGCAATAGGATATGGAAGGGCGACGGTTGGCCGGAAGGATGGAAGGAAGCAGTGATAGCGCCGATAGTAAAGAAAGGGGAGGGTGAAAGGGTGGAAGAATATAGGGGGGTGTCGTTGATGGCGACACTGTATAAAGTGTATGCAGGAGTGTTGGCGGAAAGATTGAGGGAGGAAATAGAAGAAAAAAATATGGTGCCGGAGTGGCAGACGGGTTTTAGGAAAGGGATGGGCACGGCGGAGAATGTGTACGTACTAAATTACTTAGTGAATAAGCAGATAGGGAAGGAGAGAGGAATGGTGGTCGCAGCATTCGTAGACTTGAAAGCGGCGTTCGATTCCGTAGACAGGGGAGTGATGGAGAGACAGTTGGAGGAAAGAGGGGTGAGGAGAGGGCTAAGAGAGAGGATCGGGGAAATTTATAGGGAAACGAGAAGCAGGGTGAGAATCGGGGAGGGGAAGGAGGGGGCATTTTGGACGGCAAAGGGTGTAAGGCAGGGGTGCCCATTGAGCCCCATGCTTTTTAACATGATGCTGGCGGATTTGGAGGAACGGATGAAAGAAGGAGGATGGGGAGGGGTAAGGATAGGAGAGCAGAAGGTGAGGGTGTTGGCCTACGCCGACGACATAGTGTTGTTGGCGGAGGAGGAGATAGGCATGGGAATGATGTTGAAGGAGCTGGAGGGGTATTTGGACAATAAGAAGCTGGTACTGAGCGTGGAAAAAACGAAGGTAATGAGGTTTAGGAGAGGGGGGGGAAGGATGAAGGAAGTAAAATGGAAATGGAAGGAGAAACAAATAGAGGAAGTAAAACAGTTTAGATATTTGGGTTATGTTATGCAAAGGAACGGAGGACAAGAGGCACAAGTGAGGGACAGGGTGAGAAGAGCGGCGGCGAGCATGGGACAAGTATGGGGAATCGGGAAGAGGAGGTACGGAGGGAATTGGAAGAGGAGGATTTGGTTATTCGATAAGTTGGTTTGGACGGTGGCGAGTTATGGGGCGGAGATTTGGGGGTGGAAAGAGAGAAGTGAACTGGAGGCGCTGCAGGAGAGATACATAAGATGGACGATGGGGGTGGACAGATGCACACCGGGGTACATGGTGAGGGAGGAGATGAAAAGAGAAAAAATGAGAACAAGGGCAGGTAGAAGGGCGTGGAGGTTTGAAGAGAAGCTGGAGGAAGGAGGAGGGAGTGAATGGGCAAGAAGATGCAGGGAGGATATGAGAAGAAGGGAAGGGGGAAAGGAAAAGATATCGGAGTGGGAAGAGGAGAGAAGAGAGTTTTTGAGGAAGAGAGGAGTGGAGTTGGGACAAGGGAGAAGTGAGGAAGGAGGAAGAAGTTGGAAATGGGAGGAAATAGAAAAGAAGGACAGAGAAGAGCAGGGAAGAGAAAGAAGAGAGAGAATAGTAGAGTCGAAATATAATAAGTGGTACAGGGAGGTGAGGTGTGAAATGATCCCGAGGTATTTGGAGAAAGGGTGGGGGGAGAGCAGGTGGAGAAGGGTGATGAGATTTAGGATGGGGAACGAGATGAGGGCGGCAAGATATTGGGAGGAAGAGGACAGGAGAAGGTGTAGGGTGTGTGGAGGAGAGGAGGAGGAATGGGAACACGTGTGGGAGAGATGTCGAAGAGGAAGTAAGGATGAAGGGGGATGGAATGATAGAGTAAAGGAAATTTTGGGGGAAGAGGGAGAAGGGGAGGAATGGATGAGGAGAGTAGAGGAAGTGAGGGCGAAGGTAAAAGAAGAGGAAAAGAATGACGGGGAGAGGGAAGAAGAGGACGAGGAAGAGGAATGAAAAGAAAGAAAAACTGTAACCCTGAGGGGAAACAGAGAAAAAGCTAATCTAAGTAAAATAAATGAAACTAAATTTAAAATTATATAATTAATTAAAATTATTGTTTAAATTAATATGAAATTAATTTATTTATAATTTCTAAAATTATTACACTTTTCTGCCAAAACAATATAATTATAATTATTCTTCTTTTAAAAAATATTTTTAATAAATGATCCTTTCGTACAAATTTATTATTTTTAATTATAGATAGAAACCGATCTGGTTCACACCGATCTGAACTCAAATCATGTAAGATTTTAAAAGTCGAACAGACTTAAATATTAAACTTATACTTCTAATTTTTATCTTAATTCAACATCGAGGTCGCAAACATTTTTATCAATAAGATCTATCTAAAAATATTACGCTGTTAACCCTAAGGTATTTTATTCTTTGAAATTTTTCTAAAAATTCATTTAATACAAAAATTATTGTAAGTAACAATTTAAAGTTCATCAAATTTAAAAATCCTCCCAATTAAATATTAAAATTAATTAAAAATTTTTATTTTAAATAAAATAAAAATTTTTATTTTAAATAAAATAAAATAAAATAAAAATTTTAATATAAAAATCTATAGGGTCTTCTCGTCTTATAATAAAATTTTAGCTTTTTTACTAAAAAATAAAATTCAATATTATTCAATTGAAACAGTTATTATTTCGTCAAATCTTTCATTCAAGGCTTCATTAAAAAGACAATTGATTATGCTACCTTTGTACAGTTAAAATACTGCAGCCATTACAAAATTTTCATTGGGCAGACCCGACCTTAAATTATAAACAAAAAGACATGTTTTTGATAAACAAGCGAATAATAAATTTGCCTAATTCTTTAACTAAATTTTAATATTCAAATTTAATTATATAAATATTTGTACTAATTTTATCATTATAATTATTAAAAAATAATTTTTTAATATTTTTCTATAATTAATTAAATTTTTTATAAATCTTATTTTAATTTTAATAAATTATTAAATTTATTTTATAAAATTCAAATATTAAGAATACTAATTTAATAAAAAAAAAATTTTAATTTTAAATTATAGTTTATCCCATAATTTATTAATTTTAATATTAAAATTATAAAAAAATAAATAATTTTATTAATTAAAATCTAAATTAAATTTATCTCTAAAAAAACTAGATATCAATAAAAACGAATAACTTTTCATTACCAATTAAAAATTAAAGATTCTTATTCTACAAAAAAAATTATTTCTAATTAAATCTTTTAATTTCGAGAATATTTTATATAAATATTAAATTAATAAACCCTGATACAAAAGGTTCAATAACAAATCTTTTTAACTAAAATTTTATAACTCACTTTCATTTATTTTATAAAAAAAAAATTTTCTAATTTATTACTTAAACTTAAATTCTTAAAATTTTTTTTCAAATTAATAATTAAAATACAAAATAATTTATTTAAATGTTAAAAATTTTAAGAATAAACTAATTAATCTTTTAAAAGATTTAAATATTAAATTTGTTAGGGCAGGAGTCTTTACGCAGATAATACGAGTATCGGTTTGTTAATAGATGAGTTTATTATAATAGAATAAGTAAGTAACATAATGCAGTTGGAGAATGAACATAAGTAACGGTTACGACATCAAACAAAAGAGTAAACCTATAACGGTCACACATATCGGGTTCGACTGTTTTGGCGGTACGAATCAAATCGCTCTAACACCTCCTCTTGATGCGTATATCGTCAACAATCGAACCTTGTACCATACCTATGCTATCAATGCAAAACGAATGCTTATCTCTAGGTAAGGGCTTTGTTAACATATCCGCTGGCATCGTGGCGGATGACAAATAATCTAATTTGAAATTATCCCTTTTGAATACGTCGCGTAGAAAATGAAACCTTATATCTATGTGTTTAGTGCGGGGATGCACGATGGGATTCTTTGCGAGTAATTGTGCGCCAATGTTATCGTTATAGACGGTCATTTTTGAAAGTGCATAAAATCCCATTTCTTTCAAAAATTCCGATATATATACTCCATCCTTTACAGCCTCAGCCATCGCGACATATTCCGCCTCTGTGGACGATAGGGCCACTGATCTTTGTTTCGTGGATTTCCAGCTGACCGGACCTTGCGACAAAGTTATTACGTATCCTGTATACGATCTCCTGTCCATTTTGCATCGCCCCCAGTCAGCATCGACTTAAATCTTTGGACAATCATCGGATTTTCTATAAACAATACTATAATCTAATGTGCCCTTTAAGTATCTCAGTACTCGTTTGGCAGCGCCCCAATGGGCCTCTCCATGGCAATCATTGAATTGCGCTAATGTGCTGACCGCATGCGAAATGTCGGGCCTTGTTGCGACAGCCAAATACATAAGCGATCCGACCAACTCTCTATATGGCCTCCTCTTGTTTGAGTGATTTCCGTCAGCCTTGTTTAATATACTGTCTTTATCCATGGGAGTTGCCACGGGATTGCATTCTTCCAATCCAAATCGTTTTAATAAATCCAAAATATATCGTTTTTGCGAAATAGTTATTGTTTTGAGATTTTGTTTGATCTCAATTCCTAAACAATACTGGGCTTTCCCTAAATCCTTAACATCGAATTCTTCTGCTAGCTGATTCTTAACTCCAGCAATCCAATCTTGATTCTTTGCAACAATTAACATATCATCAACATATATGATTATAAATAAAGTAGATTCAGCTTTCTTTGAATAATATACACAGGGATCAGCTATCGTTGGCTTGAACCCCATTTTCTTTAATTTTTGACATAGCCGTTCGTGCCACTGTCTACCAGCTTGGCGCAAACCATAGATCGCTTTGCTTAAAAGACATACTAGATCTTTGTTATCCTTCAAAGAATTCAAGAATTTTACTGCAACTTTCTTTATATATTTTTCTTCATTAATATCATTGACGATATCATTCAAACATTCACTAAATAATTCAGGTTTTTCCATATAAACCTCCTCTCGAAGTGAACCATTCAAGTACGCGCTGGTAACATCCATTTGTTCGATTGTCATGCCAAGTTTTGCAGATAGTGCGAACAATAAACGAAAAGACTCTAACCTCGCTACCGGTGCAAACGTATCAAAGAACTCTACTCCGCGTCGTTGAGCAAATCCCCTCCGCTTTTACAAATCTGATTTGTAAAATTATTATTTTTGGTATTTTCGTTCTCTATCACCCGTATATCGCGAGACACAATCACTTTCCTCTCATCTGGGAGCCATACTCTATATGCTTTCGACCTTTCCGAGTAGCCTATAAACGTTCCTACTTTCGTTCTTCGATCAAATTTTCGTTTATTAGGATCCTTATTTAGCACATATGTCTTCATTCCAAACACCCTTAAATGATTTAAACTAGGTATTCTATTGTTCCAAAGTTCGAACGCTGTCTTACCCTCTAGGGTTTTCGTCGGGCACCGATTTCTTAAATAATTGGCCGTCATCACTGCTTCAGCCCAAAATCCGTTGGTCAGGTTTGCTCTTAATAGCATGCACCTAGCAGTCTGAATCAACGTACGATTTTTGCGTTCGGCGACTCCGTTTTGTTCAGGCGTATGAGGCACTGTCAGTCGCCTCTGTATACCCTCACTTTTTAAAAATTCGTCAAATTGATTATTACAATATTCGCGCCCATTGTCAGTTTGAAGATATTTGATTTTATTGCCTGTACGTCTTTCTACATAACTTTTGTATTCCTTAAATTTTTGAAACACTTCACTTTTGTTCTTCAAAAAATAAACTTCACTCCATCTTGAGTGGTCATCAATGAACGATAGCATATATCTGGAGCCTCCAATAGATTCAGTGCTCATGGGTCCACAAACATCAGAGTGCACTATCTCCAGCAATCTTGAGCTACGTCGACCCCCTTTTGGAAATGGCGAGCTTGTTGCTTTTCCTTGTATACATATCTCACAGATAGGCATCTTCGTTTCTCCTTGAAGTTTAACACCAAGGGCACGCTCCCTTTTCACAACGTCTAGTAGATCTCTTATGTTTAACCCAATCGTTCATGCCACAGCTTGATTTGTGATCCATCAGACACTTTGTAGCTAGTATTCTGAGCTACTCCTCTTTGTTCCTCAGGAACATAATATAGATTTCCGACACGAGTAGCCTTTAGTTTAACTCTTCCATCATGTCCAACTATTAGAGCTTCTTTCTCTCTAAATATTACAGAATTTCCTTTATCAGTGATTTTGGCAACAGACATTAAATTTGTTCGTAGCTTTGGCACATAAAGAGTTTCTTCAAACTCAATGTCTTTTATTTCTTTGTTCATCAATGCTTTGATACGAACATTGCCTGTAGCTTTTACCTTTGCAGATGCATTACTAGCCAAATTCAAGTTTTCATGATTTGTGTGCTTCATATAAGTAAATTTTGATTGATCTTTGCAAATATGTGTCGTACAACCACTGTCCAGGCACCAATATTTTTGTTCTGGAGTCTCAGTAATTATATTTGTCTCATCGTTATTTTGATGATTAATGTAGAATAATTCTGAGTGCTGACCTGCCTTAAATTTTGGATCAATCTTCTTAGAATAACAGTCATTGGCCTTATGTCCAACCTTCCCACATTTATAACATTTAATCTTGGGTTTTCTTGCTATATTCTCTTTGGTATTGGACCATTCTGCTCTGGGCTTCACTTCGTTCCTTCGATAGTTTCCCTTTACTGCCATTGCACCATGCATTTCCGACACCTTTTGCTCTCTAGTCTCATATTCTTCTAAAATTTTTATTTTTAGAGTCTATTTGGAGATATCTGGCAATTCATCTCTGGCTTCCATTGCACATCGGAAATTTTCAAATTTCTCTGGGAGACTATAGTAATCAATAGTTTATTTCTTGGTCCAATAATAACTAGTATGTGTGATTTTGGGTTTCGGCTTTTGATAGACCTATGTAAAGATTTAAACTTCTTTATTTTTTAACGTAGAAACGTTTCGGTACAATTTTGCACCCTCTTCAGTCTGAACATTAATGCTATATGGAAAGAAAAGAAAAAGTTTCTCTATTACAATAATATTTTACAAGTTTCTTAAATACCTATTGTTCCTATGTAAAACTAATTATTAACGGAAAAAATGAAAAAATTGTACTCACTAAAAGAAGTCCTAGGCTACTTATTATCTGCCCTAGGTGCTTATGTCTTCGGTGTTAAAGGAAGACTAAAGTACAAATTTTAAACTTAGAATTAACTGTAACCACTGAGGCGGAGAGGAAGGACAAGGGTTATTTATTTACATTAATTGACGTCACGAAATCAGTTGCGCACTTTATTTGAACGTGGTCTGCTGGACAGTAAGGACACAATCCCGCCTGGATTCTGTGCGACCTAGGGTCGGTAATATCGATCCATAGAATCGATCGGCGGAAGTGAATGGATTTACGTATCACTTACTATCCAGCAGCCATCACAGTTCGTTCAAGAGTGCTGAGGCAAGGCGTTATTATAAATCGGAATTTTTCCCTGTGATCCGGTGCGTGTCTGTAATTGAAGGTGGTAGGTAAAAAGCGTAATCTATCTCTTTAGCTATTAATAGAATTAGTGACAATGTACAAGCAGTTTTCTTTTTTAACTAATATGAAGTAATTCGGCTACGTCAGCAGGTGGGCGATGAGGTCCGTGTAATGGATAGCTAAATTGACCGATTCAAACTTCTTGTTAACACTATTTTCTAACTGTATATATAGGGATTCGGCGATACTCCGGCGGTAGTAATCGTTGTCCTTGTGAAGAATACTAGCGTTATCGAAGTCGAACGCGTGGCCGTTATCCAGCCGTTATCTGGGAGACTATACAATATCATTATGGCTAACAAATCTGTATTGATTTCTACATCCATTTCTTGTAGCTTGTCAACCACATCAAAGAATTTAGAAATGTGGTCTCGTGTGTCTTCACCTTCACGCATTTTATGCAAAGTGAGTTGTTTTAAAAGATTCGCTTTTCGAGCAGGTCCCTTAGATTGATAGATACTTTCTAATTTAAGCCAAACGTCTCGAGATGTGGTACAATTCTTGATTTGTTTTAATGCATGAGGGTGGATAGATAGTATTAGATCTGACCTGGCTTTCTTGTCAGCAATTTCCCACTGCTTTGTGACATTATAGCTCCTTCTGCCAAATCCGGTTTCGGTATCTCACCACTCACATATCCCCATGCATCATTCTTCACCAAAAGGGCTTCGGCTTGTAATTTCCAAGTCTCATAATTATCCCTTTCTAACATTCCTATTCGTGTACAACTGCTGGTACTCATTTTCGCGCACATACACTTATTATCTTCACTCGCGATATATTGACTTTAATTAACTACCTAAAATATACTATTCCAAGGGAGCTGGGCCCATAACCTATTGCAGAGTATAAACCTTTTTTTTTATTAATAACGAAACAACAACGCGGTAACCAAAACGACTGGACAGAAACCAGTCGACTATTTGTTTACTACATACATTCAGATTGTGTTGCTGCTCTAATATATATAAATTAAAAAATCTCTAGTAACAAAAATAATTTTACATTATATACCTATATAAATTAAAAAATCTAGAGTAACAAAAATAATTTTACATTATATACCTATATAAATTAAACAATCTCTAGTAACAAAAATAATTTTACATTATAAACCTATATAAATTAAAAAATATCTAGTAATAAAAATCAATTAATAATTATATATATATATTAATATTTATATATATATATATTAATATCATATAAATTATATTTATTAATATATATATTATTAATAATATAAGAGTATAAATTTATTACCGATAATATATATATTATATATATACGTTTTCGAGTAGCATCGCCACAGATTTCAGAGAACAGGCGCTTCTCCTGGCACAGTATCGAACACTTAGATTCAGATAGAACAATTAGTTTAAAATGGAACTATGTGTCGCATCTGGAGTTTCCTCTCTCACACGGTCGACGACTTAGTTTCGTTGAACACATTCGGTTTCGAGTGGCATCGCCACAGATTTCAGAGAACAGGCGTTTCTCCTGGCAGTGTATCGATCACTTAGTTTCAGATAGAACAATTAGTTTAAAATGGAACTAAGTTTCGCATCTGGAGTTTCCTCTCCCACAATGTCGACCATTTAGTTTCCTCGAACACATACGGTTTCGAGTAGCATCGCCACAGATTTCAGTGAACAGGCGCTTCTCCTGGCACTGTATCGAACACTTAGTTTCAGATAGAACAATTAGTTTAAAATGGAACTATGTTTCGCATCTGGAGTTTCCTCTCTCACAAGGTCGACCACTTAGTTTCGTTGAACTCATACGGTTTCGAGTGGCAACGCCACATATTTCAGAGGACAGGCGCTTCTCCTGGCACAGTATCGAACACATAGTTTCAGATAGAACAATTAGTTTAAAATGGAACTAAGTTTCGCATCTAGATATTCCTCTCCCACAAGGTCGACCACTTAGTTTCCTCGAACACATACGGTTTCGAGTAGCATCGCCATAGATTTCAGAGAACAGGCGTTTCTCCTGGCACTGTATCGAACACTTAGTTTCAGATAGAACAATTAGTTTAAAATGGAACTAAGTTTCGCATCTGGAGTTTCCTCTCCCACAAGGTCGACAACTTAGTTTCGTCGAACACATACAGTTTCGAGTAGCATCGCGACAGATTTCCGAGAACAGGCGGTTCTCCTGGCACAGTAACGAACACTTAGTTTTATAGAGAACAATTTGTTTAAAATGGAACTATGTTTCGCATTTGGAGTTTCCTCTCTCACAAGTTCGACCACTTAGTTTCGTCGAACACATACGGTTTCGAGTAGCATCGCCACAGATTTCCGAGAACAGGCGTTTATCGTGGCACACTATCGATCACTTAGTTTCAGATAGAACAATTAGTTTTAAATGGAACTAAGTTTCGCATCTGGAGTTTCCTCTCTCACAAGGTCAACCACATAGTTTCGTCGAACACATACGGTTTCGAGTGGCATCGCCACAGATTGCAGAGAACAGGCGTTTCTCCTGGCACAGTATCGAACACTTAGTTTCAGATAGAACGATTAGTTTAAAATGGAACTAAGTTTCGCATCTTGAGTTTCCTCTCTCACAAGGTCGACCACTTAGTTTCGTCGAACACATTCGGTTTCGAGTAGCATCGCCACAGATTTCAGAGAACAGGCGCTTCTCCTGGCACAGTATCGAACACTTAGATTCAGATAGAACAATTAGTTTAAAATGGAACTATGTGTCGCATCTGGAGTTTCCTCTCTCACACGGTCGACGACTTAGTTTCGTTGAACACATTCGGTTTCGAGTGGCATCGCCACAGATTTCAGAGAACAGGCGTTTCTCCTGGCAGTGTATCGATCACTTAGTTTCAGATAGAACAATTAGTTTAAAATGGAACTAAGTTTCGCATCTGGAGTTTCCTCTCCCACAAGGTCGACCATTTAGTTTCCTCGAACACATACGGTTTCGAGTAGCATCGCCACAGATTTCAGTGAACAGGCGCTTCTCCTGGCACTGTATCGAACACTTAGTTTCAGATAGAACAATTAGTTTAAAATGGAACTATGTTTCGCATCTGGAGTTTCCTCTCTCACAAGGTCGACCACTTAGTTTCGTTGAACTCATACGGTTTCGAGTGGCAACGCCACATATTTCAGAGGACAGGCGCTTCTCCTGGCACAGTATCGAACACATAGTTTCAGATAGAACAATTAGTTTAAAATGGAACTAAGTTTCGCATCTAGATATTCCTCTCTCACAAGGTCGACCACTTAGTTTCGTCGAACACACACGGTTTCGAGTGGCGTCGCCACAGATTTCAGAGAACAGGCGCTTCTCCTGGCACAGTATCGAACACTTAGATTCAGATAGAACAATTAGTTTAAAATGGAACTATGTGTCGCATCTGGAGTTTCCTCTCTTACAAGGTCGACGACTTAGTTTCGTTGAACACATTCGGTTTCGAGTGGCATCGCCACAGATTTCAGAGAACAGGCGTTTCTCCTGGCACTGTATCGAACACTTAGTTTCAGATAGAACAATTAGTTTAAAATGGAACTAAGTTTCGCATCTGGAGTTTCCTCTCCCACAAGGTCGACCACTTAGTTTCCTCGAACACATACGGTTTCGAGTAGCATCGCCACAGATTTCAGTGAACAGGCGCATCTCCTGGCACTGTGTCGAACACTTAGTTTCAGATAGAACAATTAGTTTAAAATGGAACTATGTTCCGCATCTGGAGTTTCCTCTATCACAAGGTCGACCACTTAGTTTCGTTGAACACATACGGTTTCGAGTGGCAACGCCACATATTTCAGAGGACAGGCGCTTCTCCTGGCACAGTATCGAACACTTAGTTTCAGATAGAACGATTAGTTTAAAAAGGAACTAAGTTTCGCATCTGGAGTTTCCTCTCTCACAAGGTCGACCACTTAGTTTCGTCGAACACATACGGTTTCCAGTAGCATCGCCACAGATTTCAGAGAACAGGCGCTTCTCCTGGCACAGTACCGAACACTTAGATTCAGATAGAACATTTAGTTTAAAATGGAACTGTGTGTCGCATCTGGAGTTTCCTCTCCCACAATATTTCAGAGGACAGGCGCTTCTCCTGGCACAGTATCGAACACATAGTTTCAGATAGAACAATTAGTTTAAAATGGAACTAAGTTTCGCATCTAGATATTCCTCTCTCACAAGGTCGACCACTTAGTTTCGTCGAACACACACGGTTTCGAGTGGCGTCGCCACAGATTTCAGAGAACAGGCGCTTCTCCTGGCACAGTATCGAACACTTAGTTTCGGATAGAACGATTAGTTTAAAATGGAACTAAGTTTCGCATCTGGAGTTTCCTCTCTCACAAGGTCGACCACATAGTTTCGTCGAACACATACGGTTTCGAGTGGCATCGCCACAGATTGCAGAGAACAGGCGTTTCTCCTGGCACAGTATCGAACACTTAGTTTCAGATAGAACGATTAGTTTAAAATGGAACTAAGTTTCGCATCTGGAGTTTCCTCTCTCACAAGGTCGACAACTTAGTTTCGTCGAACACATTCGGTTTCGAGTAGCATCGCCACAGATTTCAGAGAACAGGCGCTTCTCCTGGCACAGTATCGAACACTTAGATTCAGATAGAACAATTAGTTTAAAATGGAACTAAGTTTCGCATCTGGAGTTTCCTCTCCCACAAGGTCGACCACTTAGTTTCCTCGAACACATACGGATTCGAGTAGCATCGCCACAGATTTCAGAGAACAGGCGCTTCTCCTGGCCCTGTATTGAACACTTAGTATCAGATCGGACAATTAGTTTAAAATAGAAATAAACTTCGCATCTGGAGTTTGCACTCTCACAAGGTCGACCACTTAGTTTCGTCGAACACACACGGTTTCGAGTGGCGTCGCCACAGATTTCAGAGAACAGGCGCTTCTCCTGGCACAGTATCGAACACTTAGATTCAGATAGAACAATTAGTTTAAAATGGAACTAAGTTTCGCATCTGGAGTTTCCTCTCTCACAAGGTCGACAACTTAGTTTCGTCGAACACATTAGGTTTCGAGTAGCATCGCCACAGATTTCAGAGAACAGGCGCTTCTCCTGGCACAGTATCGAACACTTAGATTCAGATAGAACAATTAGTTTAAAATGGAACTAAGTTTCGCATCTGGAGTTTCCTCTCTCAAAAGGTCGACCACTTAGTTTCGTGGAACACTTAGGGTTTCGAGTAGCATCGCGACAGATTTCAGAGAACAGGCGCGTCTTCTGGTACTGTATCGAACACTTAGTTTCAGATGGAACACTTAGCTTTAAATGGAACTAAATTTCGCTGCTGGAGTTTCCTCTCTCACAAGGTCGACTACTTAGTTTCGTCGAACACATACAGTTTCGAGTGGTATCGCCACAGATTTCGCAGAACAGGCGCTTCTCCTGGCACAGTATCGAACACTTAGATTCAGATAGAACAATTAGTTTAAAATGGAACTAAGTTTCGCATCTGGAGTTTCCTCTCTCACAAGGTCGACCCCTTAGATTCGTCGAACACATACGGTTTCGAGTGGCATCGCCACAGATTGCAGAGAACAGGCGTTTCTCCTGGCACAGTATCGAACACTTAGTTTCAGATAGAACGATTAGTTTAAAATGGAACTAAGTTTCGCATCTGGAGTTTCCTCTCTCACAAGGTCGACAACTTAGTTTCGTCGAACACATTCGGTTTCGAGTAGCATCGCCACAGATTTCAGAGAACAGGCGCTTCTCCTGGCACAGTATCGAACACTTAGATTCAGATAGAACAATTAGTTTAAAATGGAACTAAGTTTCGCATCTGGAGTTTCCTCTCCCACAAGGTCGACCACTTAGTTTCCTCGAACACATACGGTTTCGAGTAGCATCGCCACAGATTTCAGTGAACAGGCGCATCTCCTGGCACTGTATCGAACACTTAGTTTCAGATAGAACAATTAGTTTAAAATGGAACTATGTTCCGCATCTGGAGTTTCCTCTCTCACAAGGTCGACCACTTAGTTTCGTTGAACACATACGGTTTCGAGTGGCAACGCCACATATTTCAGAGGACAGGCGCTTCTCCTGGCACAGTATCGAACACTTAGTTTCAGATAGAACGATTAGTTTAAAAAGGAACTAAGTTTCGCATCTGGAGTTTCCTCTCTCACAAGGTCGACCACTTAGTTTCGTCGAACACATACGGTTTCGAGTAGCATCGCCACAGATTTCAGAGAACAGGCGCTTCTCCTGGCACAGTACCGAACACTTAGATTCAGATAGAACATTTAGTTTAAAATGGAACTGTGTGTCGCATCTGGAGTTTCCTCTCCCACAATATTTCAGAGGACAGGCGCTTCTCCTGGCACAGTATCGAACACATAGTTTCAGATAGAACAATTAGTTTAAAATGGAACTAAGTTTCGCATCTAGATATTCCTCTCTCACAAGGTCGACCACTTAGTTTCGTCGAACACACACGGTTTCGAGTGGTGTCGCCACAGATTTCAGAGAACAGGCGCTTCTCCTGGCACAGTATCGAACACTTAGTTTCGGATAGAACGATTAGTTTAAAATGGAACTAAGTTTCGCATCTGGAGTTTCCTCTCTCACAAGGTCGACCACATAGTTTCGTCGAACACATACGGTTTCGAGTGGCGTCGCCACAGATTTCAGAGAACAGGCGCTTCTGCTGGCACAGTATCGAACACTTAGATTCAGATAGAACAATTAGTTTAAAATGGAACTAAGTTTCGCATCTGGAGTTTCCTCTCTCACAAGGTCGACAACTTAGTTTCGTCGAACACATTCGGTTTCGAGTAGCATCGCCACAGATTTCAGAGAACAGGCGCTTCTCCTGGCACAGTATCGAACACTTAGATTCAGATAGAACAATTAGTTTAAAATGGAACTAAGTTTCGCATCTGGAGTTCCTCTCTCACAAGGTCGACAACTTAGTTTCGTCGAACACATACAATTTCGAGTGGTATCGCCACAGATTTCGCAGAACGGCGTTTCTCCTGGCACAGTATCGAACACATAGTTTCAGCTAGAACAATTAGTTTAAAATGGTACTATGTTTCGCATCTGGAGTTGCCTCTTTCACAAGGCTACCACTTAGTTTCGTCGAACACATACGGTTTGGAGTAGCATCGCCACAGATTTCAGAGAACAGGCGCTTCTCCTGGCACAGTATCGAACACTTAGTTACAGATAGAACAATTAGTTTAAAATGGTACTATGTTTCGCATCTGGAGTTTTCTCTTTCACAAGGCGACCACTTAGTTTCGTCGAACACATACGGTTTCGAGTGCGCATCGCCACAGATTTCAGAGAACAGGCGCCTCTCATGGCACAGTATCGAACACTTAGATTCAGATAGAACAATTAGTTTAAAATGGAACTAAGTTTCGCATCTGGAGTTTCCTCTCCCACAAGTTCGACCACTTAGTTTCCTCGAACACATACGGTTTCGAGTAGCATCGCCACAGATTTCAGTGAACAGGCGCATCTCCTGGCACTGTATCGAACACTTAGATTCAGATAGAACATTTAGTTTAAAATGGAACTGTGTGTCGCATCTGGAGTTTCCTCTCCCACAATATTTCAGAGGACAGGCGCTTCTCCTGGCACAGTATCGAACACATAGTTTCAGATAGAACAATTAGTTTAAAATGGAACTAAGTTTCGCATCTAGATATTCCTCTCTCACAAGGTCGACCACTTAGTTTCGTCGAACACACACGGTTTCGAGTGGTGTCGCCACAGATTTCAGAGAACAGGCGCTTCTCCTGGCACAGTATCGAACACTTAGTTTCGGATAGAACGATTAGTTTAAAATGGAACTAAGTTTCGCATCTGGAGTTTCCTCTCTCACAAGGTCGACCACATAGTTTCGTCGAACACATACGGTTTCGAGTGGCGTCACCACAGATTTCAGAGAACAGGCGCTTCTGCTGGCACAGTATCGAACACTTAGATTCAGATAGAACAATTAGTTTAAAATGGAACTATGTTTCGCATCTGGAGTTTCCTCTCTCACAAGGTCGACAACTTAGTTTCGTCGAACACATTCGGTTTCGAGTAGCATCGCCACAGATTTCAGAGAACAGGCGCTTCTCCTGGCACAGTATCGAACACTTAGATTCAGATAGAACAATTAGTTTAAAATGGAACTAAGTTTCGCATCTGGAGTTTCCTCTCCCACAAGGTCGACCACTTAGTTTCGTCGAACAGATACAATTTCGAGTGGTATCGCCACAGATTTCGCAGAACGGCGTTTCTCCTGGCACAGTATCGAACACATAGTTTCAGCTAGAACAATTAGTTTAAAATGGTACTATGTTTCGCATCTGGAGTTGCCTCTTTCACAAGGCTACCACTTAGTTTCGTCGAACACATACGGTTTGGAGTAGCATCGCCACAGATTTCAGAGAACAGGCGCCTCTCCTGGCACAGTATCGAACACTTAGTTACAGATAGAACAATTAGTTTAAAATGGTACTATGTTTCGCATCTGGAGTTTTCTCTTTCACAAGGCGACCACTTAGTTTCGTCGAACACATACGGTTTCGAGTGCGCATCGCCACAGATTTCAGAGAACAGGCGCCTCTCATGGCACAGTATCGAACACTTAGATTCAGATAGAACAATTAGTTTAAAATGGAACTAAGTTTCGCATCTGGAGTTTCCTCTCCCACAAGTTCGACCACTTAGTTTCCTCGAACACATACGGTTTCGAGTAGCATCGCCACAGATTTCAGTGAACAGGCGCATCTCCTGGCACTGTATCGAACACTTAGTTTCAGATAGAACAATTAGTTTAAAATGGAACTATGTTCCGCATCTGGAGTTTCCTCTCTCACAAGGTCGACCACTTAGTTTCGTTGAACACATACGGTTTCGAGTGGCAACGCCACATATTTCAGAGGACAGGCGCTTCTCCTGGCACAGTATCGAACACTTAGTTTCAGATAGAACGATTAGTTTAAAAAGGAACTAAGTTTCGCATCTGGAGTTTCCTCTCTCACAAGGTCGACCACTTAGTTTCGTCGAACACATACGGTTTCGAGTAGCATCGCCACAGATTTCAGAGAACAGGCGCTTCTCCTGGCACAGTACCGAACACTTAGATTCAGATAGAACATTTAGTTTAAAATGGAACTGTGTGTCGCATCTGGAGTTTCCTCTCCCACAATATTTCAGAGGACAGGCGCTTCTCCTGGCACAGTATCGAACACATAGTTTCAGATAGAACAATTAGTTTAAAATGGAACTAAGTTTCGCATCTAGATATTCCTCTCTCACAAGGTCGACCACTTAGTTTCGTCGAACACACACGGTTTCGAGTGGCGTCGCCACAGATTTCAGAGAACAGGCGCTTCTCCTGGCACAGTATCGAACACTTAGTTTCGGATAGAACGATTAGTTTAAAATGGAACTAAGTTTCGCATCTGGAGTTTCCTCTCTCACAAGGTCGACCACATAGTTTCGTCGAACACATACGGTTTCGAGTGGCGTCGCCACAGATTTCAGAGAACAGGCGCTTCTGCTGGCACAGTATCGGACACTTAGATTCAGATAGAACAATTAGTTTAAAATGGAACTAAGTTTCGCATCTGGAGTTTCCTCTCTCACAAGGTCGACAACTTAGTTTCGTCGAACACATTCGGTTTCGAGTAGCATCGCCACAGATTTCAGAGAACAGGCGCTTCTCCTGGCACAGTATCGAACACTTAGATTCAGATAG
Organism: Nysson spinosus; assembly: GCA_910591585.2. NCBI lineage: Eukaryota > Metazoa > Arthropoda > Insecta > Hymenoptera > Crabronidae > Nysson > Nysson spinosus. The sequence goes on along the minus strand of CAJUYC020000093.1, from coordinate 989,503 downwards.
AACAATTAGTTTAAAATGGAACTAAGTTTCGCATCTGGAGTTTCCTCTCCCACAAGGTCGACCACTTAGTTTCGTCGAACACATACAGTTTCGAGTGGTATCGCCACAGATTTCGCAGAACGGCGTTTCTCCTGGCACAGTATCGAACACATAGTTTCAGCTAGAACAATTAGTTTAAAATGGTACTATGTTTCGCATCTGGAGTTGCCTCTTTCACAAGGCTACCACTTAGTTTCGTCGAACACATACGGTTTGGAGTAGCATCGCCACAGATTTCAGAGAACAGGCGCCTCTCCTGGCACAGTATCGAACACTTAGTTACAGATAGAACAATTAGTTTAAAATGGTACTATGTTTCGCATCTGGAGTTTTCTCTTTCACAAGGCGACCACTTAGTTTCGTCGAACACATACGGTTTCGAGTGCGCATCGCCACAGATTTCAGAGAACAGGCGCCTCTCCTGGCACAGTATCGAACACTTAGTTTCAGATAGAACAATTTGTTTAAAATGGAACTAAGTTTCGCATCTGGAGATTCCTCTCCCACAAGGTCGACCACTTAGTTTCCTCGAACACTTACGGTTTCGAGTAGCATCGCCAGAGATTTCAGAGAACAGGTGCTTCTACTGGCACAGTATCGAACACTAAATATCGTATAGAACAATTAGTTTAAAATGGAACTAATTTTCGCATCTGGGGTTTCTTCTCTCACCAGGTCGTCCACTTAGTTTCGTCGAACCCATACAGTTTCGAGTGGTATCGCCACAGATTTCGCAGAACGGCGTTTCTCCTGGCACATTATCGAACACATATTTTCAGAGAGAACAATTAGTTTAAAATGGAACTAATTTTCGCATCTGGAGTTTCTTCTCTCACAAGGTCGACCACTTAGTTTCGACGAACACATACGGTTTCGAGTGTTATCGCCACAGATTTCAGAGAACAGGCGCTTCGCCTGGCACAGTATCGAACACTGATTTCAGACAGAACAATTAGTTTAAGATGGAACTATGTTTCGCATCTGGAGTATCCTCTCTCACAAGATCAACCACTTAGGTTCGTCGAACAATTACGGTTTCGAGTGGCATCGCCACACATTTCAGAGAACAGGCGCTTCTCCTGGCACAGTATCGAACACTTAGTTTCAGATAGAACAATTAGTTTAAAATGGAACTAAGTTTCGCATCTGGAGTTTCCTCTCCCACAAGGTCGACCACTTAGTTTCCTCGAACACATACGGTTTCGAGTAGCATCGCCACAGATTTCAGAGAACAGGCGCTTCCCCTGGCACAGTATCGATCACTTAGTTTCAGATAGAACAATTAGTTTAAAATGGAACTAAGTTTCGCATCTGGAGTATCCTCTCTCACAAGGCGACCACTTAGTTTCGTCGAACACATACGGTTTCGAGTAGCATCGCGACAGATTTCCGAGAACAGGCACTTCTCCTGGCACAGTATCGAACACTTAGTGTCAGATAGAACAATCAGTTTAAAATGGAACTAAGTTTCGCATCTGGAGTTAACTCTCTCACCATGTCAGCAACTTAGTTTCGTTGCACACATACGGTTTCGAGCGGCATCGCGACAGATTTCAGAGAACAGGCGCTTCTCCTGGCACAGTATCGAATACTTAGTTTCAGATAGAACAATTAGTTTAAAATGGAACTAAGTTTCGCATCTGGAGTTTCCTCTCTCACAAGGTCGGTCACTTCGTTTCGTCGAACACATACGGTTTCGAGTAGCATCGCCACAGATTTCTGAGAACAGGCGCTTCTCTTGGCACAGTATCGAACACTTAGTTTCAGATAGAACAATTTGTTTAAAATGGAACTAAGTTTCGCATCTGGAGATTCCTCTCTAACAAGGTCGACCACTTAGTTTCGTCGAACACATACGGTTTCGAGGGCATCGCCACAGATTTCAGAGAACAGGCGCTTCTCCTGGCACAGTATCAGACACTTAGTATCAGATAGAACAATTAGTTTAAAATGGAACTAAGTTTCGCATCTGAAGTTTCCTCTCTCACAAGGTCGACCATTTAGTTTCGTCGAACACATACGGTTTCGAGGGCATCGCCACAGATTTCAGAGAACAGGCGCTTCTCCTGGCACAGTATCAGACACATAGTTTCAGATAGAAGAATTAGTTTGAAATGGAACTAAGTTTCGCATCTGGAGTTTCCTCTCTCACAAGATCAACCACTTAGTTTCCTCGAACACATAAGGTTTCGAGTGGCATCGCCACACATTTCAGAGAACAGGCGCCTCTCCTGGCACAGTATCGAACACATAGTTTCAGATAGAACAATTAGTCTAAAATTGTACTAAATTTCGCATCTGGAGTTTCTTCCCTCACAACGCGACCACTTAATTTCGACGAACACCTACGATTTCGAGTGGCATCGCCACAGATTTCAGAGAACAGGCGCTTCTCCTGGCATAGTATCGAACACTTAGTTTCAGGTAGAACAATTAGTTTAAAATGGTACTAAGTTTCGCATCTGGAATTTCCTCTTTCACAAGGCGACAACTTAATTTCGTCGAACACATACGGTTTCGAGTAGCATCGCGACAGATTTCCGAGAACAGGCACTTCTCCTGGCACAGTATCGAACACTTAGTGTCAGATAGAACAATCAGTTTAAAATGGAACTAAGTTTCGCATCTGGAGTTAACTCTCTCACCATGTCGGCAACTTAGTTTCGTTGCACACATACGGTTTCGAGCGGCATCGCGACAGATTTCAGAGAACAGGCGCTTCTCTTGGCACAGTATCGAATACTTAGTTTCAGATAGAACAATTAGTTTAAAATGGAACTAAGTTTCGCATCTGGAGTTTCCTCTCTCACAAGGTCGGTCACTTCGTTTCGTCGAACACATACGGTTTCGAGTAGCATCGCCACAGATTTCTGAGAACAGGCGCTTCTCTTGGCACAGTATCGAACACTTAGTTTCAGATAGAACAATTTGTTTAAAATGGAACTAAGTTTCGCATCTGGAGATTCCTCTCCCACAAGGTCGGCCACTTAGTTTCGTCGAACACATACGGTTTCGAGTGGCATCGCCCGAGATTTCAGAGAACAGGCGCTACTCCTGGCACAGTATCAAATACTTAGTTTCAGATAGAACAATTAGTTTAAATGGAACTAAGTTTCACATCTGGAGTTTCCTCTCTCACAAGGTCGACCACTTAGTTTCGACGAAACACATACGGTTTCGAGTAGCATCGCCACAGATTTCAGAGAACAGGCGCTTCTTCTGGCACAGTATCGAAAACTTAGTTTCAGATAGAACAATTAATTTAAAATGGAACTAAGTTTCGCATCTGAAGTTTCCTATCTCACAAGGTCGGCCACTTAGTTTCGTCGAACACATACGGTTTCGAGTGGCATCGCCCGAGATTTCGGAGAACAGGCGCTACTCCTGGCACAGTATCGAATACTTAGTTTCAGATAGAACAATTAGTTTAAATGGAACTATGTATCACATCTGGAGTTTCCTCTCTCACAAGGTCGACCACTTAGTTTCGACGAAACACATACGGTTTCGAGTGGCATCGCCACAGATTTCAGAGAACAGCCGCTTCTCGTGGCACAGTATCGAACACTTAGTTTCAGATAGAACAATTAGTTTAAAATGGAACTATGTTTCGCATTTGGAGTTTCCTCTCTCGCAAGGTGGACCACTTAGTTTCGTCGACCACATACGGTTTCGAGTAGCATCGCCACAGATTTCAGAGGACAGGCGCTTCTCCTGGCACAGTATCGAACACTTAGTATCAGATAGAACAATAAGTTTAAAATGGAACTATGCCTCGCATCTTGTGTTTCCTCTCTCACAAGGTGGACCAATTAGTTTCGTCGACCACATACGGTTTCGAATAGCATCGCCACAGATTTCAGAGGACAGGCGCTTCTCCTGGCACAGTATCGAACACTTAGTATCAGATAGAACTATTAGTTTAAAATGGAACTAAGTTTCGCATCTGGGGTTACCTCTCCCACAAGGTCGATCACTTAGTTTCGTCGAAGACATACGGTTTCGAGGGGCATCGCCACAGATTTCAGAGAACAGGCGCTCCGGCTGGCACAGTATCGAAAACTTAGTTTCAGATAGAACAATTAATTTAAAATGGAACTAAGTTTCGCATCTGAAGTTTCCTATCCCACAAGGTCGGCCACTTAGTTTCGTCGAACACATACGGTTTCGAGTGGCATCGCCCGAGATTTCAGAGAACAGGCGCTACTCCTGGCACAGTAGCAAATACTTAGTTTCAGATAGAACAATTAGTTTAAATGGAACTAAGTTTCACATCTGGAGTTTCCTCTCTCACAAGGTCGACCACTTAGTTTCGTCGAAACACATACGGTTTCGAGTAGCATCGCCACAGATTTAAGAGAAAAGTCGCTTCTCCTGGCACAGTATCGAACACTTAGTTTCAGATAGAACAATTAGTTTAAAATGGAACTATGTTTCGCATCCGGAGTTTCCTCTCTCACCATGTCGACCACTTAGTTTCGTCGAACACATACAGTTTCGAGTAGCATCGCCACAGATTTCAAAAAACAGGCGCTTCTCCTGGCACAGTATCGAACACTTAGATTCACATAGAACAATTAGTTTAAAATGGAACTAAGTTTCGCAACTGGAGTTTCCTCTCTCACAAGGCGGCCACATAGTTTCGTGGAACACATTCTGTTTCGAGTAGCATCGCCACAGATTTCAGAGAACAGGCGCTTCTCCTGGCACAGTATCGAACACTTAGTTTCGGAGAGAACAATTAGTTTAAAATGGAAATATACTTCGCATTTGGAGTTTCCTCTCTCACAAGGTCGACCACTTAGTTTCGTCGAACTCATACTGTTTCGAGTGGCATCGCCACACATTTCAGAGGACAGGCGCTTCTCCTGGCACAGTATCGAACACTTAGTTTCAGTTAGAACAATTAGTTTAAAATGGAACTATGTTTCGCATTTGGAGTTTCCTCTCTCGCAAGGTGGACCACTTAGTTTCGTCAAACACATACGGTTTCGAGTGGCATCGCCACAGATTTCAGAGAACAGGCGCTTCTCCTGGCACAGTATCGAACACTTAGTTTCAGAGAGAACAATTAGTTTAAAATGGAATTAAGTTTCGCATCTGGAGTATCCTCTCTCACAAGATCAACCACTTAGTTTCGTCGAAAACATACGGTTTCGAGTGGCATCGCCACACATTTCAGGGAGCTGGCGCTTCTCCTGGCACAGTATCGAACACTTAGTTTCAGATAGAACAATTAGTTTAAAATGGTACTAACTTTCGCATCTGGAGTTTCCTCCCTCACAAGGTCGACCACGTAGTATCGTCGAACACATACGGTTTCGAGTGGCATCGCCACAGATTTCAGAGAACAGCCGCTTCTCCTGGCACAGTATCGAACACTTAGTTTCAGATAGAACAATTAGTTTAAAATGGTACTAACTTTCGCATCTGGAGTTTCCTATCTCACAAGGTCGGCCACTTAGTTTCGTCGAACACATACGGTTTCGAGTGGCATCGCCACAGATTTCAGAGAACAGCCGCTTCTCCTGGCACAGTATCGAACACTTAGCTTCAGATAGAACAATTAGTTTAAAATGGTACTAAGTTTCGCATCTGGAGTTTCCTCTCTCACAAGGTCGACCACTTAGTTTCGTCGAACACATACGGTTTCGAGTGGCATCGCCACAGATTTCAGAGAACAGCCGCTTCTCCTGGCACAGTATCGAACACTTAGTTTCAGATAGAACAATTAGTTTAAAATGGAACTAAGTTTCGCAGCTGGAGTTTCCTCTCTCACAAGTTCGACTACTTAGTTTCGTCGGACTCATACTGTTTCGAGTGGCATCGCCACACATTTCAGAGGACAGGCGCTTCTCCTGGCACAGTATCGAACACTTAGTTTCAGATAGAACAATTAGTTTAAAATGGAACTATGTTTCGCATTTGGAGTTTCCTCTCTCGCAAGGTGGACCACTTAGTTTCGTCAAACACATACGGTTTCGAGTGGCATCGCCACAGATTTCAGAGAACAGGCGCTTCCCCTGGCACAGTATCGAACACTTAGTTTCAGATAGAACAATTAGTTTAAAATGGAACTATGTTTCGCATTTGGAGTTTCCTCTCTCGCAAGGTGGACCACTTAGTTTCGTCAAACACATACGGTTTCGAGTGGCATCGCCACAGATTTCAGAGAACAGGCGCTTCCCCTGGCACAGTATCGAACACTTAGTTTCAGATAGAACAATTAGTTTAAAATGGAACTATGTTTCGCATTTGGAGTTTCCTCTCTCGCAAGGTGGACCACTTAGTTTCGTCAAACACATACGGTTTCGAATGGCATCGCCACAGATTTCAGAGAACAGGCGCTTCTCCTGGCACAGTATCGAACACTTAGTTTCAGAGAGAACAATTAGTTTAAAATGGAATTAAGTTTCGCATCTGGAGTATCCTCTCTCACAAGATCAACCACTTAGTTTCGTCGAAAACATACGGTTTCGAGTGGCATCGCCACACATTTCAGGGGGCTGGCGCTTCTCCTGGCACAGTATCGAACACTTAGTTTCAGATAGAACAATTAGTTTAAAATGGTACTAAGTTTCGCATCTGGAGTTTCCTCTCTCACAAGGTCGACCACTTAGTTTCGTCAAACACATACGGTTTCGAGTAGCATCGCCACAGATTTCAGAGAACAGGCGCTTCTCCTGGCACAGTACCGAACACTTAGTTTCAGAGCGAAAAATTAGTTTAAAATGGTACTAAGTTTCGCATCTGGAGTTTCCTCTCTCACAAGGTCGACCACTTAGTTTGTTCGAACTCATACGGTTTCGAGTTGTATCGCCAGAGATCTCAGAGCACAGGCGGTTCTCCTGGCACAGTATCGAACACTTAGTTTCAGAGAGAACAATTAGTTTAAAATGGAATTATGTTTCGCATCTGGAGTATCCTCTCTCACAAGATCAACCACTTAGTTTCGTTGAACACATACGGTTTCGAGTAGCATCGCCACAGATTTCAGAGAACAGGCGCTTCTCCTGGCACAGTATCGAACACTTAGTTTCAGAGAGAACAATTAGTTTAAATTGGAACTATGTTTCGCCTTTGGAGTTTCCTCTCTCGCAAGGTGGACCACTTAGTTTCGTCGAACACATACGGTTTCGAGTGGCATCGCCACAGATTTCAGAGAACAGCCGCTTCTCCTGGCACAGTATCGAACCGTTAGTTTCAGATAGAACAATTTGTTTAAAATGGAACTAAGTTTCGCATCTGGAGATTCCTCTCCCACAAGGTCGGCCACTTAGTTTCGTCGAACACATACGGTTTCGAGTGGCATCGCCCGAGATTTCAGAGAACAGGCGCTACTCCTGGCACAGTATCAAATACTTAGTTTCAGATAGAACAATTAGTTTAAATGGAACTAAGTTTCACATCTGGAGTTTCCTCTCTCACAAGGTCGACCACTTAGTTTCGACGAAACACATACGGTTTCGAGTAGCATCGCCACAGATTTCAGAGAACAGGCGCTTCTTCTGGCACAGTATCGAAAACTTAGTTTCAGATAGAACAATTAATTTAAAATGGAACTAAGTTTCGCATCTGAAGTTTCCTATCTCACAAGGTCGGCCACTTAGTTTCGTCGAACACATACGGTTTCGAGTGGCATCGCCCGAGATTTCGGAGAACAGGCGCTACTCCTGGCACAGTATCGAATACTTAGTTTCAGATAGAACAATTAGTTTAAATGGAACTATGTATCACATCTGGAGTTTCCTCTCTCACAAGGTCGACCACTTAGTTTCGACGAAACACATACGGTTTCGAGTGGCATCGCCACAGATTTCAGAGAACAGCCGCTTCTCGTGGCACAGTATCGAACACTTAGTTTCAGATAGAACAATTAGTTTAAAATGGAACTATGTTTCGCATTTGGAGTTTCCTCTCTCGCAAGGTGGACCACTTAGTTTCGTCGACCACATACGGTTTCGAGTAGCATCGCCACAGATTTCAGAGGACAGGCGCTTCTCCTGGCACAGTATCGAACACTTAGTATCAGATAGAACAATAAGTTTAAAATGGAACTATGCCTCGCATCTTGTGTTTCCTCTCTCACAAGGTGGACCAATTAGTTTCGTCGACCACATACGGTTTCGAATAGCATCGCCACAGATTTCAGAGGACAGGCGCTTCTCCTGGCACAGTATCGAACACTTAGTATCAGATAGAACTATTAGTTTAAAATGGAACTAAGTTTCGCATCTGGGGTTACCTCTCCCACAAGGTCGATCACTTAGTTTCGTCGAAGACATACGGTTTCGAGGGGCATCGCCACAGATTTCAGAGAACAGGCGCTCCTGCTGGCACAGTATCGAAAACTTAGTTTCAGATAGAACAATTAATTTAAAATGGAACTAAGTTTCGCATCTGAAGTTTCCTATCCCACAAGGTCGGCCACTTAGTTTCGTCGAACACATACGGTTTCGAGTGGCATCGCCCGAGATTTCAGAGAACAGGCGCTACTCCTGGCACAGTAGCAAATACTTAGTTTCAGATAGAACAATTAGTTTAAATGGAACTAAGTTTCACATCTGGAGTTTCCTCTCTCACAAGGTCGACCACTTAGTTTCGACGAAACACATACGGTTTCGAGTAGCATCGCCACAGATTTAAGAGAAAAGTCGCTTCTCCTGGCACAGTATCGAACACTTAGTTTCAGGTAGAACAATTAGTTTAAAATGGAACTATGTTTCGCATCCGGAGTTTCCTCTCTCACCATGTCGACCACTTAGTTTCGTCGAACACATACAGTTTCGAGTAGCATCGCCACAGATTTCAAAAAACAGGCGCTTCTCCTGGCACAGTATCGAACACTTAGATTCACATAGAACAATTAGTTTAAAATGGAACTAAGTTTCGCAACTGGAGTTTCCTCTCTCACAAGGCGGCCACATAGTTTCGTGGAACACATTCTGTTTCGAGTAGCATCGCCACAGATTTCAGAGAACAGGCGCTTCTCCTGTCACAGTATCGAACACTTAGTTTCGGAGAGAACAATTAGTTTAAAATGGAAATATACTTCGCATTTGGAGTTTCCTCTCTCACAAGGTCGACCACTTAGTTTCGTCGGACTCATACTGTTTCGAGTGGCATCGCCACACATTTCAGAGGACAGGCGCTTCTCCTGGCACAGTATCGAACACTTAGTTTCAGTTAGAACAATTAGTTTAAAATGGAACTATGTTTCGCATTTGGAGTTTCCTCTCTCACAAGGTGGACCACTTACTTTCGTCAAACACATACGGTTTCGAGTGGCATCGCCACAGATTTCAGAGAACAGGCGCTTCTCCTGGCACAGTATCGAACACTTAGTTTCAGAGAGAACAATTAGTTTAAAATGGAATTAAGTTTCGCATCTGGAGTATCCTCTCTCACAAGATCAACCACTTAGTTTCGTCGAAAACATACGGTTTCGAGTGGCATCGCCACACATTTCAGGGAGCTGGCGCTTCTCCTGGCACAGTATCGAACACTTAGTTTCAGATAGAACAATTAGTTTAAAATGGTACTAACTTTCGCATCTGGAGTTTCCTCCCTCACAAGGTCGACCACGTAGTATCGTCGAACACATACGGTTTCGAGTGGCATCGCCACAGATTTCAGAGAACAGCCGCTTCTCCTGGCACAGTATCGAACACTTAGTTTCAGATAGAACAATTAGTTTAAAATGGTACTAACTTTCGCATCTGGAGTTTCCTATCTCACAAGGTCGGCCACTTAGTTTCGTCGAACACATACGGTTTCGAGTGGCATCGCCACAGATTTCAGAGAACAGCCGCTTCTCCTGGCACAGTATCGAACACTTAGCTTCAGATAGAACAATTAGTTTAAAATGGTACTAAGTTTCGCATCTGGAGTTTCCTCTCTCACAAGGTCGACCACTTAGTTTCGTCGAACACATACGGTTTCGAGTGGCATCGCCACAGATTTCAGAGAACAGCCGCTTCTCCTGGCACAGTATCGAACACTTAGTTTCAGATAGAACAATTAGTTTAAAATGGAACTAAGTTTCGCAGCTGGAGTTTCCTCTCTCACAAGTTCGACTACTTAGTTTCGTCGGACTCATACTGTTTCGAGTGGCATCGCCACACATTTCAGAGGACAGGCGCTTCTCCTGGCACAGTATCGAACACTTAGTTTCAGATAGAACAATTAGTTTAAAATGGAACTATGTTTCGCATTTGGAGTTTCCTCTCTCGCAAGGTGGACCACTTAGTTTCGTCAAACACATACGGTTTCGAGTGGCATCGCCACAGATTTCAGAGAACAGGCGCTTCTCCTGGCACAGTATCGAACACTTAGTTTCAGATAGAACAATTAGTTTAAAATGGAACTATGTTTCGCATTTGGAGTTTCCTCTCTCGCAAGGTGGACCACTTAGTTTCGTCAAACACATACGGTTTCGAGTGGCATCGCCACAGATTTCAGAGAACAGGCACTTCCCCTGGCACAGTATCGAACACTTAGTTTCAGATAGAACAATTAGTTTAAAATGGAACTATGTTTCGCATTTGGAGTTTCCTCTCTCGCAAGGTGGACCACTTAGTTTCGTCAAACACATACGGTTTCGAATGGCATCGCCACAGATTTCAGAGAACAGGCGCTTCTCCTGGCACAGTATCGAACACTTAGTTTCAGAGAGAACAATTAGTTTAAAATGGAATTAAGTTTCGCATCTGGAGTATCCTCTCTCACAAGATCAACCACTTAGTTTCGTCGAAAACATACGGTTTCGAGTGGCATCGCCACACATTTCAGGGGGCTGGCGCTTCTCCTGGCACAGTATCGAACACTTAGTTTCAGATAGAACAATTAGTTTAAAATGGTACTAAGTTTCGCATCTGGAGTTTCCTCTCTCACAAGGTCGACCACTTAGTTTCGTCAAACACATACGGTTTCGAGTAGCATCGCCACAGATTTCAGAGAACAGGCGCTTCTCCTGGCACAGTATCGAACACTTAGTTTCAGAGCGAAAAATTAGTTTAAAATGGTACTAAGTTTCGCATCTGGAGTTTCCTCTCTCACAAGGTCGACCACTTAGTTTGTTCGAACTCATACGGTTTCGAGTTGTATCGCCAGAGATCTCAGAGCACAGGCGGTTCTCCTGGCACAGTATCGAACACTTAGTTTCAGAGAGAACAATTAGTTTAAAATGGAATTATGTTTCGCATCTGGAGTATCCTCTCTCACAAGATCAACCACTTAGTTTCGTTGAACACATACGGTTTCGAGTAGCATCGCCACAGATTTCAGAGAACAGGCGCTTCTCCTGGCACAGTATCGAACACTTAGTTTCAGAGAGAACAATTAGTTTAAATTGGAACTATGTTTCGCCTTTGGAGTTTCCTCTCTCGCAAGGTGGACCACTTAGTTTCGTCGAACACATACGGTTTCGAGTGGCATCGCCACAGATTTCAGAGAACAGCCGCTTCTCCTGGCACAGTATCGAACCGTTAGTTTCAGATAGAACAATTAGTTTAAAATTTGACTAACTTTCGCATCTGGAGTTTCCTATCTCACAAGGTCGGCCACTTAGTTTCGTCGAACACATACGGTTTCGAGTGGCATCGCCACAGATTTCAGAGAACAGCCGCTTCCCCTGGCACAGTATCGAACACTTAGTTTCAGATAGAACAATTAGTTTAAAATGGAACTAAGTGTTCGATACTGTGCCAGGGGAAGCGCCTGTTCTCTGAAATCTGTGGCGATGCCACTCGAAACCGTATGTGTTTGACGAAACTAAGTGGTCCACCTTGCGAGAGAGGAAACTCCAAATGCGAAACATAGTTCCATTTTAAACTAATTGTTCTCTCTGAAACTAAGTATTCGATACTGTGCCAGGAGAAGCGCCTGTTCTCTGAAATCTGTGGCGATGCCACTCGAAACCGTATGTGTTCGACGAAACTAAGTGGTCCACCTTGCGAGAGAGGAAACTCCAAAGGCGAAACATAGTTCCAATTTAAACTAATTGTTCTCTCTGAAACTAAGTGTTCGATACTGTGCCACGAGAAACGCCTGTTCTCTGAAATCTGTGGCGATGCCACTCGAAACCGTATGTGTTCGACGAAGCTAAGTGGCCGACCTTGTGAGATAGGAAACTCCAGATGCGAAAGTTAGTACCATTTTAAACTAATTGTTCTATCTGAAACTAAGTGTTCGATGCTGTGCCAGGAGAAGCGGCTGTTCTCTGAAATCTGTGGCGATGCCACTCGAAACCGTATGTGTTCGACGAAACTAAGTGGTCCACCTTGCGAGAGAGGAAACTCCAAAGGCGAAACATAGTTCCAATTTAAACTAATTGTTCTCTCTGAAACTAAGTGTTCGATACTGTGCCAGGAGAAGCGCCTGTTCTCTGAAATCTGTGGCGATGCTACTCGAAACCGTATGTGTTCAACGAAACTAAGTGGTTGATCTTGTGAGAGAGGATACTCCAGATGCGAAACATAATTCCATTTTAAACTAATTGTTCTCTCTGAAACTAAATGTTCGATACTGTGCCAGGAGAACCGCCTGTGCTCTGAGATCTCTGGCGATACAACTCGAAACCGTATGAGTTCGAACAAACTAAGTGGTCGACCTTGTGAGAGAGGAAACTCCAGATGCGAAACTTAGTACCATTTTAAACTAATTTTTCGCTCTGAAACTAAGTGTTCGGTACTGTGCCAGGAGAAGCGCCTGTTCTCTGAAATCTGTGGCGATGCTACTCGAAACCGTATGTGTTTGACGAAACTAAGTGGTCGACCTTGTGAGAGAGGAAACTCCAGATGCGAAACTTAGTACCATTTTAAACTAATTGTTCTATCTGAAACTAAGTGTTCGATACTGTGCCAGGAGAAGCGCCAGCCCCCTGAAATGTGTGGCGATGCCACTCGAAACCGTATGTTTTCGACGAAACTAAGTGGTTGATCTTGTGAGAGAGGATACTCCAGATGCGAAACTTAATTCCATTTTAAACTAATTGTTCTCTCTGAAACTAAGTGTTCGATACTGTGCCAGGAGAAGCGCCTGTTCTCTGAAATCTGTGGCGATGCCACTCGAAACCGTATGTGTTTGACGAAACTAAGTGGTCCACCTTGCGAGAGAGGAAACTCCAAATGCGAAACATAGTTCCATTTTAAACTAATTGTTCTATCTGAAACTAAGTGTTCGATACTGTGCCAGGGGAAGCGCCTGTTCTCTGAAATCTGTGGCGATGCCACTCGAAACCGTATGTGTTTGACGAAACTAAGTGGTCCACCTTGCGAGAGAGGAAACTCCAAATGCGAAACATAGTTCCATTTTAAACTAATTGTTCTATCTGAAACTAAGTGTTCGATACTGTGCCAGGAGAAGCGCCTGTCCTCTGAAATGTGTGGCGATGCCACTCGAAACAGTATGAGTCCGACGAAACTAAGTAGTCGAACTTGTGAGAGAGGAAACTCCAGCTGCGAAACTTAGTTCCATTTTAAACTAATTGTTCTATCTGAAACTAAGTGTTCGATACTGTGCCAGGAGAAGCGGCTGTTCTCTGAAATCTGTGGCGATGCCACTCGAAACCGTATGTGTTCGACGAAACTAAGTGGTCGACCTTGTGAGAGAGGAAACTCCAGATGCGAAACTTAGTACCATTTTAAACTAATTGTTCTATCTGAAGCTAAGTGTTCGATACTGTGCCAGGAGAAGCGGCTGTTCTCTGAAATCTGTGGCGATGCCACTCGAAACCGTATGTGTTCGACGAAACTAAGTGGCCGACCTTGTGAGATAGGAAACTCCAGATGCGAAAGTTAGTACCATTTTAAACTAATTGTTCTATCTGAAACTAAGTGTTCGATACTGTGCCAGGAGAAGCGGCTGTTCTCTGAAATCTGTGGCGATGCTACTCGAAACCGTATGTGTTTGACGAAGCTAAGTGGCCGACCTTGTGAGATAGGAAACTCCAGATGCGAAAGTTAGTACCATTTTAAACTAATTGTTCTATCTGAAACTAAGTGTTCGATGCTGTGCCAGAAGAAGCGGCTGTTCTCTGAAATCTGTGGCGATGCCACTCGAAACCGTATGTGTTCGACGAAACTAAGTGGCCGACCTTGTGAGATAGGAAACTCCAGATGCGAAAGTTAGTCAAATTTTAAACTAATTGTTCTATCTGAAACTAACGGTTCGATACTGTGCCAGGAGAAGCGGCTGTTCTCTGAAATCTGTGGCGATGCCACTCGAAACCGTATGTGTTCGACGAAACTAAGTGGCCGACCTTGTGTGATAGGAAACTCCAGATGCGAAACATAATTCCATTTTAAACTAATTGTTCTATCTGAGACTAAGTGTTCGATACTGTGCCACGAGAAACGCCTGTTCTCTGAAATCTGTGGCGATGCCACTCGAAACCGTATGTGTTCGACGAAGCTAAGTGGCCGACCTTGTGAGATAGGAAACTCCCGATGCGAAAGTTAGTACCATTTTAAACTAATTGTTCTATCTGAAACTAAGTGTTCGATGCTGTGCCAGAAGAAGCGGCTGTTCTCTGAAATCTGTGGCGATGCCACTCGAAACCGTATGTGTTCGACGAAACTAAGTGGTCCACCTTGCGAGAGAGGAAACTCCAAAGGCGAAACATAGTTCCAATTTAAACTAATTGTTCTCTCTGAAACTAAGTGTTCGATACTGTGCCAGGAGAAGCGCCTGTTCTCTGAAATCTGTGGCGATGCTACTCGAAACCGTATGTGTTCAACGAAACTAAGTGGTTGATCTTGTGAGAGAGGATACTCCAGATGCGAAACATAATTCCATTTTAAACTAATTGTTCTCTCTGAAACTAAGTGTTCGATACTGTGCCAGGAGAACCGCCTGTGCTCTGAGATCTCTGGCGATACAACTCGAAACCGTATGAGTTCGAACAAACTAAGTGGTCGACCTTGTGAGAGAGGAAACTCCAGATGCGAAACTTAGTACCATTTTAAACTAATTTTTCGCTCTGAAACTAAGTGTTCGGTACTGTGCCAGGAGAAGCGCCTGTTCTCTGAAATCTGTGGCGATGCTACTCGAAACCGTATGTGTTTGACGAAACTAAGTGGTCGACCTTGTGAGAGAGGAAACTCCAGATGCGAAACTTAGTACCATTTTAAACTAATTGTTCTATCTGAAACTAAGTGTTCGATACTGTGCCAGGAGAAGCGCCAGCCCCCTGAAATGTGTGGCGATGCCACTCGAAACCGTATGTTTTCGACGAAACTAAGTGGTTGATCTTGTGAGAGAGGATACTCCAGATGCGAAACTTAATTCCATTTTAAACTAATTGTTCTCTCTGAAACTAAGTGTTCGATACTGTGCCAGGAGAAGCGCCTGTTCTCTGAAATCTGTGGCGATGCCATTCGAAACCGTATGTGTTTGACGAAACTAAGTGGTCCACCTTGCGAGAGAGGAAACTCCAAATGCGAAACATAGTTCCATTTTAAACTAATTGTTCTATCTGAAACTAAGTGTTCGATACTGTGCCAGGGGAAGCGCCTGTTCTCTGAAATCTGTGGCGATGCCACTCGAAACCGTATGTGTTTGACGAAACTAAGTGGTCCACCTTGCGAGAGAGGAAACTCCAAATGCGAAACATAGTTCCATTTTAAACTAATTGTTCTATCTGAAACTAAGTGTTCGATACTGTGCCAGGAGAAGCGCCTGTCCTCTGAAATGTGTGGCGATGCCACTCGAAACAGTATGAGTCCGACGAAACTAAGTGGTCGACCTTGTGAGAGAGGAAACTCCAAATGCGAAGTATATTTCCATTTTAAACTAATTGTTCTCTCCGAAACTAAGTGTTCGATACTGTGACAGGAGAAGCGCCTGTTCTCTGAAATCTGTGGCGATGCTACTCGAAACAGAATGTGTTCCACGAAACTATGTGGCCGCCTTGTGAGAGAGGAAACTCCAGTTGCGAAACTTAGTTCCATTTTAAACTAATTGTTCTATGTGAATCTAAGTGTTCGATACTGTGCCAGGAGAAGCGCCTGTTTTTTGAAATCTGTGGCGATGCTACTCGAAACTGTATGTGTTCGACGAAACTAAGTGGTCGACATGGTGAGAGAGGAAACTCCGGATGCGAAACATAGTTCCATTTTAAACTAATTGTTCTACCTGAAACTAAGTGTTCGATACTGTGCCAGGAGAAGCGACTTTTCTCTTAAATCTGTGGCGATGCTACTCGAAACCGTATGTGTTTCGTCGAAACTAAGTGGTCGACCTTGTGAGAGAGGAAACTCCAGATGTGAAACTTAGTTCCATTTAAACTAATTGTTCTATCTGAAACTAAGTATTTGATACTGTGCCAGGAGTAGCGCCTGTTCTCTGAAATCTCGGGCGATGCCACTCGAAACCGTATGTGTTCGACGAAACTAAGTGGCCGACCTTGTGGGATAGGAAACTTCAGATGCGAAACTTAGTTCCATTTTAAATTAATTGTTCTATCTGAAACTAAGTTTTCGATACTGTGCCAGCAGGAGCGCCTGTTCTCTGAAATCTGTGGCGATGCCCCTCGAAACCGTATGTCTTCGACGAAACTAAGTGATCGACCTTGTGGGAGAGGTAACCCCAGATGCGAAACTTAGTTCCATTTTAAACTAATAGTTCTATCTGATACTAAGTGTTCGATACTGTGCCAGGAGAAGCGCCTGTCCTCTGAAATCTGTGGCGATGCTACTCGAAACCGTATGTGGTCGACGAAACTAATTGGTCCACCTTGTGAGAGAGGAAACACAAGATGCGAGGCATAGTTCCATTTTAAACTTATTGTTCTATCTGATACCAAGTGTTCGATACTGTGCCAGGAGAAGCGCCTGTCCTCTGAAATCTGTGGCGATGCTACTCGAAACCGTATGTGGTCGACGAAACTAAGTGGTCCACCTTGCGAGAGAGGAAACTCCAAATGCGAAACATAGTTCCATTTTAAACTAATTGTTCTATCTGAAACTAAGTGTTCGATACTGTGCCACGAGAAGCGGCTGTTCTCTGAAATCTGTGGCGATGCCACTCGAAACCGTATGTGTTCGACGAAACTAAGTGGCAGACCTTGTGAGATAGGAAACTCCAGATGCGACACATAATTCCATTTTAAACTAATTGTTCTATCTGAGACTAAGTGTTCGATACTGTGCCAGGAGAAACGCCTGTTCTCTGAAATCTGTGGCGATGCCACTCGAAACCGTATGTGTTCGACGAAGCTAAGTGGCCGACCTTGTGAGAGAGGAAACTCCGGAAGCGAAACTTAGTTCCATTTTAAACTAATTGTTCTATCTGAAGCTAAGTGGTCGATGCTGTGCCAGGAGAAGCGCCTGTTCTCTGAAATCTGTCGCGATGCTACTCGAAACCGTATGTGTTCGACGAAACTAAGTGGTCGACCTTGTGAGAGAGGAAACTCCAGCTGCGAAACTTAGTTCCATTTTAAACTAATTGTTCTATCTGAAGCTAAGTGTTCGATACTGTGCCAGGAGAGGCGGCTGTTCTCTGAAATCTGTGGCGATGCCACTCGAAACCGTATGTGTTCGACGAAACTAAGTGGCCGACCTTGTGAGAGAGGAAACTCCGGAAGCGAAACTTAGTTCCATTTTAAACTAATTGTTCTATCTGAAGCTAAGTGGTCGATACTGTGCCAGGAGAAGCGCCTGTTCTCTGAAATCTGTCGCGATGCTACTCGAAACCGTATGTGTTCGACGAAACTAAGTGGCAGACCTTGTGAGATAGGAAACTCCAGATGCGACACATAATTCCATTTTAAACTAATTGTTCTATCTGAGACTAAGTGTTCGATACTGTACCAGGAGAAACGCCTGTTCTCTGAAATCTGTGGCGATGCCACTCGAAACCGTATGTGTTCGACGAAGCTAAGTGGCCGACATTGTGAGAGAGGAAACTCCAGATGCGAAACTTAGTACCATTTTAAACTAATTGTTCTATCTGAAGCTAAGTGTTCGATACTGTGCCAGGAGAAGCGGCTGTTCTCTGAAATCTGTGGCGATGCCACTCGAAACCGTATGTGTCCGACGAAACTAAGTGGTCGACCTTGTGAGAGAGGAAACTCCAGATGCGAACTTAGTACAATTTTAAACTAATTGTTCTATCTGAAGCTAAGTGTTGGATACTGTGCCAGGAGAAGCGGCTGTTCTCTGAAATCTGTGGCGATGCTACTCGAAACCGTATGTGTTTCGTCGAAACTAAGTGGTCGACCTTGTGAGAGAGGAAACTCCAGATGTGATACATAGTTCCATTTAAACTAATTGTTCTATCTGAAACTAAGTATTCGATACTGTGCCAGGAGTAGCGCCTGTCCTCTGAAATGTGTGGCGATGCCACTCGAAACAGTATGAGTCCGACGAAACTAAGTAGTCGAACTTGTGAGAGAGGAAACTCCAGCTGCGAAACTTAGTTCCATTTTAAACTAATTGTTCTATCTGAAACTAAGTGTTCGATACTGTGCCAGCAGAAGCGGCTGTTCTCTGAAATCTGTGGCGATGCCACTCGAAACCGTATGTGTTCGACGAAACTAAGTGGTCGACCTTGTGAGAGAGGAAACTCCAGATGCGAAACTTAGTACCATTTTAAACTAATTGTTCTATCTGAAGCTAAGTGTTCGATACTGTGCCAGGAGAAGCGGCTGTTCTCTGAAATCTGTGGCGATACTACTCGAAACTGTATGTGTTCGACGAAACTAAGTGGTCGACATGGTGAGAGAGGAAACTCCGGATGCGAAACATAGTTCCATTTTAAACTAATTGTTCTATCTGAAACTAAGTGTTCGATACTGTGCCAGGAGAAGCGACTTTTCTCTTAAATCTGTGGCGATGCTACTCGAAACCGTATGTGTTTCGTCGAAACTAAGTGGTCGACCTTGTGAGAGAGGAAACTCCAGATGTGATACATAGTTCCATTTAAACTAATTGTTCTATCTGAAACTAAGTATTCGATACTGTGCCAGGAGTAGCGCCTGTTCTCCGAAATCTCGGGCGATGCCACTCGAAACCGTATGTGTTCGACGAAACTAAGTGGCCGACCTTGTGAGATAGGAAACTTCAGATGCGAAACTTAGTTCCATTTTAAATTAATTGTTCTATCTGAAACTAAGTTTTCGATACTGTGCCAGAAGAAGCGCCTGTTCTCTGAAATCTGTGGCGATGCTACTCGAAACCGTATGTGTTTCGTCGAAACTAAGTGGTCGACCTTGTGAGAGAGGAAACTCCAGATGTGAAACTTAGTTCCATTTAAACTAATTGTTCTATCTGAAACTAAGTATTTGATACTGTGCCAGGAGTAGCGCCTGTTCTCTGAAATCTCGGGCGATGCCACTCGAAACCGTATGTGTTCGACGAAACTAAGTGGCCGACCTTGTGGGATTGGAATCTCCAGATGCGAAACTTAGTTCCATTTTAAACAAATTGTTCTATCTGAAACTAAGTGTTCGATACTGTGCCAAGAGAAGCGCCTGTTCTCAGAAATCTGTGGCGATGCTACTCGAAACCGTATGTGTTCGACGAAACGAAGTGACCGACCTTGTGAGAGAGGAAACTCCAGATGCGAAACTTAGTTCCATTTTAAACTAATTGTTCTATCTGAAACTAAGTATTCGATACTGTGCCAAGAGAAGCGCCTGTTCTCTGAAATCTGTCGCGATGCCGCTCGAAACCGTATGTGTGCAACGAAACTAAGTTGCCGACATGGTGAGAGAGTTAACTCCAGATGCGAAACTTAGTTCCATTTTAAACTGATTGTTCTATCTGACACTAAGTGTTCGATACTGTGCCAGGAGAAGTGCCTGTTCTCGGAAATCTGTCGCGATGCTACTCGAAACCGTATGTGTTCGACGAAATTAAGTTGTCGCCTTGTGAAAGAGGAAATTCCAGATGCGAAACTTAGTACCATTTTAAACTAATTGTTCTACCTGAAACTAAGTGTTCGATACTATGCCAGGAGAAGCGCCTGTTCTCTGAAATCTGTGGCGATGCCACTCGAAATCGTAGGTGTTCGTCGAAATTAAGTGGTCGCGTTGTGAGGGAAGAAACTCCAGATGCGAAATTTAGTACAATTTTAGACTAATTGTTCTATCTGAAACTATGTGTTCGATACTGTGCCAGGAGAGGCGCCTGTTCTCTGAAATGTGTGGCGATACCACTCGAAACCTTATGTGTTCGAGGAAACTAAGTGGTTGATCTTGTGAGAGAGGAAACTCCAGATGCGAAACTTAGTTCCATTTCAAACTAATTCTTCTATCTGAAACTATGTGTCTGATACTGTGCCAGGAGAAGCGCCTGTTCTCTGAAATCTGTGGCGATGCCCTCGAAACAGTATGTGTTCGACGAAACTAAGTGGGCGACCTTGTGAGAGAGGAAACTTCAGAAGCGAAACTTAGTTCCATTTTAAACTAATTGTTCTATCTGATACTAAGTGTCTGATACTGTGCCAGGAGAAGCGCCTGTTCTCTGAAATCTGTGGCGATGCCCTCGAAACCGTATGTGTTCGACGAAACTAAGTGGTCGACCTTGTTAGAGAGGAAACTCCAGATGCGAAACTTAGTTCCATTTTAAACAAATTGTTCTATCTGAAACTAAGTGTTCGATACTGTGCCAAGAGAAGCGCCTGTTCTCAGAAATCTGTGGCAATGCTACTCGAAACCGTATGTGTTCGACGAAACGAAGTGACCGACCTTGTGAGAGAGGAAACTCCAGATGCGAAACTTAGTTCCATTTTAAACTAATTGTTCTATCTGAAACTAAGTATTCGATACTGTGCCAGGAGAAGCGCCTGTTCTCTGAAATCTGTCGCGATGCCGCTCGAAACCGTATGTGTGCAACGAAACTAAGTTGCTGACATGGTGAGAGAGTTAACTCCAGATGCGAAACTTAGTTCCATTTTAAACTGATTGTTCTATCTGACACTAAGTGTTCGATACTGTGCCAGGAGAAGTGCCTGTTCTCGGAAATCTGTCGCGATGCTACTCGAAACCGTATGTGTTCGACGAAACTAAGTGGTCGCCTTGTGAGAGAGGATACTCCAGATTCGAAACTTAGTTCCATTTTAAACTAATTGTTCTATCTGAAACTAAGTGATCGATACTGTGCCAGGGGAAGCGCCTGTTCTCTGAAATCTGTGGCGATGCTACTCGAAACCGTATGTGTTCGAGGAAACTAAGTGGTCGACCTTGTGGGAGAGGAAACTCCAGATGCGAAACTTAGTTCCATTTTAAACTAATTGTTCTATCTGAAACTAAGTGTTCGATACTGTGCCAGGAGAAGCGCCTGTTCTCTGAAATGTGTGGCGATGCCACTCGAAACCGTAATTGTTCGACGAACCTAAGTGGTTGATCTTGTGAGAGAGGATACTCCAGATGCGAAACATAGTTCCATCTTAAACTAATTGTTCTGTCTGAAATCAGTGTTCGATACTGTGCCAGGCGAAGCGCCTGTTCTCTGAAATCTGTGGCGATAACACTCGAAACCGTATGTGTTCGTCGAAACTAAGTGGTCGACCTTGTGAGAGAAGAAACTCCAGATGCGAAAATTAGTTCCATTTTAAACTAATTGTTCTCTCTGAAAATATGTGTTCGATAATGTGCCAGGAGAAACGCCGTTCTGCGAAATCTGTGGCGATACCACTCGAAACTGTATGGGTTCGACGAAACTAAGTGGACGACCTGGTGAGAGAAGA
This sequence comes from Nysson spinosus, assembly GCA_910591585.2. Lineage (NCBI taxonomy): Eukaryota > Metazoa > Arthropoda > Insecta > Hymenoptera > Crabronidae > Nysson > Nysson spinosus. The sequence goes on along the minus strand of CAJUYC020000093.1, from coordinate 967,774 downwards.
AACCCCAGATGCGAAAATTAGTTCCATTTTAAACTAATTGTTCTATACGATATTTAGTGTTCGATACTGTGCCAGTAGAAGCACCTGTTCTCTGAAATCTCTGGCGATGCTACTCGAAACCGTAAGTGTTCGAGGAAACTAAGTGGTCGACCTTGTGGGAGAGGAATCTCCAGATGCGAAACTTAGTTCCATTTTAAACAAATTGTTCTATCTGAAACTAAGTGTTCGATACTGTGCCAGGAGAGGCGCCTGTTCTCTGAAATCTGTGGCGATGCGCACTCGAAACCGTATGTGTTCGACGAAACTAAGTGGTCGCCTTGTGAAAGAGAAAACTCCAGATGCGAAACATAGTACCATTTTAAACTAATTGTTCTATCTGTAACTAAGTGTTCGATACTGTGCCAGGAGAGGCGCCTGTTCTCTGAAATCTGTGGCGATGCTACTCCAAACAGTATGTGTTCGACGAAACTAAGTGGTAGCCTTGTGAAAGAGGCAACTCCAGATGCGAAACATAGTACCATTTTAAACTAATTGTTCTAGCTGAAACTATGTGTTCGATACTGTGCCAGGAGAAACGCCGTTCTGCGAAATCTGTGGCGATACCACTCGAAACTGTATGTGTTCGACGAAACTAAGTGGTCGACCTTGTGGGAGAGGAAACTCCAGATGCGAAACTTAGTTCCATTTTAAACTAATTGTTCTATCTGAATCTAAGTGTTCGATACTGTGCCAGGAGAAGCGCCTGTTCTCTGAAATCTGTGGCGATGCTACTCGAAACCGAATGTGTTCGACGAAACTAAGTTGTCGACCTTGTGAGAGAGGAAACTCCAGATGCGAAACTTAGTTCCATTTTAAACTAATTGTTCTATCTGAATCTAAGTGTCCGATACTGTGCCAGCAGAAGCGCCTGTTCTCTGAAATCTGTGGCGACGCCACTCGAAACCGTATGTGTTCGACGAAACTATGTGGTCGACCTTGTGAGAGAGGAAACTCCAGATGCGAAACTTAGTTCCATTTTAAACTAATCGTTCTATCCGAAACTAAGTGTTCGATACTGTGCCAGGAGAAGCGCCTGTTCTCTGAAATCTGTGGCGACGCCACTCGAAACCGTGTGTGTTCGACGAAACTAAGTGGTCGACCTTGTGAGAGAGGAATATCTAGATGCGAAACTTAGTTCCATTTTAAACTAATTGTTCTATCTGAAACTATGTGTTCGATACTGTGCCAGGAGAAGCGCCTGTCCTCTGAAATATTGTGGGAGAGGAAACTCCAGATGCGACACACAGTTCCATTTTAAACTAAATGTTCTATCTGAATCTAAGTGTTCGGTACTGTGCCAGGAGAAGCGCCTGTTCTCTGAAATCTGTGGCGATGCTACTCGAAACCGTATGTGTTCGACGAAACTAAGTGGTCGACCTTGTGAGAGAGGAAACTCCAGATGCGAAACTTAGTTCCTTTTTAAACTAATCGTTCTATCTGAAACTAAGTGTTCGATACTGTGCCAGGAGAAGCGCCTGTCCTCTGAAATATGTGGCGTTGCCACTCGAAACCGTATGTGTTCAACGAAACTAAGTGGTCGACCTTGTGAGAGAGGAAACTCCAGATGCGGAACATAGTTCCATTTTAAACTAATTGTTCTATCTGAAACTAAGTGTTCGATACAGTGCCAGGAGATGCGCCTGTTCACTGAAATCTGTGGCGATGCTACTCGAAACCGTATGTGTTCGAGGAAACTAAGTGGTCGAACTTGTGGGAGAGGAAACTCCAGATGCGAAACTTAGTTCCATTTTAAACTAATTGTTCTATCTGAATCTAAGTGTTCGATACTGTGCCATGAGAGGCGCCTGTTCTCTGAAATCTGTGGCGATGCGCACTCGAAACCGTATGTGTTCGACGAAACTAAGTGGTCGCCTTGTGAAAGAGAAAACTCCAGATGCGAAACATAGTACCATTTTAAACTAATTGTTCTATCTGTAACTAAGTGTTCGATACTGTGCCAGGAGAGGCGCCTGTTCTCTGAAATCTGTGGCGATGCTACTCCAAACCGTATGTGTTCGACGAAACTAAGTGGTAGCCTTGTGAAAGAGGCAACTCCAGATGCGAAACATAGTACCATTTTAAACTAATTGTTCTAGCTGAAACTATGTGTTCGATACTGTGCCAGGAGAAACGCCGTTCTGCGAAATCTGTGGCGATACCACTCGAAATTGTATGTGTTCGACGAAACTAAGTGGTCGACCTTGTGGGAGAGGAAACTCCAGATGCGAAACTTAGTTCCATTTTAAACTAATTGTTCTATCTGAATCTAAGTGTTCGATACTGTGCCAGGAGAAGCGCCTGTTCTCTGAAATCTGTGGCGATGCTACTCGAAACCGAATGTGTTCGACGAAACTAAGTTGTCGACCTTGTGAGAGAGGAAACTCCAGATGCGAAACATAGTTCCATTTTAAACTAATTGTTCTATCTGAATCTAAGTGTTCGATACTGTGCCAGCAGAAGCGCCTGTTCTCTGAAATCTGTGGCGACGCCACTCGAAACCGTATGTGTTCGACGAAACTATGTGGTCGACCTTGTGAGAGAGGAAACTCCAGATGCGAAACTTAGTTCCATTTTAAACTAATCGTTCTATCCGAAACTAAGTGTTCGATACTGTGCCAGGAGAAGCGCCTGTTCTCTGAAATCTGTGGCGACACCACTCGAAACCGTGTGTGTTCGACGAAACTAAGTGGTCGACCTTGTGAGAGAGGAATATCTAGATGCGAAACTTAGTTCCATTTTAAACTAATTGTTCTATCTGAAACTATGTGTTCGATACTGTGCCAGGAGAAGCGCCTGTCCTCTGAAATATTGTGGGAGAGGAAACTCCAGATGCGACACACAGTTCCATTTTAAACTAAATGTTCTATCTGAATCTAAGTGTTCGATACAGTGCCAGGAGATGCGCCTGTTCACTGAAATCTGTGGCGATGCTACTCGAAACCGTATGTGTTCGAGGAAACTAAGTGGTCGAACTTGTGGGAGAGGAAACTCCAGATGCGAAACTTAGTTCCATTTTAAACTAATTGTTCTATCTGAATCTAAGTGTTCGATACTGTGCCATGAGAGGCGCCTGTTCTCTGAAATCTGTGGCGATGCGCACTCGAAACCGTATGTGTTCGACGAAACTAAGTGGTCGCCTTGTGAAAGAGAAAACTCCAGATGCGAAACATAGTACCATTTTAAACTAATTGTTCTATCTGTAACTAAGTGTTCGATACTGTGCCAGGAGAGGCGCCTGTTCTCTGAAATCTGTGGCGATGCTACTCCAAACCGTATGTGTTCGACGAAACTAAGTGGTAGCCTTGTGAAAGAGGCAACTCCAGATGCGAAACATAGTACCATTTTAAACTAATTGTTCTAGCTGAAACTATGTGTTCGATACTGTGCCAGGAGAAACGCCGTTCTGCGAAATCTGTGGCGATACCACTCGAAATTGTATGTGTTCGACGAAACTAAGTGGTCGACCTTGTGGGAGAGGAAACTCCAGATGCGAAACTTAGTTCCATTTTAAACTAATTGTTCTATCTGAATCTAAGTGTTCGATACTGTGCCAGGAGAAGCGCCTGTTCTCTGAAATCTGTGGCGATGCTACTCGAAACCGAATGTGTTCGACGAAACTAAGTTGTCGACCTTGTGAGAGAGGAAACTCCAGATGCGAAACTTAGTTCCATTTTAAACTAATTGTTCTATCTGAATCTAAGTGTTCGATACTGTGCCAGCAGAAGCTCCTGTTCTCTGAAATCTGTGGCGACGCCACTCGAAACCGTATGTGTTCGACGAAACTATGTGGTCGACCTTGTGAGAGAGGAAACTCCAGATGCGAAACTTAGTTCCATTTTAAACTAATCGTTCTATCCGAAACTAAGTGTTCGATACTGTGCCAGGAGAAGCGCCTGTTCTCTGAAATCTGTGGCGACACCACTCGAAACCGTGTGTGTTCGACGAAACTAAGTGGTCGACCTTGTGAGAGAGGAATATCTAGATGCGAAACTTAGTTCCATTTTAAACTAATTGTTCTATCTGAAACTATGTGTTCGATACTGTGCCAGGAGAAGCGCCTGTCCTCTGAAATATTGTGGGAGAGGAAACTCCAGATGCGACACACAGTTCCATTTTAAACTAAATGTTCTATCTGAATCTAAGTGTTCGGTACTGTGCCAGGAGAAGCGCCTGTTCTCTGAAATCTGTGGCGATGCTACTCGAAACCGTATGTGTTCGACGAAACTAAGTGGTCGACCTTGTGAGAGAGGAAACTCCAGATGCGAAACTTAGTTCCTTTTTAAACTAATCGTTCTATCTGAAACTAAGTGTTCGATACTGTGCCAGGAGAAGCGCCTGTCCTCTGAAATCTGTGGCGTTGCCACTCGAAACCGTATGTGTTCAACGAAACTAAGTGGTCGACCTTGTGAGAGAGGAAACTCCAGATGCGGAACATAGTTCCATTTTAAACTAATTGTTCTATCTGAAACTAAGTGTTCGATACAGTGCCAGGAGATGCGCCTGTTCACTGAAATCTGTGGCGATGTTACTCGAAACCGTATGTGTTCGAGGAAACTAAGTGGTCGACCTTGTGGGAGAGGAAACTCCAGATGCGAAACTTAGTTCCATTTTAAACTAATTGTTCTATCTGAATCTAAGTGTTCGATACTGTGCCAGGAGAAGCGCCTGTTCTCTGAAATCTGTGGCGATGCTACTCGAAACCGAATGTGTTCGACGAAACTAAGTTGTCGACCTTGTGAGAGAGGAAACTCCAGATGCGAAACTTAGTTCCATTTCAAACTAATCGTTCTATCTGAAACCAAGTGTTCGATACTGTGCCAGGAGAAACGCCTGTTCTCTGCAATCTGTGGCGATGCCACTCGAAACCGTATGTGTTCGACGAAACTATGTGGTCGACCTTGTGAGAGAGGAAACTCCAGATGCGAAACTTAGTTCCATTTTAAACTAATTGTTCTATCTGAATCTAAGTGTTCGATACTGTGCCAGGAGAAGCGCCTGTTCTGCGAAATCTGTGGCGATACCACTCGAAACTGTATGTGTTCGACGAAACTAAGTAGTCGACCTTGTGAGAGAGGAAACTCCAGCAGCGAAATTTAGTTCCATTTAAAGCTAAGTGTTCCATCTGAAACTAAGTGTTCGATACAGTACCAGAAGACGCGCCTGTTCTCTGAAATCTGTCGCGATGCTACTCGAAACCCTAAGTGTTCCACGAAACTAAGTGGTCGACCTTTTGAGAGAGGAAACTCCAGATGCGAAACTTAGTTCCATTTTAAACTAATTGTTCTATCTGAATCTAAGTGTTCGATACTGTGCCAGGAGAAGCGCCTGTTCTCTGAAATCTGTGGCGATGCTACTCGAAACCTAATGTGTTCGACGAAACTAAGTTGTCGACCTTGTGAGAGAGGAAACTCCAGATGCGAAACTTAGTTCCATTTTAAACTAATTGTTCTATCTGAATCTAAGTGTTCGATACTGTGCCAGGAGAAGCGCCTGTTCTCTGAAATCTGTGGCGACGCCACTCGAAACCGTGTGTGTTCGACGAAACTAAGTGGTCGACCTTGTGAGAGTGCAAACTCCAGATGCGAAGTTTATTTCTATTTTAAACTAATTGTCCGATCTGATACTAAGTGTTCAATACAGGGCCAGGAGAAGCGCCTGTTCTCTGAAATCTGTGGCGATGCTACTCGAATCCGTATGTGTTCGAGGAAACTAAGTTGTCGACCTTGTGAGAGAGGAAACTCCAGATGCGGAACTTAGTTCCATTTTAAACTAATTGTTCTATCCGAAACTAAGTGTTCGATACTGTGCCAGGAGAAGCGCCTGTTCTCTGAAATCTGTGGCGATGCCACTCGAAACCGTATGCGTTCGGCGAAACTAAGTGGTCGACCTTGTGAGAGAGGAAACTCCAGTTGCGAAACATAGTTCAATTTTAAACTAAATGTTCCATCTGAAACTATGTTTTCGATAATGTGCCAGGAGAAGCGCTTGCTCTCTGAAATCTGTGGCGATGCTACTCGAAACCGTATGTGTTCGACGAATCTAAATGGTCGACCTTGTGTGGGAGGAAACTCCAGATGCGGAACTTGGTTCCATTTTAAACTAATTGTTCTATCTGAAAGTGTTCGATACTGTGCCAGGAGAAGCGCCTGTTCTCTGAAATCAGTGACGATGCTACTCGAACCCGTATGTGTTCGACGAATCTAAATGGTCGACCTTGTGAGAGAGGAAACTCCAGATGCGAAACTTAGTTCCATTTTAAACTAATTGTTCTATCTGAAACTAAGTGTTCGATACTATGCCAGGAGAAGCGCCTGTTCTCTGAAATCTGTGGCGATGCCACCCGAAACCGTATGTGTTCGACGAAACTAAGTGGTCGACCTTGTGTGGGAGGAAACTCCAGATGCGGAACTTAGTTCCATTTTAAACTAATTGTTCTATCCGAAACTAAGTGTTCGATACTGTGCCAGGAGAAGCGCCTGATCTCTGAAATCTGTGGCGATGCCACTCGAAACCGTATGCGTTCGGCGAAACTAAGTGGTCGACCTTGTGAGAGAGGAAACTCCAGTTGCGAAACATAGTTCACTTTTAAACTAAATGTTCCATCTGAAACTATGTTTTCGATAATGTGCCAGGAGAAGCGCTTGCTCTCTGAAATCTGTGGCGATGCTACTCGAAACCGTATGTGTTCGACGAATCTAAATGGTCGACCTTGTGTGGGAGGAAACTCCAGATGCGGAACTTGGTTCCATTTTAAACTAATTGTTCTATCTGAAAGTGTTCGATACTGTGCCAGGAGAAGCGCCTGTTCTCTGAAATCAGTGACGATGCTACTCGAACCCGTATGTGTTCGACGAATCTAAATGGTCGACCTTGTGAGAGAGGAAACTCCAGATGCGAAACTTAGTTCCATTTTAAACTAATTGTTCTATCTGAAACTAAGTGTTCGATACTGTGCCAGGAGAAGCGCCTGATCTCTGAAATCTGTGGCGATGCCACTCGAAACCGTATCTGTTCGACGAAACTAAGTGGTTGATCTTGTGAGAGAGGATACTCTAGATGCGAAACATAGCTCCATTTTAAACTAATTGTTCTGTCTGAAATAAGTGTTCGATACTGTGCCAGGAGAAGCGCCTGTTCTCTGAAATCAGTGGCGATGCTACTCGAACCCGTATGTGTTCGACGAATCTAAATCGTCGACCTTGTGAGAGAGGAAACTCCAGATGCGTAACTTAGTTCCATTTTAAACTAATTGTTCTATCTGAAACTAAGTGTTCGATACTGTGCCAGGAGAAGCGCCTGATCTCTGAAATCTGTGGCGATGCCACTCGAAACCGTATCTGTTCGACGAAACTAAGTGGTTGATCTTGTGAGAGAGGATACTCTAGATGCGAAACATAGCTCCATTTTAAACTAATTGTTCTGTCTGAAATAAGTGTTCGATACTGTGCCAGGCGAAGCGCCTGTTCTCTGAAATCTGTGGCGATGCCACTCGAAACCGTATGTGTTCGTCGAAACTAAGTGGTCCACCTTGTGAAAGAGGAAACTCCAAATGCGAAATATAGTTCCATTTTAAACAAATTGTTCTCTCTAAAACTAAGTGTTCGATACTGTGCCAGGAGAAGGGCCTGTACTCTGAAATCTGTGGCGATGCTACTCGAAACCGAATGTGTTCCACGAAACTAAGTCGCCGCCTTGTGAGAGAGGAAATTACAGATCCGAAATTTAATACCATTTTAAACTAATTGTTCTATCTGAAACTATGTGTCCGATACTGTGCCAGGAGAAGCGCCTGTTCTCTGAAATGAGTGGCGATGCTACTCGAAACCGTATGTGTTCGACGAATCTAAATGGTCGACCTTGTGAGAGAGGAAACTCCAGATGCGAAACTTAGTTCCATTTAAAACTAATTGTTCTATCTGAAAGTGTTCGATACTGTGCCAGGAGAAGCGCCTGTTCTCTGAAATCTGTGGCGATGCCACCCGAAACCGTATGTGTTCGACGAAACTAAGTGGTCGACCTTGTGAGAGAGGAAACTCCAGATGCGAAACTTATTTCCATTTTAAACTAATTGTTCTCTCTGGAACTAAGTGTTCGATACTGTGCCAGGAGAAGCGCCTGTTCTCTGAAAACTGTGGCGATGCTACTCGAAACCGTATGTGTTCGACGAAACTAAGTGGTCGACCTTCTGAGAAAGGAAACTCCGGATGCGAAACATAGTTCCATTTTAAACTAATTGTTCTATCTGAAAGTAAGTGTTCGATACTGTGCCAGGAGAAGCGCATGTTCTCTGAAACCTGTGGCGTTGGTACTCGAAGCCGAATGTGTTCGCCGAAAGTAAGTGGTAGACCGTGTGAGAGAAGAAACTCCAAATGCGAAACATAGTTCCATTTTAAACTAAGTGTTCTATCTGTAACTAAGTGTTCGATACTGTGCCAGGAGAAGCGCCTGATCTCTGAAATCTGTGGCGATGCTACTCGAAACCGTATGTGTTCGTCGAAACTAAGTGGCCGACCTTGTGAGAGAGGAAACTACAGATGCGAAAATTAGTTCCATTTTAAATGAATTGTTGTATCTGAAACTGAGTGTTCGATACTGCGCCAGGAGAAGCGCCCGTTTTGTGAAACATGTGGCGATACCACTCGAAACGGTATGTGTTTGACGAAACTAAGTGGTCGACCTTGTGAGAGAGGAAACTCCAGATGCGAAACTTAGTTCCATTTAAAACTAATTGTTCTATCTGAAAGTGTTCGATACTGTGCCAGGAGAAGCGCCTGTTCTCTGAAATCTGTGGCGATGCCACCCGAAACCGTATGTGTTCGACGAAACTAAGTGGTCGACCTTGTGAGAGAGGAAACTCCAGATGCGAAACTTATTTCCATTTTAAACTAATTGTTCTCTCTGGAACTAAGTGTTCGATACTGTGCCAGGAGAAGCGCCTGTTCTCTGAAAACTGTGGCGATGCTACTCGAAACCGTATGTGTTCGACGAAACTAAGTGGTCGACCTTCTGAGAAAGGAAACTCCGGATGCGAAACATAGTTCCATTTTAAACTAATTGTTCTATCTGAAAGTAAGTGTTCGATACTGTGCCAGGAGAAGCGCATGTTCTCTGAAACCTGTGGCGTTGGTACTCGAAGCCGAATGTGTTCGCCGAAAGTAAGTGGTAGACCGTGTGAGAGAAGAAACTCCAAATGCGAAACATAGTTCCATTTTAAACTAAGTGTTCTATCTGTAACTAAGTGTTCGATACTGTGCCAGGAGAAGCGCCTGATCTCTGAAATCTGTGGCGATGCTACTCGAAACCGTATGTGTTCGTCGAAACTAAGTGGCCGACCTTGTGAGAGAGGAAACTACAGATGCGAAAATTAGTTCCATTTTAAATGAATTGTTGTATCTGAAACTGAGTGTTCGATACTGCGCCAGGAGAAGCGCCCGTTTTGTGAAACATGTGGCGATACCACTCGAAACGGTATGTGTTTGACGAAACTAAGTGGTCGACCATGTGAGGGAGGAAACTCCAAATGCGAAACTTATTTCCATTTTAAACTAAGTGTTCTATCTGTAACCAAGTGCTCGATACTGTGCCAGGAGAAGCGCCTGTTCTATGAAATCTGTGGCGATGCTTCTCGAAACCGTATGTGTTTGACGAAACTAAATGGTCCACCTTGTGAGAGAGGAAACTCCAAATGCGAAACATAGTTCCATTTTTAACTAAGTGTTCTATCTGTAACTAAGTGTTCGATAATGTGCCAGGAGAAGCACCTGTTCTCTGAAAACTGTGGCCATGCTACTCGAAACCGTATGTGTTCGACGAAACTAAGTGGCCGACCTTGTGAGAGAGGAAACTACAGATGCGAAAATTAGTTCCATTTTAAATGAATTGTTCTATCTGAAACTAAGTGTTCGATACTGTGCCAGGAGAAGTGCATGTTCTCTGAAATCTGTGGCGATGCCACTCGAAACCGTATGTGTTTGACGAAACTAAGTGGTCCACCTTGTGAGAGAGGAAACTCCAAATGCCAAATATAGTTCCATTTTAAACTAAGTGAGCTATCTGTAACCAAGTGTTCGATACTGTGCCAGGAGAAGCGCCTGATTTCTGAAATCTGTGGCGATGCTACTCGAAACCGTATGAGTTCGACGAAACTAAGTGGCCGACCTTGTGAGAGAGGAAACTACAGATGCGAAAATTAGTTCCATTTTAAATGAATTGTTCTATCTGAAACTGAGTGTTCGATACTGCGCCAGGAGAAGCGCCCGTTTTGTGAAACAGGTGGCGATACCACTCGAAACGGTATGTGTTCAACGAAACTGAGTGGTCGACCTTGTGAGAGAGGAAACTCCAGACGCGAAACTTAGTGCCATTCTAAACGAATTGTTCTATCTGAAACTAAGTGTTCGATAATGTGCCAGGATAAGCGCTCGTTCTGTGAAACCTGTGGCGATACCACTCGAAACGGTATGTGTTCGACGAAACTAAGTGGCCGACCTTGTGTGAGAGGAAACGTCAGATGCGAAACTTAGTTCCATTTTAAATTAATTGTTCTATCTGAAACTAAGTGTTCGATACTGTGCCAGGAGAAGCGCCTGTTCTCTGAAATGTGTGGCGATGCCGCTCGAAACCGTATGTGTTCGACGAAACTAAGTGGTTGATCTTGTGAGAGAGGATACTCTAGATGCGAAACATAGCTCCATTTTAAACTAATTGTTCTGTCTGAAATAAGTGTTCGATACTGTGCCAGGCGAAGCGCCTGTTCTCTGAAATCTGTGGCGATGCCACTCGAAACCGTATGTGTTCGTCGAAACTAAGTGGTCCACCTTGTGAAAGAGGAAACTCCAAATGCGAAATATAGTTCCATTTTAAACAAATTGTTCTCTCTAAAACTAAGTGTTCGATACTGTGCCAGGAGAAGGGCCTGTACTCTGAAATCTGTGGCGATGCTACTCGAAACCGAATGTGTTCCACGAAACTAAGTCGCCGCCTTGTGAGAGAGGAAATTACAGATCCGAAATTTAATACCATTTTAAACTAATTGTTCTATCTGAAACTATGTGTCCGATACTGTGCCAGGAGAAGCGCCTGTTCTCTGAAATGAGTGGCGATGCTACGTTCGACGAAACTAAGTGGCCGACCTTGTGGGAGAGGAATCTCCAGATGCGAAACTTAGTTCCATTTTAAACAAATTGTTCTATCTGAAACTAAGTGTTCGATACTGTGCCAAGAGAAGCGCCTGTTCTCAGAAATCTGTGGCGATGCCACTCGAAACCGTATGTGTTCGACGAAATTTAGTGGTCGCCTTGTGAGGGAAGAAACTCCAGATGCGAAATTTAGTACAATTTTAAACTAATTGTTCTATCTGAAACTAAGTGTTCGATACTGTGCCAGGAGAAGTGCCTGTTCTCTGAAATCTGTGACGATGTTACTCCAAACCGTATGTGTCCGAGGAAACTAAGTGGTCGACCTTGTGGGAGAGGACACTCCAGATGCGATAAATAGTACCATTTTAAACTAACTGTTCCCTCTGAAACAATGTGTTCGATACCGTGCCAGGAGAAACGCCGTTCTGCGAAATCAGTGGCGATACCCCTCGAAACCGTATGTGTTCGACGAAACTAAGTGGTCGATACTGTGCCAGGAGAAACTCCCTTTCGGCGAAATCTGTGGCGATACCACTCGAAACCGTATGTGTTCGGCGAAACTATATGGTCGACCTTGTGAGAGAGGAAACTCCAGATGCGAAACACAGTTCCATTTTAAACTATTTGTTCTGTCTGAAATAAGTGTTCGATACTGTGCCAGGAGAAGCGCCTGTTCTCTGAAATCTGTGGCGATGCTACTCGAAACCGTATGTGGGCGACGAATCTAAGTGGTCCACCTTGTGAGAGAGGAAACTCCAGATGCGGAGCATAGTTCCATTTTAAACTAATTGTTCTATCTGATACTAAGTGTTCTGGTGAAACCTGAAATTAATTCAAGCATTCGTAGGTAGTACCGTCAGAGGGCACGCTCTCTTCCGGTCTCTCTCTCTTTTGTTCTTGTAAGGAAGACGCGCGTATGGTGAGCTCACCCAGAAAGATTAAAATAATATAAAATAATATAAAATGATAATAGCTAGCATTAAGATCTTTGTTTATATATTAGTATCCATTAAGTCTGCATAAATATATAATACGTTAATTTATACGTTAAATATATAATACGTTAATATATAATACGATTGTGTAAAACACAAACTGTTACTTAACAATGGCTAGAAGAATGAATGAAGATTTCTCAAATGTAGAAAAGCTATCGGGAACTGAGGATTTTCAGGTTTGAAAATTTCAAATAACTATATTGTTAAGAGCAAACGATTTGTACGAAGTAGTGATTAATAAAACAGAAGAAGAGAATATGTCTTCGCAATGGAGAAAGAAAGATGCCAGTGCACAGAAGATAATAATAACTACAATTGTTGAAATTTGTTTACGATATCGGCCAACTACAACCGATATTGGAGGAAGTGAAATTTCCTCCTCCGGTCCGGACGAGGGAGAGTGGGTAAAGGTAACTCCAAACCAATATTCCTTTGATTCCCTTTGACTGTTCCGAAAAGGACAGTCGTTTATTGCAGACCCTTTTCGCTCTGTATAATACAAAGTTTTTGCCGATCACAAGAATTTGACTTCTCGGTAGCCTGGCTGTCGGCGGGCCTGGTTGTCCTAGGTTATAATCTCTGGAACAACAGAAAAAGAACGAACGGGTGTAATCACCTGAAATACGATAATCGTATTAACGTTCTGTCTCGGGAATGTTTTGACGCGCACACTTAAACAGCAACGGTAACCGTGCTGTGTGTGCTAATGCGTGTACTGGTGCGTGGCTTTTAAATACGGTAAGCCACGCGTCGACTGTTTTGGCCGATCTGTTCCGTCTTTTTCAGGAACACAATCGTGGCGGTCGGCTAGATTTACGCAATGAAATCTTTAGTGCAACGACCGCACAGTCGTATTGCCTCGAACGGAAAACCAAGGCGGAGGTTGTAAATCTCCTGTATGGATTCCGTGAGCGGGGAGATCCACGGTTACTATTACTAGTCCCGGTGGCTGACAACGGAGGCTGATCTAACCGTTTCTTTCTCAACACGCCTTGACGTGGAGTAAGAGTGGACCAACGCTAATTCTAACCCGTCTTCCTCAACACGCCGCGTCGTGAAGGAAGCCTGGACACAGCGATATCCAAACTCTCCGGTCGCTCTTTGGTTACTCTAAACGTAACCAAGGCGATTCCCGGTAGAGAACGAGTAGCGGGTCTTAAGTTTAGAATAGCTCGCCAACTAACGTAGTGCTCCGCCGACCAGTGGTCATCCAAGGAGTGGACTCCTGACGCTCCCACGTCGAATAACAATGGTTGGCGAAAACCAGGTGAACCCACCGATTTTCGCCCCAGTACTAATTCAGGGTAAATACCGCTAAATTACTAAAAGGCGCAGCTATTGTGCTGAAGAGTCAACACGAATTGTCGTGTGTTATTCTCGATTCAGTTTCACAATTTGCTGGTGTTAAGCTGAAAGCAGTGTTCGTTATAACGGGAGCACGATCGACAATCGATGCGCTCCGTGCGAACTGTTGCTGGGGACTCTCTAAATTGAACTGACTGTCTGCGACGTTACACCGCCGTCGACAAGCGCGAACGAGTGATTACTCGTTACGCGGCCCTTTCGTCAAACTATTAGTTCTTTCTCACTCTCTCTCATATCCGTTTACAATTCGCGAATTCGAACGTCTTCAAACGGTAATATGTACCGGTCAGACGTGCCGATCTCTGGTTTCCCACGGTCTAGACGAAAACAATCATTGTCATGTTATTGGACCTCTATAGTTTTTGTGTTTCCTTTTCGAATCACATCGGTCAAATAAACTCGGTAGACTCAAGAAAAAGAAATTAACTATGAGGCTCGTGATCGGGTGAAACAACTACTGGTCACTTATTTAAACAACAATAGACAAAACTCCACTAATGCATGTAATGTGCTGTACCACGGCTTATGAAATGTGGACAAAAATCTGTCGGATATATGAAAGAGACAATGAGCAACAAAAGTGTAACCTACTACAGACATTCTACAGCTATACTTATGATGAGAAGTGTGAATTAGCAACCTATATAGGAAGATTAAGAAGTCGGGCTTACAAGTTGAAAACCGTTGGTACGGAAATGAATGATGAAATGCTAATTTCTAAAATACTAGCCACACTTCCAGAGAAATATAAACACTTTGCAAGTGCATGGGAATCGACAGAAAAAAAGGAAAGAACACTGGAGAACCTGACTGCAAGGCTCATCGCAGAAGAAATGAGACACAAGTACAACGAGCCTGAAGAGAAGGCAGTGGCATTCAAGGCATCAATGAAGAAATATAACAAACCAAAGGATTGGAAATACAATAGTAAACCAAGGACTCAAGAAAACCTTATACGCTGCTTCAGCTGTAACAAATTGGGGCACACAAGTAAAATGTGTAACGAAATTAAAAAAAGGACAGAAAAGTTCTGTAGTATCTGCAAGAAAAATAATCATGAAGAACAGAACTGTTTCTTCTGAAATAGGAGTAAATTCAAGACAAATGAGACTAGAGAAGTTGCCTTCTTCACTAGTGAGTATAATACTGAAGGTACATGGGTCATCGATTCTGGCACAACTTCACACATGACAAACGACAGAAACGATATACAAGACTTTGTAGCGACTTGATTAGCTCCGACAAAATGGAGAAGTCGACTACCATAGATAAAAGAAGGTAGAACAAGTATGTTCTGGCGTTTCGTCCCGGGTCCGCTCGATAGACTCATCAGTAGGGCTGATGAGCGGACCCTGCCCTAGACGCGCCTATGCCCAAGTGGGCGAAGACTGTACCATCGGAGCGGTGTATATGCGCCGCGCTCCGTATACGGACTTGCGAGATCCGGAGCGTAGGCGCGGGAGCGCGTAGCGGCCGATGGCAAAACTAGGGCCGCCACAACTTCAAAGAAAAGGACTCGACAATTGCAGTAGCCAAATCAAATGAGACAATGACAGCCAAAGGAGTTGGAAATATAAAGTACAAGGAATGCAAGTTAACTGAAGTGTTGTATGTACCCGAGCTAAGTACTAATCTATTGTCGGTTAACGCAATAACAAGAAATGGAAATGAAGTTCAATTTGTGGAAAATGAAGTAATAATATAACATAAAAATGAAGTCGTAGTGAAAGGCTACAAACATAAAAATGGACTGTTCCAAGTAAAACTAAAAAAGGAAAATAAAACCAAATCTTTCATTGCAGAAGAGCAAATTAACCACATAGCATTATGGCACAGGAAGCTAGGTCATATTGGAAATGAGAATTTCAAAAGGCTGTTAACAATGAGTGAAGGTTTGAACCTAAAATCAATGGATCTGAAAGAAATGAAAACGGTGTGTGAAATCTGTGAAGAAGCAAAACAAGCAAGAACGAAATTCAGTGCCTCAAGAACAAGAGCAACACGGCCACTCCAAATAATTCACACGGATCTTTGCGGTTCCATAAACCCTACCACATGGGATGGAAATAGATACTTTATCACATTCCTAGACGATTATACCCACTATACAATGGTGTACATGATAAAAAAACAAGCATGAAGTGCCGAGTAAAATAAAAGAATATACAAAAAGGGTCGAAACCAAGTTGAATACAAAAGTGTCTAAAATAAGATGTGATAATGGTAAGGAGTATATGAATAGTGAAGTGAAAAGTTGGTGTAAGGAACAAGGAATAGAAATGGACAATACAATACCGTATACACCACAACTAAATGGAAGAGCAGAAAGGCTGAACAGAACCTTGATGGACAAAACCAGAGCACTGTTATTTGACTCTGGTTTAGGGAAGGAAATGTGGGGAGAGGCTCTCTACACATCAGTTTATCTGTTAAATAGAACACCAACTAATACCTTAGAATCGACTCCATATGAAATGTGGGAAAATAAAAAGCCCAACATAAATAAAATACAATTGTTTGGTGGAGAATCATTCGCAAAAATCCTAAAACCACTAAAAATACTAGACAAAAGGAGCAGGAAACTTATATTCGTAGGGTATGCTCCAACAGGATATAGATTGTGGGATCCAGAAAGAAGAAGAATAGTGATAGAAAGAGACGTCAAATTTACAGATAGAGTTACAAACAAAAATAGAAACAAAGAAAATAAAACCGAGGAAAATGGAAACAGGAAAATAATAATTATAGAAAGGGATGAAGACGCTCAAACAGAAAACCTGGAAGAACAAGATGGAATAGAAAGATGTGATCTACAAGAAGAACAAGAAGAAAGTGACGGAGACAACTATGAAGTTGCACAAGATGAAGAGGAACAGCAGAGTCACCCACACCCGCAACTAAGAAGATCAGAAAGGAAAACAAAACCCCCAGAAAGGTACGATAATTCTGCGTTTTTAACGTATAAAGAAGCAACAGACGGTCCAGAAAAGCATAAGTGGCTGGATGCCATAAATGAAGAAAAGCACTCACTAGAAGAAAACAATACATGGGAAATAGTTGACATAAAGGGGTTGAACAACCAAAAACCACTCAACAGCAAGTGGGTATTTAAAATCAAATAAGATGGACGCTACAAGGCGAGATTAGTTGTGAAAGGATGTGAACAAAAATACGGGTAAATTATAAAGAAACTTTCAGTCCAGTGATAGGGTTGAGTGCAATAAGAATCTTGTTTGCAATCGCAGTAATGAAAAACTACGAGATCGGAACATTTGACATCAAAACGGCTTTTTTGTATGGCAAGTTAACTGAACAAATATATATACATCCTCCTGAAGGCTACAACTGTAAAAACAAAGTTTTCAAGCTAAAGAAAGCAATGTATGGGCTAAAACAAGCTCCGTTGAGCTGGAACAAGAGGTTCACAAATTTTCTATGCAAAGAAGGGTTAAAGCCACTTGAAAGTGAACAGTGTTTGTTCAAAAGCCTACATAATGAACTAATACTCGGAGTCTATGTGGACGATGGCATAATAATTGGGAAGAACACAAAAGAAATAAATGACCTAATACATAAGCTAAACTCGGAATTTAAAACGACTGTTTTTAACAACCCGGAAACTTTCGTGGGCCTTGAAATAAATAAAACACAAAATGGGATAAAACTGAAACAAGAGGATTACATAAAAAGAACGCTAAAACAATACGGAATGGAACAAGCAAAAACGGTGAAAGTTCCAATAGAAAAGGGAGATGACAATGAAACTAAAACAGGCAACGAAAACTATCCGTATAGAGAAGCAATCGGAAGTTTATTATATTTAACAACAAGAACAAGACCAGACATAGCCTATGGGGTAAATTTCTGCAGCAGATATGTAGAAGAACCTACAAAAGAAAGAATCACCGATGTGAAACATATTATGAAATACCTAAAAGGAACTGTCGAATATGGAATCGAATATAGGAGATCTAGAGAAACAAATCTTCTGAAAGCATACTGTGACGGAGACTATGCTGGAGATCCTAAGACAAGAAAGAGCACAACAGGGTACATAATCTACTACGCAGAAGGAGCAATAAGTTGGCGCTCACGCAAGCAGCCAGTGATAGCTCTATCGAGTACAGGAGCAGAATATATCGCTGCAGCCGAATGCTGCAAAGAACTAGTCTATATAAAAACACTTCTGGAAGAACTGCTAAATAATAAGATAAATATAGAACTTAATGTGGACAATCAAAGTGCAATGGCCTTAATTAAAAACGGTGTAGTAAATAAGCGTTCGAAGCACATAGATGTAAAATACAGATTTGTTCATGAATTAGTAAAAACAAATGTAATTGAACTCAAGTATTGTCCGACCAATTATCAGATAGCAGACATATTCACGAAAGCCTTGAGTGCAATTAAATTTGAGAACTGCAAAAGAGAGCTAGTTAAATAAACGCAATGCTAGAATTAAGGGGGAGTGTTGAAAGCTGAAATTAATTCAAGCATTCGTAGGTAGTACCGTCAGAGGGCACGCTCTCTTCCGGTCTCTCTCTCTTTGTTCTTGTAAGGAAGACGCGCGTATGGTAAGCTCACCCAGAAATATTAAAATAATATAAAATAATATAAAATGATAATAGCTACCATTAAGATCTTTGTTTATATATTAGTATCCATTAAGTCTGCATAAATATATAATCCATACGTTAATCCTGTAGTTTCATGAATAAGTTAGATTTGTTGGCACATGTTCCTTTGTTTTATTTCGTTCGTTATCTATATCTATTAATAAATACATTGTTCTCTATAAATATTGTTCCTCTGCTAAAATATAAAACCCAACATGTTCGATACTGTGCCAGGAGAAGCGCCTGTTCTCTGAAATCTGTGGCGATGCTACTCGAAACCGTATGTGTTCGACGAAACTAAGTGGTCGACCTGGTGAGAGAGGAAACAACAGATGCGAAACATAGTTCCATTTAAAACTAAATATTCTAGCTGAAACTAAGTTTTCGATACTGTGCCAGTAGAAGCGCCTGTCTCTGAAATCTGCCACTACAAACCGAATGTGTTCAACGAAACTAAGTCGTCGACCTTGTGAGGGAGGATACTCCAGATGCGAAACATAGTTACATTTTAATCTAATTGCTCTGTCTGAAATAAGTGTTCGATACTGTGCCAGGAGAAGCGCCTGCTCTCTGAAATCTGTGGCGATGCCACTACAAACCGAATGTGTTCAACGAAACTAAGTCGTCGACCTTGTGAGGGAGGATACTCCAGATGCGAAACATAGTTATATTTTAATCTAATTGCTCTGTCTGAAATAAGTGTTCGATACTGTGCCAGGAGAAGCGCCTTCTCTCTGAAATCTGTGGCGATGCTACTCGAAACCGTATGTGTTCGACGAAACTAAGTGGCCGACCTTGTGAGAGAGGAAACTCCAGATGCGAAACTCAGTTCCATTTTAAACTAATAGTTCTATCTGCAACTATGTGTTCGATACTGTGCCAGGAGAAGCGCCTGTTCTCTGAAATCTGTGGCGATGCCACTACAAACCGAATGTGTTCAACGAAACTAAGTCGTCGACCTTGTGAGGGAGGAAACTTCAGATGCGAAACTTAGTTCCATTTTAAACTAATTGTTCCATCTGAAATTAAGTGTTCGATACTGTGCCAGGAGAAGCGCCCGTTCTGTGAAACCTGTGGCGATACCACTCGAAACGGTATGTGTTCGACGAAACTGAGTGGTCGACATTGTGAGAGAGGAAACTCCAGACGCGAAACTTAGTGCCATTTTAAACTAATTGTTCTATCTGAAACTAAGTTTTCGATACTGTGCCAGTAGAAGCGCCTGTCTCTGAAATCTGTGGCGATGCCACTACAAACCTAATGTGTTCAACGAAACTAAGTCTTCGACCTTGTGAGGGAGGATACTCCAGATGCGAAACATAGTTACATTTTAATCTAATTGCTCTGTCTGAAATAAGTGTTCGATACTGTGCCAGGAGAAGCGCCTGCTCTCTGAAATCTGTGGCGATGCCACTACAAACCGAATGTGTTCAACGAAACTAAGTCGTCGACCTTGTGAGGGAGGAAACTCCAAATGCGAAACTTAGTTCCATTTTAAACAAACTGTTCTACCTGAAACTAAGTGATCGATACTGTGCCAGGAGAAGCGCCTGTTCTCTGAAATCTGTGGCGATGCTACTCGAAAACGTATGTGTTCGACGAAACTAAGTGGTCGACCTTGTGAGAGAGGAAATTCCAGATGCGAAACTTAGTTCCATTTTAAACTAATTGTTCTATCTAAAACTGAGTGTTCGATACTGTGCCAGGAGAAGCGCCTGTTCTCTGAAATCTGTGGCGATGCTACTCTAAACCGTATGTGTTCGACGAAACTAAGTGGCCGCCTTGTGAGAAAGGAAACTCCAGATGCGAAACTTAGTTCCATTTTAAACTAATTGTTCTATCTGAAACTAAGTGTTCGATACTGTGGCAGGAGAAGCGGCTGTTCTCTGAAATCTGTGGCGATGCCACTCGAAACCGTATGCGTTCGACGAAACTAAGTGGTCGACCTTGTGAGAGAGGAAACTCCAGATGCGAAACTCAGTTCCATTCAAAAATAATTGTTCTATCTCAAACTAAGTGTTCAATACTGTGCCAGGAGAAGTGCCTGTTCTCCGAAATTTGTGGCGATGATACTCGAAACCGTATGTGTTCGACGAAACTAAGTGGTCGACCTTGTGAGAGAGGAAACTCCAAATGCGAAATATAGGTCCATTTTAAACTAATTATTCTATCTCAAACTAAGTGTTCGATACTGTGCCAGTAGAAGCGCCTGTTCTCTGAAATCAGTGGCGATGCTACTCGAAACCGTATGTGTTCGACGAAACTAAGTGGTCGACCTAGTGGGAGAGGAAACTCCAGATGCGAAACATAGTTCCATTTTAAATTAATTGTTCTATCTGAAACTAAGTGTTCGGTACTGTGCCAGGAGAAGCGTCCGTTCTGTGAAACTTGTGGCGATACTACTCGGAACGGTATTTGTTCGACGAAACTGAGTGGTCGACATTGTGCGAAAGGAAACTCCAGATGCGAAGCTTAGTTCCATTTTAAAGTAATTGTTCTATCTGATACTAAGTGTGCGATACAGTGCCTGTAGAAGCGCCTGTTGTCTGAAACCTGTGGCGATGCCACTCGAAACCGTATGTGCTCCACGAAACTAAGTGGCCGCCTTGTGAGAGAGGAAACTCCAGATGCGAAACTTAGTTCCATTTTAAACTAATTGTTCTATCTGAAACTAAGTATTCGTTACTGTGCCAGGAGAAGCGCCTGTTCTCTGAAATCTGTGGCGATGCCACTCGAAACCGTATGTGTTCGACGAAACTAAGTGGTTGACCTTGTGAGAGAGGATACTCCAGATGCGAAACATAGTTCTATTTTAAACTAATTGTTCTGTCTGACATAAGTGTTCGATAATGTGCCAGGAGAAGCGCCTGTTCTCTGAAATGTGTGGCGATACCACTCGAAACCGTATGTGTCGACGAAACTAAGTGGTCGACCTTGTGAGAGAGGAAACTCCAGAAGCGAAACTTAGTTCCATTTTAAACTAATTGTTCTATCTGAAATAAGTGTCCGATACTGTGCCAGGAGAAGCGCCTGTTCTCTGAAATCTGTGGCGATGCCACTCGAAACCGCATGTGTTCGGCGAAACTAATTGGTCGACCTTGTGGGAGATGAAACCCCTGATGCGAAACTTAGTTCCATTTTAAACTAATTGTTCTATCTGAAACTATGTGTTCGATACTGTGCCAGGAGAAGCGCCTGTTCTCTGAAATGTGTGGCGACGCCACTCGAAACCGTATGTGTTCGACGAAACTAAGTGGTCGACCGTGTGAGAGATGAAACTCCAAATGCGAAACATAGTTCCATTTTGAACTAATTGTTCTATCTGAAACTAAGTGTTCGATAATGTGCCAGGAGAAGCGCCTGTTCTCTGAAACCTGTGGCGATGCTACTCGAAACCGAATGTGTTAGACGAAACTAAGTGGTCGACCATGTGAGAGAGGAATCTCCAGATGCGAAACATAGTTCCATTTTGAACTAATTGTTCTATCTGAAACTAAGTGTTCGATACTGTGCCAGGAGAAGCGCCTGTTCTCTGAACTGTGTGGCGATGCCGCTCGAAACCGTATGTGTTCGACGAAACTAAGTGGTCGACCTTGTGAGAAAGGAAACTCCAGATGCGAAACTTAGTTTCATTTTGAACTAATTGTTCGATCTGAAACTAAGTGTTCGATAATGTGCCAGGAGAAGCGCCTGTTCTCTGAAAACAGTGGCGATGCTACTCGAAACCGTATGTGTTCGATGAAACTAAGTGGTCCAACTTGTGATAGAGGAAACTTCAAATGCGAAACATAGTTCCATTTTAAACTAATTGTTCTCTCTGACACTAAGTGTTCGATACTGTGCCAGGAGAAGCGCCTGTTCTCTGAAATCTGTGGCGATGCTACTCGAAACCGTATGTGTTCGACGAAACTAAGTGGTCGCCTTGTGAGGGAAGAAACTCCTGATGCGAAACTTAGTACCATTTTAAACTAATTTTTCTATCTGAAACTATGTGTTCGATACTGTGCCAGGGGAAGCGCCTGTTCTCTGAAATCTCTGGCGATGCCACTCGAAACCGTATGTGTTCGACGAAACTAAGTCGTTGACCTTGTGAGAGAGGATACTCCAGATGCAAAACATAGTTCCATTTTAAACTATTTGTTCTGTCTGACATAAGTGTTCGATACTGTGCCAGGAGAAGCGCCTGTTCTCTGATATCTGTGGCGATGCCACTCGAAACCGTATTTGTTCGACGAAACTGAGTTGTCGACCTTGTGAAAGAGGAAACTCCAAATGCGAAACTTAATTCCATTTTAAAATAATTGTTCTATATGCTATTAAGTGTTCGATACTGTGCCAGGAGAAGCGCCCGTTCTCTGAAATCTGTGGCGATGCTACTCGAAACCGTATGTGTTCGTCGAAACTAAGCGGTCGACCTTGTGACAGAGGAAAATCCAAATGCGAAACTTAATTCCATTTTAAAATAATTGTTCTATCTGTAACTAAGTGTTCGATACTGTTCCAGGAGAAGCGTCTGTTCTCTGAAATCTGTGGCGATGCTACTCGAAACTGTATGTGTTCGACGAAACTAAGTGGTCGACCTTTTGAGACAGGAAACTCCAAATGCGAAGCTTTGTTGCATTTTAAACTAATTGTTCTATCTGATACTGGGTGTTCGATAATATGCCAGGGGAAGTGCCTGTTATCTGAAAACTGTTGCGATGCCACTCGAAACCGTCTGTGTTCGAGGAAACTAAGTCGTCGATCTTGTGAGAGAGGAAACTCCAGATTTGAAGCTTAGTTCCATTTTAAACTAATAGTTCTATCTGATACTAAGTGTTAGATACTGTGCCAGGAGAAGCGCCTGTTCTCTGGCATCTGTGGCGATGCCACTCTAAACCGTATGTGTTCGACGAAACTAAGTGGTCCAACTTGTGAGAGAGGAAACTCCAAATGCGAAACATAGTTCCATTTTAAACTAATTGTTCTCTCTGAAACTAAGTATTCGTTACTGTGCCAGGAGAAGCGCCTGTTCTCTGAAATCTGTGGCGATGCCACTCGAAACCGAATGTGATCCACGAAACTAAGTGGCCGCCTTGTGAGAGAGGAAATTCCAGATGCGAAATTTAGTACCATTTTAAACTAATGGTTCTATCTGAAACTAACTGTTCGATACTGTGCCAGGAGACGCGCCTGTTCTCTGAAATCTGTGGCGATGCTACTCGAAACCGTATGTGTTCGACGAAACTAAGTGGTCGAACTTGTGAGAGAGGAAACTAAAGATGAGAAATTTAGTACCATTTTAAACTAATTGTTCTAACTGAAACTATGTGTCCGATACTGTGCCAGGAGAAGCGCCTGTTCTCTGGCATCTGTGGCGATGCCACTCGAAACCGTATGTGTTCGACGAAATTAAGTGGTCGACCTTGTGAGAGAGGAAACTGCAGATACGAAACTTAGTTCCATTTTAAGCTAATTGTTCTATCTGCAACTATGTGTTCGATACTGTGCCAGGAGACGCGCCTGTTCTCTGAAATCTGTGGCGATGCCACTCGAAACCGTATGTGTTCGAGGAAACTAAGTCGTCGATCTTGTGAGAGAGGAAACTCCAGATTTGAAGCTTAGTTCCATTTTAAACTAAAAGTTCTATCTGATACTAAGTGTCCGATACTGTGCCAGGAGAAGCGCCTGTTCTCTGAAATCTGTGGCGATGCCACTCGAAACCGTATGTGTTCGACGAAACTAAGTGGTCCACCTTGCGAGAGAGGAAACTCCAAATGCGAAACATCGTTCCATTTTAAACTAATTGTTCGATCTGAAACTAAGTGTTCGATACTGTGCCAGGAGAAGCGCCTGCTCTCTGAAATCTGTGGCGATGCTACTCGAAACCGTATGTGTTCGATGAAACTAAGTGGTCCGCCTTGTGAGAGAGGAATCTCCAGATGCGAAACTTAGTTCCATTTTAAACAAATTGTTCTATCTGAAACTAAGTGTTCGATACTGTGCCAGGAGAAGCGCCTGTTCTCTGAAATCTGTGGCGATGCTACTCGAAACCTTATGTGTTCGACGAACCTAAGTGGTCGACCCTGTGATAGAGGAAACTCCAGATGCGAAACTTAGTTCCATTTTAAACTAATTGTTCTATCTGAAACTAAGTGTTCGATACTGTGCCAGGGGAAGCGCCTGTTCTCTGAAATCTGTGGCGATGCTACTCGAAACCGCATGTGTTCGAGGAAACTAAGTGGTCGACATTGTGGGAGAGGAAACTCCAGATGCGAAACATAGTTCCATTTTAAACTAATTGTTCTATCTGAAACTAAGTCTTCGATACTGCGCCAGGAGAAGCGCCAGTTCTCTGAAATGTGTGGCGATGTCACTCGAACCCGTATGTGTTCGTCGAATATAAGTGGTCGACCTTGTGAGAGAGGAAACTCCAGATGCGAAACTTAGTTCCATTTTAAACTAATTGTTCTATCTGAAACTATGTGTTCGATACTGTGCCACGAGAAGCGTAGAGAATGTAGTGTTAAAATATAGTATAAGAATGACTGAGTCAAACACCCGTTAAGTAGCACTATCGGCTGTCCAACCAAGTACTCTACGCCCTGATGCCTAAAACAATATTTCGGTTGTGGGCGGTGTGAAACTTCATAATTTACGTTCCAACGAAATGCAAAAAACACCAATGGATTAGGTGGTCCAATGAGTTCGTTCCGGTTTCAGCCGTTACAGTAAAACGCCGTTTTTTTCAAATACAATTTATTTTATTTACATACATAGTCACCATTCTTTTCAATTACTTCTTGCCACTTCTCAGGTAGCTTCATAATTTCTTTCGCATAAAAGTCTTTCCTTTTTTTTATTAAAAAACTCCGCCACGTGCTTTTGTAGGACCTCAAAGTTTTCAAATTGTTTTCCGGTAACCGAATTTTGAATGCACCGAAATAAATAATAATCTGATGGGGCTATGTCAGGAGAGTACGGAGGTACTCAGTACCAGTAACATTCCTTTTAAAATTGATTCATTTCGATGCCTATTCAACAGAGCCATGCACACACAACTTTGATATTAATCCCATCTTCCGTAAACAATCATGCACGGTGGATTTTTTCATTTGAAGTTCCGATGGAATTTCACGCACTTGAATGCAACGATTTTGCTCCACTAATGCACGTACAGCACTGTTGTCAGCAGTATGTGGTCGTCCAGCGCGATGGTCATCTTCTAATGAAAAATTTCCTTAACGAAAATGATCAAACCATTTTCTGCACGTACGATCTGTTACAGCACCTTCCCCATAAACAACACAAATATTTCTCGAAGTTTCTGAACCGTTATACCCTTTACGAAACTCCTATAACATGATGTGTCGAAAATGAATTTTGTTGTCCGTCATGATTTTAGTTTAGATATTACAGAAAAACTTAAAAAAATACGTCTAATTCGCACGAAAGCAAAACTAGAAGTGTACTGGAATATGTACATTTTTACCTGAGTATGTACTGTGGTTTATTACTCAGGTAAGAAGGTAATAAGTCGCCGCGCCGAAAACGGAACGAACTTTTTGGACCACCTAATAGAAGAACCTAGTTGAGCCCCAGAGGACCCGTAGAAGACATGTGACTGTTTTCCAACAGTGGGTGGTGGAATCGTCACATTCCGCACCGTGCATCATGATCCGGTGTATGCAAAATTGAAGCAAACCCTGATTCATGGAATTCCGATTTTCGGGCTGATTTCTTAAAAAGTAGTCAGAGAGTTGTCGCTCATTGGTGAACCTAATCATCCGGAACATGGACCGCAAGATATTTGCCACCTATAAAATACGTGCAGATACGCACACGGGGATCATATGCACACGTGCATCAGTCGTGTTAGCATGGAGTCCTTCAGTTTCTTGCTACATGCAATCGGGGCGCCACGCTCGGCAAATGTGGACTTCGTCTATGAGTTACCTCTGGATATATCGCAGTTTATTCTGCGGCAATTGGATTCTGCATCTTTACTGAGCGCAGCCCTTGTTTCCCGGAAGTGGCTATCTGTTTTGCGGGTCGATGGGAAACTCAGGCAAAGGGTAAGGAGATCCCTCAGGAACAAGGCGGAGCGGATTCGGTCGGACTACATTGGGAGGCCCACAACGGATGTAGTCAGACGTCATGGGTTCAGATGGAATTCACGTGTTAGAAATATGCAAAGATCTGCGCCTCCGACCAGTATTGACGCATATCGCCTAATGGATATAGAATCGACACGGCACAGTCGTTATCATAGACATCAGCCCGAGGACACCAAAAGGCGAATCAAGTCTTACAGAATTTGATGTAGTGAGAAACGGAACGGGAGTTTCTCCTGGCACAGTATCGAACACTTAGTTTCAGATAGAAGAACTAGTTTAAAATGCAACTAAGTTTCGCATCTTGAGTTTCCTCTCTCACAAGGTCGACCACTTAGTTTCGCCGAACACATACCGTTTCGAGTGCGCATCGCCACAGATTTCAGAGAACAGGCGCTTCTCCTGACACAGTATCGAACACTTAGTATCAGATAGAACAATTAGTTTTAAATGGAACTAAGTTTCGCTTCTGGAGTTTCCTCTCTCACAAGTTCGACCACTTAGTTTCGTCGAACACATACGGTTTCGAGTAGCATCGCCACCGATTTCAGAGAACAGGCGCTTCTCCTGGCACAGTATCGAACACTTAGTTTCAGATAGAACATTTAGTTTAAAATGGAACTAAATTTCGCATCTGGAATTTCCTCTCTCACAAAGTCGACCACTTAGTTTCGTCTAATACATACGGTTTCGAGTGGCATCGCCACAGATTTCGGACAACAGGCGCTTCCCCTGGCACAGTATCGAACACTTAGTTTCAGGTAGAACAATTAGTTTAAAATGCAACTAAGTTTCGCATCTTGAGTTTCCTCTCTCACAAGGTCGACCACTTATTTTCGTCGAATACATACGGTTTCGAGGGGCATCGCCACACATTTCAGAGAACAGGCGCTTCTCCTGGCACAGTATCGAACACTTAGTATCAGATAGAACAATTAGTTTAAAATGGAACAAAGCTTCGCATCTGGAGTTTCCTCTCTCACAAGGTCGACCACTTAGTTTCGTCTAACACATACGGTTTCGAGTGGTATCGCCACAGATTTCAGAGAACAGGCGATTCTCCTGGCACAGTACCTAACACTTAGTTTCAGATAGAACAATTAGTTTGAAATGGAACAATGTTTCGCATCTGGAGTTTCCTTTCCCACAAGGTCGACCATTTAGATTCGTCGAACACATACGGTTTCGAGTATCATCGCCACAGATTTCAGAGAACTGACGCTTCTCCTGGCACAGTATCCAACACTTTCAGATAGAACAATTAGTTTTAAATGGAACTAAGTTTCGCATCTGGAGATTCCTCTCTCACAAGGTCGGGCACTTAGTTTCGTCGAATACATACGGTTTCGAGTGGCATCGCCACAGATTTCAGAGAACAGGCGCTTCTCCTGGCACAGTATCGAACACTTAGTATCAGATAGAACAATTAGTTTAAAATGGAACAAAGCATCGCATCTGGAGTTTCCTCTCTCACAAGGTCGACCACCTAGTTTCGTCGAACACATACGGTTTCGAGTGGCATCGCCACAGGTTTCAGAGAACAGGCGCTTCTCCTGGCACAGTATCGAACACTTAGTATCAGATAGAACAATTAGTTTAAAATGGAACAAAGCTTCGCATCTGGAGTTTCCTCTCTCACAAGGTCGACCACTTAGTTTCGTCGAACACATACGGTTTCGAGTGGTATCGCCACAGATTTCAGAGAACAGGCGATTCTCCTGGCACAGTACCGAACACTTAGTTTCAGATAGAACAATTAGTTTAAAATGGAACAATGTTTCGCATCTGGAGTTTCCTTTCCCACAAGGTGGACCATTTAGATTCGTCGAACACATACGGTTTCGAGTATCATCGCCACAGATTTCAGAGAACTGTCGCTTCTCCTGGCACAGTATCCAACACTTTCAGATAGAACAATTAGTTTAAAATGGAACAAAGCTTCGCATCTGGAGTTTCCTCTCTCACAAGGTCGACCACTTAGTATCAGATAGAACAATTAGTTTAAAATGGAACTATGTTTCCCATCTGGAGTTTCCTCTCTCACAAGGTCGACCACTTAGTTTCGATGAACATATACGGTTTCGAGTGGCATCGCCACAGATTTCAGAGAACAGGCGCTTCTCCTGGCACAGTATCGAACACTTAGTTTCAGATAGAACAATTAGTTTAAAATGGGACTAAGTTTCGCATCCGTAGTTTCCTCTCTCAGAAGGTCGACCACCTAGTTTCGTCGAACACATACGGTTTCGAGTGGCATCGCCACAGGTTTCAGAGAACAGGCGCTTCTCCTGGCACAGTATCGAACACTTAGTATCAGATAGAACAATTAGTTTAAAATGGAACAAAGCTTCGCATCTGGAGTTTCCTCTCTCAGAAGGTCGACCACTTAGTTTCGTCGAACACATACGGTTTCGAGTGGCATCGCCACAGATTTCAGAGATCAGGCGCTTCTCCTGGCACAGTATCGAACACTTAGTATCAGATAGAATAATTAGTTTAAAATGGAACAAAGCTTCGCATCTGGAGTTTCCTCTCTCACAAGGTCGACCACTTAGTTTCGTCGAACACATACGGTTTCGAGTAGTATCGCCACAGATTTCAGAGAACAGGCGCTTCTCCTGGCACAGTATCGAACACTTAGTTTCAGATCGAACAATTAGTTTAATATGGAACAATGTTTCGCATCTGGAGTTTCCTTTCACACAAGGTCGACCATTTAGATTCGTCGAACATATACGGTTTCGAGTGGTATCGCCACAGATTTCAGAGAACAGGCGCTTCTCCTGGCACAGTATCGAACACTTAGTTTCAGATCGAACAATTAGTTTAAAATGGAATAATGTTTCGCATCTGGAGTTTCCTTTCCCACAAGGTCGACCATTTAGATTCGTCGAACATATACGGTTTCGAGTAACATCGCCACAGATTTCAGAGAACTGACGCTTCTCCTGGCACAGTATCCAACACTTTCAGATAGAACAATTAGTTTTAAATGAAACTAAGTTTCGCATCTGGAGATTCCTCTCTCACAATGTCGGGCACTTAGTTTCCTCGAAAACATACGGTTTCGAGTGGCATCGCCACAGATTTCAGAGAACAGGCGCTTCTCCTGGCACAGTATCGAACACTTAGTTCCAGATAGAACAATTAGATTAAAATGGAACTAAGTTTCGCATCCGGAGTTTCCTCTCTCAGAAGGTCGACCACTTAGTTTCGTCGAACACATACGGTTTCGAGTGGCATCGCCACAGATTTCAGAGATCAGGCGCTTCTCCTGGCACAGTATCGAACACTTAGTATCAGATAGAACAATTAGTTTAAAATGGAACAAAGCATCGCATCTGGAGTTTCCTCTCTCACAAGGTCGACCACCTAGTTTCGTCGAACACATACGGTTTCGAGTGTTATCGCCACATATTTCAGAGAACAGGCGCTTCTCCTGGCACATTATCGGACACTTAGTATCAGATAGAACAATTAGTTTAAAATGGCACTAAGTTTCGGGTCTGGAGTTTCCTCTCTCACAAGGTCGGCCACTTTGTTTCGTCGAACACATACGGTTTCGAGTGGCATCGCCACAGATTTCAGAGAACAGGCGCTTCTCCTGGCACAGTATTGAACACTTAGTTTCAGACGGAACATTTAGTTTAAAATTGAACTATGTTTCGTATCTGGAGTTTTCTCTATCACGAGGTCGACCACTTAGTTTCGCCGAACGCATACGGTTTCGAGTGGCATCGCCACAGATTTCAGAGAAAAGGCGCTTCTGCTGGCACGGTTTCGAACACTTAGTTTCAGATAGAACAATTAGTTTAAAATGGAACTAAGTTTCGCATCTGGCGTTTCCTCTCTCACAAGGTCGACCATTTAGATTCGTCGAACACATACGGTTTCGAGTGGTATCACCACAGATTTCAGAGAACAGGCGATTCTCCTGGCACAGTACCGTACACTTAGTTTCAGATAGAACAATTAGTTTAAAATGGAACAATGTTTCGCATCTGGAGTTTCCTTTCCCACAAGGTCGACCATTTAGATTCGTCGAACATATACGGTTTCGAGTGTCATCGCCACAGATTTCAGAGAACTGACGCTTCTCCTGGCACAGTATCCAACACTTTCAGATAGAACAATTAGTTTTAAATGAAACTAAGTTTCGCATCTGGAGATTCCTCTCTCACAATGTCGGGCACTTAGTTTCCTCGAAAACATACGGTTTCGAGTGGCATCGCCACAGATTTCAGAGAACAGGGCTTCTCCTGGCACAGTATCGAACACTTAGTTCCAGATAGAACAATTAGATTAAAATGGAACTAAGTTTCGCATCCGGAGTTTCCTCTCTCAGAAGGTCGACAACTTAGTTTCGTCGAACACATACGGTTTCGAGTGGCATCGCCACAGATTTCAGAGATCAGGCGCTTCTCCTGGCACAGTATCGAACACTTAGTATCAGATAGAACAATTAGTTTAAAATGGAACAAAGCATCGCATCTGGAGTTTCCTCTCTCACAAGGTCGACCACCTAGTTTCGTCGAACACATACGGTTTCGAGTGTTATCGCCACATATTTCAGAGAACAGGCGCTTCTCCTGGCACATTATCGGACACTTAGTATCAGATAGAACAATTAGTTTAAAATGGCACTAAGTTTCGGGTCTGGAGTTTCCTCTCTCACAAGGTCGGCCACTTTGTTTCGTCGAACACATACGGTTTCGAGTGGCATCGCCACAGATTTCAGAGAACAGGCGCTTCTCCTGGCACAGTATTGAACACTTAGTTTCAGATGGAACATTTAGTTTAAAATTGAACAATGTTTCGTATCTGGAGTTTTCTCTATCACGAGGTCGACCACTTAGTTTCGCCGAACGCATACGGTTTCGAGTGGCATCGCCACAGATTTCAGAGAAAAGGCGCTTCTGCTGGCACGGTTTCGAACACTTAGTTTCAGATAGAACAATTAGTTTAAAATGGAACTAAGTTTCGCATCTGGCGTTTCCTCTCTAAGAAGGGCGACCACTTAATTTCGGCGAACACATACGGTTTCGAGTAGCATCGCGACAGATTTCAGAGAACAGGCGCTTCTCCTGGCACAGTATCGAACACTTAGTTTCAGATAGAACAATTAGTTTAAAATGGAACTAAGTTTCGCATCTGGCGTTTCCTCTCTCACAAGGTCGACCATTTAGATTCGTCGAACACATACGGTTTCGAGTGGTATCACCACAGATTTCAGAGAACAGGCGATTCTCCTGGCACAGTACCGAACACTTAGTTTCAGATAGAACAATTAGTTTAAAATGGAACAATGTTTCGCATCTGGAGTTTCCTTTCCCACAAGGTCGACCATTTAGATTCGTCGAACATATACGGTTTCGAGTGTCATCGCCACAGATTTCAGAGAACTGACGCTTCTCCTGGCACAGTATCCAACACTTTCAGATAGAACAATTAGTTTTAAATGAAACTAAGTTTCGCATCTGGAGATTCCTCTCTCACAAGGTCGGGCACTTAGTTTCCTCGAATACATACGGTTTCGAGTGGCATCGCCACAGATTTCAGAGAACAGGCGCTTCTCCTGGCACAGTATCGAACACTTAGTTCCAGATAGAACAATTAGATTAAAATGGAACTACGTTTCGCATCTGGAGTTTCCTCTCTCACAAGGTCGACCACCTAGTTTCGACGAACACATACGGTTTGGAGTGGCATCGCCACAGATTTCAGAGAACAGGCGCTTCCCCTGGCAGAGTATCGAACACTTAGTTTCAGATAGAACACATAGTTTAAAATGGAAATAGGTTTCGCATCTGGAGTTTCCTCTCTCACAAGGTCGACCACCTAGTTTCGACGAACACATACGGTTTGGAGTGGCATCGCCACAGATTTCAGAGAACAGGCGCTTTCCCTGGCAGAGTATGGAACACTTTGTTTCAGATAGAACACATAGTTTAAAATGGAAATAGGCTTCGCATCTGGAGATTCCTCTCTCACAAGGTCGACCACTTAGTTTCGTCGAACACATACGGTTTCGAGTAGCATCGCCACAGATTTCAGAGAACAGGCGCTTCCCCTGGCAGAGTATCGAACACTTAGTTTCAGATAGAACAATTAGTTTAAAATGGAACAATGTTTCGCATCCGGAGTTTCTTCTCCCACAAGGCCGACCACTTAGTTTCGACGAACACATAGGGTTTCGAGTGGCATCGCCACAGATTTCAGAGAACAGGCGCTTCGCCTGGCACACTATCGAACACTTAGTTTCAGATAGAACAATTAGTTTAAAATGGTACTAAGTTTCGCATCTGGAGTTTTCTGTCTCACAAGGTCGACCACTTAGTTTCGTCGAACACATACGGTTTCGAGTAGCTTCGCCACAGATTTCAGAGAACAGGCGCTTCTCCTGGCGCAGTATCGAATACTTAGTTTCAGATAGAACAATTAGTTTAAAATTGAACTATGTTTCGCATCTGGAGTTTCCTCTCTCACAAGGTCGACCACTTAGTTTCGCCGAACGCATACGGTTTCGAGTGGTATTGCCACAGGTTTCACAGAACCGGCGCTTCTCCTGGCACAGTAGCGAGCACTTAGTTTCAGATAGAACAATTACTTTAAAATGGAACTAAGTTGCGCATCTGGAGTTTCCTCTCTCAGAAGGTCGACCACTTAGTTTCGTCGAACACATACGGCTTCGAGTGGCATCGCCACAGATTTCAGAGAACAGGCGCTTCTGCTGGCACAGTATCGAACACTTAGTTTCGAATGAAACATTTGGTTTAAAATGGAACTAAGTTTCGCATCTGGAATTTCGTCTCTCACAAGGTCGACCACTTAGTTCCGTCGAACACATTCGGTTTCGAGTAGCATCGCCACAGATTTCAGAGAACAGGCGCTTCTCCTGGCACAGTATCGAACACTTAGTATCAGATAGAACAATTAGTTTAAAATGGAACAAAGCCTTGCATCTGGAGTTTCCTCTCCCACATGGTCGACCACTAAGTTTCGTCGAACTCATACGGTTTCGAGTGGCAACGCCACAGATTTCAGAGAACAGGCGCTTCTCCTGGCATAGTATCGAACACTTAGTTTCAGGTAGAACAATTAGTTTAAAATGGTACTAAGTTTCGCATCTGGAGTTTCCTCTTTCACAAGGCGACCACTTAGTTTCGTCGAACACATACGGTTTCGAGTAGCATCGCCACAGATTTCAGAGAACAGGCGTCTCTCCTGGCACAGTATCGAACACTTAGTTTCTTATAGAATAATTAGTTTAAAATGGAAGTAAGTTTCGCATGTGGAGTTTCCTCTCCCACAAGGTCGACCACTTAGTTTCGTTGAACACATACGGTTTCGAGTGGCATCGCCACAGATTTCGGAGAACAGGCGCTTCTCATGGCACAGTATCGAACATTCAGGTTCAGATAGAACAATTAGTTTAAAATGGAACTAAGTTTCGCATCTGGTGAATCCTCCCTCACAAGGTCCATCACTTAGTTTCGTCGAACACATACGGTTTCGAGTAGCATCGCCACAGATTTCGGAGAACAGGCGCTTCTCATGGCACAGTATCGAACATTCAGGTTCAGATAGAACAATTAGTTTAAAATGGAACTATATTTCGCATCTGGAGTTTCCTCCCTAACAAGGTCGACCACTTAGTTTCGTCGAACACATACGGTTTCGAGTGGCATCGCCACAGATTTCAGAGAACAGGCGCATCTCCTGGCACAGTGTCGAACACATAGTTTCAGATAGAACAATTAGTTTAAAATGGTACTAAGTTTCGCATCTGGAGATTCCTCTCTCACATGGTCGACCACTTAGTTTCGTCGAACACATACGGTTTCGAGTGGCATCGCCACAGATTTCAGAGAACAGGCGCTTCTGCTGGCACATTATCGAACACTTAGTTTCGAATGAAACATTTGGTTTAAAATGGAACTAAGTTTCGCATCTGGAATTTCGTCTCTCACAAGGTCGACCACTTAGTTCCGTCGAACACATTCGGTTTCGAGTAGCATCGCCACAGATTTCAGAGAACAGGCGCTTCTCCTGGCACAGTATCGAACACTTAGTATCAGATAGAACAATTAGTTTAAAATGGAACAAAGCCTTGCATCTGGAGTTTCCTCTCCCACATGGTCGACCACTAAGTTTCGTCGAACTCATACGGTTTCGTGTGGCAACGCCACAGATTTCAGAGAACAGGCGCTTCTCCTGGCATAGTATCGAACACTTAGTTTCAGGTAGAACAATTAGTTTAAAATGGTACTAAGTTTCGCATCTGGAGTTTCCTCTTTCACAAGGCGACCACTTAGTTTCGTCGAACACATACGGTTTCGAGTAGCATCGCCACAGATTTCAGAGAACAGGCGTCTCTCCTGGCACAGTATCGAACACTTAGTTTCTTATAGAATAATTAGTTTAAAATGGAAGTAAGTTTCGCATGTGGAGTTTCCTCTCCCACAAGGTCGACCACTTAGTTTCGTTGAACACATACGGTTTCGAGTGGCATCGCCACAGATTTCGGAGAACAGGCGCTTCTCATGGCACAGTATCGAACATTCAGGTTCAGATAGAACAATTAGTTTAAAATGGAACTAAGTTTCGCATCTGGTGAATCCTCCCTCACAAGGTCCATCACTTAGTTTCGTCGAACACATACGGTTTCGAGTAGCATCGCCACAGATTTCAGAGAACAGGCGCTTCTCCTGGCACAGTATCGACCACTCAGGTTCAGATAGAACAATTAGTTTAAAATGGAACTATATTTCGCATCTGGAGTTTCCTCCCTAACAAGGTCGACCACTTAGTTTCGTCGAACACATACGGTTTCGATTAGCATCGCCACTGATTTCAGAGGACAGGCGTTTCTCCTGGCACAGTATCGAACACTTAGTATCAGATAGAACAATTCATTTAAAATGGAACTAAGCTTCGCATCTGGAGCTTCCTCTCTCACAAGGTGGACCACTTAGTTTCGTCGAACACATACGGTTTCGAGTAGCATCGCCACTGATTTCAGAGAACAGGCGCCTCTCCTGGCACAGTATCGAACACTTAGTTTCAGATAGAACAATTAGTTTAAAATGGAAGTAAGTTTCGCATCTGGAGATTCCTCTCTCACAAGGTTGACAACTTAGATTCGTCGAACACATACGGTTCCGAGTGGCATCGCCACAGGTTTCAGAGAACTGGCGCTTCTCCTGGCACACTATCGAACACTTAGTATCAGATAGAACAATTCATTTAAAATGGAACTAAGCTTCGCATCTGGAGCTTCCTCTCTCACAAGGTGGACCACTTAGTTTCGTCGAACACATACGGTTTCGAGTAGCATCGCCACTGATTTCAGAGAACAGGCGCCTCTCCTGGCACAGTATCGAACACTTAGTTTGAGATAGAACAATTAGTTTAAAATGGAAGTAAGTTTCGCATCTGGAGATTCCTCTCTCACAAGGTTGACAACTTAGATTCGTCGAACACATACGGTTCCGAGTGGCATCGCCACAGGTTTCAGAGAACTGGCGCTTCTCCTGGCACACTATCGAACACTTAGTATCAGATAGAACAATTCATTTAAAATGGAACTAAGCTTCGCATCTGGAGCTTCCTCTCTCACAAGGTGGACCACTTAGTTTCGTCGAACACATACGGTTTCGAGTAGCATCGCCACTGATTTCAGAGAACAGGCGCCTCTCCTGGCACAGTATCGAACACTTAGTTTGAGATAGAACAATTAGTTTAAAATGGAAGTAAGTTTCGCATCTGGAGATTCCTCTCTCACAAGGTTGACAACTTAGATTCGTCGAACACATACGGTTCCGAGTGGCATCGCCACAGGTTTCAGAGAACTGGCGCTTCTCCTGGCACACTATCGAACACTTAGTATCAGATAGAACAATTCATTTAAAATGGAACTAAGCTTCGCATCTGGAGCTTCCTCTCTCACAAGGTGGACCACTTAGTTTCGTCGAACACATACGGTTTCGAGTAGCATCGCCACAGATTTCAGAGAACAGGCGTCTCTCCTGGCACAGTATCGAACACTTAGTTTCTTATAGAATAATTAGTTTAAAATGGAAGTAAGTTTCGCATGTGGAGTTTCCTCTCCCACAAGGTCGACCACTTAGTTTCGTTGAACACATACGGTTTCGAGTGGCATCGCCACAGATTTCGGAGAACAGGCGCTTCTCATGGCACAGTATCGAACATTCAGGTTCAGATAGAACAATTAGTTTAAAATGGAACTAAGTTTCGCATCTGGTGAATCCTCCCTCACAAGGTCCATCACTTAGTTTCGTCGAACACATACGGTTTCGAGTAGCATCGCCACAGATTTCAGAGAACAGGCGCTTCTCCTGGCACAGTATCGAACACTCAGGTTCAGATAGAACAATTAGTTTAAAATGGAACTATATTTCGCATCTGGAGTTTCCTCCCTAACAAGGTCGACCACTTAGTTTCGTCGAACACATACGGTTTCGATTAGCATCGCCACTGATTTCAGAGGACAGGCGTTTCTCCTGGCACAGTATCGAACACTTAGTATCAGATAGAACAATTCATTTAAAATGGAACTAAGCTTCGCATCTGGAGCTTCCTCTCTCACAAGGTGGACCACTTAGTTTCGTCGAAAACATACGGTTTCGAGTAGCATCGCCACTGATTTCAGAGAACAGGCGCCTCTCCTGGCACAGTATCGAACACTTAGTTTGAGATAGAACAATTAGTTTAAAATGGAAGTAAGTTTCGCATCTGGAGATTCCTCTCTCACAAGGTTGACAACTTAGATTCGTCGAACACATACGGTTCCGAGTGGCATCGCCACAGGTTTCAGAGAACTGGCGCTTCTCCTGGCACACTATCGAACACTTAGTATCAGATAGAACAATTCATTTAAAATGGAACTAAGCTTCGCATCTGGAGCTTCCTCTCTCACATGGTGGACCACTTAGTTTCGTCGAACACATACGGTTTCGAGTAGCATCGCCACTGATTTCAGAGAACAGGCGCCTCTCCTGGCACAGTACAAACACTTAGTTTCAGATAGAACAATTAGTTTAAAATGGAACTAAGCTTCGCATTTGGAGTTACCTCTGTCACACGGTCTACCACTTACTTTCGTCGAACACATTCGGCTTCGAGTAGCAACGCCACAGGTTTCAGAGAACAGGCGCTTCTCCTGGCACAATATCGAACACTTAGTTTCAGATAGAACAATTAATTTAAAATGGAACTAAGTTTCGCATATGAAGTTTCCTCCCTCACAAGGTCGGCCACTTAGTTTCGTCGAACAGATACGGTTTCGAGTGGCATCGCCAAAGATTTCAGAGAACTGGCGCTTCTCCTGGCACATTATCGAACACTTAGTTTCAGATAGAACAATTAGTTTAAAATGGAACTAAGCTTCGCATTTGGAGTTACCTCTGTCACACGGTCTACCACTTACTTTCGTCGAACACATTCGGCTTCGAGTAGCAACGCCACAGGTTTCAGAGAACAGGCGCTTCTCCTGGCACAATATCGAACACTTAGTTTCAGATAGAACAATTAATTTAAAATGGAACTAAGTTTCGCATATGAAGTTTCCTCCCTCACAAGGTCGGCCACTTAGTTTCGTCGAACAGATACGGTTTCGAGTGGTATCGCCACAGATTTCAGAGAACTGGCGCCTCTCCTGGCACAGTATCGAACACTTAGTTTGAGATAGAACAATTAGTTTAAAATGGAAGTAAGTTTCGCATCTGGAGATTCCTCTCTCACAAGGTTGACAACTTAGATTCGTCGAACACATACGGTTCCGAGTGGCATCGCCACACATTTCAAAGAACAGGCGCTTCTCTTGGCACAGTATCGAACACATAGTTTCAGATAGAACAAATAGTTTAAAATAGAAGTAAGTTTCGCATCTGGAGATTCCTCTCTCACAAGGTTGACCACTTAGTTTCGTCGAACACATACGGTTTCGAGTGGCATCGCCACACATTTCAGAGAACAGGTGCTTCTCCTGGCACAGTATCGAACACTTAGTTTGAGATAGAACAATTAGTTTAAAATGGAAGTAAGTTTCGCATCTGGAGATTCCTCTCTCACAAGGTTGACAACTTAGATTCGTCGAACACATACGGTTCCGAGTGGCATCGCCACACATTTCAAAGAACAGGCGCTTCTCTTGGCACAGTATCGAACACATAGTTTCAGATAGAACAAATAGTTTAAAATAGAAGTAAGTTTCGCATCTGGAGATTCCTCTCTCACAAGGTTGACCACTTAGTTTCGTCGAACACATACGGTTTCGAGTGGCATCGCCACACATTTCAGAGAACAGGCGCTTCTCCTGGCACAGTATCGAACACATAGTTTCAGATAGAACAATTAGTTTAAAATGGAACTGAGTTTCGCTCTGGATATTCCTCTCTCACAAGGTTGACCACTTAGTTTCGTCGAACACATACGGTTTCGAGTAGCATCGCCACTGATTTCAGAGAACAGGCGCCTCTCCTGGCACAGTACAAACACTTAGTTTCAGATAGAACAATTAGTTTAAAATGGAACTAAGCTTCGCATTTGGAGTTACCTCTGTCACACGGTCTACCACTTACTTTCGTCGAACACATTCGGCTTCGAGTAGCAACGCCACAGGTTTCAGAGAACAGGCGCTTCTCCTGGCACAATATCGAACACTTAGTTTCAGATAGAACAATTAATTTAAAATGGAACTAAGTTTCGCATATGAAGTTTCCTCCCTCACAAGGTCGGCCACTTAGTTTCGTCGAACAGATACGGTTTCGAGTGGCATCGCCAAAGATTTCAGAGAACTGGCGCTTCTCCTGGCACATTATCGAACACTTAGTTTCAGATAGAACAGTTAGTTTTAAATGAAACTCAGTTTCACTTCTGGAGTTTCCTCTCTCACAAGGTGGACAACTTAGTTTCGTCAAACACATACGGTTTCGAGTAGTATCGCCACAGATTTCAGAGAACTGGCGCCTCTCCTGGCACAGTATCGAACACTTAGTTTGAGATAGAACAATTAGTTTAAAATGGAAGTAAGTTTCGCATCTGGAGATTCCTCTCTCACAAGGTTGACAACTTAGATTCGTCGAACACATACGGTTCCGAGTGGCATCGCCACACATTTCAAAGAACAGGCGCTTCTCTTGGCACAGTATCGAACACATAGTTTCAGATAGAACAATTAGTTTAAAATAGAAGTAAGTTTCGCATCTGGAGATTCCTCTCTCACAAGGTTGACCACTTAGTTTCGTCGAACACATACGGTTTCGAGTGGCATCGCCACACATTTCAGAGAACAGGCGCTTCTCCTGGCACAGTATCGAACACATAGTTTCAGATAGAACAATTAGTTTAAAATGGAACTGAGTTTCGCTCTGGATATTCCTCTCTCACAAGGTTGACCACTTAGTTTCGTCGAACACATACGGTTTCGAGTGGCATCGCCACAGATTTCAGAGAATAGGCGTTTTTCCTGGCACAGTATCTGTTTCAGATAGAACAATTAGTTTTAAATGGAACTAAGTTTCGCATCTGGAGTTTCCTCTCTCACCAGGTCGACCACTTAGTTTCGTCGAACACATACGGTTTCGAGTGACATCGCCACAGATTTCAGAAAACAGGCGCTTCTACTGGCACAGTATCGAACACACAGTTTCAGATAGAACAATTAGTTCAGCATGGTATTAAGTTTCGCTTCTGGAGTTTCCTCTAGCAAAGGTTGAACCACTTAGTTTCGTCGAACACATACGGGGTCGAGTGGTATCGCCACAGATTTTGCCGAACGGGAGTTTCTCCTGGCACACTATCGAACACTTAGTTTCAGATAGAACAATTAGTTTAAAATGGCTCTAAGTTTCGCGTCTGGAGTTTCCTCTC
The DNA here is from genome assembly GCA_910591585.2 of Nysson spinosus. Classification (NCBI taxonomy): domain Eukaryota; kingdom Metazoa; phylum Arthropoda; class Insecta; order Hymenoptera; family Crabronidae; genus Nysson; species Nysson spinosus. The sequence continues at coordinate 927,632 of CAJUYC020000093.1, read as the reverse complement.
TCACAAGGTCGACCACTCAGTTTCGTCGAACACATACCGTTTCGAGTGGTATCTTCACAGGTTTCACAGAACGGGCGCTTCTCCTGGCACAGTATCGAAAACTTATTTTCAGATAGAACAATTAGTTTAAAATGGAACTAGGTTTCGGATCTGGAGTTTCCTCTTACACAAGGTCGACCACTTAGTTTCGTCGAACACATACGGTTTCGAGGGCGCATCGCCACAGATTTCAGAGAACTGGCGCTTCTCCTGGCACATTATCGAACACTTAGTTCCAGATAGAACAGTTAGTTTTAAATGAAACTAAGTTTCACTTCTGGAGTTTCCTCTCTCACAAGGTGGACCACTTAGTTTCGTCAAACACATACGGTTTCGAGTGGCATCGCCACAGGTTTCAGAGAACTGGCGCTTCTCCTGGCACACTACCGAACACTTAGTATCAGATAGAACAATTCATTTAAAATGGAACTAAGCTTCGCATCTGGAGCTTCCTCTCTCACAAGGTGGACCACTTAGTTTCGTCGAACACATACGGTTTCGAGTGGCATCGCCACAGGTTTCAGAGAACTGGCGCTTCTCCTGGCACAGTATCGAACACCTAGTTACAGATAGAACACTTAATTTAAAATGGAACTATGTTTCGCATTTGGAGTTTCCTCTCTCACACGGTCTGCCACTTACTTTCGTCGAACACATTCGGCTTCGAGTAGCAACGCCACAGGTTTCAGAGAACAGGCGCTCCTCCTGGCACAATATCGAGCACTTAGTTTCAGATAGAACAATTAATTTAAAATGGAACTAAGTTTCGCATATGAAGTTTCCTCCCTCACAAGGTCGGCCACTTAGTTTCGTCGAACAGATACGGTTTCGAGTGGCATCGCAAAAGATTTCAGAGAACTGGCGCTTCTCCTGGCACATTATCGAACACTTAGTTTCAGATAGAACAGTTAGTTTTAAATGAAACTAAGTTTCACTTCTGGAGTTTCCTCTCTCACAAGGTGGACCACTTAGTTTCGTCAAACACATACGGTTTCGAGTGGCATCGCCACAGGTTTCAGAGAACTGGCGCTTCTCCTGGCACACTATCGAACACTTAGTATCAGATAGAACAATTCATTTAAAATGGAACTAAGCTTCGCATCTGGAGCTTCCTCTCTCACAAGGTGGACCACTTAGTTTCGTCGAACACATACGGTTTCGAGTGGCATCGCCACAGGTTTCAGAGAACTGGCGCTTCTCCTGGCACAGTATCGAACACTTAGTTTCAGATAGAACAATTAGTTTAAAATGGAACTAAGCTTCGCATTTGGAGTTACCTCTGTCACACGGTCTACCACTTACTTTCGTCGAACACATTCGGCTTCGAGTAGCAACGCCACAGGTTTCAGAGAACAGGCGTTTCTCCTGGCACAATATCGAACACTTAGTTTCAGATAGAACAATTAATTTAAAATGGAACTAAGTTTCGCATATGAAGTTTCCTCCCTCACAAGGTCGGCCACTTAGTTTCGTCGAACAAATACGGTTTCGAGTGGCATCGCAAAAGATTTCAGAGAACTGGCGCTTCTCCTGGCACATTATCGAACACTTAGTTTCAGATAGAACAGTTAGTTTTAAATGAAACTAAGTTTCACTTCTGGAGTTTCCTCTCTCACAAGGTGGACCACTTAGTTTCGTCAAACACATACGGTTTCGAGTGGCATCGCCACAGGTTTCAGAGAACTGGCGCTTCTCCTGGCACAGTATCGAACACCTAGTTACAGATAGAACACTTAATTTAAAATGGAACTATGTTTCGCATTTGGAGTTTCCTCTCTCACACGGTCTGCCACTTACTTTCGTCGAACACATTCGGCTTCGAGTAGCAACGCCACAGGTTTCAGAGAACAGGCGCTCCTCCTGGCACAATATCGAGCACTTAGTTTCAGATAGAAAAATTAATTTAAAATGGAACTAAGTTTCGCAAATGAAGTTTCCTCTCTCACAAGGTCGGCCACTTAGTTTCGTCGAACAGATACGGTTTCGAGTGGCATCGCCAAAGATTTCAGAGAACTGGCGCTTCTCCTGGCACATTATCGAAAACTTAGTTTCAGATAGAACAGTTAGTTTTAAATGAAACTAAGTTTCACTTCTGGAGTTTCCTCTCTCACAAGGTGGACCACTTAGTTTCGTCAAACACATACGGTTTCGAGTGGTATCGCCACAGATTTCAGAGAACTGGCGCTTGTCCTGGCACATTATCGAACACTTAGTTCCTGATAGAACAGTTAGTTTTAAATGAAACTAAGTTTCACTTCTGGAGTTTCCTCTCTCACAAGGTGGACCACTTAGTTTCGTCAAACACATACGGTTTCGAGTGGCATCGCAACAGGTTTCAGAGAACTGGCGTTTCTCCTGGCACAGTATCGAACACTTTGTATCAGATAGAACAATTCATTTAAAATGGAACTAAGCTTCGCATCTGGAGCTTCCTCTCTCACAAGGTGGACCACTTAGTTTCGTCGAACACATACGGTTTCGAGTAGCATCGCCGCTGATTTCAGAGAACAGGCGCCTCTCCTGGCACAGTACGAACACTTAGTTTCAGATAGAACAATTAGTTTAAAATGGAACTAAGCTTCGCATTTGGAGTTACATCTGTCACATGGTCTACCACTTACTTTCGTCGAACACATTCGGCATCGAGTAGCAACGCCACAGGATTCAGAGAACAGGCGCTTCTCCTGGCACAATATCGAACACTTAGTTTCAGATAGAACAATTAATTTAAAATGGAACTAAGTTTCGCATATGAAGTTTCCTCCCTCACAAGGTCGGCCACTTAGTTTCGTCGAACAGATACGGTTTCGAGTGGCATCGCCAAAGATTTCAGAGAACTGGCGCTTCTCCTGGCACATTATCGAACACTTAGTTTCAGATAGTACAGTTAGTTTTAAATGAAACTAAGTTTCACTTCTGGAGTTTCCTCTCTCACAAGGTGGACCACTTAGTTTCGTCAAACACATACGGTTTCGAGTGGCATCGCCACAGGTTTCAGAGAACTGGCGCTTCTCCTGGCACAGTATCGAACACTTAGTATCAGATAGAAAAATTCATTTAAAATGGAACTAAGCTTCGCATCTGGAGCTTCCTCTCTCACAAGGTGGACCACTTAGTTTCGTCGAACACATACGTTTTCGAGTGGCATCGCCTCAGATTTCAGAGAACAGCCGCTTCTCCTGGCACAGTATCGAACACTTAATTTCAGATGGAACAATTAGTTTAAAATGGAACTAAGTTTCGCATCTGAAGTTTCATCTCTCACAAGGTCGGCCACTTAGTTTCGTCGGTCACATACGGTTTCGAGTGGCATCGCCACAGATTTCGCAGAACAGGCGCTTCTCCTGGCGCAGTACCGAACACTTAGTTTTAGATAGAACAATTAGTCTAAAAAGGAACAAAGCCTTGCATCGGGAGCTTCCTCTCTCACAAGGTGGACCACTTAGTTTCGTCGAACACATACGGTTTCGAGTAGCAGCGCCACAGGTTTCACAGAACGGGCGCTTCTCCTGGCACATTAGCGAACACTTAGTTTCAGATAGAACAATTAATTTAAAATGGAACTATGTTTCGCATCTGGAGTGTCCTCTCCCACAAGGTGGACCACTTAGTTTCGTCAAACACATACGGTTTCGAGTGGCATCGCCACAGATTTCAGAGAACAGGCGCTTCTCCTGGCACAGTATCGAACACTTAGTTTCAGATAGAACAATTAGTTTAAAATAGAAGTAAGTTTCGCATCTGGAGAAACCTCTCTCACAAGGTTGACCACTTAGTTTCGTCGAACACATACGGTTTCGAGTAGCATCGTCACAGATTTCAGAGAACGGGCGCCTCTCCTGGCACAGTATCGAAAACTTAGTTTCAGATAGAACAATTAGTTTAAAATGGAACTGAGTTTCGCTCTGGATATTCCTCTCTCACAAGGTCGACCACTTAGTTTCGTCGAACACATACGGTTTCGAGTGGCATCGCCACACATTTCAGAGAACAGGCGCTTCTCCTGGCACAGTATCGAACACATAGTCTCAGATAGAACAATTAGTTTAAAATGGAACTGAGTTTCGCTCTGGATATTCCTCTCTCACAAGGTTGACCACTTAGTTTCGTCGAACACATACGGTTTCGAGTGGCATCGCCACAGATTTCAAAGAATAGGCGTTTTTCCTGGCACACTATCGAACACTCAGTTTCAGATAGAACAATTAGTTTAAAATGGAACTAAGTTTCGCATCTGGAGTTTCCTCTCTCACAAGGTCGACCACCTAGTTTCGCCGAACATATACGGTTTCGAGTAGCATCGCCACAGATTTCAGAGAACAGGCGCTTCTCCTGGTACAGTATCGAACACTTAGTTTCAGATAGAACAATTAGTTTAAAATGGAACTAAGTTTCGCATCTGGAGTATCCTCTCTCACAAGATCAACCACTTAGTTTCGTCGAACACATACGGTTTCGAGTGGCATCGCCACACATTTCAGAGAACTGGCGCTTCTCCTGGCACAGTATCGAACACTTAGTTTCAGAGAGAACAATTAGTTTAAAATGGAACTATGTTTCGCATTTGGAGTTTCCTCTCTCCCAAGGTGGACCACTTAGTTTCGTCAAACACATACGGTTTCCAGTGGCATCGCCACAGATTTCAGAGAACAGGCGCTTCTCCTGGCACAGTATCGAACACTTAGTTTCAGAGAGAATTATTAGCTTAAAATGGAACTATGTTCCGTATCTGGTGAATCCTCTCTCACAAGGTCGACCACTTAGTTTCGTCGAACACATACGGTTTCGAGTGGCATCGCCACACATTTCAGAGAACAGCCGCTTCTCCTGGCACAGTATCGAACACTTAGTTTCAGATAGAACAATTAGTTTAAAATGGAAATATGTTTCGCATCTGGAGTTTCCTCTCTCAAAAGGCGGCCACTTAGTTTCGTGGAACACATTCGGTTTCGAGTAGCATCGCCACAGATTTCAGAGAACAGGCGCTTCCTCTGGCACAGTATCGAACACTTAGTTTCAGAGAGAACAATTAGTTTAAAATGGAACTAAATTTGGCATTTGGAGTTTCCTCTCTCAAAAGGTGGAACACTTAGTTTCGTAGAACACGTACGGTTTCGAGTGGCATCGCCAGAGATTTCAGAGAACAGGCGCTTCTCCTGGACCAGTATCGAACACTTTCAGATAGAACAATTAGTTTAAAATGGAACTAAGTTTCGCATCTGGAGTTTCCTCACTCACAAGGTCGGCCACCTAGTTTCGTTGAACACATGCGGTTTCGAGTGGCAAAGCCACAGATTTCAGAGAACAGGCGCTTCTCCTGGCACAGTATCGAGCACTTAGTTTCAGATAGAACAATTAGTTTAAAATGGTACTAAGTTTCGCATCTGGAGTTTCCTCTCCCACAAGGTCGACCACTTAGTTTCGTCGAACACATACGGTTTCGAGTAGCATCGCCACAGTTTTCAGAGAACAGGCGCTTCCTCTGGCACAGTATCGAACACTTAGTTTCAGAGAGAACAATTAGTTTAAAATGGAACTAAATTTCGCATTTGGGGTTTCCTCTCTCACAAGGTGGACCACTTAGTTTCGTTGAACACATACGGTTTCGAGTGGCATCGCCAGAGGTTTCAGAGAACAGGCGCTTCTCCTGGCACAGTATCGAACACATAGTCTCAGATAGAACAATTAGTTTAAAATGGAACTGAGTTTCGCATCTGGAGTTTCCTCTCCCACAAGGTCGACCACTTAGTTTCGTCGAACACATACGGTTTCGAGTAGCATCGCCACAGTTTTCAGAGAACAGGCGCTTCCTCTGGCACAGTATCGAACACTTAGTTTCAGAGAGAACAATTAGTTTAAAATGGAACTAAATTTCGCATTTGGGGTTTCCTCTCTCACAAGGTGGACCACTTAGTTTCGTTGAACACATACGGTTTCGAGTGGCATCGCCAGAGGTTTCAGAGAACAGGCGCTTCTCCTGGAACAGTATCGAACACTTTCAGATAGAACAATTAGTTTAAAATGGAACTAAGTTTCGCATCTGGAGTTTCCTCACTCACAAGGTCGACCACTTAGTTTCGTCGAACACATACGGTTTCGAGTGGCATCACCACAGATTTCAGAGAACAGGCGCTTTTCCTGGCACAGTATCGAATACTTATTTCAGGCAGAACAATTAGTTTAAAATGGAATTATGTTTCGCAACTGGAATATCCTCTCTCACAAGGTCAACCACTTAGTTTCGTCGAACACATACGGTCTCGAGTGGCATCGCTACACATTTCAGAGAACAGGTGCTTCTCCTGGCACAGTGTCGAACACATATTTTCAGATAGAACAATTAGTTTAAAATGGAACTAAGTTTCGCTTCTGGAGTTTCCTGTCCCACAAGGTCGACCACTGAGTTTCGTCGAACACATACGGTTTCGAGTGGCATCGCCACACATTTCAGAGAACAGGCGCTTCTCCTGGTACAGTATCGAACACTTAGTTTCAGAGAGAACAATTAGTTTAAAATGGAACTATGTTTCGCATTTGGAGTTTCCTCTCCCCCAAGGTGGACCACTTAGTTTCGTCAAACACATACGCTTTCGTGTGACATCGCCACAGATTTCAGAGAACAGGCGCTTCTAATGGCACAGTATCGAACACACAGTTTCAGATAGAACAATTAGTTTAGCATGGTATTAAGTTTCGCTTCTGGAGTTTCCTCTCGCAAAGGTTGAACCACTTAGTTTCGTCGAACACATACGGGGTCGAGTGGTATCGCCACAGATTTTGCCGAACGGGAGTTTCTCCTGGCACACTATCGAACACTTAGTTTCAGATAGAACAATTAGTTTAAAATGGCTCTAAGTTTCGCGTCTGGAGTTTCCTCTATTCACAAGGTCGACCACTCAGTTTCGTCGAACACATACCGTTTCGAGTGGTATCCTCACAGGTTTCACAGAACGGGCGCTTCTCCTGGCACAGTATCGAACACCTAGTTACAGATAGAACACTTAATTTAAAATGGAACTATGTTTCGCATTTGGAGTTTCCTCTCTCACACGGTCTGCCACTTACTTTCGTCGAACACATTCGGCTTCGAGTAGCAACGCCACAGGTTTCAGAGAACAGGCGCTCCTCCTGGCACAATATCGAGCACTTATTTTCAGATAGAAAAATTAATTTAAAATGGAACTAAGTTTCGCATATGAAGTTTCCTCTCTCACAAGGTCGGCCACTTAGTTTCGTCGAACAGATACGGTTTCGAGTGGCATCGCCAAAGATTTCAGAGAACTGGCGCTTCTCCTGGCACATTATCGAACACTTCGTTTCAGATAGAACAGTTAGTTTTAAATGAAACTAAGTTTCACTTCTGGAGACTCCTCTCTCACAAGGTGGACCACTTAGTTTCGTCAAACACATACGGTTTCGAGTGGTATCGCCACAGATTTCAGAGAACTGGCGCTTCTCCTGGCACATTATTGAACACTTAGTTCCAGATAGAACAGTTAGTTTTAAATGAAACTAAGTTTCACTTCTGGAGTTTCCTCTCTCACAAGGTGGACCACTTAGTTTCGTCAAACACATACGGTTTCGAGTGGCATCGCCACAGGTTTCAGAGAACTGGCGCTTCTCCTGGCACAGTATCGAACACTTAGTATCAGATAGAAAAATTCATTTAAAATGGAACTAAGCTTCGCATCTGGAGCTTCCTCTCTCACAAGGTGGACCACTTAGTTTCGTCGAACACATACGTTTTCGAGTGGCATCGCCTCAGATTTCAGAGAACAGCCGCTTCTCCTGGCACAGTATCGAACACTTAATTTCAGATGGAACAATTAGTTTAAAATGGAACTAAGTTTCGCATCTGAAGTTTCATCTCTCACAAGGTCGGCCACTTAGTTTCGTCGGACACATACGGTTTCGAGTGGCATCGCCACAGATTTCAGAGAACAGGCGCTTCTCCTGGCACAGTATCGAACACTTAGTTTCAGAGAGAACAATTAGCTTAAAATGGGAGTAAGTTTCGCATCTGGAGATTCCTCTCTCACAAGGTTGACCACTTAGATTCGTCGAACACATACGGTTCCGAGTGGCATCGCCACACATTTCAGAGAACAGGCGCTTCTCTTGGCACAGTATCGAACACATAGTTTCAGATAGAACAATTAGTTTAAAATGGAAGTAAGTTTCGCATCTGGAGATTCCTCTCTCACAAGGTTGACCACTTAGTTTCGTCGAACACATACGGTTTCGAATGGCATCGCTAGACATTTCAGAGAACAGGCGCTTCTCCTGGCACAGTATCGAACACATTGTTTCAGATAGAACAATTCGTTTAAAATGGAACTGAGTTTCGCTCTGGATATTCCTCTCTCACAAGGTCCACCACTTAGTTTCTTCGAACACATACGGTTTCGAGTGGCATCGCCACAGATTTCAGAGAACAGGCGTTTTTCCTGGCACACTATCGAACACTTAGTTCCAGATAGAACAATTAGTTTTAAATGGAACTGAGTTTCGCATCTGGAGATTCCTCTCTCACAAGGTCGGCCACTTAGTTTCGTCGAACACATACGGTTTCGAGTGGCATCGCCACAGATTTCAGAGAACAGCCGCTTCTCCTGGCACAGTATCGAACACTTAGTTTCAGATAGAACAATTAGTTTAAAATGGTACTAACTTTCGCATCTGGAGTTTCCTATCTCACAAGGTCGGCCACTTAGCTTCGTCGAACACATACGGTTTCGAGTGGCATCGCCACAGATTTCAGAGAACAGGCGTTTCTCCTGGCACAGTATCGAACACTTAGTCTCAGATAGAACAATTAGTTTAAAATTGAATTATGTGTCGCATCTGGAATTTCCTATCTCACAAGGTCGGCCACTTAGTTTCGCTGAACACATACGGTTTCGAGTGGCATCGCCACAGATTTCGGACAACAGTCGCTTCACCTGGCACAGTATCGAACACTTAGTTTCAGATAGAACAATTAGTTTAAAATGGAACTATGTTTCGCATTTGGAGTTTCCTCTCTCGCAAGGTGGACCACTTAGTTTCGTCAAACACATACGGTTTCGAGTGGCATCGCCACAGATTTCAGAGAACAGGCGCTTCTCCTGGCACAGTATCGAACACTTAGTTTCATAGAGAACAATTAGTTTAAAATGGAATTAAGTTTCGCATCTGGAGTATCCTCTCTCACAAGATCAACCACTTAGTTTCGTCGAACACATACGGTTTCGAGTGGCATCGCCACAGATTTCAGAGAACAGGCGCTTCTCCTGGCACAGTATCGAACACTTAGTTTCATAGAGAACAATTAGTTTAAAATGGAATTAAGTTTCGCATCTGGAGTATCCTCTCTCACAAGATCAACCACTTAGTTTCGTCGAACACATACGGTTTCGAGTGGCATCGCCACAGATTTCAGAGAACAGGCGCTTCTCCTGGCACAGTATCGACCACTTAGCTTCAGATAGAACAATTAGTTTAAAATGGAACTAAGTTTCGCTTCCGCAGTTTCCTCTCTCACAAGGTTGGCCACTTAGCTTCGTCGAACACATACGGTTTCGAGTGGCATCGCCACAGATTTCAGAGAACTGGCGTTTCTCCTGGCACAGTATCGAACACTTAGTCTCAGATAGAACAATTAGTTTAAAATGGAATTATGTGTCGCATCTGGAGTTTCCTATCTCACAAGGTCTGCCACTTAGTTTCGTCGAACACATACGGTTTCGAGTGGCATCGCCACATATTTCAGAGAACAGCCGCTTCTCCTGGCACAGTATCGAATACTTAGTTTCAGATAGAACAATTAGTTTAAAATGGTACTAACTTTCGCATCTGGAGTTTCCTATCTCACAAGGTCGGCCACTTAGCTTCGTCGAACACATACGGTTTCGAGTGGCATCGCCAAAGATTTCAGAGAACAGGCGTTTCTCCTGGCACAGTATCGAACACTTAGTCTCAGATAGAACAATTAGTTTAAAATTGAATTATGTGTCGCATCTGGAATTTCCTATCTCACAAGGTCGGCCACTTAGTTTCGTTGAACACATACGGTTTCGAGTGGCATCGCCACAGATTTCGGACAACAGCCGCTTCACCTGGCACAGTATCGAACACTTAGTTTCAGATAGAACAATTAGTTTAAAATGGAACTATGTTTCGCATTTGGAGTTTCCTCTCTCGCAAGGTGGACCACTTAGTTTCGTCAAACACATACGGTTTCGAGTAGCATCGCAACAGATTTCAGAGAACAGGCGCTTCTCCTGGCACAGTATCGAACACTTAGCTTCAGATAGAACAATTAGTTTAAAATGGTACTAAGTTTCGCATCTGGAGTTTCCTCTCTCACAAGGTCGACCACTTAGTTTCGTCGAATACATACGGTTTCGAGTGACATCGCCACAGATTTCAGAGGACAGGCGCTTCTCCTGGCACAGTATCGAACACTTAGTATCAGATAGAACAATTAGTTTAAAATGGAACTATGCCTCGCATCTTGTGTTTCCTCTCTCACAAGGTGGACCAATTAGATTCGTCGACCACATACGGTTTCGAGTAACATCGCCACAGATTTCAGAGGACAGGCGCTTCTCCTGGCACAGTATCGAACACTTAGTATCAGATAGAACTATTAGTTTAAAATGGAAATAAGTTTCGCATCTGGGGTTTCCTCTCCCACAAGGTCGACCACTTAGTTTCGTCGAACACATACGGTTTCGAGTGGCATCGCCCGAGATTTCAGAGAACAGGCGCTTCTCCTGGCACAGTATCGAACACTTAGTATCAGATAGAACAATTAGTTTAAAATGGAACTATGCCTCGCATCTTGTGTTTCCTCTCTCACCATGTCGACCACTTAGTTTCGTCGAACTCATACTGTTTCGAGTGGCATCGCCACACATTTCAGAGGACAGGCGCTTCTCCTGGCACAGTATCGAACACTTAGTTTCAGATAGAACAATTAGTTTAAAATGGTACTAAGTTTCGCATCTGGAGTTTCTTCTCTCACAAGGTCGACCACTTAGTTTCGTCGAACACATACGGTTTCGGGTGGCATCGCCACAGATTTCAGAGAACAGGCGCTTCCCCTGGCACAGTATCGAACACTTAGTTTCAGATAGAACAATTAGTTTAAAATGGAACTATGTTTCGCATTTGGAGTTTCCTCTCTCGCAAGGTGGACCACTTAGTTTCGTCAAACACATACGGTTTCGAGTGGCATCGCCACAGATTTCAGAGAACAGGCGCTTCTCCTGGCACAGTATCGAACACTTAGTTTCAGAGAGAACAATTAGTTTAAAATGGAATTAAGTTTCGCATCTGGAGTTTCCTATCTCAGAAGGTCGGCCACTTAGTTTCGTCGAACACATACGGTTTCGGGTGGCATCGCCACAGATTTCAGAGAACAGCCGCTTCTCCTGGCACAGTATCGAACACTTAGCTTCAGATAGAACAATTAGTTTAAAATGGTACTAAGTTTCGCATCTGGAGTTTCCTCTCTCACAAGGTCGACCACTTAGTTTCGTCGAACACATACGGTTTCGAGTGGCATCGCCACAGATTTCAGAGAACAGCCGCTTCTCCTGGCACAGTATCAAACACTTAGTTTCAGATAGAACAATTAATTTAAAATGGAACTAAGTTTCGCAGCTGGAGTTTCCTCTCTCGCAAGGTCGACCACGTAGTATCGTCGAACACATATGGTTTCGAGTGGCATCGCCACAGATTTCAGAGAACAGCCGCTTCTCCTGGCACAGTATCGAACACTTAGTTTCAGATAGAACAATTAGTTTAAAATGGAACTATGTTTCGCATTTGGAGTTTCCTCTCTCGCAAAGTGGACCACTTAGTTTCGTCAAACACATACGGTTTCGAGTGGCATCGCCACAGATTTCAGAGAACAGGCGTTTCTCCTGGCACAGTATCGAACACTTAGTCTCAGATAGAACAATTAGTTTAAAATGGAATTATGTGTCGCATCTGGAGTTTCCTATCACACAAGGTCGGCCACTTAGTTTCGTCGAACACATACGGTTTCGAGTGGCATCGCCACAGATTTCAGAGAACAGCCGCTTCTCCTGGCACATTATCGAACACTTAGTTTCAGATAGAACAATTAGTTTAAAATGGAACTATGTTTCGCATTTGGAGTTTCCTCTATCGCAAGGTGGACCACTTAGTTTCGTCAAACACATACGGTTTCGAGTGGCATCGCCACAGATTTCAGAGAACAGGCGCTTCTCCTGGCACAGTATCGAACACTTAGTTTCAGAGAGAACAATTAGTTTAAAATGGAATTAAGTTTCGCATCTGGAGTATCCTCTCTCACAAGATCGACCACTTAGTTTCGTCGAACACATACGGTTTCGAGTGGCATCGCCACAGATTTCAGAGAACAGCCGCATCTCCTGGCACAGTATCGAACACTTAGTTTCATATAGAACAATTAGTTTAAAATGGAACTATGTTTTGCATCTGGAGTTTCCTCTCTCACAAGGTCGACGTCTTAATTTCGTCGAAAACATACGGTTTCGAGGGGCATCGCCACAGATTTCAATGAACAGGCGTTTCTCCGGCTCATTATCGAACACTTATCTTCAGATAGAACAATTAGTTTAAAATGGAACTATGTTTCGCATTTGGAGTTTCCTCTCTCGCAAGGTGGACCACTTAGTTTCGTCAAACACATACGGTTTCGAGTGGCATCGCCACAGATTTCAGAGAACAGGCGTTTCTCCTGGCACAGTATCGAACACTTAGTCTCAGATAGAACAATTAGTTTAAAATGGAATTATGTGTCGCATCTGGAGTTTCCTATCTCACAAGGTCGGCCACTTAGTTTCGTCGAACACATACGGTTTCGAGTGGCATCGCCACAGATTTCAGAGAACAGCCGCTTCTCCTGGCACAGTATCGAACACTTAGTTTCAGATAGAACAATTAGTTTAAAATGGAACTATGTTTCGCATTTGGAGTTTCCTCTATCGCAAGGTGGACCACTTAGTTTCGTCAAACACATACGGTTTCGAGTGGCATCGCCACAGATTTCAGAGAACAGGCGCTTCTCCTGGCACAGTATCGAACACTTAGTTTCAGAGAGAACAATTAGTTTAAAATGGAATTAAGTTTCGCATCTGGAGTATCCTCTCTCACAAGATCGACCACTTAGTTTCGTCGAACACATACGGTTTCGAGTGGCATCGCCACAGATTTCAGAGAACAGCCGCTTCTCCTGGCACAGTATCGAACACTTAGTTTCATATAGAACAATTAGTTTAAAATGGAACTATGTGTCGCATCTGGAGTTTCCTCTCTCACATGATCGACGACTTAGTTTCGTTGAACGCATTCGGTTTCGAGTGGCATCGCCACAGATTTCAGAGAACAGGCGCTTCCCCTGGCACAGTAACGAATACTTAGTTTCAGAAAGAACAATTTGTTTAAAATGGAACTAAATTTCGCATCTGGAATTTCCTCTCCCACCAGGTCGACCACTTAGTTTCGACGAACACATACGGTTTCGAGTGGCATCGCCACAGATTTCAGAGAACAGTCGCTTCTCCTGGCACAGTGTCGAACGCTTAGTTTCAGATAGAACAATTAGTTAATATGTGAAATATAGTTTTAAGCGGCTATTAATAAGGCCAAAGTTTAGACTAATACTTCTTTATTTCAATTTTCGACGAAACGTTTCGATAAGGTAGTTCTTATCCTCTTCAGTCGTATAAATTGTCTGTTGAACGGATGGATGAAATAAGTATACAGAATATAAAAATTATAACATATAAATATAAATTAGGAATTAAGTGTAAATATAAAATATAGAAATAAATAAGTTAAATGTATACAGATAAATAAGTATGTGAATAAAGTCATTACATCGATAGGAAAAACGTTTTATGACTCACACCAAGAAGTCCTAGGATGTGGATTTTACAGTAATTAGTCCTAGTTGCTATCGTCTCCGGTGTTGGTTGAGACTGAATAGCGTTAAACAATTTAAATCTGGGGTGAGTCAAGCAAGTGGGGGAGATGGACGTTAGGCCATTGTTCTGATCTTTATTTTAAAAACATTGCGGTGTCAATTGTTATGTATTGTGCACTAGTTGGCATTGATAAATGTAGGTGTCTCTGTCACTACCACCTGTGAGAGATCTGAAGTCGATTCGGAACCGGAAGCGCGTCGCACAACGGTGAGTGAAGGAGTGGATGGTGGTTCCATTCACAACGTGCGCTCATTGAATCGAAGGTAGTATATACATCTACCTTCCAGACACAGAACAACCAAATTATAAAACAGTGGCTTAACAAAAACTATATAACCGATGCCACTTACAAAGGTATTTGTACTAATAATGCTGTGACACCCAGAGCATATGGCTTACCTAAAGTTCATAAAGAGGGCATGCCATGGAGGATAATCGTATCATCCATAGGAGGTCCTTGTTACAAACTCTCCAAGTATCTCTCAAATATCTTAAGTAAAAACATAGGTGACAATCCTTACTATATTAAGGACAGTTGGTGTTTTGTCGACAAAATTAATGGTGTGACCATCCCGGATGATTACTCGTTGGTATCTCTGGATGTCACAGCATTATTCAATAACATTCCTATCGATGTGGTCTCTCAAGTGCTGAGTGAGGGATGGACAAATATATCGTCTCATACAAAAATAGACAAAACTAGTTTCATAAAAGCTGTAGAATTCTGTTTAACTTCTAATGTGTTCAAATTTAATAACAAATCTTACAAACAGATTTGCGGTGCAGCCATGGGCTCACCCCTTTCACCAATAGCTGCAGAAATAGTCATGCAAAAATTGCAAATTGTTAGTATTAATCAATTAACTTTCCATATTCCTTTCTTCTATAGGTACGTAGACGATATAATTACATGCCTTCCCTCACACAGCATAGATCACACTATTGACATTTTCGAGACATTTCACAACCGTATAAAGTTCACGTTTGAATTGGAACAAAATAATAAGATCAGTTTCCTAGATACGGAGGTCGTCAGAGACGAAGGTCGAATTATCACTAATTGGTATCGAAAAAAGACGTGGTCTGGAAGATATATAAATTACATATCTGCACATCCTTTCAAGCAAAAAATCAGCTTGATCATAGGACTAATTGATCGCGGTATTAAGCTTGCACACCCTAGGTTCAGGAGAGACAATATTCGTATCATTATTGACACATTAAGAAAGAATGGTTACCCGCTAGACCTTATAAAACACCTAATCAAAAAACGAGTGGATGAGCTATATCACCCAATTAGGGTATATAACGAAAAACTCCAGCGTGCGGGCGATTCGTCTTCTAACTGCTTTGTGTTGCTCCCACATATCCCCGGAATTAACCTCAGCCACATTCGCGAACATTTAATATTCGTTGCATACATACCAACAAATGCAATGCCTTTCCTTTTTTAACAAAGGGAAAGACAAAATTAATGTTAAAAAATTGACAGATGTGGTATATAAAATACCGTGTGGTGATTGCTCGGAGAGTTACGTGGGCCAAACGCATAATTTGTTGTCGACTAGGATATACCAACACAAGTATAGCCTTGTACACAATATGCAAAAGACCGCCTTGACGGAACACGTGCTCGAGTTCGGTCACACTTTCAATTTCGAGGATACGGAGGTGTTACACAGGGACACGAACAACTGGCGTCGTACGATAGCCGAGTCCCTATACATCATGAAAGAAAATAGTGTCAATAAGAAATTCGAATCTATTAACATCTCGTCGTACTACACTGACCTAGTTTCGATTCTTACTTAATTCCGCAGAGGGTGCCCACGCCAAGTCTTTAGTGCAGTTATTTTGTATCTGGTATTACTTTGTATGTCTTTCTATCCACCATGTGTCTTCCACTACTACCTTCGATTCAATGAGCGCACGTTGTGAATGGAACCACCATCCACTCCTTCACTCACCGTTGTGCGACGCGCTTCCGGTTCCGGATCGACTTAAATTATCGACTTCAGATCTCTCACAGGTGGTAGTGACAGAGACACCTACATTTATCAATGCCAACTAGTGCACAATACATAACAATTGACACCGCAATGTTTTTAAAATAAAGATCAGAACAATGGCCTAACGTCCATCTCCCCCACTTGCTTGACTCACCCCAGATTTAAATTGTTTAACGCTATTCAGTCTCAACCAACACCGGAGACGATAGCACCTAGGACTAATTACTGTAAAATCCACATCCTAGGACTTCTTGGTGTGAGTCATAAAACGTTTTTCCTATCGATGTAATGACTTTATTCACATACTTATTTATCTGTATACATTTAACTTATTTATTTCTATATTTTATATTTACACTTAATTCCTAATTTATATTTATATGTTATAATTTTTATATTCTGTATACTTATTTCATCCATCCGTTCAACAGACAATTTATACGACTGAAGAGGATAAGAACTACCTTATCGAAACGTTTCGTCGCAAATTGAAATAAAGAAGTATTAGCCTAAACTTTGGCCTTATTAATAGCCGCTTAAAACAATATTTCACATATTAACTAATTGTTCTATCTGAAACTAAGCGTTCGACACTGTGCCAGGAGACGCGACTGTTCTCTGAAATCTGTCGCGATGCCACTCGAACCCGTATGTGTTCGACGAAACTAAGTGGTCGACCTTGTGAGAGAGGAAACTCCAGATGCGAAACTTAGTTCCATTTTAAACTAATTGTTCTATCTGAAACTAAGTGTTCGATACTGTGCCAGGAGAAGCGCCTGTTCTCTGAAATCTGTGGCGATGTCCCGCGAAACCGTATGTGTTCGACGAAACTAAGTGGTCGACCTTGTGAGAGAGGAAACTCCAGATGCGAAGCATAGTTCCATCTTAAACTAATTGTTTTATCTGTAACTAAGTGTTCGATACTGTGCCAGGAGAAGCGCCTGTTCTCTGAAATCTGTGGCGTTCCTACTCGAAACCGAATGTGTTCCACCAAACTAAGTGGCCGCCTTGTGAGAGGGGAATCTCCAGATGCGAAACTTAGTTCCATTTTAAACTAATTGTTCTATCTGAAACTAAGTGTTCGATACTGTGCCAGGAGAAGCGCCTGTTCTCTGAAATCTGTCGCGATGCTACTCGAAACCGTATGTGTTCGACGAAACTAAGTGGTCGACCTTGTGAAAGAGGAAACTCCAGATGCGAAACTTAGTTCCATCTTAAACTAATTGTTCTATCTGAAACTAAGTGTTCGATACTGTGCCAGGAGAAGCGCCTGTTCTCTGAAATCTGTGGCGATGCCCCTCGAAACGGTATGTGTTCGACGAATCTAAATGGTCGACCTTCTGAGAGAGGAAACTCCAGATGCCAAACTTAGTTCCATTTTAAACTAATTTTTCTATCTGAAACTAAGTGTTCGATACTGTGCCAGGAGAAGCGCCTGTTCTCTGAAATCTGTGGCGTTGCCACTCGAAACCGTATGTGTTCAACGAAACTAAGTGGTCGACCTTGTGAGAGAAGAAACTCCAGATGCGAAACTTAGTTCCATTTTAAACTAATTGTTCTATCTGAAACTAAGTGTTCGATACTGTGCCAGGAGAAGCGCCTGTTCTCTGAAATCTGTGGCGATGCCCCTCGAAACTGTATGTGTTCCACGAAACTAAGTGGTCGCCTTGTGAAATTGGAAACTCCAGATGCGAAACTTAGTTCCATTTTAAACTAATTTTTCTATCTGAAACTAAGAGTTCGATACTGTGCCAGGAGAGGCGCCTGTTCTCTGAAATCTGTGACGATGCTACTCGAAACCGTATGTGTTCGACGAAACTAAGTGGTCGACCTTGTGGGAGAGGAAACTCCAAATTGCGAAACTTAGTTCATTTTAAACTAATAATCCTATCTAACACTAAGTGTTCGATACTGTGCCAGGATAAGCGCCTGTTCTCTGAAATCTGTGGCGATGCCCCTCGAAACCGTATGTGTTCGACGAAACTAAGTGGCCGACCTTCTGAGAGAGGAAACTCCAAATGCGAAGCTTAGTGCCATTTTAAACTAATTGTACTATCTGAAAGTGTTCGATAATGTGCCAGGAGAAGTGCCTGTTCTCTGAAATCTGTGGCGATGCTACTCGAAACCATACGTGTTCGACGAAACTAAGTGGTTGACCTTCTGAAAGAGGAAACTCCAGATGCGAAACTTAGTTCCATTTAAAACTAATTGTTCTATCTGCAACTAAGTGTTCGATAGTGTGCCATGAGAAACGCCTGTTCTCTGAAATCTGTGGCGATGCCACTCGAAACCGTATGTGTTCCACGAAACTAAGTGGTCGCCCTGAGAGAGAGGAAACTCCAGATGCGAAACTTAGTACCATTTTAAACTAACTGTGGTATCTGAAACTAAGTGTTCGATACTGTGCCAGGAGAAGCGCCTGTTCTCATAAATCTGTGGCGATGCTACTCTAAACCGTATGTGTTCGACGAAACTAAGTGGTCGACCTTGTGAGAGAGGTAACTCCAGATGCGAAGCTTAGTTCAATTTTAAACTAAATGTTCCATCTGAAACTAAGTGTTCGATACTGTGCCAGGAGAAGCGCCTGTTCTCTGAAATCTGTGGCGATCCCACTCGAAACCGTTTGTGTTCGACGAAACTAAGTGGTCCCTCTTGTGTGAGAGGAAACTCCAGATGCGAAACTTAGTTCCATTTTAAACTAATAGTTCTATCTGATACTAAGTGTTCGATGCTGTGCCAGGAGAAGCGCCTGTCCTCTGAAATCTGTGGCGATGCTACTCGAAACCGTATGTGTTCGACGAAACTAAGTGGTCGACCTTGTGGGAGACGAAACTCCAGATGCAAAACTTAGTTCCATTTTAAACTAATTGTTCTCTCTGAAACTAAGTGTTCGATACTGTGCCAGGAGAAGCGCCTGTTCTCTGAAATCTGTGGCGATGCCACTCGAAACCGTATGAGCTCGACGAAACCAAGTGGTCGACCTTGTGAGAGAGGAAACTTCAGATGCGAAAATTAGTTCCATTTTCAATTAATTGTTCTATCGGAAACTATATGTACGACACTGTGCCAGCAGAAGCGCCTGTCCTCTGAAATGTGTGGCGATGCCACTCGAAACAGTATGAGTTCGACGAAACTAAGTGGTCGACCTTGTGAGAGAGGAAACTCCAGATGCGAAACTTACTTCCATTTTAAACTAATTGTTCTATCTGAAACTAAGTGTTCGATACTGTGCCAGGAGAGGCGCCTGTTCTCTGAAATCTGTGGCGATGCTACTCGAAACCGTATGTGTTCGATGAAACCAAGTGGTCGACCTTGTGATAGAGGAAACTCCAGTTGCGAAATTTAGTTCCATTTTAAACTAATTGTTCTATGTGAATCTAAGTGTTCGATACTGTGCCAGGAGAAGCGCCTGTTCTCTGAAATCTGTGGCGATGCTACTCGAAACTGTATGTGTTCGACGAAACTAGGAGGTCGACATGGTGAGAGAGGAAACTCCGGATGCGAAACATAGTTCCATTTTAAACTAATTGTTCTATCTGAAACTAAGTGTTCGATACTGTGCCAGGAGAAGCGACTGTTCTCTGAAATCTGTGGCGATGCCACTCGAAACCGTATGTGTTCGACGAAACTAAGTGGTCGACCATGTGAGAGAGGAAACTTCAGATCCGAAACTTAGTTCCATTTTAAACTAACTGTTCTATCTGAAACTAAGTGTTCGATACTGTGCCAGGAGAAGCGCCTGTTCTCTGAAATCTGTGGCGATGTTACTCGAAACTGTATGTGTTCGACCAAACTAAGTGGTCGACCTTGTGAGGGAGGAAACTCCAAATGCGAAACATATTTCCATTTTAAACTAAATGTTCTATCTGAAACTAAGTATTCGGTACTGTGCCAGGAGAAGCGCCTGTTCTCTGAAATCTGTGGCGATGCTACTCGAAACGGTATGTGTTCGTCGAAACTAAGCGGTCGACCTTGTGATTGAGGAAACTCCAAATGCGAAACTTAATTCCATTTTAATCTAATTGTTCTATTTGAAACTAAGTGTTCGGTACAGTGCCAGGAGAAGCGCCTGTTCTCTGAAATCTGTGGCGATGCTACTCGAAACCGTATGTGTTCGACGAAAATAAGGGGTCGACCTTGTGGTAGAGGAAACTCCAGATGCGAAACTTAGTACCATTTTAAACTAGTTGTTCTATCTGAAACTAAGTGTTCGATACTGAGCCAGGAGAAGCGCCTGTTCTCTGAAATCTGTGGCGATGCTACTCGAAACCGTATGTGATCGACGAAAATAAGTGGTCGACCTTGTGGTAGAGGAAACTCCTGATGCGAAACATAGTGCCATTTTAAACTAATTGTTCTATCTGAAACTAAGTGTTCGGTACAGTGCCAGGAGAAGCGCCTGTTCTCTGAAATCTGTGGCGATGCTACTCGAAACTGTATGTGTTCGACCAAACTAAGTGGCCGACCTTGTGAGGGAGGAAACTCCAAATGCGAAACATATTTCCATTTTAAACTAAATGTTCTATCTGAAACTAAGTATTCGGTACTGTGCCAGGAGAAGCGCCTGTTCCCTGAAATCTGTGGCGATGCTACTCGATACGGTATGTGTTCGTCGAAACTAAGCGGTCGACCTTGTGATTGAGGAAACTCCAGATGCGAAACATAGTGCCATTTTAAACTAATTGTTCTATCTGAAACTAAGTGTTCGGTACAGTGCCAGGAGAAGCGCCTGTTCTCTGAAATCTGTGGCGATGCTACTCGAAACTGTATGTGTTCGACCAAACTAAGTGGTCGACCTTGTGAGGGAGGAAACTCCAAATGGGAAACATATTTCCATTTTAAACTAAATGTTCTATCTGAAACTAAGTATTCGGTACTGTGCCAGGAGAAGCGCCTGTTCTCTGAAATCTGTGGCGATGCTACTCGAAACGGTATGTGTTCGTCGAAACTAAGCGGTCGACCTTGTGATTGAGGAAACTCCAAATGCGAAACTTAATTCCATTTTAAACTAATTGTTCTATTTGAAACTAAGTGTTCGGTACAGTGCCAGGAGAAGCGCCTGTTCTCTGAAATCTGTGGCGATGCTACTCGAAACCGTATGTGTTCGACGAAACTAAGTGGTCGACCTTGTGAGAGAGGAAACTCCAGATGCGAAGCATAGTTCCATCTTAAACTAATTGTTTTATCTGTAACTAAGTGTTCGATACTGTGCCAGGAGAAGCGCCTGTTCTCTGAAATCTGTGGCGTTCCTACTCGAAACCGAATGTGTTCCACCAAACTAAGTGGCCGCCTTGTGAGAGGGGAATCTCCAGATGCGAAACTTAGTTCCATTTTAAACTAATTGTTTTATCTGTAACTAAGTGTTCGATACTGTGCCAGGAGAAGCGCCTGTTCTCTGAAATCTGTGGCGTTCCTACTCGAAACCGAATGTGTTCCACCAAACTAAGTGGCCGCCTTGTGAGAGGGGAATCTCCAGATGCGAAACTTAGTTCCATTTTAAACTAATTGTTCTATCTGAAACTAAGTGTTCGATACTGTGCCAGGAGAAGCGCCTGTTCTCTGAAATCTGTCGCGATGCTACTCGAAACCGTATGTGTTCGACGAAACTAAGTGGTCGACCTTGTGAAAGAGGAAACTCCAGATGCGAAACTTAGTTCCATCTTAAACTAATTGTTCTATCTGAAACTAAGTGTTCGATACTGTGCCAGGAGAAGCGCCTGTTCTCTGAAATCTGTGGCGATGCCCCTCGAAACGGTATGTGTTCGACGAATCTAAATGGTCGACCTTCTGAGAGAGGAAACTCCAGATGCCAAACTTAGTTCCATTTTAAACTAATTTTTCTATCTGAAACTAAGTGTTCGATACTGTGCCAGGAGAAGCGCCTGTTCTCTGAAATCTGTGGCGTTGCCACTCGAAACCGTATGTGTTCAACGAAACTAAGTGGTCGACCTTGTGAGAGAAGAAACTCCAGAAGCGAAACTTAGTTCCATTTTAAACTAATTGTTCTATCTGAAACTAAGTGTTCGATACTGTGCCAGGAGAAGCGCCTGTTCTCTGAAATCTGTGGCGATGCCCCTCGAAACTGTATGTGTTCCACGAAACTAAGTGGTCGCCTTGTGAAATTGGAAACTCCAGATGCGAAACTTAGTTCCATTTTAAACTAATTTTTCTATCTGAAACTAAGAGTTCGATACTGTGCCAGGAGAGGCGCCTGTTCTCTGAAATCTGTGACGATGCTACTCGAAACCGTATGTGTTCGACGAAACTAAGTGGTCGACCTTGTGGGAGAGGAAACTCCAAATTGCGAAACTTAGTTCATTTTAAACTAATAATCCTATCTAACACTAAGTGTTCGATACTGTGCCAGGATAAGCGCCTGTTCTCTGAAATCTGTGGCGATGCCCCTCGAAACCGTATGTGTTCGACGAAACTAAGTGGCCGACCTTCTGAGAGAGGAAACTCCAAATGCGAAGCTTAGTGCCATTTTAAACTAATTGTACTATCTGAAAGTGTTCGATAATGTGCCAGGAGAAGTGCCTGTTCTCTGAAATCTGTGGCGATGCTACTCGAAACCATACGTGTTCGACGAAACTAAGTGGTTGACCTTCTGAAAGAGGAAACTCCAGATGCGAAACTTAGTTCCATTTAAAACTAATTGTTCTATCTGCAACTAAGTGTTCGATAGTGTGCCATGAGAAACGCCTGTTCTCTGAAATCTGTGGCGATGCCACTCGAAACCGTATGTGTTCCACGAAACTAAGTGGTCGCCCTGAGAGAGAGGAAACTCCAGATGCGAAACTTAGTACCATTTTAAACTAACTGTGGTATCTGAAACTAAGTGTTCGATACTGTGCCAGGAGAAGCGCCTGTTCTCATAAATCTGTGGCGATGCTACTCTAAACCGTATGTGTTCGACGAAACTAAGTGGTCGACCTTGTGAGAGAGGTAACTCCAGATGCGAAGCTTAGTTCAATTTTAAACTAAATGTTCCATCTGAAACTAAGTGTTCGATACTGTGCCAGGAGAAGCGCCTGTTCTCTGAAATCTGTGGCGATCCCACTCGAAACCGTTTGTGTTCGACGAAACTAAGTGGTCCCTCTTGTGTGAGAGGAAACTCCAGATGCGAAACTTAGTTCCATTTTAAACTAATAGTTCTATCTGATACTAAGTGTTCGATGCTGTGCCAGGAGAAGCGCCTGTCCTCTGAAATCTGTGGCGATGCTACTCGAAACCGTATGTGTTCGACGAAACTAAGTGGTCGACCTTGTGGGAGACGAAACTCCAGATGCAAAACTTAGTTCCATTTTAAACTAATTGTTCTCTCTGAAACTAAGTGTTCGATACTGTGCCAGGAGAAGCGCCTGTTCTCTGAAATCTGTGGCGATGCCACTCGAAACCGTATGAGCTCGACGAAACCAAGTGGTCGACCTTGTGAGAGAGGAAACTTCAGATGCGAAAATTAGTTCCATTTTCAATTAATTGTTCTATCGGAAACTATATGTACGACACTGTGCCAGCAGAAGCGCCTGTCCTCTGAAATGTGTGGCGATGCCACTCGAAACAGTATGAGTTCGACGAAACTAAGTGGTCGACCTTGTGAGAGAGGAAACTCCAGATGCGAAACTTACTTCCATTTTAAACTAATTGTTCTATCTGAAACTAAGTGTTCGATACTGTGCCAGGAGAGGCGCCTGTTCTCTGAAATCTGTGGCGATGCTACTCGAAACCGTATGTGTTCGATGAAACCAAGTGGTCGACCTTGTGATAGAGGAAACTCCAGTTGCGAAATTTAGTTCCATTTTAAACTAATTGTTCTATGTGAATCTAAGTGTTCGATACTGTGCCAGGAGAAGCGCCTGTTCTCTGAAATCTGTGGCGATGCTACTCGAAACTGTATGTGTTCGACGAAACTAGGAGGTCGACATGGTGAGAGAGGAAACTCCGGATGCGAAACATAGTTCCATTTTAAACTAATTGTTCTATCTGAAACTAAGTGTTCGATACTGTGCCAGGAGAAGCGACTGTTCTCTGAAATCTGTGGCGATGCCACTCGAAACCGTATGTGTTCGACGAAACTAAGTGGTCGACCATGTGAGAGAGGAAACTTCAGATCCGAAACTTAGTTCCATTTTAAACTAACTGTTCTATCTGAAACTAAGTGTTCGATACTGTGCCAGGAGAAGCGCCTGTTCTCTGAAATCTGTGGCGATGTTACTCGAAACTGTATGTGTTCGACCAAACTAAGTGGTCGACCTTGTGAGGGAGGAAACTCCAAATGCGAAACATATTTCCATTTTAAACTAAATGTTCTATCTGAAACTAAGTATTCGGTACTGTGCCAGGAGAAGCGCCTGTTCTCTGAAATCTGTGGCGATGCTACTCGAAACGGTATGTGTTCGTCGAAACTAAGCGGTCGACCTTGTGATTGAGGAAACTCCAAATGCGAAACTTAATTCCATTTTAATCTAATTGTTCTATTTGAAACTAAGTGTTCGGTACAGTGCCAGGAGAAGCGCCTGTTCTCTGAAATCTGTGGCGATGCTACTCGAAACCGTATGTGTTCGACGAAAATAAGGGGTCGACCTTGTGGTAGAGGAAACTCCAGATGCGAAACTTAGTACCATTTTAAACTAGTTGTTCTATCTGAAACTAAGTGTTCGATACTGTGCCAGGAGAAGCGCCTGTTCTCTGAAATCTGTGGCGATGCTACTCGAAACCGTATGTGATCGACGAAAATAAGTGGTCGACCTTGTGGTAGAGGAAACTCCTGATGCGAAACATAGTGCCATTTTAAACTAATTGTTCTATCTGAAACTAAGTGTTCGGTACAGTGCCAGGAGAAGCGCCTGTTCTCTGAAATCTGTGGCGATGCTACTCGAAACTGTATGTGTTCGACCAAACTAAGTGGCCGACCTTGTGAGGGAGGAAACTCCAAATGCGAAACATATTTCCATTTTAAACTAAATGTTCTATCTGAAACTAAGTATTCGGTACTGTGCCAGGAGAAGCGCCTGTTCCCTGAAATCTGTGGCGATGCTACTCGAAACGGTATGTGTTCGTCGAAACTAAGCGGTCGACCTTGTGATTGAGGAAACTCCAGATGCGAAACATAGTGCCATTTTAAACTAATTGTTCTATCTGAAACTAAGTGTTCGGTACAGTGCCAGGAGAAGCGCCTGTTCTCTGAAATCTGTGGCGATGCTACTCGAAACTGTATGTGTTCGACCAAACTAAGTGGTCGACCTTGTGAGGGAGGAAACTCCAAATGGGAAACATATTTCCATTTTAAACTAAATGTTCTATCTGAAACTAAGTATTCGGTACTGTGCCAGGAGAAGCGCCTGTTCTCTGAAATCTGTGGCGATGCTACTCGAAACGGTATGTGTTCGTCGAAACTAAGCGGTCGACCTTGTGATTGAGGAAACTCCAAATGCGAAACTTAATTCCATTTTAAACTAATTGTTCTATTTGAAACTAAGTGTTCGGTACAGTGCCAGGAGAAGCGCCTGTTCTCTGAAATCTGTGGCGATGCTACTCGAAACCGTATGTGTTCGACGAAAATAAGGGGTCGACCTTGTGGTAGAGGAAACTCCAGATGCGAAACATAGTGCTATTTTAAGCTAATTGTTCTATCTGAAATTAAGTGTTCGGTACAGTGCCAGGAGAAGCGCCTGTTATCTGAAATCTGCGGCGAAGCTACTCGAAACCGTATGTGTTCGATCAAACTAAGTGGTCGACCTTGTGAGGGAGGAAACTCCAAATGCGAAACATTTTTCCATTTTAAACTAAATGTTCGATCTGAAACTAAGTATTCGGTACTGCGCCAGGAGAAGCGCCTGTTCTCTGATATCTGTGGCGATGCTACTCGAAACCGTATGTGTTCGACCAAACTAAGTGGTCGACCTTGTGAGGGAGGAAACTCCAAATGCGAAAGATATTTCCATTTTAAACTAAATGTTCAATCTGAAACTAAGTGTTCGATACTGTGCCAGGAGAAGCGCCTGTTCTCTGAAATCTGTCGCGATGCCTCTCGAAACCGTATGTGTTCGACGAAACTAAGTCGCCGACCTTGTGAGAGAGGAATATCCAGATGCGAAACTTAGTTCAATTTTAAACTAATTGTTCTATCTGAAACTAAGTGTTCGATACAGTGCCAGGAGAAGCGCCTGTTCTCTGAAATCTGTGGCGATGCTACTCGAAACGGTATGTGTTCGTCGAAACTAAGCGGTCGACCTTGTGATTGAGGAAACTCCAAATGCGAAACTTAATTCCATTTTAATCTAATTGTTCTATCTGAAACTAAGTGTTCGATACTGAGCCAGGAGAAGCGCCTGTTCTCTGATATCTGTGGCGATGCTACTCGAAACCGTATGTGTTCGACCAAACTAAGTGGTCGACCTTGTGAGGGAGGAAACTCCAAATGCGAAAGATATTTCCATTTTAAACTAAATGTTCAATCTGAAACTAAGTGTTCGATACTGTGCCAGGAGAAGCGCCTGTTCTCTGAAATCTGTCGCGATGCCTCTCGAAACCGTATGTGTTCGACGAAACTAAGTCGCCGACCTTGTGAGAGAGGAATATCCAGATGCGAAACTTAGTTCAATTTTAAACTAATTGTTCTATCTGAGACTAAGTGTTCGATACAGTGCCAGGAGAAGCGCCTGTTCTCTGAAATCTGTGGCGATGCTACTCGAAACGGTATGTGTTCGTCGAAACTAAGCGGTCGACCTTGTGATTGAGGAAACTCCAAATGCGAAACTTAATTCCATTTTAATCTAATTGTTCTATTTGAAACTAAGTGTTCGGTACAGTGCCAGGAGAAGCGCCTGTTCTCTGAAATCTGTGGCGATGCTACTCGAAACCGTATGTGTTCGACGAAAATAAGGGGTCGACCTTGTGGTAGAGGAAACTCCAGATGCGAAACTTAGTACCATTTTAAACTAGTTGTTCTATCTGAAACTAAGTGTTCGATACTGAGCCAGGAGAAGCGCCTGTTCTCTGAAATCTGTGGCGATGCTACTCGAAACCGTATGTGATCGACGAAAATAAGTGGTCGACCTTGTGGTAGAGGAAACTCCAGATGCGAAACATAGTGCCATTTTAAACTAATTGTTCTATCTGAAACTAAGTGTTCGGTACAGTGCCAGGAGAAGCGCCTGTTCTCTGAAATCTGTGGCGATGCTACTCGAAACTGTATGTGTTCGACCAAACTAAGTGGCCGACCTTGTGAGGGAGGAAACTCCAAATGCGAAACATATTTCCATTTTAAACTAAATGTTCTATCTGAAACTAAGTATTCGGTACTGTGCCAGGAGAAGCGCCTGTTCCCTGAAATCTGTGGCGATGCTACTCGATACGGTATGTGTTCGACGAAAATAAGGGGTCGACCTTGTGGTAGAGGAAACTCCAGATGCGAAACATAGTGCTATTTTAAGCTAATTGTTCTATCTGAAATTAAGTGTTCGGTACAGTGCCAGGAGAAGCGCCTGTTATCTGAAATCTGCGGCGAAGCTACTCGAAACCGTATGTGTTCGACCAAACTAAGTGGTCGACCTTGTGAGGGAGGAAACTCCAAATGCGAAACATTTTTCCATTTTAAACTAAATGTTCGATCTGAAACTAAGTATTCGGTACTGCGCCAGGAGAAGCGCCTGTTCTCTGATATCTGTGGCGATGCTACTCGAAACCGTATGTGTTCGACCAAACTAAGTGGTCGACCTTGTGAGGGAGGAAACTCCAAATGCGAAAGATATTTCCATTTTAAACTAAATGTTCAATCTGAAACTAAGTGTTCGATACTGTGCCAGGAGAAGCGCCTGTTCTCTGAAATCTGTCGCGATGCCTCTCGAAACCGTATGTGTTCGACGAAACTAAGTCGCCGACCTTGTGAGAGAGGAATATCCAGATGCGAAACTTAGTTCAATTTTAAACTAATTGTTCTATCTGAGACTAAGTGTTCGATACAGTGCCAGGAGACGCGCCTGTTCTCTGAAATCTGTCGCGATGCTACTAGAAACCGTATGTGTTCGACGAAACTAAGTGGTCGCCTTGTGAAAGAGGAAACTCCAGATGCGAAACATAGTACCATTTTAAAGTAATTGATCTTTCTGAAACTATGTGTCTGATAGGCAGCCAGGAGAAGCGCCTGTTCTCTGAAATCGGTGGCGATGCCACTCGAAACCGTATGTGTTCGAGGAAACTAAGTGGTCGACCTTGTGGGGCAGGAAACTCCAGATGCGAAACTTAGTTCCATTTTAAACTTATTGTTCTATCTGAAACTATGTGTCCGATACTGTGCCAGGAGAAGCGGCTGTTCCCTGAAATCTGTGGCGATGCCACTCGAAACCGTATGTGTTCGACGAAATTAAGTGGTCGCCTTGTGAGGGAAGAAATTCCAGATGCGAAATTTAGTACAATTTTAAACTAATTGTTCTCTCTGAAACTAAGTGTTCGATACTGTGCCAGGAGAAGCGCCTGTTCTCTGAAATCTGTCGCGATGCCACTCGAAACAGTATGAGTTCGATGAAACTAAGTGGTCGAACTTGTGAGAGAGGAAACTCCAAATGCGAAACGTAGGTCCATTTTAAATTAATTGTTCTATCTGAGACTAAGTGTTCGATACAGTGCCAGGAGACGCGCCTGTTCTCTGAAATCTGTCGCGATGCTACTCGAAACCGTATGTGTTCGACGAAACTAAGTGGTCGCCTTGTGAAAGAGGAAACTCCAGATGCGAAGCTTAGTTCCATTTTAAACTAATTGTTCTATCTGATACTAAGTGTTCGATACTGTGCCAGGAGATGCGCCTGTTCTTTGAAATCTGTGGCGATGCCACTGGAAACCGTATGTGTTCGAGGAAACTAAGTGGTCGACCTTGTGGGACAGGAAACTCCAGATGCGAAACTTAGTTCCATTTTAAACTTATTGTTCTATCTGAAACTATGTGTCCGATACTGTGCCAGGAGAAGCGGCTGTTCCCTAAAATCTGTGGCGATGCCACTCGAAACCGTATGTGTTCGACGAAATTAAGTGGTCGCCTTGTGAGGGAAGAAATTCCAGATGCGAAATTTAGTACAATTTTAAACTAATTGTTCTCTCTGAAACTAAGTGTTCGATACTGTGCCAGGAGAAGCTGCTGTTCTCTGAAATCTGTGGCGATGCCACTCGAAACCGTATGTGTTCGACGAAACTAAGTGGCCGACCTGTGAGAGAGGACACTTCAGATGCGAAACTTAGTTCCATTTTAAATTAATTGTCCCATCTGAAATTAAGTGTTCGATACTGTGCCAGGAGAAGCTGCTGTTCTCTGAAATCTGTGGCGATGACACTCGAAACCGTATGTGTTCGACGAAACTAAGTGGTCGACCTTGTGAGAGACGAAGCTCCAGATGCGAAACTTAGTTCCATTTTAAACTAATTGTTCTATCTGAAACTAAGTGTTCGATACTGTGCCAAGAGAAGCGCCTGTTCTCTGAAATGTGTGGCGATGCCACTAGAAACCGTATGGGTTCGACGAAACTAAGTGGTCGACCTTGTGAGAGAGGAAACTCCAGATGCGAAACATAGTTCCATTTAAAACTAATTGTTCTATCGGAAACTAAGTGTTCGATACTGTGCCAGGAGAAGCGCCTGTTCTCTGAAATCTGTGGCGATGCTACTCAACACCGTATGTGTTCGACGAAACTAAGTGGTCGACCTTGTGAGAGAGGAAACTCCAGATGCGAAACTTAGTTCCATTTTAAACTAATTGTTCTATCTGAAACTATGTGTTCGACAATGTGCCAGGAGAACCGCTGTTCTGCGAAATCTGTGGCGGTACCACTCGAAACTGTATGTGTTCGACGAAACTAAGTGGTCGACCTGGTGAGAGAGGAAACTCCAGATGCGGAACTTAATTCCATTTTAAAATAATTGTTCTATCTGAAACTAAGTGTTCGATAGTGTGCCAGGAGAAACGCCGGTTCTCTTAAATCTCTGCCGATGCTACTCGAGACCGTATGTGTTCGACGAAACTAAGTGGTCGACCCTGTGGGAGAGGAAACTACAGATGCGAAAGTTAGTACCATTTTAAACTAATTGTTCTATCTGAAACTAAGTGTTCGATCCTGTGCCAGGAGAAGCGCCTGTTATCTGAAATCTGTGGCGATGCTACTCGAAACCGTATGTGTTCGACGAAACTAAGTGGTCGACCTTGTGAGAGAGGAAACTCCAGATGCGAAACATAGTTCCATTTAAAACTTATTGTTCTATCGGAAACTAAGTGTTCGATAGTGTGCCAGGAGAAGTGCCTGTTCTCTGAAATGTTTGGCGATGCCACTCGAAACCGTATGGGTTCGACGAAACTAAGTGGTCGACATTGTGAGAGAGGAAACTCCAAATGCGAAACTTTGTTGCATTTTAAACTAATTGTTCTATCTGATACTGAGTGTTCGATACTGTTCCAGGAGAAGCGCCTATTCTCTGAAATCTGTGGCGATGCCACTCGAAACCGTATGCGTTCGACGAAACTAAGTGGTCGACCTTGTGAGAGACGAAGCTCCAGATGCGAAACTTAGTTCCATTTTAAACTAATTGTTCTATCTGAAACTAAGTGTTCGATACTGTGCCAAGAGAAGCGCCTGTTCTCTGAAATGTGTGGCGATGCCACTAGAAACCGTATGGGTTCGACGAAACTAAGTGGTCGACCTTGTGAGAGAGGAAACTCCAGATGCGAAACATAGTTCCATTTAAAACTTATTGTTCTATCGGAAACTAAGTGTTCGATAGTGTGCCAGGAGAAGTGCCTGTTCTCTGAAATGTTTGGCGATGCCACTCGAAACCGTATGGGTTCGACGAAACTAAGTGGTCGACATTGTGAGAGAGGAAACTCCAAATGCGAAACTTTGTTGCATTTTAAACTAATTGTTCTATCTGATACTGAGTGTTCGATACTGTTCCAGGAGAAGCGCCTATTCTCTGAAATCTGTGGCGATGCCACTCGAAACCGTATGTGTTCGAGGAAACTAATTCGTCCACCTTGTGAGAGAGGAAACTCCAGATGAGAAACATAGTTCCAATTAAAACTAATTGTTCTATCTGAAACTAAGTGTACGATAGTGTACAAGGAGAAGCGCTTCTTCTCTGAAATCTGTGGCGATGCCACTCGAAACCGTATGTGTTCGACGAAACTAAGTCGTCGACCTTGTGAGAGAGGAAACTCCATATGAGAAACATAGTTCCATTTAAAACTAATTGTTCTATCTGAAACTAAGTGTTCGATACTGTGCCAGGGGAAGCGCCTGTTCTCTGAAATCTGTGGAGATGCTACTCGAAACCGTACGTGTTCGACGAAACTAAGTGGTCCACCTTGTGCGAGAGGAAACTCCAAATGCGAAACATAGTTCCATTTTAAACTAATTGTTCTATCTGAAACTAAGTGTTCGATACTGTGCCAGGAGAAGCGCCTGTTCCCTGAAATCTGTGACGGTGCCAGTCGAAACCGTATGTGTTCGACGAAACTAAGCGGTCGACCTTGTTATAGAGGAAAGTTCAGATGCGAAACATAGTTCAATTTTAAACTAAATGTTCCATCTGAAACTAAGCGTTCGATACTGTGCCAGGAGAAGCGCCTGTTCTCTGAAATCTGCGGCGATGCTACTCGAAACCGTATGTGTTCTACTAAACAAAGTGGTCAACCTTGTGAGAGAGGAAACTCCAAATGCGAAGCACAGTTCCATTTTAAACTAATTGTTCTGTCTGAAATAAGTGTTCGATACTGTGCCAGGCGAAGCGCCTGTTCTCTGAAATCTGTGGCGATGCCACTCGAAACCGTATGCGTTCGACGAAACTGAGTGGTCGACCTTGTGAGATAGGAACCACCAGACGCGAAACTTAGTGCCATTTTAAACTAATTGTTCTATTTGAAACTAAGTGTTCGGTACAGTGCCAGGAGAAGCGCCTGTTCTCTGAAATCTGTGGCGATGCTACTCGAAACCGTATGTGTTCGACGAAAATAAGGGGTCGACCTTGTGGTAGAGGAAACTCCAGATGCGAAACATAGTGCTATTTTAAGCTAATTGTTCTATCTGAAATTAAGTGTTCGGTACAGTGCCAGGAGAAGCGCCTGTTATCTGAAATCTGCGGCGAAGCTACTCGAAACCGTATGTGTTCGACCAAACTAAGTGGTCGACCTTGTGAGGGAGGAAACTCCAAATGCGAAACATTTTTCCATTTTAAACTAAATGTTCGATCTGAAACTAAGTATTCGGTACTGCGCCAGGAGAAGCGCCTGTTCTCTGATATCTGTGGCGATGCTACTCGAAACCGTATGTGTTCGACCAAACTAAGTGGTCGACCTTGTGAGGGAGGAAACTCCAAATGCGAAAGATATTTCCATTTTAAACTAAATGTTCAATCTGAAACTAAGTGTTCGATACTGTGCCAGGAGAAGCGCCTGTTCTCTGAAATCTGTGGCGATGCCCCTCGAAACCGTATGTGTTCGACCAAACTAAGTGGTCGACCTTGTGAGGGAGGAAACTCCAGATGCGAAACATAGTTCAATTTTAAACTAATTGTTCTATCTGAAACTAAGTGTTCGATACTTTGCCAGGAGAAGCGCCGGTTCTCTGAAATCTGTCGCGATGCCTCTCGAAACCGTATGTGTTCGACGAAACTAAGTCGCCGACCTTGTGAGAGAGGAATATCCAGATGCGAAACTTAGTTCAATTTTAAACTAATTGTTCTATCTGAAACTATGTGTTCGATACTGTGCCAGGAGAAGCGGCTGTTCTCTGAAATCTGTGGCGATGCCACTCGAAACAGTATGAGTTCGATGAAACTAAGTGGTCGAACTTGTGAGAGAGGAAACTCCAAATGCGAAACGTAGGTCCATTTTAAATTAATTGTTCTATCTGAGACTAAGTGTTCGATACAGTGCCAGGAGACGCGCCTGTTCTCTGAAATCTGTCGCGATGCTACTAGAAACCGTATGTGTTCGACGAAACTAAGTGGTCGCCTTGTGAAAGAGGAAACTCCAGATGCGAAACATAGTACCATTTTAAACTAATTGATCTTTCTGAAACTATGTGTCTGATAGGCTGCCAGGAGAAGCGCCTGTTCTCTGAAATCGGTGGCGATGCCACTCGAAACCGTATGTGTTCGAGGAAACTAAGTGGTCGACCTTGTGGGGCAGGAAACTCCAGATGCGAAACTTAGTTCCATTTTAAACTTTTTGTTCTATCTGAAACTATGTGTCCGATACTGTGCCAGGAGAAGCGGCTGTTCCCTGAAATCTGTGGCGATGCCACTCGAAACCGTATGTGTTCGACGAAATTAAGTGGTCGCCTTGTGAGGGAAGAAATTCCAGATGCGAAATTTAGTACAATTTTAAACTAATTGTTCTCTCTGAAACTAAGTGTTCGATACTGTGCCAGGAGAAGCGCCTGTTCTCTGAAATCTGTCGCGATGCCACTCGAAACAGTATGAGTTCGATGAAACTAAGTGGTCGAACTTGTGAGAGAGGAAACTCCAAATGCGAAACGTAGGTCCATTTTAAATTAATTGTTCTATCTGAGACTAAGTGTTCGATACAGTGCCAGGAGACGCGCCTGTTCTCTGAAATCTGTCGCGATGCTACTCGAAACCGTATGTGTTCGACGAAACTAAGTGGTCGCCTTGTGAAAGAGGAAACTCCAGATGCGAAGCTTAGTTCCATTTTAAACTAATTGTTCTATCTGATACTAAGTGTTCGATACTGTGCCAGGAGATGCGCCTGTTCTTTGAAATCTGTGGCGATGCCACTGGAAACCGTATGTGTTCGAGGAAACTAAGTGGTCGACCTTGTGGGACAGGAAACTCCAGATGCGAAACTTAGTTCCATTTTAAACTTATTGTTCTATCTGAAACTATGTGTCCGATACTGTGCCAGGAGAAGCGGCTGTTCCCTAAAATCTGTGGCGATGCCACTCGAAACCGTATGTGTTCGACGAAATTAAGTGGTCGCCTTGCGAGGGAAGAAATTCCAGATGCGAAATTTAGTACAATTTTAAACTAATTGTTCTCTCTGAAACTAAGTGTTCGATACTGTGCCAGGAGAAGCTGCTGTTCTCTGAAATCTGTGGCGATGCCACTCGAAACCGTATGTGTTCGACGAAACTAAGTGGCCGACCTGTGAGAGAGGACACTTCAGATGCGAAACTTAGTTCCATTTTAAATTAATTGTCCCATCTGAAATTAAGTGTTCGATACTGTGCCAGGAGAAGCTGCTGTTCTCTGAAATCTGTGGCGATGCCACTCGAAACCGTATGTGTTCGACGAAACTAAGTGGTCGACCTTGTGAGAGACGAAGCTCCAGATGCGAAACTTAGTTCCATTTTAAACTAATTGTTCTATCTGAAACTAAGTGTTCGATACTGTGCCAAGAGAAGCGCCTGTTCTCTGAAATGTGTGGCGATGCCACTAGAAACCGTATGGGTTCGACGAAACTAAGTGGTCGACCTTGTGAGAGAGGAAACTCCAGATGCGAAACATAGTTCCATTTAAAACTAATTGTTCTATCGGAAACTAAGTGTTCGATACTGTGCCAGGAGAAGCGCCTGTTCTCTGAAATCTGTGGCGATGCTACTCAACACCGTATGTGTTCGACGAAACTAAGTGGTCGACCTTGTGAGAGAGGAAACTCCAGATGCGAAACTTAGTTCCATTTTAAACTAATTGTTCTATCTGAAACTATGTGTTCGACAATGTGCCAGGAGAACCGCTGTTCTGCGAAATCTGTGGCGGTACCACTCGAAACTGTATGTGTTCGACGAAACTAAGTGGTCGACCTGGTGAGAGAGGAAACTCCAGATGCGGAACTTAATTCCATTTTAAAATAATTGTTCTATCTGAAACTAAGTGTTCGATAGTGTGCCAGGAGAAACGCCGGTTCTCTTAAATCTCTGCCGATGCTACTCGAGACCGTATGTGTTCGACGAAACTAAGTGGTCGACCCTGTGGGAGAGGAAACTACAGATGCGAAAGTTAGTACCATTTTAAACTAATTGTTCTATCTGAAACTAAGTGTTCGATCCTGTGCCAGGAGAAGCGCCTGTTATCTGAAATCTGTGGCGATGCTACTCGAAACCGTATGTGTTCGACGAAACTAAGTGGTCGACCTTGTGAGAGAGGAAACTCCAGAAGCGAAACTTAGTTCCATTTTAAACTAAATGTTCTATCTGAAACTAAGCATTCGATACTCTGCCAGTAGAAGCGCCTGTTCTCTGAAATCTGTGGCGATGCCACTCGAAACCGTATGTGTTCGACGAAACTAAGTGGTCGACCTTGTGAGAGACGAAGCTCCAGATGCGAAACTTAGTTCCATTTTAAACTAATTGTTCTATCTGAAACTAAGTGTTCGATACTGTGCCAAGAGAAGCGCCTGTTCTCTGAAATGTGTGGCGATGCCACTCGAAACCGTATGCGTTCGACGAAACTAAGTGGTCGACCTTGTGAGAGAGGAAACTCCAGATGCGAAACATAGTTCCATTTAAAACTAATTGTTCTATCGGAAACTAAGTGTTCGATACTGTGCCAGGAGAAGCGCCTGTTCTCTGAAATCTGTGGCGATGCTACTCAACACCGTATGTGTTCTACGAAACTAAGTGGTCGACCTTGTGAGAGAGGAAACTCCAGATGCGAAACTTAGTTCCATTTTAAACTAATTGTTCTATCTGAAACTATGTGTTCGACAATGTGCCAGGGGAACCGCTGTTCTGCGAAATCTGTGGCGGTACCACTCGAAACTGTATGTGTTCGACGAAACTAAGTGGTCGACCTGGTGAGAGAGGAAACTCCAGATGCGAAACTTAATTCCATTTTAAAATAATTGTTCTATCTGAAACTAAGTGTTCGATAGTGTGCCAGGAGAAACGCCGGTTCTCTGAAATCTGTGCCGATGCCACTCGAAACCGTATGTGTTCGACGAAACTAAGTTGTCGACCTTGTGAGAGAGGAAACTCCAGAAGCGAAATATAGTTCCATTTAAAACTAATTGTTCTATTCGAAACTATGTGTTCGATAATGTGCCAGAAGAAGCGCCTGTTCTCTTAAATCTGTGCCGATGCTACTCGAGACCGTATGTGTTCGACGAAACTAAGTGGTCGACTTTGTGGGAGAGGAAACTACAGATGCGAAAGTTAGTACCATTTTAAACTAATTTTTCTATCTGAAACTAAGTGTTCGATCCTGTGCCAGGAGAAGCGCCTGTTCTCTGAAATCTGTGGCGATGCTACTCGAAACCGTATGTGTTCGACGAAACTACGTGGTCGACCTTGTGAGAGAGGAAACTCCAGATGCGAAACTTAATTCCATTTTAAAATAATTGGTCTATCTGAAACTAAGTGTTCGATAGTGTGCCAGGAGAAGCGCCTGTTCTGCGAAATCTCTGGCGATACCACTCGAAACCGTATATGTTCGACGAAACTAAGTGGTCGACCTTGTGAGAGAGGAAACTCCAGATGCGAAACATAGTTCCATTTTAAACTAAATGTTCTATCTGAAACTAAGTATTCGATACTCTGCCAGTAGAAGCGCCTGTTCTCTGAAATCTGTGGCGTTGCTACTCGAAACCGAATGTGTTCGACGAAAGTAAGTGGTCGACCTTCTAAGAGAGGAAACTCCAGATGCGAAACTTAGTTCCATTTTAAACTAATTGTTCTATCTGAAACAAAGTGTTCGATACTGTGCCAGGAGAAGTGCCTGTTCTCTGAAATCTGTGGCGATGCTACTCGAAACCGTATGTGTTCGACGATTCTAAATCGTCGACCTCGTGAGAGAGGATACTCCAGATGCGAAACTTAGTCCCTTTTAAACTAATTGTCCTATCTGAAACTATGTGTTCGATTCTGTCCCAGGAGAAGCGCCTGTTCTCTGAAATCTGTGGCGATGCCACTCGAAACAGTATGTGTTCGACGAGACTAAGTGGTCGACCTTGTGAGAGACGAAGCTCCAGATGCGAAACTTAGTTCCATTTTAAACTAATTGTTCTATCTGAAACTAAGTGTTCGATACTGTGCCAAGAGAAGCGCCTGTTCTCTGAAATGTGTGGCGATGCCACTAGAAACCGTATGGGTTCGACGAAACTAAGTGGTCGACCTTGTGAGAGAGGAAACTCCAGATGCGAAACATAGTTCCATTTAAAACTTATTGTTCTATCGGAAACTAAGTGTTCGATAGTGTGCCAGGAGAAGTGCCTGTTCTCTGAAATGTGTGGCGATGCCACTCGAAACCGTATGGGTTCGACGAAACTAAGTGGTCGACATTGTGAGAGAGGAAACTCCAAATGCGAAACTTTGTTGCATTTTAAACTAATTGTTCTATCTGATACTGAGTGTTCGATACTGTTCCAGGAGAAGCGCCTATTCTCTGAAATCTGTGGCGATGCCACTCGAAACCGTATGTGTTCGAGGAAACTAATTCGTCCACCTTGTGAGAGAGGAAACTCCAGATGAGAAACATAGTTCCAATTAAAACTAATTGTTCTATCTGAAACTAAGTGTACGATAGTGTACCAGGAGAAGCGCCTGTTCTCTTAAATCTGTGCCGATGCTACTCGAGACCGTATGTGTTCGACGAAACTAAGTGGTCGACTTTGTGGGAGAGGAAACTACAGATGCGAAAGTTAGTACCATTTTAAACTAATTTTTCTATCTGAAACTAAGTGTTCGATCCTGTGCCAGGAGAAGCGCCTGTTCTCTGAAATCTGTGGCGATGCTACTCGAAACCGTATGTGTTCGACGAAACTAAGTGGTCGACCTTGTGAGAGAGGAAACTCCAGATGCGAAACTTAATTCCATTTTAAAATAATTGGTCTATCTGAAACTAAGTGTTCGATAGTGTGCCAGGAGAAGCGCCTGTTCTGCGAAATCTCTGGCGATACCACTCGAAACCGTATATGTTCGACGAAACTAAGTGGTCGACCTTGTGAGAGAGGAAACTCCAGATGCGAAACATAGTTCCATTTTAAACTAAATGTTCTATCTGAAACTAAGTATTCGATACTCTGCCAGTAGAAGCGCCTGTTCTCTGAAATCTGTGGCGTTGCTACTCGAAACCGAATGTGTTCGACGAAACTAAGTGGTCGACCTTGTGAGAGAGGAAACTCCAGATGCGAAACATAGTTCCATTTTAAACTAAATGTTCTATCTGAAACTAAGTATTCGATACTCTGCCAGTAGAAGCGCCTGTTCTCTGAAATCTGTGGCGATGCTACTCGAAACCGTATGTGTTCGACGAAACTAAGTGGTCGACCTTTTGAGAGAGGAAACTCCAGATGCGAAACTTAATTCCATTTTAAAATAATTGGTCTATCTGAAACTAAGTGTTCGATAGTGTGCCAGGAGAAGCGCCTGTTCTGCGAAATCTCTGGCGATACCACTCCAAACCGTATATGTTCGACGAAACTAAGTGGTCGACCTTGTGAGAGAGGAAACTCCAGATGCGAAACATAGTTCCATTTTAAACTAAATGTTCTATCTGAAACTAAGTATTCGATACTCTGCCAGTAGAAGCGCCTGTTCTCTGAAATCTGTGGCGTTGCTACTCGAAACCGAATGTGTTCGACGAAAGTAAGTGGTCGACCTTCTGAGAGAGGAAACTCCAGATGCGAAACTTAGTTCCATTTTAAACTAATTGTTCTATCTGAAACTAAGTGTTCGATACTGTGCCAGGAGAAGTGCCTGTTCTCTGAAATCTGTGGCGATGCTACTCGAAACCGTATGTGTTCGACGATTCTAAATCGTCGACGTCGTGAGAGAGGATACTCCAGATGCGAAACTTAGTCCCTTTTAAACTAATTGTCCTATCTGAAACTATGTGTTCGATTCTGTCCCAGGAGAAGCGCCTGTTCTCTGAAATCTGTGGCGATGCCACTCGAAACAGTATGTGTTCGACGAAACTAAGTGGTCGACCTTGTGAGAGACGAAGCTCCAGATGCGAAACTTAGTTCCATTTTAAACTAATTGTTCTATCTGAAACTAAGTGTTCGATACTGTGCCAAGAGAAGCGCCTGTTCTCTGAAATGTCTGGCGATGCCACTAGAAACCGTATGGGTTCGACGAAACTAAGCGGTCGACCTTGTTATAGAGGAAAGTTCAGATGCGAAACATAGTTCAATTTTAAACTAAATGTTCCATCTGAAACTAAGTGTTCGATACTGTGCCAGGAGAAGCGCCTGTTCTCTGAAATCTGCGGCGATGCTACTCGAAACCGTATGTGTTCTACTAAACAAAGTGGTCAACCTTGTGAGAGAGGAAACTCCAAATGCGAAGCACAGTTCCATTTTAAACTAATTGTTCTGTCTGAAATAAGTGTTCGATACTGTGCCAGGCGAAGCGCCTGTTCTCTGAAATCTGTGGCGATGCCACTCGAAACCGTATGCGTTCGACGAAACTGAGTGGTCGACCTTGTGAGATAGGAACCTCCAGACGCGAAACTTAGTGCCATTTTAAACTAATTGTTCTGTCTGAAACTAAGTGTTCGATACTGTGCCAGGAGAAGCGCCTGTTCTCTGAAATCTGTGGCGATGCCACTCGAAACCGTATGTGTTCGGGGAAACTAAGCGGTCGACCTTGTTATAGAGGAAACTTCAGATGCGAAACATAGTTCAATTTTAAACTAAATGTTCCATCTGAAACTAAGTGTTCGATACTGTGCCAGGAGAAGCGCCTGTTCTCTGAAATCTGTGGCGATGCCACTCGAAACCGTATGTGTTCGGGGAAACTAAGCGGTCGACCTTGTTATAGAGGAAACTTCAGATGCGAAACATAGTTCAATTTTAAACTAAATGTTCCATCTGAAACTAAGTGTTCGATACTGTGCCAGGAGAAGCGCCTGTTCTCTGAAATCTGCGGCGATGCTACTCGAAACCGTATGTGTTCTACTAAACAAAGTGGTCAACCTTGTGAGAGAGGAAACTCCAAATGCGAAGCACAGTTCCATTTTAAACTAATTGTTCTGTCTGAAATAAGTGTTCGATACTGTGCCAGGAGAAGCGCCTGTTCTCTGAAATCTGTGGCGATGCTACTGGAAACCGTATGTGTTCGACGAAACAAAGTGGCCGACCTTGTGAGAGAGAAAACTCCAGATGCGAAACTTAGTTCCATTTAAAACTAATTGTTCTATCTGAAACTAAGTGTTCGATACTGTGCCAGGGGAAGCGCCTGTTCTCTGAAATCTGTGGAGATGCTACTCGAAACCGTACGTGATCGACGAAACTAAGTGGTCCACCTTGTGCGAGAGGAAACTCCAAAGGCGAAACATAGTTCCATTTTAAACTAATTGTTCTATCTGAAACTAAGTGTTCGATACTGTGCCAGGAGAAGCGCCTGTTCCCTGAAATCTGTGACGGTGCCACTCGAAACCGTATGTGTTCGACGAAACTAAGTGGCCGACCTTGAGAGAGAGGAAACTCCAGATGCGAAACTTAGTTCCATTTTAAACTAATCGTTCTATCTGAAACTAAGTGTTCCATACTGTGCCAGGAGAAACGCCTGTTCCCTGAAATCTGTGGCAATGCCACTCGAAACCGTATGTGTTCGACGAAACTAAGTGGTCGATACTGTGCCGGGATAAACACCCGTTCGGCGAAATCTGTGGCGATACCACTCGAAACCGTATGTGTTCGACGAAACT
Source organism: Nysson spinosus (assembly GCA_910591585.2). NCBI lineage: Eukaryota > Metazoa > Arthropoda > Insecta > Hymenoptera > Crabronidae > Nysson > Nysson spinosus. Next base: position 886,954 of record CAJUYC020000093.1, on the reverse strand, counting down.
AAGTCGTCCACCTTGTGAGAGAGGAAACTCCAGATGAGAAACATAGTTCCAATTAAAACTAATTGTTCTATCTGAAACTAAGCGTTCGATAGTGTACCAGGAGAAGCGCTTCTTCTCTGAAATCTGTGGCGATGCCACTCGAAACCGTATGTGTTCGACGAAACTAAGTGGTCGATACTGTGCCGGGATAAACACCCGTTCGGCGAAATCTGTGGCGATACCACTCGAAACCGTATGTGTTCGACGAAACTAAGTCGTCGACCTTGTGAGAGAGGAAACTCCATATGAGAAACATAGTTCCATTTAAAACTAATTGTTCTATCTGAAACTAAGTGTTCGATACTGTGCCAGGAGAAGCGCCTGTTCCCTGAAATCTGTGACGGTGCCAGTCGAAACCGTATGTGTTCGACGAAACTAAGCGGTCGACCTTGTTATAGAAGAAAGTTCAGATGCGAAACATAGTTCAATTTTAAACTAAATGTTCCATCTGAAACTAAGTGTTCGATACTGTGCCAGGAGAAGCGCCTGTTCTCTGAAATCTGCGGCGATGCTACTCGAAACCGTATGTGTTCTACTAAACAAAGTGGTCAACCTTGTGAGAGAGGAAACTCCAAATGCGAAGCACAGTTCCATTTTAAACTAATTGTTCTGTCTGAAATAAGTGTTCGATACTGTGCCAGGCGAAGCGCCTGTTCTCTGAAATCTGTGGCGATGCCACTCGAAACCGTATGCGTTCGACGAAACTGAGTGGTCGACCTTGTGAGATAGGAACCTCCAGACGCGAAACTTAGTGCCATTTGAAACTAATTGTTCTGTCTGAAACTAAGTGTTCGATACTGTGCCAGGAGAAGCGCCTGTTCTCTGAAATCTGTGGCGATGCCACTCGAAACCGTATGTGTTCGGGGAAACTAAGCGGTCGACCTTGTTATAGAGGAAACTTCAGATGCGAAACATAGTTCAATTTTAAACTAAATGTTCCATCTGAAACTAAGTGTTCGATACTGTGCCAGGAGAAGCGCCTGTTCTCTGAAATCTGCGGCGATGCTACTCGAAACCGTATGTGTTCTACTAAACAAAGTGGTCAACCTTGTGAGAGAGGAAACTCCAAATGCGAAGCACAGTTCCATTTTAAACTAATTGTTCTGTCTGAAATAAGTGTTCGATACTGTGCCAGGAGAAGCGCCTGTTCTCTGAAATCTGTGGCGATGCTACTGGAAACCGTATGTGTTCGACGAAACAAAGTGGCCGACCTTGTGAGAGAGAAAACTCCAGATGCGAAACTTAGTTCCATTTAAAACTAATTGTTCTATCTGAAACTAAGTGTTCGATACTGTGCCAGGGGAAGCGCCTGTTCTCTGAAATCTGTGGAGATGCTACTCGAAACCGTACGTGTTCGACGAAACTAAGTGGTCCACCTTGTGCGAGAGGAAACTCCAAATGCGAAACATAGTTCCATTTTAAACTAATTGTTCTATCTGAAACTAAGTGTTCGATACTGTGCCAGGAGAAGCGCCTGTTCCCTGAAATCTGTGACGGTGCCACTCGAAACCGTATGTGTTCGACGAAACTAAGTGGCCGACCTTGAGAGAGAGGAAACTCCAGATGCGAAACTTAGTTCCATTTTAAACTAATCGTTCTATCTGACACTAAGTGTTCGATACTGTGCCAGGAGAAGCGCCTGTCCTCTGAAATCTGTGGCGATGCCACTCGAAACCGTATGTGTTCGGGGAAACTAAGCGGTCGACCTTGTTATAGAGGAAACTTCAGATGCGAAACATAGTTCAATTTTAAACTAAATGTTCCATCTGAAACTAAGTGTTCGATACTGTGCCAGGAGAAGCGCCTGTTCTCTGAAATCTGTGGCGATGCCACTCGAAACCGTATGCGTTCGACTAAACTGAGTGGTCGACCTTGTGAGATAGGGAAACTCCAGACGCGAAACTTAGTGCCATTTTAAACTAATTGTTCTGTCTAAAACTAAGTGTTCGATACTGTTCCAGGAGAAGCGCCTGTTCTCTGAAATCTGTGGCGATGCCACTCGAAACCGTAAGTGTTCGGCGAAACTAAGTGGTCGACCTTGTTAGAGAGGAAACTTCAGATGCGAAACATAGTTCAATTTAAACTAAATGTTCCATCTGAAACTAAGTGTTCGATACTGTGCCAGGAGAAGCGCCTGTTCTCTGAAATCTGTGGCGATGTTACTGGAAACCGTATGTGTTCTACTAAACAAAGTGGTCAACCTTGTGAGAGAGGAAACTCCAAATGCGAAGCACAGTTCCATTTTAAACTAATTGTTCTGTCTGAAATAAGTGTTCGATACTGTGCCAGGAGAAGCGCCTGTTCTCTGAAATCTGTGGCGATGCTACTGGAAACCGTATGTGTTAGACGAAACAAAGTGGCCGACCTTGTGAGAGAGAAAACTCCAGATGCGAAACTTAGTTCCATTTAAAACTAATTGTTCTATCTGAAACTAAGTGTTCGATACTGTGCCAGGGGAAGCGCCTGTTCTCTGAAATCTGTGGAGATGCTACTCGAAACCGTACGTGTTCGACGAAACTAAGTGGTCCACCTTGTGCGAGAGGAAACTCCAAATGCGAAACATAGTTCCATTTTAAACTAATTGTTCTATCTGAAACTAAGTGTTCGATACTGTGCCAGGAGAAGCGCCTGTTCCCTGAAATCTGTGACGGTGCCACTCGAAACCGTATGTGTTCGACGAAACTAAGTGGTCGATACTGTGCCGGGATAAACACCCGTTCGGCGAAATCTGTGGCGATACCACTCGAAACCGTATGTGTTCGACGAAACTAAGTCGTCCACCTTGTGAGAGAGGAAACTCCAGATGAGAAACTTAGTTCCATTTTAGACTAATCGTTCTATCTGAAACTAAGTGTTCGATATTGTGCCGGGAGAAGCGCCTGTTCTCTGAAATCTGTCGCGATGCCACTCGAAACCGTATGTGTTCAACGAAACTAAGTGGTCGACATGGTGAGAGAGTTAACTCCAGAAGCGAGACTTAGGTCCATTTAAAACTAATTGTCCTATCTGAAATTAAGTTTTCGATACTGTGCCAGGAGAAACGCCGTTCTGCGAAATCTGTGGGGATACCACTCGAAACCGTATGTGTTCGACAAAACTAAATGGTCGACCTTGTGTGAGGGGAATCTCCAGAAGCGAAACTTAGTTCCATTTTAAACTAATTGTTCTATCTGATACTAAGTGTTCGATACTGTGGCAGGAGAAGCGCCTGTTCTCTGAAATCTGTGGCGATGCCACTCGAAACCGAATATGTTCGACGAAACTCAGTGGTCGACCTTGTGAGAGAGGAAACTCCAAATGCGAAACTTTGTTCCATTTTAAACTAATTGCTCTATCTGATACTGAGTGTTCGATACTGATCCAGGAGAAGCGCCTGTTCTCTGAAATCTGTGGCGATGCCACTCGAAACCGTATGTGTTCGGCTAAACTAAGTGGTCGACCTTGTTAGAGAGGAAACTTCAGATGCGAAACTTTGTTCCATTTTAAATTAATCGTTCTATCTGAAACTAAGTGTTCGATACTGTGGCAGGAGAAGCGCCTGTTCTCTGAAATCTGTGGCGATGCCACTCGAAACCGTATTAGCTTGACGAAACTAAGTGGCCGACCTTGTGAGAGAGGAAACTCCAGACGCAAAACTTAGTGCTATTTTAAACATATTGTTCTATCTGAAGCTAAGTGTTCGATACTGTGGCAGGAGAAGCGCCTGTTCTCTGAAATCTGTGGCGATGCCACTCGAAACCGTATTAGCTTAACGAAACTAAGTGGCCGACCTTGTGAGAGAGGAAACTTCAGAAGCGAAACTTTGTTCCATTTTAAATTAATTGTTCTATCTGAAACTAAGTGTTCGATACTGTGCCAGGAGATGCGCCTGTTCTCCGAAATTTGTGGCAATGCTACTCGAAACGGTATGTGTTCGATGAAACTGAGTGGTCGACCCTGTGAGAGAGGAAATTCCAGACGCAAAACTTAGTTCCATTTTAAGCAAATTGTTCTGTCTGACAGTGTTCGATACTGTGCCAGCAGAAGCGCCGGTACTCTGAAATCTGTCGCGATGCCACTCGAAACCGTATGCGTTCGACGAATCTAAATGATCGACCTTGTGAAAGAGGAAACTCCAGATGCGAAACTTATTTCAATTTTAAACTAAATGTTCCATCTGAATCTAAGTGTTCGATATTGTGCCAGGAGAAGCGCCTGTTCTCTGAAATCTGTGGCGATGCCATTCGAAACTCTATGTGTTCGACGAAACTAAGTGGCCGACCTTGTGAGAGAGGAAACTTCAGATGCGAAACTTTGTTCCATTTTAAATTAATTGTTCTATCTGAAACTAAGTGTTCGATACTGTGGCAGGAGAAGCGCCTGTTCTCTGAAATCTGTGCCGATGCCAGTCGAAACCGTATTAGCTTGACGAAACTAAGTGGCCGTTCTTGTGAGAGAGGAAATTTCAGAAGCGAAACTTTGTTCCATTTTAAATTAATTGTTCTATCTGAAACTAAGTGTTCGATACTGTGCCAGGAGAAGCGCCTGTTCTCTGAAATCTGTGGCGATGCTACTCGAAACGGTATGTGTTCGATGAAACTGAGTGGCCGACCTTGTGAGAGAGGAAACTTCAGACGCGAAACTTAGTGCCATTTTAAACTAATTGTTCTGTCTAAAACTAAGTGTTCGATACTGTTCCAGGAGAAGCGCCTGTTCTCTGAAATCTGTGGCGATGCCACTCGAAACCGTAAGTGTTCGGCGAAACTAAGTGGTCGACCTTGTTAGAGAGGAAACTTCAGATGCGAAACGTAGTTCAATTTTAAACTAAATGTTCCATCTGAAACTAAGTGTTCGATACTGTGCCAGCAGAAGCGCTTGTTCTCTGAAATCTGTGGTGATGCTACTCGAAACCGTATGTGTTCGACGAAACTAAGTGGTCGACCTTGTGAGAGAGGAAACACCTGATGCGAAAATTAGTTCCATTTAAAACTAATTGTTCTACCAGATACTAAGTGTTCGATACTGTTCCAGGATAAGCGCCTGTTCTCTCAAATCAGTAGCTATGCTATTCGAAACCGTATGTGTTCGACGAAACTAAGTGGTCGACCTTGTGAGAGGGGAAACTCCAGATGCGAAAATAGTTCCATTTTAAACTAATTGTTCTATCGGAAACTAAGTGTTCGATACTGTGCCAGGAGAAGCGCCTGTGCTCTGAAATGTGTGGCGATGCCGTTCGAAACCGTATGTGTTCGACGAAACGAAGTGGTCGATACTGTGCCTGGGGAAACTCCCGTTCTGTGAAATCTGTGGCGATCCCACTCGGAACCGTATGTGTTCGCCGAAACTAAGTGGTCGACCTTGTCAGAGAGGAAACTCCAGATGCCAGACTTAGTTTCATTTAAAACTCATTGTTCTATCTGAAACTAAGTGTTCGATACTGTGCCAGGAGAAGCTCCAGTTATCTGAAATCTGTGGCGATGCTCCTCGGAACCGTATGTGTTCGACGAAACTAAGTGGGCGACCTTGTGAGAGAAGAAACTCCAAAGGCGAAACTTAGTTCCATTTTAAACTAATTGTTCTCTCTGAAACAATGTGTTCGATGCTGTGCCAGGAGAAGCGCCTGTTCTCTGAAATCTGTGGCGATGCTACTCGAAAACGAATGTTTTCCACGTAACTAAGTGGCCGCCTTTTGAGAGAGGAAAATCCAGACGCGAAACTTAGTGCCCTTTTAAACAAATTGTGCTATCTGAAACTAAGCGCTCGATACTGTGCCAGGAGAAGCGCCTGTTCTCTGAAATCTGTCGCGATGCTACTCGAAACCGTATGTGTTCGACGAAACTGAGTGGTCGTCATTGTGAGAGAGGAAACTCCAGACGCGAATCTTAGTGCCATTTTAAACTAATTGTTCTATCTGAAACTAAGCGTTCGATACTGTGCCAGGAGAAGCGCCTGTTCTCTGAAATCTGTCGCGATGCTACTCGAAACCGTATGTGTTCGACGAAACTGAGTGGTCGACATTGTGAGAGAGGAAACTCCAGACGCGAAACTTAGTGCCATTTTAAACTAATTGTTCTATCTGAAACTAAGTGTTCGATAATGTGCCAGCAGAAGCGCCTGTTCTCTGAAATCTGTCGCGATGCTACTCGAAACCGTATGTGTTCGACGAAACTAAGTGGTCGACCTTGTGAGAGAGGAAACACCTGATGCGAAACTTAGTTCCATTTTAAACTAATTGTTCTATCTGAAACTAACTGTCCGATACTGTGCCAGGAGAAGCGCCTGTTCTCTGAAATCTGTGGCGATGCTACTCGAAACCGTATGTGTTCGACGAAACTAAGTGGTCGACCTTGTGAGAGAGGAAACTCCACATGCGAAACTTAGTTCCATTTTAAACTAATTGCTCTATCTGAAACTAAGTGTTCGATACTGTGCCAGGAGAAACGCCTGTTCTTTGAAATCTGTGGCGATGCCACTCGAAACCGTATGTGCTTGACGAAACTAAGTGGCCGACATTGTGAGACAGGAAACTCCAGATGCGAAACTTAGTTCCATTTTAAACTAATTGTTCTATCTGAAAGTGTTCGATACTATGCCAGGAGAAGCGCCTGTTCTCTGAAATCTGTGGCGATGCCACCCGAAACCGTATGTGTTCGACGAAACTAAGTGGTCGACCTTGTGTGGGAGGAAACTCCAGATGCGGAACTTAGTTCCATTTTAAACTAATTGTTCTATCCGAAACTAAGTGTTCGATAATGTGCCAGGAGAAGCGCCTGTTCTCTGAAATCTGTGGCGATGCCACTCGAAACCGTATGCGTTCGGCGAAACTAAGTGGTCGACCTTGTGAGAGAGGAAACTCCAGTTGCGAAACATAGTTCAATTTTAAACTAAATGTTCCATCTGAAACTATGTTTTCGATAATGTGCCAGGAGAAGCGCTTGCTCTCTGAAATCTGTGGCGATGCTACTCGAAACCGTATGTGTTCGACGAATCTAAATGGTCGACCTTGTGTGGGAGGAAACTCCAGATGCGGAACTTGGTTCCATTTTAAACTAATTGTTCTATCTGAAAGTGTTCGATACTGTGCCAGGAGAAGCGCCTGTTCTCTGAAATCTGTGGCGATGCCACTCGAAACCGTATGTGTTCGACGAAACTAAGTGGTTGACCTTGTGAGAGAGGATACTCCAGATGCGAAACATAGTTCTATTTTAAACTAATTGTTCTGTCTGACATAAGTGTTCGATAATGTGCCAGGAGAAGCGCCTGTTCTCTGAAATGTGTGGCGATACCACTCGAAACCGTATGTGTTCGACGAAACTAAGTGGTCGACCTTGTGAGAAAGGAAACTCCAGATGCGAAACTTAGTTTCATTTTGAACTAATTGTTCGATCTGAAACTAAGTGTTCGATAATGTGCCAGGAGAAGCGCCTGTTCTCTGAAAACAGTGGCGATGCTACTCGAAACCGTATGTGTTCGATGAAACTAAGTGGTCCAACTTGTGATAGAGGAAACTTCAAATGCGAAACATAGTTCCATTTTAAACTAATTGTTCTCTCTGACACTAAGTGTTCGATACTGTGCCAGGAGAAGCGCCTGTTCTCTGAAATCTGTGGCGATGCCACTCGAAACCGTATGTGCTTGACGAAACTAAGTGGCCGACATTGTGAGACAGGAAACTCCAGATGCGAAACTTAGTTCCATTTTAAACTAATTGTTCTATCTGAAAGTGTTCGATACTATGCCAGGAGAAGCGCCTGTTCTCTGAAATCTGTGGCGATGCCACCCGAAACCGTATGTGTTCGACGAAACTAAGTGGTCGACCTTGTGTGGGAGGAAACTCCAGATGCGGAACTTAGTTCCATTTTAAACTAATTGTTCTATCCGAAACTAAGTGTTCGATAATGTGCCAGGAGAAGCGCCTGTTCTCTGAAATCTGTGGCGATGCCACTCGAAACCGTATGCGTTCGGCGAAACTAAGTGGTCGACCTTGTGGGAGATGAAACCCCTGATGCGAAACTTAGTTCCATTTTAAACTAATTGTTCTATCTGAAACTATGTGTTCGATACTGTGCCAGGAGAAGCGCCTGTTCTCTGAAATGTGTGGCGACGCCACTCGAAACCGTATGTGTTCGACGAAACTAAGTGGTCGACCGTGTGAGAGATGAAACTCCAAATGCGAAACATAGTTCCATTTTGAACTAATTGTTCTATCTGAAACTAAGTGTTCGATAATGTGCCAGGAGAAGCGCCTGTTCTCTGAAACCTGTGGCGATGCTACTCGAAACCGAATGTGTTAGACGAAACTAAGTGGTCGACCATGTGAGAGAGGAATCTCCAGATGCGAAACATAGTTCCATTTTGAACTAATTGTTCTATCTGAAACTAAGTGTTCGATACTGTGCCAGGAGAAGCGCCTGTTCTCTGAACTGTGTGGCGATGCCGCTCGAAACCGTATGTGTTCGACGAAACTAAGTGGTCGACCTTGTGAGAAAGGAAACTCCAGATGCGAAACTTAGTTTCATTTTGAACTAATTGTTCGATCTGAAACTAAGTGTTCGATAATGTGCCAGGAGAAGCGCCTGTTCTCTGAAAACAGTGGCGATGCTACTCGAAACCGTATGTGTTCGATGAAACTAAGTGGTCCAACTTGTGATAGAGGAAACTTCAAATGCGAAACATAGTTCCATTTTAAACTAATTGTTCTCTCTGAAACTAAGTGTTCGATACTGTGCCAGGAGAAGCGCCTGTTCTCTGAAATCTGTGGCGATGCTACTCGAAACCGTATGTGTTCGACGAAACTAAGTGGTCGCCTTGTGAGGGAAGAAACTCCTGATGCGAAACTTAGTACCATTTTAAACTAATTTTTCTATCTGAAACTATGTGTTCGATACTGTGCCAGGGGAAGCGCCTGTTCTCTGAAATCTCTGGCGATGCCACTCGAAACCGTATGTGTTCGACGAAACTAAGTGGTTGACCTTGTGAGAGAGGATACTCCAGATGCAAAACATAGTTCCATTTTAAACTATTTGTTCTGTCTGACATAAGTGTTCGATACTGTGCCAGGAGAAGCGCCTGTTCTCTGATATCTGTGGCGATGCCACTCGAAACCGTATTTGTTCGACGAAACTGAGTTGTCGACCTTGTGAAAGAGGAAACTCCAAATGCAAAACTTAATTCCATTTTAAAATAATTGTTCTATATGCTATTAAGTGTTCGATACTGTGCCAGGAGAAGCGCCCGTTCTCTGAAATCTGTGGCGATGCTACTCGAAACCGTATGTGTTCGTCGAAACTAAGCGGTCGACCTTGTGAGAGAGGAAAATCCAAATGCGAAACTTAATTCCATTTTAAAATAATTGTTCTATCTGTAACTAAGTGTTCGATACTGTTCCAGGAGAAGCGTCTGTTCTCTGAAATCTGTGGCGATGCTACTCGAAACTGTATGTGTTCGACGAAACTACGTGGTCGACCTTTTGAGACAGGAAACTCCAAATGCGAAGCTTTGTTGCATTTTAAACTAATTGTTCTATCTGATACTGGGTGTTCGATAATATGCCAGGGGAAGTGCCTGTTATCTGAAAACTGTTGCGATGCCACTCGAAACCGTCTGTGTTCGAGGAAACTAAGTCGTCGATCTTGTGAGAGAGGAAACTCCAGATTTGAAGCTTAGTTCCATTTTAAACTAATAGTTCTATCTGATACTAAGTGTTAGATACTGTGCCAGGAGAAGCGCCTGTTCTCTGGCATCTGTGGCGATGCCACTCTAAACCGTATGTGTTCGACGAAACTAAGTGGTCCAACTTGTGAGAGAGGAAACTCCAAATGCGAAACATAGTTCCATTTTAAACTAATTGTTCTCTCTGAAACTAAGTATTCGTTACTGTGCCAGGAGAAGCGCCTGTTCTCTGGAATCTGTGGCGATGCCACTCGAAACCGAATGTGATCCACGAAACTAAGTGGCCGCCTTGTGAGAGAGGAAATTCCAGATGCGAAATTTAGTACCATTTTAAACTAATGGTTCTATCTGAAACTAACTGTTCGATACTGTGCCAGGAGAAGCGCCTGTTCTCTGGCATCTGTGGCGATGCCACTCGAAACCGTATGTGTTCGACGAAATTAAGTGGTCGACCTTGTGAGAGAGGAAACTGCAGATACGAAACTTAGTTCCATTTTAAGCTAATTGTTCTATCTGCAACTATGTGTTCGATACTGTGCCAGGAGACGCGCCTGTTCTCTGAAATCTGTGGCGATGCCACTCGAAACCGTATGTGTTCGAGGAAACTAAGTCGTCGATCTTGTGAGAGAGGAAACTCCAGATTTGAAGCTTAGTTCCATTTTAAACTAAAAGTTCTATCTGATACTAAGTGTTCGATACTGTGCCAGGAGAAGCGCCTGTTCTCTGAAATCTGTGGCGATGCCACTCGAAACCGTATGTGTTCGACGAAACTAAGTGGTCCACCTTGCGAGAGAGGAAACTCCAAATGCGAAACATCGTTCCATTTTAAACTAATTGTTCGATCTGAAACTAAGTGTTCGATACTGTGCCAGGAGAAGCGCCTGCTCTCTGAAATCTGTGGCGATGCTACTCGAAACCGTATGTGTTCGATGAAACTAAGTGGTCCGCCTTGTGAGAGAGGAATCTCCAGATGCGAAACTTAGTTCCATTTTAAACAAATTGTTCTATCTGAAACTAAGTGTTCGATACTGTGCCAGGAGAAGCGCCTGTTCTCTGAAATCTGTGGCGATACCACTCGAAACCGTATGTGTTCGACGAACCTAAATGGTCGACCCTGTGATAGAGGAAACTCCAGATGCGAAACTTAGTTCCATTTTAAACTAATTGTTCTATCTGAAACTAAGTGTTCGATACTGTGCCAGGGGAAGCGCCTGTTCTCTGAAATCTGTGGCGATGCTACTCGAAACCGCATGTGTTCGAGGAAACTAAGTGGTCGACATTGTGGGAGAGGAAACTCCAGATGCGAAACATAGTTCCATTTTAAACTAATTGTTCTATCTGAAACTAAGTCTTCGATACTGCGCCAGGAGAAGCGCCAGTTCTCTGAAATGTGTGGCGATGTCACTCGAACCCGTATGTGTTCGTCGAATATAAGTGGTCGACCTTGTGAGAGAGGAAACTCCAGATGCGAAACTTAGTTCCATTTTAAACTAATTGTTCTATCTGAAACTATGTGTTCGATACTGTGCCACGAGAAGCGTAGAGAATGTAGTGTTAAAATATAGTATAAGAATGACTGAGTCAAACACCCGTTAAGTAGCACTATCGGCTGTCCAACCAAGTACTCTACGCCCTGATGCCTAAAACAATATTTCGGTTGTGGGCGGTGTGAAACTTCATAATTTACGTTCCAACGAAATGCAAAAAACACCAATGGATTAGGTGGTCCAATGAGTTCGTTCCGGTTTCAGCCGTTACAGTAAAACGCCGTTTTTTTCAAATACAATTTATTTTATTTACATACATAGTCACCATTCTTTTCAATTACTTCTTGCCACTTCTCAGGTAGCTTCATAATTTCTTTCGCATAAAAGTCTTTCCTTTTTTTTATTAAAAAACTCCGCCACGTGCTTTTGTAGGACCTCAAAGTTTTCAAATTGTTTTCCGGTAACCGAATTTTGAATGCACCGAAATAAATAATAATCTGATGGGGCTATGTCAGGAGAGTACGGAGGTACTCAGTACCAGTAACATTCCTTTTAAAATTGATTCATTTCGATGCCTATTCAACAGAGCCATGCACACACAACTTTGATATTAATCCCATCTTCCGTAAACAATCATGCACGGTGGATTTTTTCATTTGAAGTTCCGATGGAATTTCACGCACTTGAATGCAACGATTTTGCTCCACTAATGCACGTACAGCACTGTTGTCAGCAGTATGTGGTCGTCCAGCGCGATGGTCATCTTCTAATGAAAAATTTCCTTAACGAAAATGATCAAACCATTTTCTGCACGTACGATCTGTTACAGCACCTTCCCCATAAACAACACAAATATTTCTCGAAGTTTCTGAACCGTTATACCCTTTACGAAACTCCTATAACATGATGTGTCGAAAATGAATTTTGTTGTCCGTCATGATTTTAGTTTAGATATTACAGAAAAACTTAAAAAAATACGTCTAATTCGCACGAAAGCAAAACTAGAAGTGTACTGGAATATGTACATTTTTACCTGAGTATGTACTGTGGTTTATTACTCAGGTAAGAAGGTAATAAGTCGCCGCGCCGAAAACGGAACGAACTTTTTGGACCACCTAATAGAAGAACCTAGTTGAGCCCCAGAGGACCCGTAGAAGACATGTGACTGTTTTCCAACAGTGGGTGGTGGAATCGTCATATTCCGCACCGTGCATCATGATCCGGTGTATGCAAAATTCAAGCAAACCCTGATTCATGGAATTCCGATTTTCGGGCTGATTTCTTAAAAAGTAGTCAAAGAGTTGTCGCTCATTGGTGAACCTAATCATCCGGAACATGGACCGCAAGATATTTGCCACCTATAAAATACGTGCAGATACGCACACGGGGATCATATGCACATGTGCATCAGTCGTGTTAGCATGGAGTCCTTCAGTTTCTTGCTTCATGCAATCGGGGCGCCACGCTCGGCAAATGTGGACTTCGTCTATGAGTTACCTCTGGATATATCGCAGTTTATTCTGCGGCAATTGGATTCTGCATCTTTACTGAGCGCAGCCCTTGTTTCCCGGAAGTGGCTATCTGTTTTGCGGGTCGATGGGAAACTCAGGCAAAGGGTAAGGAGATCCCTCAGGAACAAGGCGGAGCGGATTCGGTCGGACTACATTGGGAGGCCCACAACGGATGTAGTCAGACGTCATGGGTTCAGATGGAATTCACGTGTTAGAAATATGCAAAGATCTGCGCCTCCGACCAGTATTGACGCATATCGCCTAATGGATATAGAATCGACACGGCACAGTCGTTATCATGGACATCAGCCCGAGGACACCAAAAGGCGAATCAAGTCTTACAGAATTTGATGTAGTGAGAAACGGAACGGGAGTTTCTCCTGGCACAGTATCGAACACTTAGTTTCAGATAGAAGAACTAGTTTAAAATGCAACTAAGTTTCGCATCTTGAGTTTCCTCTCTCACAAGGTCGACCACTTAGTTTCGCCGAACACATACGGTTTCGAGTAGCATCGCCACCGATTTCAGAGAACAGGCGCTTCTCCTGGCACAGTATCGAACACTTAGTTTCAGATAGAACATTTAGTTTAAAATGGAACTAAATTTCGCATCTGGAATTTCCTCTCTCACAAAGTCGACCACTTAGTTTCGTCTAATACATACGGTTTCGAGTGGCATCGCCACAGATTTCAGACAACAGGCGCTTCCCCTGGCACAGTATCGAACACTTAGTTTCAGGTAGAACAATTAGTTTAAAATGCAACTAAGTTTCGCATCTTGAGTTTCCTCTCTCACAAGGTCGACCACTTATTTTCGTCGAATACATACGGTTTCGAGGGGCATCGCCACACATTTCAGAGAACAGGCGCTTCTCCTGGCACAGTATCGAACACTTAGTATCAGATAGAACAATTAGTTTAAAATGGAACAAAGCTTCGCATCTGGAGTTTCCTCTCTCACAAGGTCGACCACTTAGTTTCGTCGAACACATACGGTTTCGAGTGGTATCGCCACAGATTTCAGAGAACAGGCGATTCTCCTGGCACAGTACCTAACACTTAGTTTCAGATAGAACAATTAGTTTGAAATGGAACAATGTTTCGCATCTGGAGTTTCCTTTCCCACAAGGTCGACCATTTAGATTCGTCGAACACATACGGTTTCGAGTATCATCGCCACAGATTTCAGAGAACTGACGCTTCTCCTGGCACAGTATCCAACACTTTCAGATAGAACAATTAGTTTTAAATGGAACTAAGTGTCGCATCTGGAGATTCCTCTCTCACAAGGTCGGGCACTTAGCTTCGTCGAATACATACGGTTTCGAGTGGCATCGCCACAGATTTCAGAGAACAGGCGCTTCTCCTGGCACAGTATCGAACACTTAGTTCCAGATAGAACAATTAGATTAAAATGGAACTAAGTTTCGCATCCGGAGTTTCCTCTCTCAGAAGGTCGACCACTTAGTTTCGTCGAACACATACGGTTTCGAGTGGCATCGCCACAGATTTCAGAGAACAGGCGCTTCTCCTGGCACAGTATCGAACACTTAGTATCAGATAGAACAATTAGTTTAAAATGGAACAAAGCATCGCATCTGGAGTCTCCTCTCTCACAAGGTCGACCACCTAGTTTCGTCGAACACATACGGTTTCGAGTGTTATCGCCACAGATTTCAGAGAACAGGCGCTTCTCCTGGGACATTATCGACCACTTAGTATCAGATAGAACAATTAATTTAAAATGGAACTATGTTTGGAATTTGGAGTTTCCTCTCTCACAAGGTCGACCACTTAGTTTTGTCGAACACATACGGTTTCGAGTGGCATCGCAACAGGTTTCAGAGAACAGGCGCTTCTCCTGGCACAGTATCGAACACTTAGTATCAGATAGAACAATTAGTTTAAAATGGAACAAAGCTTCGCATCTGGAGTTTCCTCTCTCACAAGGTCGACCACTTAGTTTCGTCGAACACATACGGTTTCGAGTGGTATCGCCACAGATTTCAGAGAACAGGCGATTCTCCTGGCACAGTACCGAACACTTAGTTTCAGATAGAACAATTAGTTTAAAATGGAACAATGTTTCGCATCTGGAGTTTCCTCTCTCACAAGGTCGGGCACTTAGTTTCCTCGAAAACATACGGTTTCGAGTGGCATCGCCACAGATTTCAGAGAACAGGCGCTTCTCCTGGCACAGTATCGAACACTTAGTTCCAGATAGAACAATTAGATTAAAATGGAACTAAGTTTCGCATCCGGAGTTTCCTCTCTCAGAAGGTCGACCACTTAGTTTCGTCGAACACATACGGTTTCGAGTGGCATCGCCACAGATTTCAGAGATCAGGCGCTTCTCCTGGCACAGTATCGAACACTTAGTATCAGATAGAACAATTAGTTTAAAATGGAACAAAGCATCGCATCTGGAGTTTCCTCTCTCACAAGGTCGACCACCTAGTTTCGTCGAACACATACGGTTTCGAGTGTTATCGCCACATATTTCAGAGAACAGGCGCTTCTCCTGGCACAGTATCGAACACTTAGTTTCAGATAGAACAATTAGTTTAAAATGGAAGTAAGTTTCGCATCTGGAGATTCCTCTCTCACAAGGTTGACCACTTAGATTCGTCGAACACATACGGTTCCGAGTGGCATCGCCACAAATTTCAGAGAACAGGCGCTTCTCTTGGAACAGTATCGAACACATAGTTTCAGGTAGAACAATTAGTTTAAAATGGAAGTAAGTTTCGCATCTGGAGATTCCTCTCTCACAAGGTTGACCACTTAGTTTCGTTGAACACATACGGTTTCGAGTAGCATCGTCACAGATTTCAGAGAACGGGCGCCTCTCCTGGCACAGTATCGAACACTTAGTTTCAGCTAGAACAATTAGCTTAAAATGGAAGTAAGTTTCGCATCTGGAGATTCCTCTCTCACAAGGTTGACCACTTAGTTTCGTCGACACATACGGTTCCGAGTGGCATCGCCACACATTTCAGAGAACAGGCGCTTCTCTTGGCACAGTATCGAACACATAGTTTCAGATAGAACAATTAGTTTAAAATAGAAGTAAGTTTCGCATCTGGAGATTCCTCTCTCACAAGGTTGACCACTTAGTTTCGTCGAACACATACGGTTTCGAGTGGCATCGCCACACATTTCAGAGAACAGGCGCTTCTCCTGGCACAGTATCGAACACATAGTTTCAGATAGAACAATTAGTTTAAAATGGAAGTAAGTTTCGCATCTGGAGATTCCTCTCTCACAAGGTTGACCACTTAGATTCGTCGAACACATACGGTTCCGAGTGGCATCGCCACACATTTCAGAGAACAGGCGCTTCTCTTGGCACAGTATCGAACACATAGTTTCAGATAGAACAATTAGTTTAAAATGGAACAAAGCTTCGCATCTGGAGTTTCCTCTCTCACAAGGTTGACCACTTAGTTTCGTCGAACACATACGGTTTCGAGTGGCATCGCCACAGATTCACAGAGAACAGGCGTTTTTCCTGGCACACTATCGAACACTTAGTTCCAGATAGAACAATTAGTTTTAAATGGAACTGAGTTTCGCTCTGGATATTCCTCTGTCACAAGGTTGACCACTTAGTTTCGTCGAACACATACGGTTCCGAGTGGCATCGCCACACATTTCAGAGAACAGGCGCTTCTCCTGGTGCAGTATCGAACACTTAGTTACAGATAGAACACATAGTTTAAAATGGAAATAGGTTTCGCATCTGGAGTTTCCTCTCCAACTAGGTCGACCACTTAGTTTTGTCGAACACATACGGGTTGTTGTGGTATCGCCACAGATTTCGCCGAACGGGAGTTTCTCCTGGCACAGTATCGAACACATAGTTTCAGATAGAACAATTAGTTTAAAATAGAAGTAAGTTTCGCATCTGGAGTTTCCTCTCTCACAAGGTTGACCACTTAGTTTCGTCGAACACATACGGTTTCGAGTGGCATCGCCACAGATTTCAGAGAACAGGCGTTTTTCCTGACACACTATCGAACACTTAGTTCCAGATAGAACAATTAGTTTTAAATGGAACTGAGTTTCGCTCTGGATATTCCTCTCTCACAAGGTTGACCACTTAGTTTCGTCGAACAAATACGGTTCCGAGTGGCATCGCCACACATTTCAGAGAACAGGCGCTTCTTTTGGCACAGTATCGAACACATAGTTTCAGATAGAACAATTAGTTTAAAATAGAAGTAAGTTTCGCATCTGGAGATTCCTCTCTCACAAGGTTGACCACTTAGTTTCGTCGAACACATACGGTTTCGAGTGGCATCGCCACACATTTCAGAGAACAGGCGCTTCTCCTGGCACAGTATCGAACACATAGTTTCAGATAGAACAATTAGTTTAAAATGGAACTGAGTTTCGCTCTGGATATTCCTCTCTCACAAGGTCCACCACTTAGTTTCGTCGAACACATACGGTTTCGAGTAGCATCGCCACTGATTTCAGAGAACAGGCGCTTCTCCTGGCACAGTATCGAACACTTAGTTCCAGATAGATCAATTAGTTTAAAATGGAACAATGTTTCGCATCTGGAGTTTCCTTTCGCACAAGGTCGACGACTTAATTTCGTCGAACACATACGGTTTCGAGTGGCATCGCCAGAGATTTCAGAGAACAGGCGCTTCTCCTGGAAAAGTATCGAACACTTTCAGATAGAACAATTAGTTTAAAATGGAACTAAGTTTCGCATCTGGAGTTTCCTCTCCCACAAGGCCGACCACTTAGTTTCCTCGAGCACATACGGTTTCGAGTAGCATCGCCACAGATTTCAGAGAACAGGCGCTTCTCCTGGCACAGTATCGAACACTTAGTCTCCGATAGAACAATTAATTTAAAATGGACCTATGTTTCGCATTTGGAGTTTCCTCTCTCACAAGTTCGACCACTTAGTTTTGTCGAACAGATACGGTTTCGAGTAGCATCGCCACAGATTTCAGAGAACAAGCGCTTCTCCTGGCACAGTATCGAACACTTAGTTTCAGATAGAACAATTTGCTTAAAATGGAACTAATTTTCGCATCTGGAGCTTCCTCTCCCACAAGGTCGACCACTTAGTTTCCTCGAACACATACAGTTTCGAGTAGCATCGCCACAGATTTCAGAGAACAGGCGCTTCTCCTGGCACATTATCGAACACTTAGTTTCAGATAGAACAATTAGTTTAAAATGGAACTAAGTTTCGCATCTGGAGTTTCCTCCCTCACAAGGTCGACCATTTAGATTCGTCGAACACATACGGTATCGAGGAGCATCGCGACTGATTTCAGAGAACAGGCGCTTCTCCTGGCACAGTATCGAACACTTAGTTTCAGAAAGAACAATTAGTTTAAAATGGAACTAAGTTTCGCATCTGGAGTTTCCTCTCTCACAAGGTGGACCTCTTAGTTTCGTCGAACACATACGGTTTCGAGTAGCATCGCCACTGATTTCAGAGAACAGGCGCTTCTCCTGGCACTGTATCGAACACTTATTTTCAGATAGAACAATTAGTTTAAAATGGAACTAAGTTTCGCGTCCGGAGTTTCCTCTCTCAGAAGGTCGACCACTTAGTTTCGTCGAACACATACGGTTTCGAGTAGCATCGCGACTGATTTCAGAGAACAGGCGCTTCTCCTGGCACAGTATCGAACACTTATTTTCAGATAGAACAATTAGTTTAAAATGGAACTAAGTTTCGCGTCCGGAGTTTCCTCTCTCAGAAGGTCGACCACTTAGTTTCGTCGAACACATACGGTTTCGAGTAGCAACGCCAAAGGTTTCAGAGAACTGGCGCGTCTCCTGGCACAGTATCGAACACTTAGTTTCAGATAGAACAACTAGTTTAAAATGGAACTAAGTTTCGCATCTGGAGCTTCCTCTCTCTCAAGGTCGGCCACTTAGTTTCGTCGAACACATACGGTTTCGAGTGGCACCCTCACAGATTTCAGGGAACAGGCGCTTCTCCTGGCACAGTATCGAACACTTAGTTTCAGATAGAACAATTAGTTTAAAATGGAACTATGTTTCGCATTTGGAGTTTCCTCTCGCACAAGGTGGACCACTTAGTTTCGTCGAACACGTACGGTTTCGAGTAGCATCTCCACAGATTTCAGAGAACAGGCGCTTCTCCTGGCACATTATCGAACACTTAGATTCAGATAGAACAATTAGTTTAAAATGGAACTATGTTTCGCATCTGGAGTTTCCTCTCCCACAAGGTCAACGACTTACTTTCGTCGAACACATACGGTTTCGAGTAGCATCGCCACAGATTTCAGAGAACAGGCGCTTCTCCTGGCACATTATCGAACACTTAGTTTCAGATAGAACAATTAGTTTAAAATGGAACTAAGTTTCGCATATGGAGTTTCCTCTCTCACAAGGTCGACCACTTAGTTTCGTCGAAAACATACGGTTTCGAGTAGCATCGCCACAGATTTCAGAGAACGGGTGCTTCTCCTGGCACAGTATCGAACACTTAGTTTCGGATAGAACAATTTGTTTAAAATGGAACTAAATTTCGTATCTGGAGATTCCTCTCCCACAAGGTCGACCAATTAGATTCTTCGAACACATACGGTTTCGAGTGGCATCGCCACAGATTTCAGAGAACAGGCGCTTCGCCTGGCACAGTATCGAACACTTATTTCAGACAGAAAAATTAGTTTAAAATGGAACTATGTTTCGCATCTGGAGTATCCTCTCTCACAAGATCAACCACATAGTTTCGTCGAACACATACGGTTTCGAGTAGCAACGCCACAGGTTTCAGAGAACAGGCGCTTCTACAGGCACAGTATCGAACACTTAGTATCAGATAGAACAATTAGTTTTAAATGGAACTAAACTTCGCATCTGGAGTTTCCTCTCCCACAAGGTCGACCACTTAGTTTCCTCGAACACATACGGTTTCGAGTGGCATCGCCACACATTTCAGAGAACAGGCGCTTCTCCTGCCACAGTGTCGAACACTTGGTTTCAGATAGATCAATTAGTTTTAAATGGAACTATGTTTCGCATCTGGAGTTTCCTCTCTCACAAAGTCGACCACTTAGTTTCGTCGAACACATACGGTTTCGAGTGGCATCGCAACACATTTCAGAGAACAGGCCCTACTCCTGGCAGAGTATCGAATACATAGTTTCAGATAGAACATTTAGTTTAAAATGGAAATATGTTTCGCATTTGGAGTTTCCTCCCTCACAAGGTCGACCACTTAGTTTCGTCGAACACATACGGTTTCGAGTGGCATCGCCACAGATTTCAGAGAACAGGTGCTTCTCCTGGCACAGTATCGAACACTTAGTTTCAGAAACAACAATTAGTTTAAAATGGAACTAAGTTTCGCATCTGGAGTTTCCTCTCTCACAAGGTCGGCCACTTAGTATCGTCGAACACATACGGTTTCGGGTGGCATCGCCACAGATTTCAGAGAACAGGCCCTTCTCCTGGCACAGTATCGAACACTTAGTTTCAGATGGAACATTTGGTTTAAAATGGAACTAAGTTTCGCATCTGGAGTTTCCTCTCTCACATGGTCGACCACTTAGTTTCGTCGAACACATACGGTTTCGAGTGGCATCGCCACAGATTTCAGAGAACAGGCGCATCTCCTGGCACAGTGTCGAACACATAGTTTCAGATAGAACAATTAGTTTAAAATGGTACTAAGTTTCGCATCTGGAGATTCCTCTCTCACATGGTCGACCACTTAGTTTCGTCGAACACATACGGTTTCGAGTAGCATCGCCACAGATTTCAGAGAACAGGCGCTTCTCCTGGCACATTATCGAACACTTAGTTTCAGATAGAACAATTAGTTTAAAATGGAACTAAGTTTCGCATATGGAGTTTCCTCTCTCACAAGGTCGACCACTTAGTTTCGTCGAAAACATACGGTTTCGAGTAGCATCGCCACAGATTTCAGAGAACGGGTGCTTCTCCTGGCACAGTATCGAACACTTAGTTTCGGATAGAACAATTTGTTTAAAATGGAACTAAATTTCGTATCTGGAGATTCCTCTCCCACAAGGTCGACAAATTAGATTCTTCGAACACATACGGTTTCGAGTGGCATCGCCACAGATTTCAGAGAACAGGCGCTTCGCCTGGCACAGTATCGAACACTTATTTCAGACAGAAAAATTAGTTTAAAATGGAACTATGTTTCGCATCTGGAGTATCCTCTCTCACAAGATCAACCACATAGTTTCGTCGAACACATACGTTTTCGAGTAGCAACGCCACAGGTTTCAGAGAACAGGCGCTTCTACAGGCACAGTATCGAACACTTAGTATCAGATAGAACAATTACTTTAAAATGGAACTAAGCTTCGCATCTGGAGCTTCCTCTCTCACAAGGTGGACCACTTTGTTTCGTCGAACACATACGGTTTCGAGTAGCATCGCCACTGATTTCAGAGAACAGGCGCTTCTCCTGGCACAGTATCGAACACTTAGTTCCAGATAGATCAATTAGTTTAAAATGGAACAATGTTTCGCATCTGGAGTTTCCTTTCGCACAAGGTCGACGACTTAATTTCGTCGAACACATACGGTTTCGAGTGGCATCGCCAGAGATTTCAGAGAACAGGCGCTTCTCCTGGAACAGTATCGAACACTTAGTTTCAGATAGAACAATTAGTTTAAAATGGAACTATGTTTCGCATCTGGAGTTTCCTCTCCCACAAGGTCAACGACTTACTTTCGTCGAACACATACTGTTTCGAGTAGCATCGCCACAGATTTCAGAGAACAGGCGCTTCTCCTGGCACATTATCGAACACTTAGTTTCAGATAGAAAAATTAGTTTAAAATGGAACTATGTTTCGCATCTGGAGTATCCTCTCTCACAAGATCAACCACATAGTTTCGTCGAACACATACGTTTTCGAGTAGCAACGCCACAGGTTTCAGAGAACAGGCGCTTCTACAGGCACAGTATCGAACACTTAGTATCAGATAGAACAATTACTTTAAAATGGAACTAAGCTTCGCATCTGGAGCTTCCTCTCTCACAAGGTGGACCACTTTGTTTCGTCGAACACATACGGTTTCGAGTAGCATCGCCACTGATTTCAGAGAACAGGCGCTTCTCCTGGCACAGTATCGAACACTTAGTTCCAGATAGATCAATTAGTTTAAAATGGAACAATGTTTCGCATCTGGAGTTTCCTTTCGCACAAGGTCGACGACTTAGTTTCCTCGAGCACATACGGTTTCGAGTGGCATCGCCACAGATTTCAGAGAACAGGCCCTTCTCCTGGCACAGTATCGAACACTTAGTTTCAGATAGAACAATTAGTTTAAAATGGAACTATGTTTCGCATCTGGAGTTTCCTCTCCCACAAGGTCAACATCTTACTTTCCTCGAACACATACGGTTTCGAGTAGCATCGCCACAGATTTCAGAGAACAGGCGCTTCTCCTGGCACATTATCGAACACTTAGTTTCAGATAGAACAATTAGTTTAAAATGGAACTAAGTTTCGCATATGGAGTTTCCTCTCTCACAAGGTCGACCACTTAGTTTCGTCGAAAACATACGGTTTCGAGTAGCATCGCCACAGATTTCAGAGAACGGGTGCTTCTCCTGGCACAGTATCGAACACTTAGTTTCGGATAGAACAATTTGTTTAAAATGGAACTAAATTTCGTATCTGGAGATTCCTCTCCCACAAGGTCGACCAATTAGATTCTTCGAACACATACGGTTTCGAGTGGCATCGCCACAGATTTCAGAGAACAGGCGCTTCGCCTGGCACAGTATCGAACACTTATTTCAGACAGAAAAATTAGTTTAAAATGGAACTATGTTTCGCATCTGGAGTATCCTCTCTCACAAGATCAACCACATAGTTTCGTCGAACACATACGTTTTCGAGTAGCAACGCCACAGGTTTC
Organism: Nysson spinosus; assembly: GCA_910591585.2. Taxonomy (NCBI): domain Eukaryota; kingdom Metazoa; phylum Arthropoda; class Insecta; order Hymenoptera; family Crabronidae; genus Nysson; species Nysson spinosus. The sequence continues at coordinate 864,348 of CAJUYC020000093.1, read as the reverse complement.
AGAGAACAGGCGCTTCTACAGGCACAGTATCGAACACTTAGTATCAGATAGAACAATTACTTTAAAATGGAACTAAGCTTCGCATCTGGAGCTTCCTCTCTCACAAGGTGGACCACTTTGTTTCGTCGAACACATACGGTTTCGAGTAGCATCGCCACTGATTTCAGAGAACAGGCGCTTCTCCTGGCACAGTATCGAACACTTAGTTCCAGATAGATCAATTAGTTTAAAATGGAACAATGTTTCGCATCTGGAGTTTCCTTTCGCACAAGGTCGACCACTTAGTTTCGTCGAAAACATACGGTTTCGAGTAGCATCGCCACAGATTTCAGAGAACGGGTGCTTCTCCTGGCACAGTATCGAACACTTAGTTTCGGATAGAACAATTTGTTTAAAATGGAACTAAATTTCGTATCTGGAGATTCCTCTCCCACAAGGTCGACCAATTAGATTCTTCGAACACATACGGTTTCGAGTGGCATCGCCACAGATTTCAGAGAACAGGCGCTTCGCCTGGCACAGTATCGAACACTTATTTCAGACAGAAAAATTAGTTTAAAATGGAACTATGTTTCGCATCTGGAGTATCCTCTCTCACAAGATCAACCACATAGTTTCGTCGAACACATACGTTTTCGAGTAGCAACGCCACAGGTTTCAGAGAACAGGCGCTTCTACAGGCACAGTATCGAACACTTAGTATCAGATAGAACAATTACTTTAAAATGGAACTAAGCTTCGCATCTGGAGCTTCCTCTCTCACAAGGTGGACCACTTTGTTTCGTCGAACACATACGGTTTCGAGTAGCATCGCCACTGATTTCAGAGAACAGGCGCTTCTCCTGGCACAGTATCGAACACTTAGTTCCAGATAGATCAATTAGTTTAAAATGGAACAATGTTTCGCATCTGGAGTTTCCTTTCGCACAAGGTCGACGACTTAATTTCGTCGAACACATACGGTTTCGAGTGGCATCGCCAGAGATTTCAGAGAACAGGCGCTTCTCCTGGAACAGTATCGAACACTTAGTTTCAGATAGAACAATTAGTTTAAAATGGAACTATGTTTCGCATCTGGAGTTTCCTCTCCCACAAGGTCAACGACTTACTTTCGTCGAACACATACGGTTTCGAGTAGCATCGCCACAGATTTCAGAGAACAGGCGCTTCTCCTGGCACATTATCGAACACTTAGTTTCAGATAGAAAAATTAGTTTAAAATGGAACTATGTTTCGCATCTGGAGTATCCTCTCTCACAAGATCAACCACATAGTTTCGTCGAACACATACGTTTTCGAGTAGCAACGCCACAGGTTTCAGAGAACAGGCGCTTCTACAGGCACAGTATCGAACACTTAGTATCAGATAGAACAATTACTTTAAAATGGAACTAAGCTTCGCATCTGGAGCTTCCTCTCTCACAAGGTGGACCACTTTGTTTCGTCGAACACATACGGTTTCGAGTAGCATCGCCACTGATTTCAGAGAACAGGCGCTTCTCCTGGCACAGTATCGAACACTTAGTTCCAGATAGATCAATTAGTTTAAAATGGAACAATGTTTCGCATCTGGAGTTTCCTTTCGCACAAGGTCGACGACTTAGTTTCCTCGAGCACATACGGTTTCGAGTGGCATCGCCACAGATTTCAGAGAACAGGCCCTTCTCCTGGCACAGTATCGAACACTTAGTTTCAGACAGAACAATTAGTTTAAAATGGAACTATGTTTCGCATCTGGAGTTTCCTCTCCCACAAGGTCAACGACTTACTTTCGTCGAACACATACGGTTTCGAGTAGCATCGCCACAGATTTCAGAGAACAGGCGCTTCTCCTGGCACATTATCGAACACTTAGTTTCAGATAGAACAATTAGTTTAAAATGGAACTAAGTTTCGCATCTGGAGTTTCCTCTCTCACAAGGTCGACCACTTAGTTTCGTCGAAAACATACGGTTTCGAGTAGCATCGCCACAGATTTCAGAGAACGGGTGCTTCTCCTGGCACAGTATCGAACACTTAGTTTCGGATAGAACAATTTGTTTAAAATGGAACTAAATTTCGTATCTGGAGATTCCTCTCCCACAAGGTCGACCAATTAGATTCTTCGAACACATACGGTTTCGAGTGGCATCGCCACAGATTTCAGAGAACAGGCGCTTCGCCTGGCACAGTATCGAACACTTATTTCAGACAGAAAAATTAGTTTAAAATGGAACTATGTTTCGCATCTGGAGTATCCTCTCTCACAAGATCAACCACATAGTTTCGTCGAACACATACGTTTTCGAGTAGCAACGCCACAGGTTTCAGAGAACAGGCGCTTCTACAGGCACAGTATCGAACACTTAGTATCAGATAGAACAATTACTTTAAAATGGAACTAAGCTTCGCATCTGGAGCTTCCTCTCTCACAAGGTGGACCACTTTGTTTCGTCGAACACATACGGTTTCGAGTAGCATCGCCACTGATTTCAGAGAACAGGCGCTTCTCCTGGCACAGTATCGAACACTTAGTTCCAGATAGATCAATTAGTTTAAAATGGAACAATGTTTCGCATCTGGAGTTTCCTTTCGCACAAGGTCGACGACTTAATTTCGTCGAACACATACGGTTTCGAGTGGCATCGCCACAGATTTCAGAGAACAGGCCCTTCTCCTGGCACAGTATCGAACACTTAGTTTCAGATGGAACATTTGGTTTAAAATGGAACTAAGTTTCGCATCTGGAGTTTCCTCTGTCACAAGGGCGACAACTTACTTTCGTCGAACACATTAGGTTTCGAGTAGCAACGCCACAGGTTTCAGAGAACAGGCGCTTCTACTAGCAGATTATCGAACACTTAGTTTCAGATAGAACAATTAGTTTAAAATGGAACTAAGTTTCGCATCTGGAGTTTCCTCTCCCACAAGGCCGACCACTTAGTTTCGTCGAACACATACGGTTTCGAGTAGCATCGCCACAGATTTCAGAGAACAGGCGCTTCTCCTGGCACAGTATCGAACACTTAGTCTCCGATAGAACAATTAATTTAAAATGGACCTATGTTTCGCATTTGGAGTTTCCTCTCTCACAAGTTCGACCACTTAGTTTTGTCGAACAGATACGGTTTCGAGTAGCATCGCCACAGATTTCAGAGAACAAGCGCTTCTCCTGGCACAGTATCGAACACTTATTTTCAGATAGAACAATTAGTTTAAAATGGAACTAAGTTTCGCGTCCGGAGTTTCCTCTCTCAGAAGGTCGACCACTTAGTTTCGTCGAAAACATACGGTTTCGAGTAGCATCGCCACTGATTTCAGAGAACAGGCGCTTCTCCTGGCACAGTATCGAACACTTATTTTCAGATAGAACAATTAGTTTAAAATGGAACTAAGTTTCGCGTCCGGAGTTTCCTCTCTCAGAAGGTCGACCACTTAGTTTCGTCGAACACATACGGTTTCGAGTAGCAACGCCAAAGGTTTCAGAGAACTGGCGCGTCTCCTGGCACAGTATCGAACACTTAGTTTCAGATAGAACAATTAGTTTAAAATGGAACTAAGTTTCGCATCTGGAGCTTCCTCTCTCTCATCGTCGGCCACTTAGTTTCGTCGAACACATACAGTTTCGAGTGGCACCGTCACAGATTTCAGGGAACAGGCGCTTCTCCTGGCACAGTATCGAACACTTAGTTTCAGATAGAACAATTAGTTTAAAATGGAAATATGTTTCGCATTTGGAGTTTCCTCTCGCACAAGGTGGACCACTTAGTTTCGTCGAACACGTACGGTTTCGAGTAGCATCTCCACAGATTTCAGAGAATAGGCGCTTCCCCTGGCACAGTATCGAACACTTAGTTTCAGATAGAACAATTAGTTTTAAATGGAACTATATTTCTCATATGGAGTTTCCTCTCTCACAAGGTCGCCGACTTAGTTTCGTCGAACACATACGGTTTCGAGTGGCATCGCCACAGATTTCAGAGAAGAAACGCTTCTGCTGGCACACTATCGAATACTTAGTTTCAGATAGAACAATTAGTTTTAATTGGAACTATGTTTCTCATCTGGAGTTTCCTCTCTCACAAGATTAACCACTTAGTTTCCTCGAAAACATACGGTTTCGAGTGGCATCGCCACACATTTCAGAGAACAGGCCCTACTCCTGGCACAGTATCGAACACTTAGTATCAGATAGAACAATTAGTTTTAAATGGAACTAAACTTCGCATCTGGAGTTTCCTCGAACACATACGGTTTCGAGTGGCATCGCCACACATTTCAGAGAACAGGCGCTTCTCCTGCCACAGTGTCGAACACTTGGTGTCAGATAGATCAATTAGTTTTAAATGGAACTATGTTTCGCATCTGGAGTTTCCTCTCTCACAAAGTCGACCACTTAGTTTCGTCGAACACATACGGTTTCGAGTGGCATCGCAACACATTTCAGAGAACAGGCCCTACTCCTGGCAGAGTATCGAATACATAGTTTCAGATAGAACATTTAGTTTAAAATGGAAATATGTTTCGCATTTGGAGTTTCCTCCCTCACAAGGTCGACCACTTAGTTTCGTCGAACACATACGGTTTCGAGTGGCATCGCCACAGATTTCAGAGAACAGGTGCTTCTCCTGGCACAGTATCGAACACTTAGTTTCAGAAACAACAATTAGTTTAAAATGGAACTAAGTTTCGCATCTGGAGTTTCCTCTCTCACAAGGTCGGCCACTTAGTATCGTCGAACACATACGGTTTCGGGTGGCATCGCCACAGATTTCAGAGAACAGGCCCTTCTCCTGGCACAGTATCGAACACTTAGTTTCAGATGGAACATTTGGTTTAAAATGGAACTAAGTTTCGCATCTGGAGTTTCCTCTCTCACATGGTCGACCACTTAGTTTCGTCGAACACATACGGTTTCGAGTGGCATCGCCACAGATTTCAGAGAACAGGCGCATCTCCTGGCACAGTGTCGAACACATAGTTTCAGATAGAACAATTAGTTTAAAATGGTACTAAGTTTCGCATCTGGAGATTCCTCTCTCACATGGTCGACCACTTAGTTTCGTCGAACACATACGGTTTCGAGTGGCATCGCCACAGATTTCAGAGAACAGGCGCTTCTGCTGGCACAGTATCGAACACCTAGTTTCGAATGAATCATTTGGTTTAAAATGGAACTAAATTTCGCATCTGGAATTTCGTCTCTCACAAGGTCGGCCACTTAGTATCGTCGAACACATACGGTTTCGAGTGGCATCGCCACAGATTTCAGAGAACAGGCCCTTCTCCTGGCACAGTATCGAACACTTAGTTTCAGATGGAACAATTAGTTTAAAATGGTACTAAGTTTCGCATCTGGAGATTCCTCTCTCACATGGTCGACCACTTAGTTTCGTCGAACACATACGGTTTCGAGTGGCATCGCCACAGATTTCAGAGAACAGGCGCTTCTGCTGGCACAGTATCGAACACCTAGTTTCGAATGAATCATTTGGTTTAAAATGGAACTAAATTTCGCATCTGGAATTTCGTCTCTCACAAGGTCGACCACTTAGTTCCGTCGAACACATTCGGTTTCGAGTAGCATCGCCACAGATTTCAGAGAACAGGCGCTTCTCCTGGCACAGTATCGGACACTTAGTATCAGATAGAACAATTAGTTTAAAATGGAACAAAGCCTTGCATCTGGAGTTTCCTCTCCCACATGGTCAACCACTAAGTTTCGTCGAACTCATACGGTTTCGAGTGGCAACGCCACAGATTTCAGAGAACAGGCGCCTCTCCTGGCGTAGTATCGAAGACTTAGTTTCAGGTAGAACAATTAGTTTAAAATTGTACTAAGTTTCGCATCTGGAGTTTCCTCTTTCACAAGGCGACCACTTAGTTTCGTCGAACACATACGGTTTCGATTAGCATCGCCACTGATTTCAGAGAACAGGCGCTTCTCCTGGCACAGTATCGAACACTTAGTTTCAGATAGAACAATTAGTTTAAAATGGTACTAAGTTTCGCATTTGGAGTTTCTTCCCTCACAAGGCGACCACTTAGTATCGTCGGACATATACGGTTTCGAGTGGCATTGCCACAGATTTCAGGGAACAGGCGCTTCTCCTGGCACAGTATCGAACACTTAGTTTCAGAGAGAACAATTAGTTTAAAATCGTACTATGTTTCGTATCTGCAGTTTCCTCTCTCACAAGGTCGACCACTTAGTTTCGTCGAACACATACGGTTCCGAGTGGCATCGCCACACATTTCACAGAACAGCCGCTCCTCCTGGCACATTATCGAACACTGACTTTCAGATAGAACAATTATTTTAAAATGGATCTAATTTTCGCATCTGGTGTTTCCTCTCTCACAAGGTGGGCCACTTAGTTTCGTCGAACACATACGGTTTCGAGTGGTATCGCCACAGGTTTCACAGAACGGACGCTACTCCTGGCACCGTATCGAACACTTAGTTTCAGATAGAACAATTAGTTTAAAATGGAACTAAGTTTCGCATATGGAATTTCCTCTCTCACAAGGTCGACCACTTAGTTTCGTTGAACACATACGGTTTCGAGTGGCATCGCCACAGATTTCGGAGAACAGGCGCTTCTCATGGCACAGTATCGAACACTCAGGTTCTGATAGAACAATTAGTTTAAAATGGAACTATGTTTCGCATCTGGAGTTTCCTCCCTCACAAGGTCGACCACTTAGTTTCGTCGAACACATACGGTTTCGAGTAGCATCGCCACTGATTTCAGAGAACAGGCGCTTCTCCTGGCACAGTATCGAACACTTAGTTTCAGAAAGAACAATTAGTTTAAAATGGACCTATGTTTCGCATTTGGAGCTTCCTCTCTCACAAGTTCGACCAATTAGTTTCGTCAAATACATACAGTTTCGAGTGGCACCGCCACAAATTGCAGAGAAAAGGCGCTTCTCCTGGCACAGTATCGAACACTTAGTTTCAGATAGAATAATTAGTTTAAAATGGAACTAAGTTTCGCATCTGGAGTTTCCTCTCTCACAAGGCCGACCACTTAGTTTCCTCGAACACATACGGTTTCGTGTGGCATCGCCACACATTTCAGAGAACAGGCGCTTCTCCTGGCACAGTATCGAAAACTTAGTTTCAGATAGAACAATTAGTTTAAAATGGAACTATGTTCCTCTTCTGGTGAATCCTCCCTCACAAGGTCAATCACTTAGTTTCGTCGAACACATACGGTTTCGAGTGGCATCGCAACAGATTTCAGAGAACAGGCGCTTCTCCTGGCACACTATCGAACACTCAGGTTCAGATAGAACAATTAGTTTAAAATGGAACTATGTTTCGCATCTGGAGTTTCCACTCTCACATGGTCGACCACTTAGTTTCGTCGAACACATACGGTTTCGAGTGGCATCGCGACAGATTTCCGAGAACAGGCGCTTCTCCTGGTACAGTATCGAACACTTAGTTTCAGATAGGACAATTAGTTTAAAATGGAACTAATGTTCGCATCTGGAGATTCCTCTCTCACATGGTCGACCACTTAGTTTCGTCGAACACATACGGTTTCGAGTGGCATCGCCACAGATTTCAGAGAACAGGCGCATCTCCTGGCACAGTGTCGAACACATAGTTTCAGATAGAACAATTAGTTTAAAATGGTACTAAGTTTCGCATCTGGAGATTCCTCTCTCACATGGTCGACCACTTAGTTTCGTCGAATACATACGGTTTCGAGTGGCATCGCCACAGATTTCAGAGAACAGGCGCTTCTGCTGGCACAGTATCGAACACCTAGTTTCGAATGAATCATTTGGTTTAAAATGGAACTAAATTTCGCATCTGGAATTTCGTCTCTCACAAGGTCGACCACTTAGTTCCGTCGAACACATTCGGTTTCGAGTAGCATCGCCACAGATTTCAGAGAACAGGCGCTTCTCCTAGCACAGTATCGAACACTTAGTATCAGATAGAACAATTAGTATAAAATGGAACAAAGCCTTGCATCTGGAGTTTCCTCTCCCACATGGTCGACCACTAAGTTTCGTCGAACTCATACGGTTTCGAGTGGCAACGCCACAGATTTCAGAGAACAGGCGCTTCTCCTGGCATAGTATCGAAGACTTAGTTTCAGGTAGAACAATTAGTTTAAAATGGTACTACGTTTCGCATCTGGAGTTTCCTCTTTCACAAGGCGACCACTTAGTTTCGTCGAACACTTACGGTTTCGAGTAGCATCGCCACAGATTTCAGAGAACAGGCGCCTCTCCTGGCACAGTATCGAACACTTAGTTTCTTATAGAATAATTAGTTTAAAATGGAAGTAAGTTTCGCATGTGGAGTTTCCTCTCCCACAAGGTCGACCACTTAGTTTCGTTGAACACATACGGTTTCGAGTGGCATCGCCACAGATTTCGGAGAACAGGCGTTTCTCATGGCACAGTATCGAACATTCAGGTTCAGATAGAACAATTAGTTTAAAATGGAACTATGTTTCGCATCTGGAGTTTCCTCCCTAACAAGGTCGACCACTTAGTTTCGTCGAACACATACGGTTTCGATTAGCATCGCCACTGATTTCAGAGAACAGGCGCTTCTCCTGGCACAGTATCGAACACTTAGTTTCAGATAGAACAATTAGTTTAAAATGGACCTATGTTTCGCATTTGGAGTTTCCTCTCTCACAAGTTCGACCAATTAGTATCGTCAAATACATACAGTTTCGAGTAGCATCGCCAAAGATTTCAGAGAACAGGCGCTTCTCCTGGCACAGTGTCGAACACATAGTTTCAGATAGAACAATTAGTTTAAAATGGAACTAAGTTTCGCATCTGGTGAATCCTCCCTCACAAGGTCCATCACTTAGTTTCGTCGAACACATACGGTTTCGAGTAGCATCGCGACAGATTTCCGAGAATAGGCGCTTCTCCTGATACAGTATCGAACACTTAGTTTCAGATAGGACAATTAGTTTAAAATGGAACTAATGTTCGCATCTGGAGATTCCTCTCTCACAAGGCGACCACTTAGTTTCGTCGAACACATACGGTTTCGAGTAGCATCGCCACAGATTTCAGAGAACAGGCGTCTCTCCTGGCACAGTATCGAACACTTAGTTTCTTATAGAATAATTAGTTTAAAATGGAAGTAAGTTTCGCATGTGGAGTTTCCTCTCCCACAAGGTCGACCACTTAGTTTCGTTGAACACATACGGTTTCGAGTGGCATCGCCACAGATTTCGGAGAACAGGCGCTTCTCATGGCACAGTATCGAACATTCAGGTTCAGATAGAACAATTAGTTTAAAATGGAACTAAGTTTCGCATCTGGTGAATCCTCCCTCACAAGGTCCATCACTTAGTTTCGTCGAACACATACGGTTTCGAGTAGCATCGCCACAGATTTCAGAGAACAGGCGCTTCTCCTGGCACAGTATCGAACACTCAGGTTCAGATAGAACAATTAGTTTAAAATGGAACTATATTTCGCATCTGGAGTTTCCTCCCTAACAAGGTCGACCACTTAGTTTCGTCGAACACATACGGTTTCGAGTGGCATCGCCACAGATTTCAGAGAACAGGCGCATCTCCTGGCACAGTGTCGAACACATAGTTTCAGATAGAACAATTAGTTTAAAATGGTACTAAGTTTCGCATCTGGAGATTCCTCTCTCACATGGTCGACCACTTAGTTTCGTCGAACACATACGGTTTCGAGTGGCATCGCCACAGATTTCAGAGAACAGGCGCTTCTGCTGGCACATTATCGAACACTTAGTTTCGAATGAAACATTTGGTTTAAAATGGAACTAAGTTTCGCATCTGGAATTTCGTCTCTCACAAGGTCGACCACTTAGTTCCGTCGAACACATTCGGTTTCGAGTAGCATCGCCACAGATTTCAGAGAACAGGCGCTTCTCCTGGCACAGTATCGAACACTTAGTATCAGATAGAACAATTAGTTTAAAATGGAACAAAGCCTTGCATCTGGAGTTTCCTCTCCCACATGGTCGACCACTAAGTTTCGTCGAACTCATACGGTTTCGAGTGGCAACGCCACAGATTTCAGAGAACAGGCGCTTCTCCTGGCATAGTATCGAACACTTAGTTTCAGGTAGAACAATTAGTTTAAAATGGTACTAAGTTTCGCATCTGGAGTTTCCTCTTTCACAAGGCGACCACTTAGTTTCGTCGAACACATACGGTTTCGAGTAGCATCGCCACAGATTTCAGAGAACAGGCGTCTCTCCTGGCACAGTATCGAACACTTAGTTTCTGATAGAATAATTAGTTTAAAATGGAAGTAAGTTTCGCATGTGGAGTTTCCTCTCCCACAAGGTCGACCACTTAGTTTCGTTGAACACATACGGTTTCGAGTGGCATCGCCACAGATTTCGGAGAACAGGCGCTTCTCATGGCACAGTATCGAACATTCAGGTTCAGATAGAACAATTAGTTTAAAATTGAACTAAGTTTCGCATCTGGTGAATCCTCCCTCACAAGGTCCATCACTTAGTTTCGTCGAACACATACGGTTTCGAGTAGCATCGCCACAGATTTCAGAGAACAGGCGCTTCTCCTGGCACAGTATCGAACATTCAGGTTCAGATAGAACAATTAGTTTAAAATGGAACTAAGTTTCGCATCTGGTGAATCCTCCCTCACAAGGTCCATCACTTAGTTTCGTCGAACACATACGGTTTCGATTAGCATCGCCACTGATTTCAGAGGACAGGCGTTTCTCCTGGCAGAGTATCGAACACTTAGTATCAGATAGAACAATTCATTTAAAATGGAACTAAGCTTCGCATCTGGAGCTTCCTCTCTCACAAGGTGGACCACTTAGTTTCGTCGAACACATACGGTTTCGAGTAGCATCGCCACTGATTTCAGAGAACAGGCGCCTCTCCTGGCACAGTATCGAACACTTAGTTTGAGATAGAACAATTAGTTTAAAATGGAAGTAAGTTTCGCATCTGGAGATTCCTCTCTCACAAGGTTGACAACTTAGATTCGTCGAACACATACGGTTCCGAGTGGCATCGCCACAGGTTTCAGAGAACTGGCGCTTCTCCTGGCACACTATCGAACACTTAGTATCAGATAGAACAATTCATTTAAAATGGAACTAAGCTTCGCATCTGGAGCTTCCTCTCTCACAAGGTGGACCACTTAGTTTCGTCGAACACATACGGTTTCGAGTAGCATCGCCACTGATTTCAGAGAACAGGCGCCTCTCCTGGCACAGTATCGAACACTTAGTTTGAGATAGAACAATTAGTTTAAAATGGAAGTAAGTTTCGCATCTGGATATTCCTCTCTCACAAGGTTGACAACTTAGATTCGTCGAACACATACGGTTCCGAGTGGCATCGCCACAGGTTTCAGAGAACTGGCGCTTCTCCTGGCACACTATCGAACACTTAGTATCAGATAGAACAATTCATTTAAAATGGAACTAAGCTTCGCATCTGGAGCTTCCTCTCTCACAAGGTGGACCACTTAGTTTCGTCGAACACATACGGTTTCGAGTAGCATCGCCACTGATTTCAGAGAACAGGCGCCTCTCCTGGCACAGTATCGAACACTTAGTTTGAGATAGAACAATTAGTTTAAAATGGAAGTAAGTTTCGCATCTGGAGATTCCTCTCTCACAAGGTTGACAACTTAGATTCGTCGAACACATACGGTTCCGAGTGGCATCGCCACAGGTTTCAGAGAACTGGCGCTTCTCCTGGCACACTATCGAACACTTAGTATCAGATAGAACAATTCATTTAAAATGGAACTAAGCTTCGCATCTGGAGCTTCCTCTCTCACAAGGTGGACCACTTAGTTTCGTCGAACACATACGGTTTCGAGTAGCATCGCCACAGATTTCAGAGAACAGGCGTCTCTCCTGGCACAGTATCGAACACTTAGTTTCTTATAGAATAATTAGTTTAAAATGGAAGTAAGTTTCGCATGTGGAGTTTCCTCTCCCACAAGGTCGACCACTTAGTTTCGTTGAACACATACGGTTTCGAGTGGCATCGCCACAGATTTCGGAGAACAGGCGCTTCTCATGGCACAGTATCGAACATTCAGGTTCAGATAGAACAATTAGTTTAAAATGGAACTAAGTTTCGCATCTGGTGAATCCTCCCTCACAAGGTCCATCACTTAGTTTCGTCGAACACATACGGTTTCGAGTAGCATCGCCACAGATTTCAGAGAACAGGCGCTTCTCCTGGCACAGTATCGAACACTCAGGTTCAGATAGAACAATTAATTTAAAATGGAACTATATTTCGCATCTGGAGTTTCCTCCCTAACAAGGTCGACCACTTAGTTTCGTCGAACACATACGGTTTCGATTAGCATCGCCACTGATTTCAGAGGACAGGCGTTTCTCCTGGCACAGTATCGAACACTTAGTATCAGATAGAACAATTCATTTAAAATGGAACTAAGCTTCGCATCTGGAGCTTCCTCTCTCACATGGTGGACCACTTAGTTTCGTCGAACACATACGGTTTCGAGTAGCATCGCCACTGATTTCAGAGAACAGGCGCCTCTCCTGGCACAGTACAAACACTTAGTTTCAGATAGAACAATTAGTTTAAAATGGAACTAAGCTTCGCATTTGGAGTTACCTCTGTCACACGGTCTACCACTTACTTTCGTCGAACACATTCGGCTTCGAGTAGCAACGCCACAGGTTTCAGAGAACAGGCGCTTCTCCTGGCACAATATCGAACACTTAGTTTCAGATAGAACAATTAATTTAAAATGGAACTAAGTTTCGCATATGAAGTTTCCTCCCTCACAAGGTCGGCCACTTAGTTTCGTCGAACAGATACGGTTTCGAGTGGCATCGCCAAAGATTTCAGAGAACTGGCGCTTCTCCTGGCACATTATCGAACACTTAGTTTCAGATAGAACAGTTAGTTTTAAATGAAACTAAGTTTCACTTCTGGAGTTTCCTCTCTCACAAGGTGGACCACTTAGTTTCGTCAAACACATACGGTTTCGAGTGGTATCGCCACAGATTTCAGAGAACTGGCGCCTCTCCTGGCACAGTATCGAACACTTAATTTGAGATAGAACAATTAGTTTAAAATGGAAGTAAGTTTCGCATCTGGAGATTCCTCTCTCACAAGGTTGACAACTTAGATTCGTCGAACACATACGGTTCCGAGTGGCATCGCCACACATTTCAAAGAACAGGCGCTTCTCTTGGCACAGTATCGAACACATAGTTTCAGATAGAACAAATAGTTTAAAATAGAAGTAAGTTTCGCATCTGGAGATTCCTCTCTCACAAGGTTGACCACTTAGTTTCGTCGAACACATACGGTTTCGAGTGGCATCGCCACACATTTCAGAGAACAGGCGCTTCTCCTGGCACAGTATCGAACACTTAGTTTGAGATAGAACAATTAGTTTAAAATGGAAGTAAGTTTCGCATCTGGAGATTCCTCTCTCACAAGGTTGACAACTTAGATTCGTCGAACACATACGGTTCCGAGTGGCATCGCCACACATTTCAAAGAACAGGCGCTTCTCTTGGCACAGTATCGAACACATAGTTTCAGATAGAACAAATAGTTTAAAATAGAAGTAAGTTTCGCATCTGGAGATTCCTCTCTCACAAGGTTGACCACTTAGTTTCGTCGAACACATACGGTTTCGAGTGGCATCGCCACACATTTCAGAGAACAGGCGCTTCTCCTGGCACAGTATCGAACACATAGTTTCAGATAGAACAATTAGTTTAAAATGGAACTGAGTTTCGCTCTGTATATTCCTCTCTCACAAGGTTGACCACTTAGTTTCGTCGAACACATACGGTTTCGAGTAGCATCGCCACTGATTTCAGAGAACAGGCGCCTCTCCTGGCACAGTACAAACACTTAGTTTCAGATAGAACAATTAGTTTAAAATGGAACTAAGCTTCGCATTTGGAGTTACCTCTGTCACACGGTCTACCACTTACTTTCGTCGAACACATTCGGCTTCGAGTAGCAACGCCACAGGTTTCAGAGAACAGGCGCTTCTCCTGGCACAATATCGAACACTTAGTTTCAGATAGAACAATTAATTTAAAATGGAACTAAGTTTCGCATATGAAGTTTCCTCCCTCACAAGGTCGGCCACTTAGTTTCGTCGAACAGATACGGTTTCGAGTGGCATCGCCAAAGATTTCAGAGAACTGGCGCTTCTCCTGGCACATTATCGAACACTTAGTATCAGATAGAACAATTAGTTTAAAATGGAACAAAGCCTTGCATCTGGAGTTTCCTCTCCCACATGGTCGACCACTAAGTTTCGTCGAACTCATACGGTTTCGAGTGGCAACACCACAGATTTCAGAGAACAGGCGTCTCTCCTGGCACAGTATCGAACACTTAGTTTCTTATAGAATAATTAGTTTAAAATGGAAGTAAGTTTCGCATGTGGAGTTTCCTCTCCCACAAGGTCGACCACTTAGTTTCGTTGAACACATACGGTTTCGAGTGGCATCGCCACAGATTTCGGAGAACAGGCGCTTCTCATGGCACAGTATCGAACATTCAGGTTCAGATAGAACAATTAGTTTAAAATGGAACTAAGTTTCGCATCTGGTGAATCCTCCCTCACAAGGTCCATCACTTAGTTTCGTCGAACACATACGGTTTCGAGTAGCATCGCCACAGATTTCAGAGAACAGGCGCTTCTCCTGGCACAGTATCGAATATTCAGGTTCAGATAGAACAATTAGTTTAAAATGGAACTAAGTTTCGCATCTGGTGAATCCTCCCTCACAAGGTCCATCACTTAGTTTCGTCGAACACATACGGTTTCGATTAGCATCGCCACTGATTTCAGAGGACAGGCGTTTCTCCTGGCACAGTATCGAACACTTAGTATCAGATAGAACAATTCATTTAAAATGGAACTAAGCTTCGCATCTGGAGCTTCCTCTCTCACAAGGTGGACCACTTAGTTTCGTCGAACACATACGGTTTCGAGTAGCATCGCCACTGATTTCAGAGAACAGGCGCCTTTCCTGGCACAGTATCGAACACTTAGTTTGAGATAGAACAATTAGTTTAAAATGGAAGTAAGTTTCGCATCTGGAGATTCCTCTCTCACAAGGTTGACAACTTAGATTCGTCGAACACATACGGTTCCGAGTGGCATCGCCACAGGTTTCAGAGAACTGGCGCTTCTCCTGGCACACTATCGAACACTTAGTATCAGATAGAACAATTCATTTAAAATGGAACTAAGCTTCGCATCTGGAGCTTCCTCTCTCACAAGGTGGACCACTTAGTTTCGTCGAACACATACGGTTTCGAGTAGCATCGCCACTGATTTCAGAGAACAGGCGCCTCTCCTGGCACAGTATCGAACACTTAGTTTGAGATAGAACAATTAGTTTAAAATGGAAGTAAGTTTCGCATCTGGAGATTCCTCTCTCACAAGGTTGACAACTTAGATTCGTCGAACACATACGGTTCCGAGTGGCATCGCCACAGGTTTCAGAGAACTGGCGCTTCTCCTGGCACACTATCGAACACTTAGTATCAGATAGAACAATTCATTTAAAATGGAACTAAGCTTCGCATCTGGAGCTTCCTCTCTCACAAGGTGGACCACTTAGTTTCGTCGAACACATACGGTTTCGAGTAGCATCGCCACTGATTTCAGAGAACAGGCGCCTCTCCTGGCACAGTATCGAACACTTAGTTTGAGATAGAACAATTAGTTTAAAATGGAAGTAAGTTTCGCATCTGGAGATTCCTCTCTCACAAGGTTGACAACTTAGATTCGTCGAACACATACGGTTCCGAGTGGCATCGCCACAGGTTTCAGAGAACTGGCGCTTCTCCTGGCACACTATCGAACACTTAGTATCAGATAGAACAATTCATTTAAAATGGAACTAAGCTTCGCATCTGGAGCTTCCTCTCTCACAAGGTGGACCACTTAGTTTCGTCGAACACATACGGTTTCGAGTAGCATCGCCACAGATTTCAGAGAACAGGCGTCTCTCCTGGCACAGTATCGAACACTTAGTTTCATATAGAATAATTAGTTTAAAATGGTAGTAAGTTTCGCATGTGGAGTTTCCTCTCCCACAAGGTCGACCACTTAGTTTCGTTGAACACATACGGTTTCGAGTGGCATCGCCACAGATTTCGGAGAACAGGCGCTTCTCATGGCACAGTATCGAACATTCAGGTTCAGATAGAACAATTAGTTTAAAATGGAACTAAGTTTCGCATCTGGTGAATCCTCCCTCACAAGGTCCATCACTTAGTTTCGTCGAACACATACGGTTTCGAGTAGCATCGCCACAGATTTCAGAGAACAGGCGCTTCTCCTGGCACAGTATCGAACACTCAGGTTCAGATAGAACAATTAATTTAAAATGGAACTATATTTCGCATCTGGAGTTTCCTCCCTAACAAGGTCGACCACTTAGTTTCGTCGAACACATACGGTTTCGATTAGCATCGCCACTGATTTCAGAGGACAGGCGTTTCTCCTGGCACAGTATCGAACACTTAGTATCAGATAGAACAATTCATTTAAAATGGAACTAAGCTTCGCATCTGGAGCTTCCTCTCTCACATGGTGGACCACTTAGTTTCGTCGAACACATACGGTTTCGAGTAGCATCGCCACTGATTTCAGAGAACAGGCGCCTCTCCTGGCACAGTACAAACACTTAGTTTCAGATAGAACAATTAGTTTAAAATGGAACTAAGCTTCGCATTTGGAGTTACCTCTGTCACACGGTCTACCACTTACTTTCGTCGAACACATTCGGCTTCGAGTAGCAACGCCACAGGTTTCAGAGAACAGGCGCTTCTCCTGGCACAATATCGAACACTTAGTTTCAGATAGAACAATTAATTTAAAATGGAACTAAGTTTCGCATATGAAGTTTCCTCCCTCACAAGGTCGGCCACTTAGTTTCGTCGAACAGATACGGTTTCGAGTGGCATCGCCAAAGATTTCAGAGAACTGGCGCTTCTCCTGGCACATTATCGAACACTTAGTTTCAGATAGAACAGTTAGTTTTAAATGAAACTAAGTTTCACTTCTGGAGTTTCCTCTCTCACAAGGTGGACCACTTAGTTTCGTCAAACACATACGGTTTCGAGTGGTATCGCCACAGATTTCAGAGAACTGGCGCCTCTCCTGGCACAGTATCGAACACTTAGTTTGAGATAGAACAATTAGTTTAAAATGGAAGTAAGTTTCGCATCTGGAGATTCCTCTCTCACAAGGTTGACAACTTAGATTCGTCGAACACATACGGTTCCGAGTGGCATCGCCACACATTTCAAAGAACAGGCGCTTCTCTTGGCACAGTATCGAACACATAGTTTCAGATAGAACAATTAGTTTAAAATAGAAGTAAGTTTCGCATCTGGAGATTCCTCTCTCACAAGGTTGACCACTTAGTTTCGTCGAACACATACGGTTTCGAGTGGCATCGCCACACATTTCAGAGAACAGGCGCTTCTCCTGGCACAGTATCGAACACATAGTTTGAGATAGAACAATTAGTTTAAAATGGAAGTAAGTTTCGCATCTGGAGATTCCTCTCTCACAAGGTTGACAACTTAGATTCGTCGAACACATACGGTTCCGAGTGGCATCGCCACACATTTCAAAGAACAGGCGCTTCTCTTGGCACAGTATCGAACACATAGTTTCAGATAGAACAAATAGTTTAAAATAGAAGTAAGTTTCGCATCTGGAGATTCCTCTCTCACAAGGTTGACCACTTAGTTTCGTCGAACACATACGGTTTCGAGTGGCATCGCCACACATTTCAGAGAACAGGCGCTTCTCCTGGCACAGTATCGAACACATAGTTTCAGATAGAACAATTAGTTTAAAATGGAACTGAGTTTCGCTCTGGATATTCCTCTCTCACAAGGTTGACCACTTAGTTTCGTCGAACACATACGGTTTCGAGTAGCATCGCCACTGATTTCAGAGAACAGGCGCCTCTCCTGGCACAGTACAAACACTTAGTTTCAGATAGAACAATTAGTTTAAAATGGAACTAAGCTTCGCATTTGGAGTTACCTCTGTCACACGGTCTACCACTTACTTTCGTCGAACACATTCGGCTTCGAGTAGCAACGCCACAGGTTTCAGAGAACAGGCGCTTCTCCTGGCACAATATCGAACACTTAGTTTCAGATAGAACAATTAATTTAAAATGGAACTAAGTTTCGCATATGAAGTTTCCTCCCTCACAAGGTCGGCCACTTAGTTTCGTCGAACAGATACGGTTTCGAGTGGCATCGCCAAAGATTTCAGAGAACTGGCGCTTCTCCTGGCACATTATCGAACACTTAGTTTCAGATAGAACAGTTAGTTTTAAATGAAACTCAGTTTCACTTCTGGAGTTTCCTCTCTCACAAGGTGGACCACTTAGTTTCGTCAAACACATACGGTTTCGAGTAGTATCGCCACAGATTTCAGAGAACTGGCCCCTCTCCTGGCACAGTATCGAACACTTAGTTTGAGATAGAACAATTAGTTTAAAATGGAAGTAAGTTTCGCATCTGGAGATTCCTCTCTCACAAGGTTGACAACTTAGATTCTTCGAACACATACGGTTCCGAGTGGCATCGCCACACATTTCAAAGAACAGGCGCTTCTCTTGGCACAGTATCGAACACATAGTTTCAGATAGAACAATTAGTTTAAAATAGAAGTAAGTTTCGCATCTGGAGATTCCTCTCTCACAAGGTTGATCACTTAGTTTCGTCGAACACATACGGTTTCGAGTGGCATCGCCACACATTTCAGAGAACAGGCGCTTCTCCTGGCACAGTATCGAACATATAGTTTCAGATAGAACAATTAGTTTAAAATGGAACTGAGTTTCGCTCTGGATATTCCTCTCTCACAAGGTTGACCACTTAGTTTCGTCGAACACATACGGTTTCGAGTGGCATCGCCACAGATTTCAGAGAATAGGCGTTTTTCCTGGCACAGTATCTGTTTCAGATAGAACAATTAGTTTTAAATGGAACTAAGTTTCGCATCTGGAGTTTCCTCTCTCACCAGGTCGACCACTTAGTTTCGTCGAACACATACGGTTTCGAGTGACATCGCCACAGATTTCAGAGAACAGGCGCTTCTACTGGCACAGTATCGAACACACAGTTTCAGATAGAACAATTAGTTCAGCATGGTATTAAGTTTCGCTTCTGGAGTTTCCTCTCGCAAAGGTTGAACCACTTAGTTTCGTCGAACACATACGGGGTCGAGTGGTATCGCCACAGATTTTGCCGAACGGGAGTTTCTCCTGGCACACTATCGAACACTTAGTTTCAGATAGAACAATTAGTTTAAAATGGAACTAGGTTTCGGATCTGGAGTTTCCTCTTACACAAGGTCGACCACTTAGTTTCGTCGAACACATACGGTTTCGAGGGCGCATCGCCACAGATTTCAGAGAACTGGCGCTTCTCCTGGCACATTATCGAACACTTAGTTCCAGATAGAACAGTTAGTTTTAAATGAAACTAAGTTTCACTTCTGGAGTTTCCTCTCTCACAAGGTGGACCACTTAGTTTCATCAAACACATACGGTTTCGAGTGGCATCGCCACAGGTTTCACAGAACGGGCGCTTCTCCTGGCACAGTATCGAAAACTTATTTTCAGATAGAACAATTAGTTTAAAATGGAACTAGGTTTCGGATCTGGAGTTTCCCCTCACACAAGGTCGACCACTTAGTTTCGTCGAACACATACGGTTTCGAGGGCGCATCGCCACAGATTTCAGAGAACTGGCGCTTCTCCTGGCACATTATCGAACACTTAGTTCCAGATAGAACAGTTAGTTTTAAATGAAACTAAGTTTCACTTCTGGAGTTTCCTCTCTCACAAGGTGGACCACTTAGTTTCGTCAAACACATACGGTTTCGAGTGGCATCGCCACAGATTTCAGAGAACAGGCGCTTCTACTGGCACAGTATCGAACACACAGTTTCAGATAGAACAATTAGTTCAGCATGGTATTAAGTTTCGCGTCTGGAGTTTCCTCTCTCACAAGGTCGACCACTCAGTTTCGTCGAACACATACCGTTTCGAGTGGTATCTTCACAGGTTTCACAGAACGGGCGCTTCTCCTGGCACAGTATCGAAAACTTATTTTCAGATAGAACAATTAGTTTAAAATGGAACTAGGTTTCGGATCTGGAGTTTCCTCTTACACAAGGTCGACCACTTAGTTTCGTCGAACACATACGGTTTCGAGGGCGCATCGCCACAGATTTCAGAGACCTGGCGCTTCTCCTGGCACATTATCGAACACTTAGTTCCAGATAGAACAGTTAGTTTTAAATGAAACTAAGTTTCACTTCTGGAGTTTCCTCTCTCACAAGGTGGACCACTTAGTTTCGTCAAACACATACGGTTTCGAGTGGCATCGCCACAGGTTTCAGAGAACTGGCGCTTCTCCTGGCACACTATCGAACACTTAGTATCAGATAGAACAATTCATTTAAAATGGAACTAAGCTTCGCATCTGGAGCTTCCTCTCTCACAAGGTGGACCACTTAGTTTCGTCGAACACATACGGTTTCGAGTGGCATCGCCACAGGTTTCAGAGAACTGGCGCTTCTCCTGGCACAGTATCGAACACCTAGTTACAGATAGAACACTTAATTTAAAATGGAACTATGTTTCGCATTTGGAGTTTCCTCTCTCACACGGTCTGCCACTTACTTTCGTCGAACACATTCGGCTTCGAGTAGCAACGCCACAGGTTTCAGAGAACAGGCGTTTCTCCTGGCACAATATCGAACACTTAGTTTCAGATAGAACAATTAATTTAAAATGGAACTAAGTTTCGCATATGAAGTTTCCTCCCTCACAAGGTCGGCCACTTAGTTTCGTCGAACAGATACGGTTTCGAGTGGCATCGCAAAAGATTTCAGAGAACTGGCGCTTCTCCTGGCACATTATCGAACACTTAGTTTCAGATAGAACAGTTAGTTTTAAATGAAACTAAGTTTCACTTCTGGAGTTTCCTCTCTCACAAGGTGGACCACTTAGTTTCGTCAAACACATACGGTTTCGAGTGGCATCGCCACAGGTTTCAGAGAACTGGCGCTTCTCCTGGCACAGTATCGAACACCTAGTTACAGATAGAACACTTAATTTAAAATGGAACTATGTTTCGCATTTGGAGTTTCCTCTCTCACACGGTCTGCCACTTACTTTCGTCGAACACATTCGGCTTCGAGTAGCAACGCCACAGGTTTCAGAGAACAGGCGCTCCTCCTGGCACAATATCGAGCACTTAGTTTCAGATAGAAAAATTAATTTAAAATGGAACTAAGTTTCGCAAATGAAGTTTCCTCTCTCACAAGGTCGGCCACTTAGTTTCGTCGAACAGATACGGTTTCGAGTGGCATCGCCAAAGATTTCAGAGAACTGGCGGTTCTCCTGGCACATTATCGAAAACTTAGTTTCAGATAGAACAGTTAGTTTTAAATGAAACTAAGTTTCACTTCTGGAGTTTCCTCTCTCACAAGGTGGACCACTTAGTTTCGTCAAACACATACGGTTTCGAGTGGTATCGCCACTGATTTCAGAGAACTGGCGCTTCTCCTGGCACATTATCGAACACTTAGTTCCTGATAGAACAGTTAGTTTTAAATGAAACTAAGTTTCACTTCTGGAGTTTCCTCTCTCACAAGGTGGACCACTTAGTTTCGTCAAACACATACGGTTTCGAGTGGCATCGCCACAGGTTTCAGAGAACCGGCGCTTCTCCTGGCACAGTATCGAACACCTAGTTACAGATAGAACACTTAATTTAAAATGGAACTATGTTTCGCATTTGGAGTTTCCTCTCTCACACGGTCTGCCACTTACTTTCGTCGAACACATTCGGCTTCGAGTAGCAACGCCACAGGTTTCAGAGAACAGGCGCTCCTCCTGGCACAATATCGAGCACTTAGTTTCAGATAGAAAAATTAATTTAAAATGGAACTAAGTTTCGCAAATGAAGTTTCCTCTCTCACAAGGTCGGCCACTTAGTTTCGTCGAACAGATACGGTTTCGAGTGGCATCGCCAAAGATTTCAGAGAACTGGCGGTTCTCCTGGCACATTATCGAAAACTTAGTTTCAGATAGAACAGTTAGTTTTAAATGAAACTAAGTTTCACTTCTGGAGTTTCCTCTCTCACAAGGTGGACCACTTAGTTTCGTCAAACACATACGGTTTCGAGTGGTATCGCCACTGATTTCAGAGAACTGGCGCTTCTCCTGGCACATTATCGAACACTTAGTTCCTGATAGAACAGTTAGTTTTAAATGAAACTAAGTTTCACTTCTGGAGTTTCCTCTCTCACAAGGTGGACCACTTAGTTTCGTCAAACACATACGGTTTCGAGTGGCATCGCAACAGGTTTCAGAGAACTGGCGCTTCTCCTGGCACAGTATCGAACACTTAGTATCAGATAGAACAATTCATTTAAAATGGAACTAAGCTTCGCATCTGGAGCTTCCTCTCTCACAAGGTGGACCACTTAGTTTCGTCGAACACATACGGTTTCGAGTAGCATCGCCGCTGATTTCAGAGAACAGGCGCCTCTCCTGGCACAGTACGAACACTTAGTTTCAGATAGAACAATTAGTTTAAAATGGAACTAAGCTTCGCATTTGGAGTTACATCTGTCACATGGTCTACCACTTACTTTCGTCGAACACATTCGGCATCGAGTAGCAACGCCACAGGATTCAGAGAACAGGCGCTTCTCCTGGCACAATATCGAACACTTAGTTTCAGATAGAACAATTAATTTAAAATGGAACTAAGTTTCGCATATGAAGTTTCCTCCCTCACAAGGTCGGCCACTTAGTTTCGTCGAACAGATACGGTTTCGAGTGGTATCGCCACAGATTTCAGAGAACTGGCGCCTCTCCTGGCACAGTATCGAACACTTAGTTTGAGATAGAACAATTAGTTTAAAATGGAAGTAAGTTTCGCATCTGGAGATTCCTCTCTCACAAGGTTGACAACTTAGATTCGTCGAACACATACGGTTCCGAGTGGCATCGCCACACATTTCAAAGAACAGGCGCTTCTCTTGGCACAGTATCGAACACATAGTTTCAGATAGAACAAATAGTTTAAAATGGAACTAAGTTTCGCATCTGGAGATTCCTCTCTCACAAGGTTGACCACTTAGTTTCGTCGAACACATACGGTTTCGAGTGGCATCGCCACACATTTCAGAGAACAGGCGCTTCTCCTGGCACAGTATCGAACACTTAGTTTGAGATAGAACAATTAGTTTAAAATGGAAGTAAGTTTCGCATCTGGAGATTCCTCTCTCACAAGGTTGACAACTTAGATTCGTCGAACACATACGGTTCCGAGTGGCATCGCCACACATTTCAAAGAACAGGCGCTTCTCTTGGCACAGTATCGAACACATAGTTTCAGATAGAACAAATAGTTTAAAATAGAAGTAAGTTTCGCATCTGGAGATTCCTCTCTCACAAGGTTGACCACTGAGTTTCGTCGAACACATACGGTTTCGAGTGGCATCGCCACACATTTCAGAGAACAGGCTCTTCTCCTGGCACAGTATCGAACACATAGTTTCAGATAGAACAATTAGTTTAAAATGGAACTGAGTTTCGCTCTGTATATTCCTCTCTCACAAGGTTGACCACTTAGTTTCGTCGAACACATACGGTTTCGAGTAGCATCGCCACTGATTTCAGAGAACAGGCGCCTCTCCTGGCACAGTACAAACACTTAGTTTCAGATAGAACAATTAGTTTAAAATGGAACTAAGCTTCGCATTTGGAGTTACCTCTGTCACACGGTCTACCACTTACTTTCGTCGAACACATTCGGCTTCGAGTAGCAACGCCACAGGTTTCAGAGAACAGGCGCTTCTCCTGGCACAATATCGAACACTTAGTTTCAGATAGAACAATTAATTTAAAATGGAACTAAGTTTCGCATATGAAGTTTCCTCCCTCACAACGTCGGCCACTTAGTTTCGTCGAACAGATACGGTTTCGAGTGGCATCGCCAAAGATTTCAGAGAACTGGCGCTTCTCCTGGCACATTATCGAACACTTAGTTTCAGATAGAACAGTTAGTTTTAAATGAAACTCAGTTTCACTTCTGGAGTTTCCTCTCTCACAAGGTGGACCACTTAGTTTCGTCAAACACATACGGTTTCGAGTAGTATCGCCACAGATTTCAGAGAACTGGCCCCTCTCCTGGCACAGTATCGAACACTTAGTTTGAGATAGAACAATTAGTTTAAAATGGAAGTAAGTTTCGCATCTGGAGATTCCTCTCTCACAAGGTTGACAACTTAGATTCGTCGAACACATACGGTTCCGAGTGGCATCGCCACACATTTCAAAGAACAGGCGCTTCTCTTGGCACAGTATCGAACACATAGTTTCAGATAGAACAATTAGTTTAAAATAGAAGTAAGTTTCGCATCTGGAGATTCCTCTCTCACAAGGTTGATCACTTAGTTTCGTCGAACACATACGGTTTCGAGTGGCATCGCCACACATTTCAGAGAACAGGCGCTTCTCCTGGCACAGTATCGAACACATAGTTTCAGATAGAACAATTAGTTTAAAATGGAACTGAGTTTCGCTCTGGATATTCCTCTCTCACAAGGTTGACCACTTAGTTTCGTCGAACACATACGGTTTCGAGTGGCATCGCCACAGATTTCAGAGAATAGGCGTTTTTCCTGGCACAGTATCTGTTTCAGATAGAACAATTAGTTTTAAATGGAACTAAGTTTCGCATCTGGAGTTTCCTCTCTCACCAGGTCGACCACTTAGTTTCGTCGAACACATACGGTTTCGAGTGACATCGCCACAGATTTCAGAGAACAGGCGCTTCTACTGGCACAGTATCGAACACACAGTTTCAGATAGAACAATTAGTTCAGCATGGTATTACGTTTCGCTTCTGGAGTTTCCTCTAGCAAAGGTTGAACCACTTAGTTTCGTCGAACACATACGGGGTCGAGTGGTATCGCCACAGATTTTGCCGAACGGGAGTTTCTCCTGGCACACTATCGAACACTTAGTTTCAGATAGAACAATTAGTTTAAAATGGAACTAGGTTTCGGATCTGGAGTTTCCTCTTACACAAGGTCGACCACTTAGTTTCGTCGAACACATACGGTTTCGAGGGCGCATCGCCACAGATTTCAGAGAACTGGCGCTTCTCCTGGCACATTAACGAACACTTAGTTCCAGATAGAACAGTTAGTTTTAAATGAAACTAAGTTTCACTTCTGGAGTTTCCTCTCTCACAAGGTGGACCACTTAGTTTCATCAAACACATACGGTTTCGAGTGGCATCGCCACAGGTTTCAGAGAACGGGCGCTTCTCCTGGCACAGTATCGAAAACTTATTTTCAGATAGAACAATTAGTTTAAAATGGAACTAGGTTTCGGATCTGGAGTTTCCTCTTACACAAGGTCGACCACTTAGTTTCGTCGAACACATACGGTTTCGAGGGCGCATCGCCACAGATTTCAGAGAACTGGCGCTTCTCCTGGCACATTATCGAACACTTAGTTCCAGATAGAACAGTTAGTTTTAAATGAAACTAAGTTTCACTTCTGGAGTTTCCTCTCTCACAAGGTGGACCACTTAGTTTCGTCAAACACATACGGTTTCGAGTGACATCGCCACAGATTTCAGAGAACAGGCGCTTCTACTGGCACAGTATCGAACACACAGTTTCAGATAGAACAATTAGTTCAGCATGGTATTAAGTTTCGCGTCTGGAGTTTCCTCTCTCACAAGGTCGACCACTCAGTTTCGTCGAACACATACCGTTTCGAGTGGTATCTTCACAGGTTTCACAGAACGGGCGCTTCTCCTGGCACAGTATCGAAAACTTATTTTCAGATAGAACAATTAGTTTAAAATGGAACTAGGTTTCGGATCTGGAGTTTCCTCTTACACAAGGTCGACCACTTAGTTTCGTCGAACACATACGGTTTCGAGGGCGCATCGCCACAGATTTCAGAGACCTGGCGCTTCTCCTGGCACATTATCGAACACTTAGTTCCAGATAGAACAGTTAGTTTTAAATGAAACTAAGTTTCACTTCTGGAGTTTCCTCTCTCACAAGGTGGACCACTTAGTTTCGTCAAACACATACGGTTTCGAGTGGCATCGCCACAGGTTTCAGAGAACTGGCGCTTCTCCTGGCACACTATCGAACACTTAGTATCAGATAGAACAATTCATTTAAAATGGAACTAAGCTTCGCATCTGGAGCTTCCTCTCTCACAAGGTGGACCACTTAGTTTCGTCGAACACATACGGTTTCGAGTGGCATCGCCACAGGTTTCAGAGAACTGGCGCTTCTCCTGGCACAGTATCGAACACCTAGTTACAGATAGAACACTTAATTTAAAATGGAACTATGTTTCGCATTTGGAGTTTCCTCTCTCACACGGTCTGCCACTTACTTTCGTCGAACACATTCGGCTTCGAGTAGCAACGCCACAGGTTTCAGAGAACAGGCGTTTCTCCTGGCACAATATCGAACACTTAGTTTCAGATAGAACAATTAATTTAAAATGGAACTAAGTTTCGCATATGAAGTTTCCTCCCTCACAAGGTCGGCCACTTAGTTTCGTCGAACAGATACGGTTTCGAGTGGCATCGCAAAAGATTTCAGAGAACTGGCGCTTCTCCTGGCACATTATCGAACACTTAGTTTCAGATAGAACAGTTAGTTTTAAATGAAACTAAGTTTCACTTCTGGAGTTTCCTCTCTCACAAGGTGGACCACTTAGTTTCGTCAAACACATACGGTTTCGAGTGGCATCGCCACAGGTTTCAGAGAACTGGCGCTTCTCCTGGCACAGTATCGAACACCTAGTTACAGATAGAACACTTAATTTAAAATGGAACTATGTTTCGCATTTGGAGTTTCCTCTCTCACACGGTCTGCCACTTACTTTCGTCGAACACATTCGGCTTCGAGTAGCAACGCCACAGGTTTCAGAGAACAGGCGCTCCTCCTGGCACAATATCGAGCACTTAGTTTCAGATAGAAAAATTAATTTAAAATGGAACTAAGTTTCGCAAATGAAGTTTCCTCTCTCACAAGGTCGGCCACTTAGTTTCGTCGAACAGATACGGTTTCGAGTGGCATCGCCAAAGATTTCAGAGAACTGGCGGTTCTCCTGGCACATTATCGAAAACTTAGTTTCAGATAGAACAGTTAGTTTTAAATGAAACTAAGTTTCACTTCTGGAGTTTCCTCTCTCACAAGGTGGACCACTTAGTTTCGTCAAACACATACGGTTTCGAGTGGTATCGCCACTGATTTCAGAGAACTGGCGCTTCTCCTGGCACATTATCGAACACTTAGTTCCTG
Organism: Nysson spinosus; assembly: GCA_910591585.2. Lineage (NCBI taxonomy): Eukaryota > Metazoa > Arthropoda > Insecta > Hymenoptera > Crabronidae > Nysson > Nysson spinosus. Next base: position 836,968 of record CAJUYC020000093.1, on the reverse strand, counting down.
ATAGAACAGTTAGTTTTAAATGAAACTAAGTTTCACTTCTGGAGTTTCCTCTCTCACAAGGTGGACCACTTAGTTTCGTCAAACACATACGGTTTCGAGTAGTATCGCCACAGATTTCAGAGAACTGGCCCCTCTCCTGGCACAGTATCGAACACTTAGTTTGAGATAGAACAATTAGTTTAAAATGGAAGTAAGTTTCGCATCTGGAGATTCCTCTCTCACAAGGTTGACAACTTAGATTCGTCGAACACATACGGTTCCGAGTGGCATCGCCACACATTTCAAAGAACAGGCGCTTCTCTTGGCACAGTATCGAACACATAGTTTCAGATAGAACAATTAGTTTAAAATAGAAGTAAGTTTCGCATCTGGAGATTCCTCTCTCACAAGGTTGATCACTTAGTTTCGTCGAACACATACGGTTTCGAGTGGCATCGCCACACATTTCAGAGAACAGGCGCTTCTCCTGGCACAGTATCGAACACATAGTTTCAGATAGAACAATTAGTTTAAAATGGAACTGAGTTTCGCTCTGGATATTCCTCTCTCACAAGGTTGACCACTTAGTTTCGTCGAACACATACGGTTTCGAGTGGCATCGCCACAGATTTCAGAGAATAGGCGTTTTTCCTGGCACAGTATCTGTTTCAGATAGAACAATTAGTTTTAAATGGAACTAAGTTTCGCATCTGGAGTTTCCTCTCTCACAAGGTCGACCACTTAGTTTCGTCGAACACATACGGTTTCGAGTGGCATCGCCACAGATTTCAGAGAACAGGCGCTTCTACTGGCACAGTATCGAACACACAGTTTCAGATAGAACAATTAGTTCAGCATGGTATTAAGTTTCGCTTCTGGAGTTTCCTCTAGCAAAGGTTGAACCACTTAGTTTCGTCGAACACATACGGGGTCGAGTGGTATCGCCACAGATTTTGCCGAACGGGAGTTTCTCCTGGCACACTATCGAACACTTAGTTTCAGATAGAACAATTAGTTTAAAATGGAACTAGGTTTCGGATCTGGAGTTTCCTCTTACACAAGGTCGACCACTTAGTTTCGTCGAACACATACGGTTTCGAGGGCGCATCGCCACAGATTTCAGAGAACTGGCGCTTCTCCTGGCACATTAACGAACACTTAGTTCCAGATAGAACAGTTAGTTTTAAATGAAACTAAGTTTCACTTCTGGAGTTTCCTCTCTCACAAGGTGGACCACTTAGTTTCATCAAACACATACGGTTTCGAGTGGCATCGCCACAGGTTTCACAGAACGGGCGCTTCTCCTGGCACAGTATCGAAAACTTATTTTCAGATAGAACAATTAGTTTAAAATGGAACTAGGTTTCGGATCTGGAGTTTCCTCTTACACAAGGTCGACCACTTAGTTTCGTCGAACACATACGGTTTCGAGGGCGCATCGCCACAGATTTCAGAGAACTGGCGCTTCTCCTGGCACATTATCGAACACTTAGTTCCAGATAGAACAGTTAGTTTTAAATGAAACTAAGTTTCACTTCTGGAGTTTCCTCTCTCACAAGGTGGACCACTTAGTTTCGTCAAACACATACGGTTTCGAGTGACATCGCCACAGATTTCAGAGAACAGGCGCTTCTACTGGCACAGTATCGAACACACAGTTTCAGATAGAACAATTAGTTCAGCATGGTATTAAGTTTCGCGTCTGGAGTTTCCTCTCTCACAAGGTCGACCACTCAGTTTCGTCGAACACATACCGTTTCGAGTGGTATCTTCACAGGTTTCACAGAACGGGCGCTTCTCCTGGCACAGTATCGAAAACTTATTTTCAGATAGAACAATTAGTTTAAAATGGAACTAGGTTTCGGATCTGGAGTTTCCTCTTACACAAGGTCGACCACTTAGTTTCGTCGAACACATACGGTTTCGAGGGCGCATCGCCACAGATTTCAGAGACCTGGCGCTTCTCCTGGCACATTATCGAACACTTAGTTCCAGATAGAACAGTTAGTTTTAAATGAAACTAAGTTTCACTTCTGGAGTTTCCTCTCTCACAAGGTGGACCACTTAGTTTCGTCAAACACATACGGTTTCGAGTGGCATCGCCACAGGTTTCAGAGAACTGGCGCTTCTCCTGGCACACTATCGAACACTTAGTATCAGATAGAACAATTCATTTAAAATGGAACTAAGCTTCGCATCTGGAGCTTCCTCTCTCACAAGGTGGACCACTTAGTTTCGTCGAACACATACGGTTTCGAGTGGCATCGCCACAGGTTTCAGAGAACTGGCGCTTCTCCTGGCACAGTATCGAACACCTAGTTACAGATAGAACACTTAATTTAAAATGGAACTATGTTTCGCATTTGGAGTTTCCTCTCTCACACGGTCTGCCACTTACTTTCGTCGAACACATTCGGCTTCGAGTAGCAACGCCACAGGTTTCAGAGAACAGGCGTTTCTCCTGGCACAATATCGAACACTTAGTTTCAGATAGAACAATTAATTTAAAATGGAACTAAGTTTCGCATATGAAGTTTCCTCCCTCACAAGGTCGGCCACTTAGTTTCGTCGAACAGATACGGTTTCGAGTGGCATCGCAAAAGATTTCAGAGAACTGGCGCTTCTCCTGGCACATTATCGAACACTTAGTTTCAGATAGAACAGTTAGTTTTAAATGAAACTAAGTTTCACTTCTGGAGTTTCCTCTCTCACAAGGTGGACCACTTAGTTTCGTCAAACACATACGGTTTCGAGTGGCATCGCCACAGGTTTCAGAGAACTGGCGCTTCTCCTGGCACAGTATCGAACACCTAGTTACAGATAGAACACTTAATTTAAAATGGAACTATGTTTCGCATTTGGAGTTTCCTCTCTCACACGGTCTGCCACTTACTTTCGTCGAACACATTCGGCTTCGAGTAGCAACGCCACAGGTTTCAGAGAACAGGCGCTCCTCCTGGCACAATATCGAGCACTTAGTTTCAGATAGAAAAATTAATTTAAAATGGAACTAAGTTTCGCAAATGAAGTTTCCTCTCTCACAAGGTCGGCCACTTAGTTTCGTCGAACAGATACGGTTTCGAGTGGCATCGCCAAAGATTTCAGAGAACTGGCGGTTCTCCTGGCACATTATCGAAAACTTAGTTTCAGATAGAACAGTTAGTTTTAAATGAAACTAAGTTTCACTTCTGGAGTTTCCTCTCTCACAAGGTGGACCACTTAGTTTCGTCAAACACATACGGTTTCGAGTGGTATCGCCACTGATTTCAGAGAACTGGCGCTTCTCCTGGCACATTATCGAACACTTAGTTCCTGATAGAACAGTTAGTTTTAAATGAAACTAAGTTTCACTTCTGGAGTTTCCTCTCTCACAAGGTGGACCACTTAGTTTCGTCAAACACATACGGTTTCGAGTGGCATCGCCACAGGTTTCAGAGAACCGGCGCTTCTCCTGGCACAGTATCGAACACCTAGTTACAGATAGAACACTTAATTTAAAATGGAACTATGTTTCGCATTTGGAGTTTCCTCTCTCACACGGTCTGCCACTTACTTTCGTCGAACACATTCGGCTTCGAGTAGCAACGCCACAGGTTTCAGAGAACAGGCGCTCCTCCTGGCACAATATCGAGCACTTAGTTTCAGATAGAAAAATTAATTTAAAATGGAACTAAGTTTCGCAAATGAAGTTTCCTCTCTCACAAGGTCGGCCACTTAGTTTCGTCGAACAGATACGGTTTCGAGTGGCATCGCCAAAGATTTCAGAGAACTGGCGGTTCTCCTGGCACATTATCGAAAACTTAGTTTCAGATAGAACAGTTAGTTTTAAATGAAACTAAGTTTCACTTCTGGAGTTTCCTCTCTCACAAGGTGGACCACTTAGTTTCGTCAAACACATACGGTTTCGAGTGGTATCGCCACTGATTTCAGAGAACTGGCGCTTCTCCTGGCACATTATCGAACACTTAGTTCCTGATAGAACAGTTAGTTTTAAATGAAACTAAGTTTCACTTCTGGAGTTTCCTCTCTCACAAGGTGGACCACTTAGTTTCGTCAAACACATACGGTTTCGAGTGGCATCGCAACAGGTTTCAGAGAACTGGCGCTTCTCCTGGCACAGTATCGAACACTTAGTATCAGATAGAACAATTCATTTAAAATGGAACTAAGCTTCGCATCTGGAGCTTCCTCTCTCACAAGGTGGACCACTTAGTTTCGTCGAACACATACGGTTTCGAGTAGCATCGCCGCTGATTTCAGAGAACAGGCGCCTCTCCTGGCACAGTACGAACACTTAGTTTCAGATAGAACAATTAGTTTAAAATGGAACTAAGCTTCGCATTTGGAGTTACATCTGTCACATGGTCTACCACTTACTTTCGTCGAACACATTCGGCATCGAGTAGCAACGCCACAGGATTCAGAGAACAGGCGCTTCTCCTGGCACAATATCGAACACTTAGTTTCAGATAGAACAATTAATTTAAAATGGAACTAAGTTTCGCATATGAAGTTTCCTCCCTCACAAGGTCGGCCACTTAGTTTCGTCGAACAGATACGGTTTCGAGTGGCATCGCCAAAGATTTCAGAGAACTGGCGCTTCTCCTGGCACATTATCGAACACTTAGTTTCAGATAGTACAGTTAGTTTTAAATGAAACTAAGTTTCACTTCTGGAGTTTCCTCTCTCACAAGGTGGACCACTTAGTTTCGTCAAACACATACGTTTTCGAGTGGCATCGCCACAGGTTTCAGAGAACTGGCGCTTCTCCTGGCACAGTATCGAACACTTAGTATCAGATAGAAAAATTCATTTAAAATGGAACTAAGCTTCGCATCTGGAGCTTCCTCTCTCACAAGGTCGGCCACTTAGTTTCGTCGGTCACATACGGTTTCGAGTGGCATCGCCACAGATTTCGCAGAACAGGCGCTTCTCCTGGCGCAGTACCGAACACTTAGTTTTAGATAGAACAATTAGTCTAAAAAGGAACAAAGCCTTGCATCGGGAGCTTCCTCTCTCACAAGGTGGACCACTTAGTTTCGTCGAACACATACGGTTTCGAGTAGCAGCGCCACAGGTTTCACAGAACGGGCGCTTCTCCTGGCACATTAGCGAACACTTAGTTTCAGATAGAACAATTAATTTAAAATGGAACTATGTTTCGCATCTGGAGTGTCCTCTCCCACAAGGTCGGCCACTTAGTTTCGTCGAACACATACGGTTTCGAGTGGCATCGCCACAGATTTCAGAGAACAGGCGCTTCTCCTGGCACAGTATCGAACACTTAGTTTCAGAGAGAACAATTAGTTTAAAATGGTACTAAGTTTCGCATCTGGAGTTTCCTCTCTCACAAGGTCGACCACTTAGTTTGTTCGAACTCATACGGTTTCGAGTAGTATCGATAGAGGTCTCAGAGAACAGGCGGTTCTCTTGGCACAGTATCGAACACTTAGTTTCAGAGAGAACAATTAGTTTAAAATGGAATTATGTTTCGCATTTGGAGTATCCTCTCTCACAAGATCAACCACTTAGTTTCGTTGAACACATACGGTTTCGAGTAGCATCGCCACAGATTTCAGAGAACAGGCGCTTCTCCTGACACAGTATCGAACACTTAGTTTCAGAGAGAACAATTAGTTTAAATTGGCACTATGTTTCGCCTTTGGAGTTTCCTCTCTCGCAAGGTGGACCACTTAGTTTCGTCAAACACATACGGTTTCGAGTGGCATCGCCACAGGTTTCAGAGAACTGGCGCTTCTCCTGGCACAGTATCGACCACTTAGTTTCAGAGAGAACAATTAGTTTAAAATGGGAATGAGTTTCGCATCTGGAGTTTCCTCTCTCACAAGGTCGACCACCTAGTTTCGTCGAACACATACGGTTTCGAGTGGCATCGCCACACATTTCAGAGAACTGGCGCTTCTCCTGGCACAGTATCGAACACTTAGTTTCAGAGAGAACAATTCGTTTAAAATGGTACTAAGTTTCGCATCTGGAGTTTCCTCTCTCTCAAGGTCGACCACTTAGTTTCGTCGAACACATACGGTTTCGAGTAGCATCGCTATAGATTTCAGAGAACAGGCGCTTCTCCCGGCACAGTATCGACCACTTAGTTTCAGAGAGAACAATTAGCTTAAAATGGAACTATGTTTCGCATTTGGAGTTTCCTCTCTCACAAGGTCGGCCACTTAGTTTAGTTGAACACATACGGTTTCGAGTGGCATCGCCACAGGTTTCAGAGAACTGGCGCTTCTCCTGGCACAGTATCGACCACTTAGTTTCAGAGAGAACAATTAGTTTAAAATGGGAATGAGTTTCGCATCTGGAGTTTCCTCTCTCACAAGGTCGACCACTTAGTTTCGTCGAACACATACGGTTTCGAGTAGCATCGTCACAGATTTCAGAGAACGGGCGCCTCTCCTGGCACAGTATCGAACACTTAGTTTGAGATAGAACAATTAGTTTAAAATGGAACTAAGTTTCGCATCTGGAGATTCATCTCTCACAAGGTTGACCACTTAGTTTCGTCGAACACATACGGTTCCGAGTGGCATCGCCACACATTTCAGAGAACAGGCGCTTCTCTTGGCACAGTATCGAACACATAGTTTCAGATAGAACAATTAGTTTAAAATAGAAGTAAGTTTCGCATCTGGAGATTCCTCTCTCACAAGGTTGACCACTTAGTTTCGTCGAACACATACGGTTTCGAGTAGCATCGTCACAGATTTCAGAGAACGGGCGCCTCTCCTGGCACAGTATCGAACACTTAGTTTCAGAGAGAACAATTAGCTTAAAATGGAACTATGTTTCGCATTTGGAGTTTCCTCTCTCACAAGGTCGGCCACTTAGTTTCGTTGAACACATACGGTTCCGAGTGGCATCGCCACACATTTCAGAGAACAGGCGCTTCTCTTGGCACAGTATCGAACACATAGTTTCAGATAGAACAATTAGTTTAAAATAGAAGTAAGTTTCGCATCTGGAGAAACCTCTCTCACAAGGTTGACCACTTAGTTTCGTCGAACACATACGGTTTCGAGTAGCATCGTCACAGATTTCAGAGAACGGGCGCCTCTCCTGGCACAGTATCGAAAACTTAGTTTCAGATAGAACAATTAGTTTAAAATGGAACTGAGTTTCGCTCTGGATATTCCTCTCTCACAAGGTCGACCACTTAGTTTCGTCGAACACATACGGTTTCGAGTGGCATCGCCACACATTTCAGAGAACAGGCGCTTCTCCTGGCACAGTATCGAACACATAGTCTCAGATAGAACAATTAGTTTAAAATGGAACTGAGTTTCGCTCTGGATATTCCTCTCTCACAAGGTTGACCACTTAGTTTCGTCGAACACATACGGTTTCGAGTGGCATCGCCACAGATTTCAAAGAATAGGCGTTTTTCCTGGCACACTATCGAACACTTAGTTTCAGATAGAACAATTAGTTTAAAATGGAACTAAGTTTCGCATCTGGAGTTTCCTCTCTCACAAGGTCGACCACCTAGTTTCGCCGAACATATACGGTTTCGAGTAGCATCGCCACAGATTTCAGAGAACAGGCGCTTCTCCTGGTACAGTATCGAACACTTAGTTTCAGATAGAACAATTAGTTTAAAATGGAACTAAGTTTCGCATCTGGAGTATCCTCTCTCACAAGATCAACCACTTAGTTTCGTCGAACACATACGGTTTCGAGTGGCATCGCCACACATTTCAGAGAACTGGCGCTTCTCCTGGCACAGTATCGAACACTTAGTTTTAGAGAGAACAATTAGTTTAAAATGGAACTATGTTTCGCATTTGGAGTTTCCTCTCTCCCAAGGTGGACCACTTAGTTTCGTCAAACACATACGGTTTCCAGTGGCATCGCCACAGATTTCAGAGAACAGGCGCTTCTCCTGGCACAGTATCGAACACTTAGTTTCAGAGAGAATTATTAGCTTAAAATGGAACTATGTTCCGTATCTGGTGAATCCTCTCTCACAAGGTCGACCACTTAGTTTCGTCGAACACATACGGTTTCGAGTGGCATCGCCACACATTTCAGAGAACAGCCGCTTCTCCTGGCACAGTATCGAACACTTAGTTTCAGATAGAACAATTAGTTTAAAATGGAACTATGTTTCGCATCTGGAGTTTCCTCTCTCAAAAGGCGGCCACTTAGTTTCGTGGAACACATTCGGTTTCGAGTAGCATCGCCACAGATTTCAGAGAACAGGCGCTTCCTCTGGCACAGTATCGAACACTTAGTTTCAGAGAGAACAATTAGTTTAAAATGGAACTAAATTTGGCATTTGGAGTTTCCTCTCTCAAAAGGTGGACCACTTAGTTTCGTTGAACACGTACGGTTTCGAGTGGCATCGCCAGAGATTTCAGAGAACAGGCGCTTCTCCTGGAACAGTATCGAACACTTTCAGATAGAACAATTAGTTTAAAATGGAACTAAGTTTCGCATCTGGAGTTTCCTCACTCACAAGGTCGGCCACCTAGTTTCGTTGAACACATGCGGTTTCGAGTGGCAAAGCCACAGATTTCAGAGAACAGGCGCTTCTCCTGGCACAGTATCGAGCACTTAGTTTCAGATAGAACAATTAGTTTAAAATGGTACTAAGTTTCGCATCTGGAGTTTCCTCTCCCACAAGGTCGACCACTTAGTTTCGTCGAACACATACGGTTTCGAGTAGCATCGCCACAGTTTTCAGAGAACAGGCGCTTCCTCTGGCACAGTATCGAACACTTAGTTTCAGAGAGAACAATCAGTTTAAAATGGAACTAAATTTCGCATTTGGGGTTTCCTCTCTCACAAGGTGGACCACTTAGTTTCGTTGAACACATACGGTTTCGAGTGGCATCGCCAGAGTTTTCAGAGAACAGGCGCTTCTCCTGGAACAGTATCGAACACTTTCAGATAGAACAATTAGTTTAAAATGGAACTAAGTTTCGCATCTGGAGTTTCCTCACTCACAAGGTCGACCACTTAGTTTCGTCGAACACATACGGTTTCGAGTGGCATCACCACAGATTTCAGAGAACAGGCGCTTTTCCTGGCACAGTATCGAATACTTATTTCAGGCAGAACAATTAGTTTAAAATGGAATTATGGTTCGCAACTGGAATATCCTCTCTCACAAGGTCAACCACTTAGTTTCGTCGAACACATACGGTCTCGAGTGGCATCGCTACACATTTCAGAGAACAGGTGCTTCTCCTGGCACAGTGTCGAACACATATTTTCAGATAGAACAATTAGTTTAAAATGGAACTAAGTTTCGCTTCTGGAGTTTCCTGTCCCACAAGGTCGACCACTGAGTTTCGTCGAACACATACGGTTTCGAGTGGCATCGCCACACATTTCAGAGAACAGGCGCTTCTCCTGGTACAGTATCGAACACTTAGTTTCAGAGAGAACAATTAGTTTAAAATGGAACTATGTTTCGCATTTGGAGTTTCCTCTCCCCCAAGGTGGACCACTTAGTTTCGTCAAACACATACGGTTTCCTGTGGCATCGCCACAGATTTCAGAGAACAGGCGCTTCTGCTGGCACAGTATCGAACACTTAGTTTCGAATGAAACATTTGGTTTAAAATGGAACTAAGTTTCGCATCTGGAATTTCGTCTCTCACAAGGTAGACCACTTAGTTCCGTCGAACACATTCGGTTTCGAGTGGCATCACCACAGATTTCAGAGAACAGGCGCTTCTCCTGGCACAGTATCGAACACATAGTTTCAGATAGAACAATTAGTTTAAAATGGAACTGAGTTTCGCTCTGGATATTCCTCTCTCACAATGTTGACCACTTAGTTTCGTCGAACACATACGGTTTCGAGTGGCATCGCCACAGATTTCAGAGAATAGGCGTTTTTCCTGGCACAGTATCTGTTTCAGATAGAACAATTAGTTTTAAATGGAACTAAGTTTCGCATCTGGAGTTTCCTCTCTCACCAGGTCGACCACTTAGTTTCGTCAAACACATACGCTTTCGTGTGACATCGCCACAGATTTCAGAGAACAGGCGCTTCTAATGGCACAGTATCGAACACACAGTTTCAGATAGAACAATTAGTTTAGCATGGTATTAAGTTTCGCTTCTGGAGTTTCCTCTCGCAAAGGTTGAACCACTTAGTTTCGTCGAACACATACGGGGTCGAGTGGTATCGCCACAGATTTTGCCGAACGGGAGTTTCTCCTGGCACACTATCGAACACTTAGTTTCAGATAGAACAATTAGTTTAAAATGGCTCTAACTTTCGCGTCTGGAGTTTCCTCTCTCACAAGGTCGACCACTCAGTTTCGTCGAACACATACCGTTTCGAGTGGTATCTTCACAGGTTTCACAGAACGGGCGCTTCTCCTGGCACAGTATCGAACACCTAGTTACAGATAGAACACTTAATTTAAAATGGAACTATGTTTCGCATTTGGAGTTTCCTCTCTCACACGGTCTGCCACTTACTTTCGTCGAACACATTCGGCTTCGAGTAGCAACGCCACAGGTTTCAGAGAACAGGCGCTCCTCCTGGCACAATATCGAGCACTTATTTTCAGATAGAAAAATTAATTTAAAATGGAACTAAGTTTCGCATATGAAGTTTCCTCTCTCACAAGGTCGGCCACTTAGTTTCGTCGAACAGATACGGTTTCGAGTGGCATCGCCAAAGATTTCAGAGAACTGGCGCTTCTCCTGGCACATTATCGAACACTTAGTTTCAGATAGAACAGTTAGTTTTAAATGAAACTAAGTTTCACTTCTGGAGATTCCTCTCTCACAAGGTGGACCACTTAGTTTCGTCAAACACATACGGTTTCGAGTGGTATCGCCACAGATTTCAGAGAACTGGCGCTTCTCCTGGCACATTATTGAACACTTAGTTCCAGATAGAACAGTTAGTTTTAAATGAAACTAAGTTTCACTTCTGGAGTTTCCTCTCTCACAAGGTGGACCACTTAGTTTCGTCAAACACATACGGTTTCGAGTGGCATCGCCACAGGTTTCAGAGAACTGGCGCTTCTCCTGGCACAGTATCGAACACTTAGTATCAGATAGAAAAATTCATTTAAAATGGAACTAAGCTTCGCATCTGGAGCTTCCTCTCTCACAAGGTGGACCACTTAGTTTCGTCGAACACATACGTTTTCGAGTGGCATCGCCTCAGATTTCAGAGAACAGCCGCTTCTCCTGGCACAGTATCGAACACTTAATTTCAGATGGAACAATTAGTTTAAAATGGAACTAAGTTTCGCATCTGAAGTTTCATCTCTCACAAGGTCGGCCACTTAGTTTCGTCGGACACATACGGTTTCGAGTGGCATCGCCACAGATTTCAGAGAACAGGCGCTTCTCCTGGCACAGTATCGAACACTTAGTTTCAGAGAGAACAATTAGTTTAAAATGGAACTATGTTTCTCATTTGGAGTTTCCTCTCTCGCATGGTGGACCACTTAGTTTCGTCAAACACATACGGTTTCGAGTGGCATCGCCACAGATTTCGCAGAACAGGCGCTTCTCCTGGCACAGTACCGAACACTTAGTTTCAGATAGAACAATTAGTTTAAAAAGGAACAAAGCCTTGCATCGGGAGCTTCCTCTCTCACAACGTGGACCACTTAGTTTCGTCGAATCCATACGGTTTCGAGTAGCAGCGCCACAGGTTTCACAGAACGGGCGCTTCTCCTGGCACATTAGCGAACACTTAGTTTCAGATAGAACAATTAATTTAAAATGGAACTATGTTTCGCATCTGGAGTTTCCTCTCCCACATGGTCGGCCACTTAGTTTCGTCGAACACATACGGTTTCGAGTGGCATCGCCACAGATTTCAGAGAACAGGCGCTTCTCCTGGCACAGTATCGAACACTTAGTTTCAGAGAGAACCATTAGTTTAAAATGGTACAAAGTTTCGCATCTGGAGTTTCCTCTCTCACAAGGTCGACCACTTAGTTTGTTCGAACTCATACGGTTTCGAGTAGTATCGCCAGAGATCTCAGAGAACAGGCGGTTCTCTTGGCACAGTATCGAACACTTAGTTTCAGATAGAACAATTAGTTTAAAATGGAAGTAAGTTTCGCATCTGGAGTTTCCTCTCTCACAAGGTCGACCACTTAGTTTCGTTGAACACATACGGTTTCGAGTAGCATCGTCACAGATTTCAGAGAACGGGCGCTTCTCCTGGCACAGTATCGAACACTTAGTTTCAGATAGAACAATTAGCTTAAAATGGGAGTAAGTTTCGCATCTGGAGATTCCTCTCACACAAGGTTGACCACTTAGATTCGTCGAACACATACGGTTCCGAGTGGCATCGCCACACATTTCAGAGAACAGGCGCTTCTCTTGGCACAGTATCGAACACATAGTTTCAGATAGAACAATTAGTTTAAAATGGAAGTAAGTTTCGCATCTGGAGATTCCTCTCTCACAAGGTTGACCACTTAGTTTCGTCGAACACATACGGTTTCGAATGGCATCGCTAGACATTTCAGAGAACAGGCGCTTCTCCTGGCACAGTATCGAACACATTGTTTCAGATAGAACAATTCGTTTAAAATGGAACTGAGTTTCGCTCTGGATATTCCTCTCTCACAAGGTCCACCACTTAGTTTCTTCGAACACATACGGTTTCGAGTGGCATCGCCACAGATTTCAGAGAACAGGCGTTTTTCCTGGCACACTATCGAACACTTAGTTCCAGATAGAACAATTAGTTTTAAATGGAACTGAGTTTCGCTCTGGATATTCCTCTGTCACAAGGTTGACCACTTAGTTTCGTCGAACACATACGGTTCCGAGTGGCATCGCCACACATTTCAGAGAACAGGCGCTTCTCTTGGCACAGTATCGAACACATAGTTTCAGATAGAACAATTAGTTTAAAATAGAAGTAAGTTTCGCATCTGGAGTTTCCTCTCTCACAAGGTTGACCACTTAGTTTCGTCGAACACATACGGTTCCGAGTGGCATCGCCACACATTTCAGAGAACAGGCGCTTCTCTTGGCACAATATCGAACACATAGTTTCAGATAGAACAATTAGTTTAAAATAGAAGTAAGTTTCGCATCTGGAGATTCCTCTCTCACAAGGTCGGCCACTTAGTTTCGTCGAACACATACGGTTTCGAGTGGCATCGCCACAGGTTTCAGAGAACAGCCGCTTCTCCTGGCACAGTATCGAACACTTAGTTTCAGATAGAACAATTAGTTTAAAATGGTACTAACTTTCGCATCTGGAGTTTCCTATCTCACAAGGTCGGCCACTTAGCTTCGTCGAACACATACGGTTTCGAGTGGCATCGCCACAGATTTCAGAGAACAGGCGTTTCTCCTGGCACAGTATCGAACACTTAGTCTCAGATAGAACAATTAGTTTAAAATTGAATTATGTGTCGCATCTGGAATTTCCTATCTCACAAGGTCGGCCACTTAGTTTCGCTGAACACATACGGTTTCGAGTGGCATCGCCACAGATTTCGGACAACAGTCGCTTCACCTGGCACAGTATCGAACACTTAGTTTCAGATAGAACAATTAGTTTAAAATGGAACTATGTTTCGCATTTGGAGTTTCCTCTCTCGCAAGGTGGACCACTTAGTTTCGTCAAACACATACGGTTTCGAGTGGCATCGCCACAGATTTCAGAGAACAGGCGCTTCTCCTGGCACAGTATCGAACACTTAGTTTCAGAGAGAACAATTAGTTTAAAATGGAATTAAGTTTCGCATCTGGAGTTTCCTATCTCAGAAGGTCGGCCACTTAGTTTCGTCGAACACATACGGTTTCGGGTGGCATCGCCACAGATTTCAGAGAACAGCCGCTTCTCCTGGCACAGTATCGAACACTTAGCTTCAGATAGAACAATTAGTTTAAAATGGTACTAAGTTTCGCATCTGGAGTTTCCTCTCTCACAAGGTCGACCACTTAGTTTCGTCGAACACATACGGTTTCGAGTGGCATCGCCACAGATTTCAGAGAACAGCCGCTTCTCCTGGCACAGTATCAAACACTTAGTTTCAGATAGAACAATTAATTTAAAATGGAACTAAGTTTCGCAGCTGGAGTTTCCTCTCTCGCAAGGTCGACCACGTAGTATCGTCGAACACATACGGTTTCGAGTGGCATCGCCACAGATTTCAGAGAACAGCCGCTTCTCCTGGCACAGTATCGAACACTTAGTTTCAGATAGAACAATTAGTTTAAAATGGAACTATGTTTCGCATTTGGAGTTTCCTCTCTCGCAAGGTGGACCACTTAGTTTCGTCAAACACATACGGTTTCGAGTGGCATCGCCACAGATTTCAGAGAACAGGCGTTTCTCCTGGCACAGTATCGAACACTTAGTCTCAGATAGAACAATTAGTTTAAAATGGAATTATGTGTCGCATCTGGAGTTTCCTATCTCACAAGGTCGGCCACTTAGTTTCGTCGAACACATACGGTTTCGAGTGGCATCGCCACAGATTTCAGAGAACAGCCGCTTCTCCTGGCACAGTATCGAACACTTAGTTTCAGATAGAACAATTAGTTTAAAATGGAACTATGTTTCGCATTTGGAGTTTTCTCTATCGCAAGGTGGACCACTTAGTTTCGTCAAACACATACGGTTTCGAGTGGCATCGCCACAGATTTCAGAGAACAGGCGCTTCTCCTGGCACAGTATCGAACACTTAGTTTCAGAGAGAACAATTAGTTTAAAATGGAATTAAGTTTCGCATCTGGAGTATCCTCTCTCACAAGATCGACCACTTAGTTTCGTCGAACACATACGGTTTCGAGTGGCATCGCCACAGATTTCAGAGAACAGCCGCTTCTCCTGGCACAGTATCGAACACTTAGTTTCATATAGAACAATTAGTTTAAAATGGAACTATGTTTTGCATCTGGAGTTTCCTCTCTCACAAGGTCGACGTCTTAATTTCGTCGAAAACATACGGTTTCGAGGGGCATCGCCACAGATTTCAATGAACAGGCGTTTCTCCGGCTCATTATCGAACACTTATCTTCAGATAGAACAATTAGTTTAAAATGGAACTATGTGTCGCATCTGGAGTTTCCTCTCTCACATGATCGACGACTTAGTTTCGTTGAACGCATTCGGTTTCGAGTGGCATCGCCACAGATTTCAGAGAACAGGCGCTTCCCCTGGCACAGTAACGAATACTTAGTTTCAGAAAGAACAATTTGTTTAAAATGGAACTAAATTTCGCATCTGGAGTTTCCTCTCCCACCAGGTCGACCACTTAGTTTCGACGAACACATACGGTTTCGAGTGGCATCGCCACAGATTTCAGAGAACAGTCGCTTCTCCTGGCACAGTGTCGAACGCTTAGTTTCAGATAGAACAATTAGTTAATATGTGAAATATAGTTTTAAGCGGCTATTAATAAGGCCAAAGTTTAGACTAATACTTCTTTATTTCAATTTTCGACGAAACGTTTCGATAAGGTAGTTCTTATCCTCTTCAGTCGTATAAATTGTCTGTTGAACGGATGGATGAAATAAGTATACAGAATATAAAAATTATAACATATAAATATAAATTAGGAATTAAGTGTAAATATAAAATATAGAAATAAATAAGTTAAATGTATACAGATAAATAAGTATGTGAATAAAGTCATTACATCGATAGGAAAAACGTTTTATGACTCACACCAAGAAGTCCTAGGATGTGGATTTTACAGTAATTAGTCCTAGTTGCTATCGTCTCCGGTGTTGGTTGAGACTGAATAGCGTTAAACAATTTAAATCTGGGGTGAGTCAAGCAAGTGGGGGAGATGGACGTTAGGCCATTGTTCTGATCTTTATTTTAAAAACATTGCGGTGTCAATTGTTATGTATTGTGCACTAGTTGGCATTGATAAATGTAGGTGTCTCTGTCACTACCACCTGTGAGAGATCTGAAGTCGATTCGGAACCGGAAGCGCGTCGCACAACGGTGAGTGAAGGAGTGGATGGTGGTTCCATTCACAACGTGCGCTCATTGAATCGAAGGTAGTATATACATCTACCTTCCAGACACAGAACAACCAAATTATAAAACAGTGGCTTAACAAAAACTATATAACCGATGCCACTTACAAAGGTATTTGTACTAATAATGCTGTGACACCCAGAGCATATGGCTTACCTAAAGTTCATAAAGAGGGCATGCCATGGAGGATAATCGTATCATCCATAGGAGGTCCTTGTTACAAACTCTCCAAGTATCTCTCAAATATCTTAAGTAAAAACATAGGTGACAATCCTTACTATATTAAGGACAGTTGGTGTTTTGTCGACAAAATTAATGGTGTGACCATCCCGGATGATTACTCGTTGGTATCTCTGGATGTCACAGCATTATTCAATAACATTCCTATCGATGTGGTCTCTCAAGTGCTGAGTGAGGGATGGACAAATATATCGTCTCATACAAAAATAGACAAAACTAGTTTCATAAAAGCTGTAGAATTCTGTTTAACTTCTAATGTGTTCAAATTTAATAACAAATCTTACAAACAGATTTGCGGTGCAGCCATGGGCTCACCCCTTTCACCAATAGCTGCAGAAATAGTCATGCAAAAATTGCAAATTGTTAGTATTAATCAATTAACTTTCCATATTCCTTTCTTCTATAGGTACGTAGACGATATAATTACATGCCTTCCCTCACACAGCATAGATCACACTATTGACATTTTCGAGACATTTCACAACCGTATAAAGTTCACGTTTGAATTGGAACAAAATAATAAGATCAGTTTCCTAGATACGGAGGTCGTCAGAGACGAAGGTCGAATTATCACTAATTGGTATCGAAAAAAGACGTGGTCTGGAAGATATATAAATTACATATCTGCACATCCTTTCAAGCAAAAAATCAGCTTGATCATAGGACTAATTGATCGCGGTATTAAGCTTGCACACCCTAGGTTCAGGAGAGACAATATTCGTATCATTATTGACACATTAAGAAAGAATGGTTACCCGCTAGACCTTATAAAACACCTAATCAAAAAACGAGTGGATGAGCTATATCACCCAATTAGGGTATATAACGAAAAACTCCAGCGTGCGGGCGATTCGTCTTCTAACTGCTTTGTGTTGCTCCCACATATCCCCGGAATTAACCTCAGCCACATTCTGCGAACATTTAATATTCGTTGCATACATACCAACAAATGCAATGCCTTTCCTTTTTTAACAAAGGGAAAGACAAAATTAATGTTAAAAAATTGACAGATGTGGTATATAAAATACCGTGTGGTGATTGCTCGGAGAGTTACGTGGGCCAAACGCATAATTTGTTGTCGACTAGGATATACCAACACAAGTATAGCCTTGTACACAATATGCAAAAGACCGCCTTGACGGAACACGTGCTCGAGTTCGGTCACACTTTCAATTTCGAGGATACGGAGGTGTTACACAGGGACACGAACAACTGGCGTCGTACGATAGCCGAGTCCCTATACATCATGAAAGAAAATAGTGTCAATAAGAAATTCGAATCTATTAACATCTCGTCGTACTACACTGACCTAGTTTCGATTCTTACTTAATTCCGCAGAGGGTGCCCACGCCAAGTCTTTAGTGCAGTTATTTTGTATCTGGTATTACTTTGTATGTCTTTCTATCCACCATGTGTCTTCCACTACTACCTTCGATTCAATGAGCGCACGTTGTGAATGGAACCACCATCCACTCCTTCACTCACCGTTGTGCGACGCGCTTCCGGTTCCGGATCGACTTAAATTATCGACTTCAGATCTCTCACAGGTGGTAGTGACAGAGACACCTACATTTATCAATGCCAACTAGTGCACAATACATAACAATTGACACCGCAATGTTTTTAAAATAAAGATCAGAACAATGGCCTAACGTCCATCTCCCCCACTTGCTTGACTCACCCCAGATTTAAATTGTTTAACGCTATTCAGTCTCAACCAACACCGGAGACGATAGCACCTAGGACTAATTACTGTAAAATCCACATCCTAGGACTTCTTGGTGTGAGTCATAAAACGTTTTTCCTATCGATGTAATGACTTTATTCACATACTTATTTATCTGTATACATTTAACTTATTTATTTCTATATTTTATATTTACACTTAATTCCTAATTTATATTTATATGTTATAATTTTTATATTCTGTATACTTATTTCATCCATCCGTTCAACAGACAATTTATACGACTGAAGAGGATAAGAACTACCTTATCGAAACGTTTCGTCGCAAATTGAAATAAAGAAGTATTAGCCTAAACTTTGGCCTTATTAATAGCCGCTTAAAACAATATTTCACATATTAACTAATTGTTCTATCTGAAACTAAGCGTTCGACACTGTGCCAGGAGACGCGACTGTTCTCTGAAATCTGTCGCGATGCCACTCGAACCCGTATGTGTTCGACGAAACTAAGTGGTCGACCTTGTGAGAGAGGAAACTCCAGATGCGAAACTTAGTTCCATTTTAAACTAATTGTTCTATCTGAAACTAAGTGTTCGATACTGTGCCAGGAGAAGCGCCTGTTCTCTGAAATCTGTGGCGATGTCCCGCGAAACCGTATGTGTTCGACGAAACTAAGTGGTCGACCTTGTGAGAGAGGAAACTCCAGATGCGAAGCATAGTTCCATCTTAAACTAATTGTTTTATCTGTAACTAAGTGTTCGATACTGTGCCAGGAGAAGCGCCTGTTCTCTGAAATCTGTGGCGTTCCTACTCGAAACCGAATGTGTTCCACCAAACTAAGTGGCCGCCTTGTGAGAGGGGAATCTCCAGATGCGAAACTTAGTTCCATTTTAAACTAATTGTTCTATCTGAAACTAAGTGTTCGATACTGTGCCAGGAGAAGCGCCTGTTCTCTGAAATCTGTCGCGATGCTACTCGAAACCGTATGTGTTCGTCGAAACTAAGTGGTCGACCTTGTGAAAGAGGAAACTCCAGATGCGAAACTTAGTTCCATCTTAAACTAATTGTTCTATCTGAAACTAAGTGTTCGATACTGTGCCAGGAGAAGCGCCTGTTCTCTGAAATCTGTGGCGATGCCCCTCGAAACGGTATGTGTTCGACGAATCTAAATGGTCGACCTTCTGAGAGAGGAAACTCCAGATGCCAAACTTAGTTCCATTTTAAACTAATTTTTCTATCTGAAACTAAGTGTTCGATACTGTGCCAGGAGAAGCGCCTGTTCTCTGAAATCTGTGGCGTTGCCACTCGAAACCGTATGTGTTCAACGAAACTAAGTGGTCGACCTTGTGAGAGAAGAAACTCCAGATGCGAAACTTAGTTCCATTTTAAACTAATTGTTCTATCTGAAACTAAGTGTTCGATACTGTGCCAGGAGAAGCGCCTGTTCTCTGAAATCTGTGGCGATGCCCCTCGAAACTGTATGTGTTCCACGAAACTAAGTGGTCGCCTTGTGAGATTGGAAACTCCAGATGCGAAACTTAGTTCCATTTTAAACTAATTTTTCTATCTGAAACTAAGTGTTCGATACTGTGCCAGGAGAGGCGCCTGTTCTCTGAAATCTGTGACGATGCTACTCGAAACCGTATGTGTTCGACGAAACTAAGTGGTCGACCTTGTGGGAGAGGAAACTCCAAATTGCGAAACTTAGTTCATTTTAAACTAATAATCCTATCTAACACTAAGTGTTCGATACTGTGCCAGGAGAAGCGCCTGTTCTCTGAAATCTGTGGCGATGCCCCTCGAAACCGTATGTGTTCGACGAAACTAAGTGGCCGACCTTCTGAGAGAGGAAACTCCAAATGCGAAGCTTAGTGCCATTTTAAACTAATTATACTATCTGAAAGTG
The DNA here is from genome assembly GCA_910591585.2 of Nysson spinosus. Lineage (NCBI taxonomy): Eukaryota > Metazoa > Arthropoda > Insecta > Hymenoptera > Crabronidae > Nysson > Nysson spinosus. The sequence goes on along the minus strand of CAJUYC020000093.1, from coordinate 817,184 downwards.
TTCGATAATGTGCCAGGAGAAGTGCCTGTTCTCTGAAATCTGTGGCGATGCTACTCGAAACCATACGTGTTCGACGAAACTAAGTGGTTGACCTTCTGAAAGAGGAAACTCCAGATGCGAAACTTAGTTCCATTTAAAACTAATTGTTCTATCTGCAACTAAGTGTTCGATAGTGTGCCATGAGAAACGCCTGTTCTCTGAAATCTGTGGCGATGCCACTCGAAACCGTATGTGTTCCACGAAACTAAGTGGTCGCCCTGAGAGAGAGGAAACTCCAGATGCGAAACTTAGTACCATTTTAAACTAACTGTGGTATCTGAAACTAAGTGTTCGATACTGTGCCAGGAGAAGCGCCTGTTCTCATAAATCTGTGGCGATGCTATTCTAAACCGTATGTGTTCGACGAAACTAAGTGGTCGACCTTGTGAGAGAGGTAACTCCAGATGCGAAGCTTAGTTCAATTTTAAACTAAATGTTCCATCTGAAACTAAGTGTTCGATACTGTGCCAGGAGAAGCGCCTGTTCTCTGAAATCTCTGGCGATCCCACTCGAAACCGTTTGTGTTCGACGAAACTAAGTGGTCCCTCTTGTGTGAGAGGAAACTCCAGATGCGAAACTTAGTTCCATTTTAAACTAATAGTTCTATCTGATACTAAGTGTTCGATGCTGTGCCAGGAGAAGCGCCTGTCCTCTGAAATCTGTGGCGATGCTACTCGAAACCGTATGTGTTCGACGAAACTAAGTGGTCGACCTTGTGGGAGACGAAACTCCAGATGCGAAACTTAGTTCCATTTTAAACTAATTGTTCTCTCTGAAACTAAGTGTTCGATACTGTGCCAGGAGAAGCGCCTGTTCTCTGAAATCTGTGGCGATGCCACTCGAAACCGTATGAGCTCGACGAAACCAAGTGGTCGACCTTGTGAGAGAGGAAACTTCAGATGCGAAAATTAGTTCCATTTTCAATTAATTGTTCTATCGGAAACTATGTGTACGACACTGTGCCAGCAGAAGCGCCTGTCCTCTGAAATGTGTGGCGATGCCACTCGAAACAGTATGAGTTCGACGAAACTAAGTGGTCGACCTTGTGAGAGAGGAAACTCCAGATGCGAAACTAACTTCCATTTTAAACTAATTGTTCTATCTGAAACTAAGTGTTCGATACTGTGCCAGGAGAGGCGCCTGTTCTCTGAAATCTGTGGCGATGCTACTCGAAACCGTATGTGTTCGATGAAACCAAGTGGTCGACCTTGTGATAGAGGAAACTCCAGTTGCGAAACTTAGTTCCATTTTAAACTAATTGTTCTATGTGAATCTAAGTGTTCGATACTGTGCCAGGAGAAGCGCCTGTTCTCTGAAATCTGTGGCGATGCTACTCGAAACTGTATGTGTTCGACGAAACTAGGAGGTCGACATGGTGAGAGAGGAAACTCCGGATGCGAAACATAGTTCCATTTTAAACTATTTGTTCTATCTGAAACTAAGTGTTCGATACTGTGCCAGGAGAAGCGACTGTTCTCTGAAATCTGTGGCGATGCCACTCGAAACCGTATGTGTTCGACGAAACTAAGTGGTCGACCATGTGAGAGAGGAAACTTCAGATCCGAAACTTAGTTCCATTTTAAACTAACTGTTCTATCTGAAACTAAGTGTTCGATACTGTGCCAGGAGAAGCGCCTGTTCTCTGAAATCTGTGGCGATGCTACTCGAAACTGTATGTGTTCGACCAAACTAAGTGGTCGACCTTGTGAGGGAGGAAACTCCAAATGCGAAACATATTTCCATTTTAAACTAAATGTTCTATCTGAAACTAAGTATTCGGTACTGTGCCAGGAGAAGCGCCTGTTCTCTGAAATCTGTGGCGATGCTACTCGAAACGGTATGTGTTCGTCGAAACTAAGCGGTCGACCTTGTGATTGAGGAAACTCCAAATGCGAAACTTAATTCCATTTTAATCTAATTGTTCTATTTGAAACTAAGTGTTCGGTACAGTGCCAGGAGAAGCGCCTGTTCTCTGAAATCTGTGGCGATGCTACTCGAAACCGTATGTGTTCGACGAAAATAAGGGGTCGACCTTGTGGTAGAGGAAACTCCAGATGCGAAACTTAGTACCATTTTAAACTAGTTGTTCTATCTGAAAATAAGTGTTCGATACTGAGCCAGGAGAAGCGCCTGTTCTCTGAAATCTGTGGCGATGCTACTCGAAACCGTATGTGATCGACGAAAATAAGTGGTCGACCTTGTGGTAGAGGAAACTCCAGATGCGAAACATAGTGCCATTTTAAACTAATTGTTCTATCTGAAACTAAGTGTTCGATACTGTGCCAGGAGAAGCGCCTGTTCTCTGAAATCTGTGGCGATGCCACTCAAAACCGTATGAGTTCGTCGAAACTGAGTGGTCCACCTTGTGAGGGGGGAAAATCCAGATGCCAGACTTAGTTTTATTTAAAACTAATTGTTCTATCTGAAACTAAGTGTTCGATACTGTGCCAGGAGAAGCGCCTGTTCTCTGAAATGTGTGGCGCCGATACTCGAAACCGTATGTGGTCGCCGAGAATAAGTGGTCCACCTTGTGAGAGAGGAAACTCCAGATGCGACACATAGTTCAATTTTAAACTAAATGTTCCATCTGAAACTAAGTTTTCGATACTGTGCCAGGAGAAGCGCCTGTTCTCTGAAATGTGTGGCGATGCCACTCAACACCGTATGTGTTCGATGAAACTAAGTGGTCGACTTTGTGAGAGAGGATACTCCAGATGAGAAACATAGTTCCATTTTAAATCAATTGTTCTATCTGAGACTAAGTGTTCGATACTGTGCCAGTAGAAGCGCCTGTTCTCTGAAATGTGTGGCGATGCCACTCGAAACCGTATGTGTTCGACGAAACTAAGTGGTCCACCTTGTGAGGGGGGAAAATCCAGATGCCAGACTTAGTTTCATTTAAAACTAATTGTTCTATCTGAAACTAAGTGTTCGATACTGTGCTAGGAGAAGCGCCTGTTCTCTGAAATCTGTGGCGATGCTACTCGAAACCGTATGTGGTCGACGAAACTAAGTGGTCCACCTTGGGAGAGAGGAAACTCCAGATGCGAAGCTTAGTTCCATTTTAAACTAATTGTTCGATCTGAAACTAAGTGTTCGATACTGTACCAGGAGAAGCGCCTGTTCTCTGAAATTTGTGGCGCCGCTACTCGAAACCGTATGTGGTCGACGACAATAAATGGTCCACCTTGTGAGAGAGGAAACTCCAGATGCCACACATAGTTCAATTTTAAACTAAATGTTCCATCTGAAACTAAGTGTTCGATACTGTGGCAGGAGAAGCGCCTGTTCTCTGAAATGTGTGGCGATGCCACTCAAAACCGTATGTGTTCGATGAAACTAAGTGGTCGACCTTGTGAGAGAGGATACTCCAGATGAGAAACATAGTTCCATTTTAAATCAATTGTTCTATCTGAGACTAAGTGTTCGATACTGTGCCAGTAGACGCGCCTGTTCTCTGAAATGTGTGGCGATGCCACTCGAAACCGTATGTGTTCGACGAAACTAAGTGGTCCACCTTGTGAGGGGGGAAAATCCAGATGCCAGATTTAGTTTCATTTAAAACTAATTGTTCTACCTGAAACTAAGTGTTCGATACTGTGCCAGGAGAAGCGCCTGTTCTCTGACATGTGTGGCGATGCCACTCGAAACCGTATGTGTTCGACGAAACTAAGTGGTCGACCTTGTGAGAGAGGAAACTCCAGATGCGAAACTTAGTTCCATTTTAAACTAATTGTTCTATCTGAAACTAAGTGTTCGATATTGTTCCAGGAGAAGCGCCTGTTCTCTGAAATTTGTGGCGCCGATACTCGAAACCGTATGTGGTCGACGAGAATAAGTGGTCCACCTTGTGAGAGAGGAAACTCCAGATGCGACACATAGTTCAATTTTAAACTAAATGTTCCATCTGAAACTAAGTTTTCGATACTGTGCCAGGAGAAGCGCCTGTTCTCTGAAATGTGTGGCGATGCCACTCAACACCGTATGTGTTCGATGAAACTAAGTGGTCGACTTTGTGAGAGAGGATACTCCAGATGAGAAACATAGTTCCATTTTAAATCAATTGTTCTATCTGAGACTAAGTGTTCGATACTGTGCCAGTAGAAGCGCCTGTTCTCTGAAATGTGTGGCGATGCCACTCGAAACCGTATGTGTTCGACGAAACTAAGTGGTCCACCTTGTGAGGGGGGAAAATCGAGATGCCAGACTTAGTTTCATTTAAAACTAATTGTTCTATCTGAAACTAAGTGTTCGATACTGTGCCAGGAGAAGCGCCTGTTCTCTGAAATCTGTGGCGATGCTACTCGAAACCGTATGTGGTCGACGAAACTAAGTGGTCCACCTTGGGAGAGAGGAAACTCCAGATGCGAAGCTTAGTTCCATTTTAAACTAATTGTTCTATCTGAAACTAAGTGTTCGATACTGTACCAGGAGAAGCGCCTGTTCTCTGAAATTTGTGGCGCCGCTACTCGAAACCGTATGTGGTCGACGACAATAAATGGTCCACCTTGTGAGAGAGGAAACTCCAGATGCCACACATAGTTCAATTTTAAACTAAATGTTCCATCTGAAACTAAGTGTTCGATACTGTGGCAGGAGAAGCGCCTGTTCTCTGAAATGTGTGGCGATGCCACTCAAAACCGTATGTGTTCGATGAAACTAAGTGGTCGACCTTGTGAGAGAGGATACTCCAGATGAGAAACATAGTTCCATTTTAAATCAATTGTTCTATCTGAGACTAAGTGTTCGATACTGTGCCAGTAGACGCGCCTGTTCTCTGAAATGTGTGGCGATGCCACTCGAAACCGTATGTGTTCGACGAAACTAAGTGGTCCACCTTGTGAGGGGGGAAAATCCAGATGCCAGATTTAGTTTCATTTAAAACTAATTGTTCTACCTGAAACTAAGTGTTCGATACTGTGCCAGGAGAAGCGCCTGTTCTCTGAAATGTGTGGCGATGCCACTCGAAACCGTATGTGTTCGACGAAACTAAGTGGTCGACCTTGTGAGAGAGGAAACTCCAGATGCGAAACTTAGTTCCATTTTAAACTAATTGTTCTATCTGAAACTAAGTGTTCGATATTGTTCCAGGAGAAGCGCCTGTTCTCTGAAATTTGTGGTGCCGATACTCGAAACCGTATGTGGTCGACGAGAATAAGTGGTCCACCTTGTGAGAGAGGAAACTCCAGATGCGACACATAGTTCAATTTTAAACTAAATGTTCCATCTGAAACTAAGTTTTCGATACTGTGCCAGGAGAAGCGCCTGTTCTCTGAAATGTGTGGCGATGCCACTCAACACCGTATGTGTTCGATGAAACTAAGTGGTCGACTTTGTGAGAGAGGATACTCCAGATGAGAAACATAGTTCCATTTTAAATCAATTGTTCTATCTGAGACTAAGTGTTCGATACTGTGCCAGTAGAAGCGCCTGTTCTCTGAAATGTGTGGCGATGCCACTCGAAACCGTATGTGTTCGACGAAACTAAGTGGTCCACCTTGTGAGGGGGGAAAATCGAGATGCCAGACTTAGTTTCATTTAAAACTAATTGTTCTATCTGAAACTAAGTGTTCGATACTGTGCTAGGAGAAGCGCCTGTTCTCTGAAATCTGTGGCAATGCTACTCGAAACCGTATGTGGTCGACGAAACTAAGTGGTCCACCTTGGGAGAGAGGAAACTCCAGATGCGAAGCTTAGTTCCATTTTAAACTAATTGTTCGATCTGAAACTAAGTGTTCGATACTGTACCAGGAGAAGCGCCTGTTCTCTGAAATTTGTGGCGCCGCTACTCGAAACCGTATGTGGTCGACGACAATAAATGGTCCACCTTGTGAGAGAGGAAACTCCAGATGCCACACATAGTTCAATTTTAAACTAAATGTTCTATCTGAAACTAAGTATTCGGTACTGTGCCAGGAGAAGCGCCTGTTCTCTGAAATCTGTGGCGATGCTACTCGAAACGGTATGTGTTCGTCGAAACTAAGCGGTCGACCTTGTGATTGAGGAAACTCCAAATGCGAAACTTAATTCCATTTTAATCTAATTGTTCTATTTGAAACTAAGTGTTCGGTACAGTGCCAGGAGAAGCGCCTGTTCTCTGAAATCTGTGGCGATGCTACTCGAAACCGTATGTGTTCGACGAAAATAAGGGGTCGACCTTGTGGTAGAGGAAACTCCAGATGCGAAACTTAGTACCATTTTAAACTAGTTGTTCTATCTGAAAATAAGTGTTCGATACTGAGCCAGGAGAAGCGCCTGTTCTCTGAAATCTGTGGCGATGCTACTCGAAACCGTATGTGATCGACGAAAATAAGTGGTCGACCTTGTGGTAGAGGAAACTCCAGATGCGAAACATAGTGCCATTTTAAACTAATTGTTCTATCTGAAACTAAGTGTTCGATACTGTGCCAGGAGAAGCGCCTGTTCTCTGAAATCTGTGGCGATGCCACTCAAAACCGTATGAGTTCGTCGAAACTGAGTGGTCCACCTTGTGAGGGGGGAAAATCCAGATGCCAGACTTAGTTTTATTTAAAACTAATTGTTCTATCTGAAACTAAGTGTTCGATACTGTGCCAGGAGAAGCGCCTGTTCTCTGAAATGTGTGGCGCCGATACTCGAAACCGTATGTGGTCGCCGAGAATAAGTGGTCCACCTTGTGAGAGAGGAAACTCCAGATGCGACACATAGTTCAATTTTAAACTAAATGTTCCATCTGAAACTAAGTTTTCGATACTGTGCCAGGAGAAGCGCCTGTTCTCTGAAATGTGTGGCGATGCCACTCAACACCGTATGTGTTCGATGAAACTAAGTGGTCGACTTTGTGAGAGAGGATACTCCAGATGAGAAACATAGTTCCATTTTAAATCAATTGTTCTATCTGAGACTAAGTGTTCGATACTGTGCCAGTAGAAGCGCCTGTTCTCTGAAATGTGTGGCGATGCTACTCGAAACCGTATGTGTTCGACGAAACTAAGTGGTCCACCTTGTGAGGGGGGAAAATCGAGATGCCAGACTTAGTTTCATTTAAAACTAATTGTTCTATCTGAAACTAAGTGTTCGATACTGTGCTAGGAGAAGCGCCTGTTCTCTGAAATCTGTGGCGATGCTACTCGAAACCGTATGTGGTCGACGAAACTAAGTGGTCCACCTTGGGAGAGAGGAAACTCCAGATGCGAAGCTTAGTTCCATTTTAAACTAATTGTTCGATCTGAAACTAAGTGTTCGATACTGTACCAGGAGAAGCGCCTGTTCTCTGAAATTTGTGGCGCCGCTACTCGAAACCGTATGTGGTCGACGACAATAAATGGTCCACCTTGTGAGAGAGGAAACTCCAGATGCCACACATAGTTCAATTTTAAACTAAATGTTCCATCTGAAACTAAGTGTTCGATACTGTGGCAGGAGAAGCGCCTGTTCTCTGAAATGTGTGGCGATGCCACTCAAAACCGTATGTGTTCGATGAAACTAAGTGGTCGACCTTGTGAGAGAGGATACTCCAGATGAGAAACATAGTTCCATTTTAAATCAATTGTTCTATCTGAGACTAAGTGTTCGATACTGTGCCAGTAGACGCGCCTGTTCTCTGAAATGTGTGGCGATGCCACTCGAAACCGTATGTGTTCGACGAAACTAAGTGGTCCACCTTGTGAGGGGGGAAAATCCAGATGCCAGATTTAGTTTCATTTAAAACTAATTGTTCTACCTGAAACTAAGTGTTCGATACTGTGCCAGGAGAAGCGCCTGTTCTCTGACATGTGTGGCGATGCCACTCGAAACCGTATGTGTTCGACGAAACTAAGTGGTCGACCTTGTGAGAGAGGAAACTCCAGATGCGAAACTTAGTTCCATTTTAAACTAATTGTTCTATCTGAAACTAAGTGTTCGATATTGTTCCAGGAGAAGCGCCTGTTCTCTGAAATTTGTGGCGCCGATACTCGAAACCGTATGTGGTCGACGAGAATAAGTGGTCCACCTTGTGAGAGAGGAAACTCCAGATGCGACACATAGTTCAATTTTAAACTAAATGTTCCATCTGAAACTAAGTTTTCGATACTGTGCCAGGAGAAGCGCCTGTTCTCTGAAATGTGTGGCGATGCCACTCAACACCGTATGTGTTCGATGAAACTAAGTGGTCGACTTTGTGAGAGAGGATACTCCAGATGAGAAACATAGTTCCATTTTAAATCAATTGTTCTATCTGAGACTAAGTGTTCGATACTGTGCCAGTAGAAGCGCCTGTTCTCTGAAATGTGTGGCGATGCCACTCGAAACCGTATGTGTTCGACGAAACTAAGTGGTCCACCTTGTGAGGGGGGAAAATCGAGATGCCAGACTTAGTTTCATTTAAAACTAATTGTTCTATCTGAAACTAAGTGTTCGATACTGTGCTAGGAGAAGCGCCTGTTCTCTGAAATCTGTGGCGATGCTACTCGAAACCGTATGTGGTCGACGAAACTAAGTGGTCCACCTTGGGAGAGAGGAAACTCCAGATGCGAAGCTTAGTTCCATTTTAAACTAATTGTTCGATCTGAAACTAAGTGTTCGATACTGTACCAGGAGAAGCGCCTGTTCTCTGAAATTTGTGGCGCCGCTACTCGAAACCGTATGTGGTCGACGACAATAAATGGTCCACCTTGTGAGAGAGGAAACTCCAGATGCCACACATAGTTCAATTTTAAACTAAATGTTCCATCTGAAACTAAGTGTTCGATACTGTGGCAGGAGAAGCGCCTGTTCTCTGAAATGTGTGGCGATGCCACTCAAAACCGTATGTGTTCGATGAAACTAAGTGGTCGACCTTGTGAGAGAGGATACTCCAGATGAGAAACATAGTTCCATTTTAAATCAATTGTTCTATCTGAGACTAAGTGTTCGATACTGTGCCAGTAGACGCGCCTGTTCTCTGAAATGTGTGGCGATGCCACTCGAAACCGTATGTGTTCGACGAAACTAAGTGGTCCACCTTGTGAGGGGGGAAAATCCAGATGCCAGATTTAGTTTCATTTAAAACTAATTGTTCTACCTGAAACTAAGTGTTCGATACTGTGCCAGGAGAAGCGCCTGTTCTCTGAAATGTGTGGCGATGCCACTCGAAACCGTATGTGTTCGACGAAACTAAGTGGTCGACCTTGTGAGAGAGGAAACTCCAGATGCGAAACTTAGTTCCATTTTAAACTAATTGTTCTATCTGAAACTAAGTGTTCGATATTGTTCCAGGAGAAGCGCCTGTTCTCTGAAATTTGTGGTGCCGATACTCGAAACCGTATGTGGTCGACGAGAATAAGTGGTCCACCTTGTGAGAGAGGAAACTCCAGATGCGACACATAGTTCAATTTTAAACTAAATGTTCCATCTGAAACTAAGTTTTCGATACTGTGCCAGGAGAAGCGCCTGTTCTCTGAAATGTGTGGCGATGCCACTCAACACCGTATGTGTTCGATGAAACTAAGTGGTCGACTTTGTGAGAGAGGATACTCCAGATGAGAAACATAGTTCCATTTTAAATCAATTGTTCTATCTGAGACTAAGTGTTCGATACTGTGCCAGTAGAAGCGCCTGTTCTCTGAAATGTGTGGCGATGCCACTCGAAACCGTATGTGTTCGACGAAACTAAGTGGTCCACCTTGTGAGGGGGGAAAATCGAGATGCCAGACTTAGTTTCATTTAAAACTAATTGTTCTATCTGAAACTAAGTGTTCGATACTGTGCTAGGAGAAGCGCCTGTTCTCTGAAATCTGTGGCAATGCTACTCGAAACCGTATGTGGTCGACGAAACTAAGTGGTCCACCTTGGGAGAGAGGAAACTCCAGATGCGAAGCTTAGTTCCATTTTAAACTAATTGTTCGATCTGAAACTAAGTGTTCGATACTGTACCAGGAGAAGCGCCTGTTCTCTGAAATTTGTGGCGCCGCTACTCGAAACCGTATGTGGTCGACGACAATAAATGGTCCACCTTGTGAGAGAGGAAACTCCAGATGCCACACATAGTTCAATTTTAAACTAAATGTTCCATCTGAAACTAAGTGTTCGATACTGTGCCAGGAGAAGCGCCTGTTCTCTGAAATGTGTGGCGATGCCACTCAACACCGTATGTGTTCGATGAAACTAAGTGGTCGACTTTGTGAGAGAGGATACTCCAGATGAGAAACATAGTTCCATTTTAAATCAATTGTTCTATCTGAGACTAAGTGTTCGATACTGTGCCAGTAGAAGCGCCTGTCCTCTGAAATGTGTGGCGATGCCACTCAAAACCGTATGTGTTCGATGAAACTAAGTGGTCGACCTTGTGAGAGAGGATACTCCAGATGAGAAACATAGTTCCATTTTAAATCAATTGTTCTATCTGAGACTAAGTGTTCGATACTGTGCCAGTAGACGCGCCTGTTCTCTGAAATGTGTGGCGATGCCACTCGAAACCGTATGTGTTCGACGAAACTAAGTGGTCCACCTTGTGAGGGGGGAAAATCCAGATGCCAGACTTAGTTTCATTTAAAACTAATTGTTCTATCTGAAACTAAGTGTTCGATCCTGTGCCAGGAGAAGCGCCTGTTCTCTGAAATCTGTGGCGATGCTACTCCAAACCGTATGTGGTCGACGAAACTAAGTGGTCCACCTTGAGAGAGAGGAAACTCCAGATGCGAAGCTTAGTTCCATTTTAAACTAATTGTGTTATCTGTAACTAACTGTTCGATACTGTGCCAGGAGAAGCGCCTGTTCTCTGAAATCTGTGGCGATGCTACTCGAAACCGTATGTTGTCGACGAAAGTAAGTGGCCGACCTTGTGAGATAGGAAACTCCAGATGCGATGCATAGTTCCATTTTAAACTAATTGTTCTATCTGAAACTAAGTGTTCGATACTGTGCCAGGTGAAGCGCCTGTTCTGTGAAATCTGTCGCGATGCTACTCGAAACCGTATGCGTTCGACGAAACTAAGTGGCCGACCTTGTGAGAGAGGAAACTCCAGATGCGAAATATAGTTGCATTTTAAACTAATTGTTCTATCTGTAACTAAGTGTTCGATAATGTGCCAGGAGAAGCGCCTGTTCTCTGAAATCTGTGGCGATGCCACTCGAAACCGTATGTGTTCGACGAAACTAAGTGGCCGACCTTCTGAGAGAGGAAACTCCAGATGCGAAACATAGTTACATTTTAAACTAATTGTTCTACCTGAAACTCTGTGTTCGATAATGTGCCAGGAGAAGCGCCTCTTCTCTGAAATCTGTGGCGATGCCACTCGAAACCGTATGTGTTCGACGAAACTAAGTGGTTGACATTGTGAGAGAGGAAACTCCAGATGCGAAACATAGTTGCATTTTAAACTAATTGTTCTATCTGTAACTAAGTGTTCGATAATGTGCCAGGAGAAGCGCCTGTTCTCTGAAATCTGTGGCGATGCCACTCGAAACCGTATGCGTTCGACGAAACTAAGTGGTTGACCTTGTGAGAGAGGATACTCCAGATGCGAAACATAGTTCCATTTTAAACTAATTGTTCTATCTGAAACTAAGTGTTCGATACTGTGCCAGGAGAAGCGCCTGTTCTCTGAAATCTGTGGCGATACCACTCGAAACCGTATGTGTTCGACGAAACTAAGTGGCAGACCTTGTGAGAGAGGAAACTCCAGATGCGAAACTTAGTTCCATTTTAAACTAATTGTTCTATCTGAATCTAAGTGTTCGATATTGTGCCAGGAGAAGCGCCTGTTCTCTGAAATTTGTGGCGCCGATACTCGAAACCGTATGTGGTCGACGAAACTAAGTGGTCCACCTTGAGAGAGAGGAAACTCCAGATGCGAAGCTTAGTTCCATTTTAAACTAATTGTGTTATCTGTAACTAACTGTTCGATACTGTGCCAGGAGAAGCGCCTGTTCTCTGAAATCTGTGGCGATGCTACTCGAAACCGTATGTTGTCGACGAAAGTAAGTGGCCGACCTTGTGAGATAGGAAACTCCAGATGCGATGCATAGTTCCATTTTAAACTAATTGTTCTATCTGAAACTAAGTGTTCGATACTGTGCCAGGTGAAGCGCCTGTTCTGTGAAATCTGTCGCGATGCTACTCGAAACCGTATGCGTTCGACGAAACTAAGTGGCCGACCTTGTGAGAGAGGAAACTCCAGATGCGAAATATAGTTGCATTTTAAACTAATTGTTCTATCTGTAACTAAGTGTTCGATAATGTGCCAGGAGAAGCGCCTGTTCTCTGAAATCTGTGGCGATGCCACTCGAAACCGTATGTGTTCGACGAAACTAAGTGGCCGACCTTCTGAGAGAGGAAACTCCAGATGCGAAACATAGTTACATTTTAAACTAATTGTTTAAGATGGTGATGCTACTCGAAACCGTATGTGTTCCACGAAACTAAGTGGTCGACCTTGTGAGAGAGGAAACTCCAGATGCGACACATAGTTCCATTTTAAACTGATTGTTCTATCTGAAACTAAGTCTTCGATAATGAGCTAGGAGAAGCGCCTGCTCCCTGAAATGTGTGGCGATGCCACTCGAAACCGTATGTGTTCGACGAAACTAAGTTGTCGTCCTTGTGAGAGAGGAAACTCCAAATGCGAAACTTAGTTCCTATTTTAAACTAATTGTTCTCTCTGAAACTAAGTGTTCGATACAGCGCGAGGAGAAGCGCCTGTTCTCGGAAGTCTGTCGCGATGCTACTCGAAAGCGTATGTGTTCGGCGAAACTAATTGGTCGACCTTTTGAGAGACGAAATTCTAAATTGCAAAATTTAGTTCCATTTTAAACTAATTATCCTATCTAATTATAATTGTTCTATCTGAAACTAAGTGTTCGATATTGTTCCAGGAGAAGCGCCTGTTCTCTGAAATTTGTGGCGCCGATACTCGAAACCGTATGTGTTCGACGAGAATAAGTGGTCCACCTTGTGAGAGAGGAAACTCCAGATGCGACACATAGTTCAATTTTAAACTAAATGCTCCATCTGAAACTAAGTTTTCGATACTGTGCCAGGAGAAGCGCCTGTTCTCTGAAATGTGTGGCGATGCCACTCAACACCGTATGTGTTCGATGAAACTAAGTGGTCGACTTTGTGAGAGAGGATACTCCAGATGAGAAACATAGTTCCATTTTAAATCAATTGTTCTATCTGAGACTAAGTGTTCGATACTGTGCCAGTAGAAGCGCCTGTTCTCTGAAATGTGTGGCGATGCCACTCGAAACCGTATGTGTTCGACGAAACTAAGTGGTCGACCTCGTGAGAGAGGAATATCCAGATGCGAAACTTAGTTCCATTTTAAACTAATTGTTCTATCTGAAACTAAGTGTTCGATACTGTGCCAGGTGAAGCGCCTGTTCTGTGAAATCTGTCGCGATGCTACTCGAAACCGTATGCGTTCGACGAAACTAAGTGGCCGACCTTGTGAGAGAGGAAACTCCAGATGCGAAATATAGTTGCATTTTAAACTAATTGTTCTATCTGTAACTAAGTGTTCGATAATGTGCCAGGAGAAGCGCCTGTTCTCTGAAATCTGTGGCGATGCCACTCGAAACCGTATGTGTTCGACGAAACTAAGTGGCCGACCTTCTGAGAGAGGAAACTCCAGATGCGAAACATAGTTACATTTTAAACTAATTGTTTAAGATGGTGATGCTACTCGAAACCGTATGTGTTCCACGAAACTAAGTGGTCGACCTTGTGAGAGAGGAAACTCCAGATGCGACACATAGTTCCATTTTAAACTGATTGTTCTATCTGAAACTAAGTCTTCGATAATGAGCTAGGAGAAGCGCCTGCTCCCTGAAATGTGTGGCGATGCCACTCGAAACCGTATGTGTTCGACGAAACTAAGTGGTCGACCTCGTGAGAGAGGAATATCCAGATGCGAAACTTAGTTCCATTTTAAATTAATTGTTCTATCTGAAACTATGTGTTCGATACTGTGCCAGGAGAAGCGCCTGTTCTCTGAAATCTGTGGCGATGCCCCTCGAAACCGTATGTGTCGACGAAACTAAGTCGCCGACCTTGTGAGAGTGGAAACTCCAAATGCGAAACTTAGTTCCATTTTAAACTAATTTTTCTATCTGAGACTAAGTGTTCGATACTGTGCCAGGAGAAGCGCCTGTTTTCTGAGATCAGTGGCGATGCCAGTCGAAACCGTACGTGTTCGACGAAACTAAGTGGTCGACCTTGTGAAAGAGGAAACTCCAAATGCGAAACTTAGTTCCATTTTAAACAAATTTTTCTGTCTGAGACTAAGTGTTCGATACTGTGCCAGGAGAAGCGCCTGTTCTCTGAGATCAGTGGGGATGCTACTCCAAACCGTATGTGTTCGACGAAACTAAGTGGTCCACCTTGTGAGACAGGAAACTCCAGATGCGAAATTTAGTTGCATTTTAAAGTAATTGTTCTATCCGATACTAAGTGTTCGATATTGTGCCGGGAGAAGCGCCGGTTCTCTGAAATCTGTGGCGATGCCACTCGAAACCGTATGTGTTCGACGAAACTAAGTGGTCGACCTTGTAAGAGAGGAAACTCCAGATGCAAGACTTAGTTCCATTTTAAACTGATTGTTCTATCTGAAACTAAGTGATCGAGAATGAGCCAGGAGAAACGCCTGTTCTCTGACATCTGTGGCGATGCTACTCGAAACCGTATGTGTTCGACGAAACTAAGTGGTCGACCTTGTGAGAGAGGAAACTCCAAATGCGAAATTTTGTTCCTTTTTAAACTAATCGTTCTATCTGAAACTAAGTGTTCGATACTGTGCCAGGGGGAGCGCCTGTTCTCTGAAATCTGTGGCGATGCCACTCGAAACCGAATGCGTTCAACGAAACTAAGTCGTCGACCTTGTGAGAGAGGAAACTCCAGACGCGAAACATAGTGCCATTTTAAACTAATTGTTCTATCTGAAACTAAGTGTTCGATACTGTGCCAGGAGAAGCGCCTGTTCTCTGAAATCTGTGGCGATACCACTCGAAACCGTATCTGTTAGACGAAACTAAGTGGTCGACCTTGTGAGAGAGGGAACTCCAGATGCGACACATAGTTCCATTTTAAACTGATTGTTCTATCTGAAACTAAGTCTTCGATAATGAGCTAGGAGAAGCGCCTGCTCCCTGAAATGTGTGGCGATGCCACTCGAAACCGTATGTGTTCGACGAAACTAAGTTGTCGTCCTTGTGAGAGAGGAAACTCCAAATGCGAAACTTAGTTCCTATTTTAAACTAATTGTTCTCTCTGAAACTAAGTGTTCGATACAGCGCGAGGAGAAGCGCCTGTTCTCGGAAGTCTGTCGCGATGCTACTCGAAAGCGTATGTGTTCGGCGAAACTAATTGGTCGACCTTTTGAGAGACGAAATTCTAAATTGCAAAATTTAGTTCCATTTTAAACTAATTATCCTATCTGAAACTAAGTGTTCTATACTGTGCCAGGAGAAGCGCCTGTTCTCTGAAATCTGTGGCGATGCCACTCGAAACCGTATGTGTTCGACGAAACTAAGTGGTCGACCTTGTGAGAGTGGAAACCCTAAATTGCAAAATTTAGTTGCATTTTAAACTAATAATCCTATCTGAAACTAAGTGTTCGATACTGTGCCAGCAGAAGCGCCTGTTCTCTGAAATCTGTGGCGATGCCACTCGAAACCGTATGTGTTCGACGAATCTAAATGGTCGACCTTGAGAGAGAGGAATCTCCAGATGCGGAACACAGTTCCATTTTAAACTAATTGTTCTATCTGAAACTAAGTGTTCGATTCTGTGCCAGGAGTAGCGCCTGTTCTCTGTGATCAGTGGCGATGCTACTCCAAACCGTATGTGTTCGACGAAACTAAGTGGCCGACGTTGTGAGAGAGGAAACTTCATATGCGAAGCTTAGTTCCATTTTAAAATAATTCTTCTAACTGAAACTAAGTGTTCGATACTGTGCCAGGAGAAACGCCCGTTCTGTGAAACCTGTGGCGATACCACTCGAAACGGTATGTGTTCGACGAAACTGAGTGGTCGACCTTGTGAGAGAGGAAACTCCAGACGCGAAATTTAGTGCCGTTTTAAACTAATTGTTCTATCTGAAACTAAGTGTTCGATACTGCTCCAGCAGAAGCGCCTGTTCTCTGAAATCTGTGGCGATGCCACTCGAAAACGTATGCGTTCGGCGAAAGTAAGTGGTCGACCTTGTGACAGAGGAAACTCCAGACGCGAAACATAGTGCCATTTTAAACTAATTGTTCTATCTGAAACTAAGTGTTCGATACTGTGCCAGGAGAAGCGCCTGTTCTCTGAAATCTGTGGCGATACCACTCGAAACCGTATGTGTTAGACGAAACTAAGTGGTCGACCTTGTGAGAGAGGAAACTCCAGATGCGAAACTTAGTTCCATTTTAAACTAATTGTTCTATCTGAAACTAAGTGTTCGATACTCTGCCAGGAGAAGCGCCTGTTCTCTGAAATCTGTGGCGATGCTACTCGAAACCGTATGTGTTCGAGGAAACTAAGTGGTCGACTTTGTGGGAGAGGAAACTCCAGATGCGAAACATAGTTCCATTTTAAACAAATTGTTTTATCTGAAACTAAGTGCTCGATACTGTGCCAAGAGAAGCGCCTGTTCTCTTAAATCTGTGGCGATGCTACTCGAAAACGTATGAGTTCGACGAAACTAAGTGGTCGAACTTGTGAGAGAGGAAACTCCAGATGCGAAACTTAGTTCCATTTTAAACTAATTGTTCTATCTGAAACTAAGTGTTCGATACTGTGCCAGGAGAAGCGCCTGTTCTCTGAAATGTGTGGCGATGCCACTCGAAACCGTAATTGTTCGACGAAACTAAGTGGTCGACTTTGTGGGAGAGGAAACTCCAGATGCGAAACTTAGTTCCATTTTAAACTAATTGTTCTATCTGAAACTAAGTGTTCGATACTGTGCCAGGAGAAGCGCCTGTTCTCTGAAATCTCTGGCGATGCCACTCGAAACCGTATGTGTTCGAGGAAACTAAGTGGTCGACCTTGTGGGAGAGGAAACTCCAGATGCGAAACATAGTTCCATTTTAATCTAATTGTCCTATCTGAAACTAAGTGTTCGATACTGTGCCAGGAGAAACGCCTGTTCTCTGAAATCTGTGGCCATGCCACTCGAAACAGTATGTGTTCGACGAAACTAAGTGGTCGACCTAGGTGAGAGAGGAATATCCAGATGCGAAACTTTGTTCCATTTTAAACTAATTGTTCTATCTGAAAGTGTTCGATACTGTACCAGGAGAAGCGCCTGTTCTCTGAAATCTTTGGCGATGACACACGAAAACGTATGTGTTCGACGAAACTAGGTGATCGCCTTGTGAAAGAGGAAACTCCAAATGCGAAACTTAGTTCCACTTAAAACTAATTGCTCTATCTGAAACTAAGTGTACGATACTGTGCCAGGAGAAGCGCCTGTTCTCTGAAATCTGTGGCGATGCCACTCGAAACCGTATGTGTGCGACGAAACTAAGTGGTCGATACTGTGCCAGGAGGAACTCCCGTTCGGCGAAATCTGTGGCGATACCACTCGAAACCGTATGTGTTCGGCGAAACTAAGTGGTCGACCTTGTGAGAGCGGAAACTCCAGATGCGAAGCTTAGTTCCATTTTAAACTAATTGTTCCATCTGATACTAAGTTTTCGATACTGTGCCAGGAGAAGCGCCTCTTCTCTGAAATCTGTGGCGATGCCACTCGAAACCGTATGTGTTCGACTAAACTAAGTTGTCGAACTTGTGAGAGAGGAAACGCCAAATGCGAGACATAGGTCCATTTTAGACTAATTGTTCTATCTGAAACTAAGTGTTCGTTAATGTGCCAAGAGAAGCTCCTGTTCTCTGAAATCTGTGGCGATGCTACTCGAAACCGAATGTGTTCGAGGAAATTAAGTGGTCGACCTTGTGGGAGAGGAAACTCCAGATGCGAAACTTAGTTCCATTTTAAACAAATTGTTCTATCTGAAACTAAGTGTTCGATACTGTGCCAGGAGAAGCGCCTGTTCTCTGAAATCTGTGGTGATGCTACTCCAAACCGTATGTGTTCGACAAAACATTGTGGTCGACCTTGTGAGAGAGGAAACTCCAGATGCGAAACTTAGTACCATTTTAAACTAATTGTTCTATCTGAAACTATGTGTTCGATACTCTGCCAGGAGAAGCGTCTGTTCTCTGAAATCTGTGGCGATGCTACTCGAAACCGTATGTGTTCGACGAAACTAAGTGGTCGACTTTGTGAGAGAGGAAACTCCAGATGCGAAACTTAGTTCCATTTAAAACTAATTGTTCCATCTGAAACCAAGTTTTCGATACTGTGCCAGGAGAAGCGCCTGTTCTCTGAAATATGTGGCGATGCCAATCGAAACCGTCTGTGTTCGACGAAACTAGGGGGTCGCCTTGTGAAAGAGGAACCTCCAGATGCGAAACTTAGTTCCATTTAAAACTAATTGTTCCATCTGAAACCAAGTTTTCGATACTGTGCCAGGAGAAGCGCCTGTTCTCTGAAATATGTGGCGATGCCAATCGAAACCGTCTGTGTTCGACGAAACTAGGTGGTCGCCTTGTGAAAGAGGAAATTCCAGATGCGAAACTTAGTACCATTTTATACTAATTGTTCTATCTGAAACTAAGTGTTCGATACTGTGCCAGGAGAAGCGCCTGTTCTCTGAAATCCGTGGCGATGCCACTCGAAACCGTATATGTTCGTCGAAACTAAGCGGTCGACCTTGTGAGAGAGGAAACTCCAAATGCGAAATTTAATTCCATTTAAAAATAATTGTTCTATATGATATTAAGAGTTCGATACTGTGCCAGGAGAAGCGCCCGTTCTCTGAAATCTGTGGCGATGCTACTCGAAACCGTATGTGTTCGACGAAACTAAGTTGTCGACCTTTTGAGAGAGGAAACTCCAGATGCGAAACTTACTTCCATTTTAAACTAATTTTTCTATCTGAAACTAAGTGTTCGATACTGTGCCAGGAGAGGCGCCTGTTCTCTGAAATCTGTGGCGATGCTACTCGAAACCGTATGTGTTCGACGAAACTAAGATGTCGACCTTGTGAGAGAGGAAACTCCAAATGCGAAACTTAATTCCATTTTAACATAATTGTTCTATATGATATTAAGTGTTCGATACTGTGCCAGCAGAGGCGCCTGTTCTCTGAAATCTGTGGCGATGCTACTCGAAACCGTATGTTTTCGACGAAACTAAGATGTCGACCTTGTGAGAGAGGAAACTCCAAATGCGAAACTTAATTCCATTTTAACATAATTGTTCTATATGATATTAAGTGTTCGATACTGTGCCAGGAGAAGCGCCCGTTCTCTGAAATCTGTGGCGATGCTACTCGAAACCGTATGTGTTCGACGAAACTAAGTTGTCGACCTTTTGAGAGAGGAAACTCCAGATGCGAAACTTACTTCCATTTTAAACTAATTTTTCTATCTGAAACTAAGTGTTCGATACTGTGCCAGGAGAGGCGCCTGTTCTCTGAAACCTGTGGCGATGCTACTCGAAACCGTATGTGTTCGACGAAACTAAGTGGTCGACCTTCTGAGAGAGGAAACTCCGGATGCGAAACATAGTTCCATTTTAAACTAATTGTTCTATCTGAAAGTAAGTGTTCGATACTGTGCCAGGAGAAGCGCATGTTCTCTGAAACCTGTGGCGTTGGTACTCGAAGCCGAATGTGTTCGCCGAAAGTAAGTGGTAGACCGTGTGAGAGAAGAAACTCCAAATGCGAAACATAGTTCCATTTTAAACTAATTGTTCTATCTGAAACTAAGTGTTCGATACTCTGCCAGGAAAAAGGCCTGTTCTCTGAAAACTGTGGCGATTCTACTCGAAGCCGTATGTGTTCGACGAAACTAAGTGGTCGATACTGTGCCTCCACTCGAAACCGTATGTGTTCGACGAAACTAAGTGGTCGTCTTGTGACAGAGGAAACTCCAGATCCGAAACTTAGTTCCATTTTAAACTAATTGTTCTATCTGATACTATGTGTTCGATATTGTTCCAGGAGAAGCGCCTGTTCTCTGAAATCTGTGGCGATGCTACTCGAAACCGTATGTGTTCGACGAAACTAAGTGGTCGACCTTGTGAGAGAGGAATATCCAGATGCGAAACTTAGTTCCATTTTAAACTAATTGTTCTATCTGAAACTATGTGTTCGATACTGTGCCAGGAGAAGCGCCTGTTCTCTGAAATCTGTCGCGATGAGCACTGGAAACGGTATGTGTTCGACGAAACTAAGTGGACCACCTTTTGAGAGAGGAAACACCAGATGCTAAACTTAGATCCATTTTAAACTAATTGTTCTATCTGAAAGTAAGTGTTCGATACTGTGCCAGGAGAAGCGCCCGTTCTCTGAAATCTGTGGCGATGCTACTCGAAACCGTATGTGTTCGTCGAAACTAAGCGGTCGACCTTGTGGGAGAGGAAACTCCAGATGCGAAACTTAGTTCCATTTTAAACTAATTGTTCTATCTGAAACTAAGTGTTCGATACTGTGCCAGGAGAAGCGCCTGTTCTCTGAATTCTGTGGCGATACCATTCGAAACCGTATGTGTTCGACGAAACTAAGTGGACCACCTTGTGAGAGAGGAAACACCAGATGCTAAACTTAGATCCATTTTAAAATAATTGTTCTATCTGAAAGTAAGTGTTCGATACTGTGCCAGGAGAAGCGCCTTTTCTCTGAAATCTGTGGCTATGCCAATCGAAACCGTCTGTGTTCGACGAAACTAGGTGGTCGCCTTTTGAAAGAGGAACCTCCAGATGCGAAACTTAGTTCCATTTAAAACTAATTGTTCCATCTGAAACTAAGTTTTCGATACTGTGCCAGGAGAAGCGCCTGTTCTCTGAAATATGTGGCGATGCCAATCGAAACCGTCTGTGTTCGACGAAACTAGGTGGTCGCCTTGTGAAAGAGGAAATTCCAGATGCGAAACTTAGTACCATTTTATACTAATTGTTCTATCTGAAACTAAGTGTTCGATACTGTGCCAGGAGAAGCGCCTGTTCTCTGAAATCCGTGGCGATGCCACTCGAAACCGTATATGTTCGTCGAAACTAAGCGGTCGACCTTGTGAGAGAGGAAACTCCAAATGCGAAATTTAATTCCATTTAAAAATAATTGTTCTATATGATATTAAGAGTTCGATACTGTGCCAGGAGAAGCGCCCGTTCTCTGAAATCTGTGGCGATGCTACTCGAAACCGTATGTGTTCGACGAAACTAAGTTGTCGACCTTTTGAGAGAGGAAACTCCAGATGCGAAACTTACTTCCATTTTAAACTAATTTTTCTATCTGAAACTAAGTGTTCGATACTGTGCCAGGAGAGGCGCCTGTTCTCTGAAATCTGTGGCGATGCTACTCGAAACCGTATGTGTTCGACGAAACTAAGATGTCGACCTTGTGAGAGAGGAAACTCCAAATGCGAAACTTAATTCCATTTTAACATAATTGTTCTATATGATATTAAGTCTTCGATACTGTGCCAGGAGAGGCGCCTGTTCTCTGAAATCTGTGGCGATGCTACTCGAAACCGTATGTGTTCGACGAAACTAAGATGTCGACCTTGTGAGAGAGGAAACTCCAAATGCGAAACTTAATTCCATTTTAACATAATTGTTCTATATGATATTAAGTGTTCGATACTGTGCCAGGAGAAGCGCCCGTTCTCTGAAATCTGTGGCGATGCTACTCGAAACCGTATGTGTTCGACGAAACTAAGTTGTCGACCTTTTGAGAGAGGAAACTCCAGATGCGAAACTTACTTCCATTTTAAACTAATTTTTCTATCTGAAACTAAGTGTTCGATACTGTGCCAGGAGAGGCGCCTGTTCTCTGAAATCTGTGGCGCTGCTACTCGAAACCGTATGTGTTCGACGAAACTAAGATGTCGACCTTTTGAGAGAGGAAACTCCAAATGCGAAACTTAATTCCATTTTAACATAATTGTTCTATATGATATTAAGTGTTCGATACTGTGCCAGGAGAAGCGCCCGTTTTCTGAAATCTGTGGCGATGCTACTCGAAACCGTATGTGTTCGTCGAAACTAAGCGGTCGACCTTGTGGGAGAGGAAACTCCAGATGCGAAACTTAGTTCCATTTTAAACTAATTGTTCTATCTGAAACTAAGTGTTCGATACTGTGCCAGGAGAAGCGCCTGTTCTCTGAATTCTGTGGCGATACCATTCGAAACCGTATGTGTTCGACGAAACTAAGTGGACCACCTTGTGAGAGAGGAAACACCAGATGCTAAACTTAGATCCATTTTAAACTAATTGTTCTATCTGAAAGTAAGTGTTCGATACTGTGCCAGGAGAAGCGCCTTTTCTCTGAAATCTGTGGCTATGCCAATCGAAACCGTCTGTGTTCGACGAAACTAGGTGGTCGCCTTGTGAAAGAGGAACCTCCAGATGCGAAACTTAGTTCCATTTAAAACTAATTGTTCCATCTGAAACTAAGTTTTCGATACTGTGCCAGGAGAAGCGCCTGTTCTCTGAAATATGTGGCGATGCCAATCGAAACCGTCTGTGTTCGACGAAACTAGGTGGTCGCCTTGTGAAAGAGGAAATTCCAGATGCGAAACTTAGTACCATTTTATACTAATTGTTCTATCTGAAACTAAGTGTTCGATACTGTGCCAGGAGAAGCGCCTGTTCTCTGAAATCCGTGGCGATGCCACTCGAAACCGTATATGTTCGTCGAAACTAAGCGGTCGACCTTGTGAGAGAGGAAACTCCAAATGCGAAATTTAATTCCATTTAAAAATAATTGTTCTATATGATATTAAGAGTTCGATACTGTGCCAGGAGAAGCGCCCGTTCTCTGAAATCTGTGGCGATGCTACTCGAAACCGTATGTGTTCGACGAAACTAAGTTGTCGACCTTTTGAGAGAGGAAACTCCAGATGCGAAACTTACTTCCATTTTAAACTAATTTTTCTATCTGAAACTAAGTGTTCGATACTGTGCCAGGAGAGGCGCCTGTTCTCTGAAATCTGTGGCGATGCTACTCGAAACCGTATGTGTTCGACGAAACTAAGATGTCGACCTTGTGAGAGAGGAAACTCCAAATGCGAAACTTAATTCCATTTTAACATAATTGTTCTATATGATATTAAGTGTTCGATACTGTGCCAGCAGAGGCGCCTGTTCTCTGAAATCTGTGGCGATGCTACTCGAAACCGTATGTGTTCGACGAAACTAAGATGTCGACCTTGTGAGAGAGGAAACTCCAAATGCGAAACTTAATTCCATTTTAACATAATTGTTCTATATGATATTAAGTGTTCGATACTGTGCCAGGAGAAGCGCCCGTTCTCTGAAATCTGTGGCGATGCTACTCGAAACCGTATGTGTTCGACGAAACTAAGTTGTCGACCTTTTGAGAGAGGAAACTCCAGATGCGAAACTTACTTCCATTTTAAACTAATTTTTCTATCTGAAACTAAGTGTTCGATACTGTGCCAGGAGAGGCGCCTGTTCTCTGAAACCTGTGGCGATGCTACTCGAAACCGTATGTGTTCGACGAAACTAAGTGGTCGACCTTCTGAGAGAGGAAACTCCGGATGCGAAACATAGTTCCATTTTAAACTAATTGTTCTATCTGAAAGTAAGTGTTCGATACTGTGCCAGGAGAAGCGCATGTTCTCTGAAACCTGTGGCGTTGGTACTCGAAGCCGAATGTGTTCGCCGAAAGTAAGTGGTAGACCGTGTGAGAGAAGAAACTCCAAATGCGAAACATAGTTCCATTTTAAACTAATTGTTCTATCTGAAACTAAGTGTTCGATACTCTGCCAGGAAAAAGGCCTGTTCTCTGAAAACTGTGGCGATTCTACTCGAAGCCGTATGTGTTCGACGAAACTAAGTGGTCGATACTGTGCCTCCACTCGAAACCGTATGTGTTCGACGAAACTAAGTGGTCGTCTTGTGACAGAGGAAACTCCAGATCCGAAACTTAGTTCCATTTTAAACTAATTGTTCTATCTGATACTATGTGTTCGATATTGTTCCAGGAGAAGCGCCTGTTCTCTGAAATCTGTGGCGATGCCACTCGAAACGGTATGAGTTCGACGAAACTAAGTGGTCGACTTTGTGAGAGAGGAAGCTCCAGATGCGAAACTTAGTTCCATTTTAAACTAATTGTTCTATCTGATGCTAAGGGTTCCATGCTGTGCCAGGAGATGCGCCTGTTCTCTGAAATCTGTGGCGATGCCAGTCGAAACCGTATGTGTTCGACGAAACTAAGTGGTCGCCCTTGTGCGAAAGGAAACTCGAGATGCGAAACATTGTTCCATTTTAAACTGATTGTTCTATCTGAAACTAAGTGTTCGATACTGTGCCAGGAGAAGCGCCTGTTCTCTGAAATCTGTGGCAATACCACTAGAAACCGTATGTGTTTGACGAAACTAAGTGGTCCACCTTTTGAGAGAGGAAACTCCAAATGCGAAATATAGTTCCATTTTAAACTAAGTGTTCTATCTGTAACTAAGTGTTCGATACTGTGCCAGGAGAAGCGCCTGTTCTCTGAAATCTGTGGCGTTGCCACTCGAAACCGTATGTGTTCAACGAAACTAAGTGGTCGACCTTGTGAGAGAGGAAACTCCAGATGCGAAACTTAGTTCCATTTTAAACTAATTGTTCTATCAGAAACTAAGTGTTCGTTACTGTGCCAGTAGAAGCGCCTGTTCTCTGAAATCTGTGGCGATGCTACTAGAAACCGTATGTGTTCGTCGAAACTAAGCGGTCGACCTTGTGAGAGAGGAAACTCCAGATGCGAAACATAGTTCCATTTTAAACTAATTGTTCTATCTGAAACTAAGTGTTCGATACTGTGCCAAGAGAAACTCCCGTTCTGCGAAATCTGTGGCGATACTACTCGAAACCGTATGTGTTCGACGAAACTGAGTGGTGGCCTTGTGAAAGAGGAAACTCCAGATGCGAAACTTAGTTCCATTTAAAACTAATTGTTCCATCTGAAACTAAGTGTTCGATACTGTGCCAGGAGAAGCGCCTGTTCTCTGACATCTGTGGCGATACTACTCGAAACCGTATGTGTTCGACGAAACTAAGTGGTCGACCTTGTGGGAGAGGAAACTCCAGATGCGAAATTTTGTTCCATTTTAAACTATTTGTTCTATCTGAAACTAAGCGTTCGATACTGTGCCAGCAGAAGCGCCTGTTCTCTGAAATCATTGGCGATGCTACTCGAAAACGTATGTGTTCGACGAAACTAAGTGTTCGATATTGTGCCAGGAGAAGCGCCTGTTCTCTGAAATCTGTGGCGATGCTACTCGAAACCGTATGTGTTCGACGAAACTAAGTGGTCGACCTTCTGAGAGAGGAAACTCCGGATGCGAAACTTCGGTCCATTTTAAACTAATTGTTTTATCTGAAACTAAGTGTTCGATACTGTGCCAGGAGGAGCGCCTGTTCTCTGAAATCTGTGGCGATTCTACTCCAAACCGTATGTGTTCGAGGAAACTAAGTGGTCGACCTTGTGGGAGAGGAAACTCCAGATGCGAAATTTTGTTCCATTTTAAACTATTTGTTCTATCTGAAACTAAGCGTTCGATACTGTGCCAGGAGAAGCGCCTGTTCTCTGAAATCAGTGGCGATGCTACTCGAAACCGTATGTGTTCGACGAAACTAAGTGGACCACCTTGTGAGAGAGGAAACTCCAGAAGTGAAACTTAGTTTCATTTAAACTAACTGTTCTATCTGAAACTAAGTGTTCGATAATGTGCCTGGAGATGCGCCAATTCTCTGAAATCTGTGGCGTTATCACTCGAAACCGTATATGTTTCACGAAACTGAGTGGTCCACCTTGTGAGAGAGGAAACTCCAAATGCGAAATATAGTTCCATTTTAAACGAAGTGTTCTATCTGTAACTAAGGGTTCGATACTATGGCAGGAGAAGCGCCTGTTCTCTGAAATCTGTGGCGATGCTACTCGAAAACGTATGTGTTCGACGAAACTAAGTGTTCGATACTGTGCCAGGAGAAGCGCCTGTTCTCTGAAATCTGTGGCGATGCTACTCGAAACCGTATGTGTTCGACGAAACTAAGTGGTCGACCTTCTGAGAGAGGAAACTCCGGATGCGAAACTTAGGTCCATTTTAAACTAATTGTTCTATCTGAAACTAAGTGTTCGATACTGTGCCAGGAGAAGCGCCTGTTCTCTGAAATCTGTGGCGATGCCACTCGAAACCGTATGTGTTCGACGATACTAAGTGGTCCACCTTGTGAGAGAGGAAGCTCCAGATGCGAAGCTTAGTTCCATTTTAAAGTAATTGTTCTATCTGATACTAAGTGTTCGATACTGTGCCTGTAGAAGCGCCTGTTCTCTGAAACCTGTGGCGTTGATACTCGAAACCGTATGTGTTCGACGAAACTAAGTGGTCGACCTTCTGAGAGAGGAAACTCCGGATGCGAAACTTAGTTCCATTTTAAACTAAGTGTTCTATCTGATACTAAGTGTTCGATACTGTGCCAGGAGAAACGCCAGTTCTCTGAAACCTGTGGCGATGCCACTCGAAACCGTATGTGTTTGACGAAACTAAGTGGTCCACCTTGTGAGAGAGGAAACTCCAGAAGTGAAACTTAGTTTCATTTGAAACTAACTGTTCTATCTGAAACTAAGTGTTCGATAATGTGCCTGGAGAAGCGCCAATTCTCTGAAATCTGTGGCGATACCACTCGAAACCGTATGTGCTTCACGAAACTGAGTGGTCCACCTTGTGAGAGAGGAAACTCCAAATGCGAAATATAGTTCCATTTTAAACGAAGTGTTCTATCTGTAACTAAGGGTTCGATACTATGCCAGGAGAAGCGCCTGTTCTCTGAAATCTGTGGCGATGCTACTCGAAAACGTATGTGTTCGACGAAACTAAGTGTTCGATACTGTGCCAGGAGAAGCGCCTGTTCTCTGAAATCTGTGGCGATGCTACTAAAACCGTATGTGTTCGACGAAACTAAGTGGTCGACCTTCTGAGAGAGGAAACTCCGGATGCGAAACTTCGGTCCATTTTAAACTAATTGTTCTATCTGAAACTAAGTGTTCGATACTGTGCCAGGAGGAGCGCCTGTTCTCTGAAATCTGTGGCGATGCTACTCCAAACCGTATGTGTTCGAGGAAACTAAGTGGTCGACCTTGTGGGAGAGGAAACTGCAGATGCGAAATTTTGTTCCATTTTAAACTATTTGTTCTATCTGAAACTAAGCGTTCGATACTGTGCCAGGAGAAGCGCCTGTTCTCTGAAATCAGTGGCGATGCTACTCGAAACCGTATGTGTTCGACGAAACTAAGTGGTCCACCTTGAGAGAGAGGAAGCTCCAGATGCGAAGCTTAGTTCAATTTTAAAGTAATTGTTCTATCTGATACTAAGTGTTCGATACTGTGCCAGGAGAAGCGCCAGTTCTCTGAAACCTGTGGCGATGCCACTTGAAACCGTATGTGTTTGACGAAACTAAGTGGTCCACCTTGTGAGAGAGGAAACTCCAGAAGTGAAACTTAGTTTCATTTGAAACTAACTGTTCTATCTGAAACTAAGTGTTCGATAATGTGCCTGGAGAAGCGCCAATTCTCTGAAATCTGTGGCGATACCACTCGAAACCGTATGTGCTTCACGAAACTGAGTGGTCCACCTTGTGAGAGAGGAAACTCCAAATGCGAAATATAGTTCCATTTTAAACGAAGTGTTCTATCTGTAACTAAGGGTTCGATACTATGCCAGGAGAAGCGCCTGTTCTCTGAAATCTGTGGCGATGCTACTCTAAAACGTATGTGTTCGATGAAACTAAGTGTTCGATACTGTGCCAGGAGAAGCGCCTGTTCTCTGAAATCTGTGGCGATGCTACTCGAAACCGTATGTGTTCGACGAAACTAAGTGGTCGACCTTCTGAGAGAGGAAACTCCGGATGCGAAACTTAGGTCCATTTTAAACTAATTGTTCTATCTGAAACTAAGTGTTCGATACTGTGCCAGGAGAAGCGCCTGTTCTCTGAAATCTGTGGCGATGCCACTCGAAACCGTATGTGTTCGACGATACTAAGTGGCCGACCTTCTGAGTGAGGAAACTCCAGATGCGAAACTTAGTTCCATTTTAAACTAATTGTTCTATCTGAAAGTGTTCGATACTGTTCCAGGAGAAGCGCCTGTTCTCTGAAATCTCTGGCGATGCCACTCGAAACCGTATGTGTTCGACGAAATTAAGTCGTCGACCTTGTGCGAAAGGAAACTCCAGATGCGAAACATTGTTCCATTTTAAACTAATTGATCTGTCTGAAACTAAGGGTTCGATACTGTGCCAGGAGAAGCGCCAGTTCTCTGAAATCAGTGGCGATGCTACTCGAAACCGTATGTGTTCGACGAAACTAAGTGGTCCACCTTGTGAGAGAGGAAGCTCCAGATGCGAAGCTTATTTCCATTTTAAAGTAATTGTTCTATCTGATACTAAGTATTCGATACTGTGCCTGTAGAAGCGCCTGTTCTCTGAAACCTGTGGCGTTGCTACTCGAAACCGTATGTGTTCGACGAAACTAAGTGGTCGACCTTCTGAGAGAGGAAACTCCGGATGCGAAACTTAGTTCCATTTTAAACTAAGTGTTCTATCTGATACTAAGTGTTCGATACTGTGCCAGGAGAAACGCCAGTTCTCTGAAACCTGTGGCGATGCCACTCGAAATCGTATGTGTTTGACGAAACTAAGTGGTCCACCTTGTGAGAGAGGAAACTCCAGAAGTGAAACTTAGTTTCATTTGAAACTAACTGTTCTATCTGAAACTAAGTGTTCGATAATGTGCCTGGAGAAGCGCAAATTCTCAGAAATCTGTGGCGATACCACTCGAAACCGTATGTGCTTCACGAAACTGAGTGGTCCACCTTGTGAGAGAGGAAACTCCAAATGCGAAATATAGTTCCATTTTAAACGAAGTGTTCTATCTGTAACTAAGGGTTCGATACTATGCCAGGAGAAGCGCCTGTTCTCTGAAATCTGTGGCGATG
Source organism: Nysson spinosus (assembly GCA_910591585.2). Taxonomy (NCBI): domain Eukaryota; kingdom Metazoa; phylum Arthropoda; class Insecta; order Hymenoptera; family Crabronidae; genus Nysson; species Nysson spinosus. The sequence goes on along the minus strand of CAJUYC020000093.1, from coordinate 788,161 downwards.
CTACTCGAAAACGTATATGTTCGACGAAACTAAGTGTTCGATACTGTGCCAGGAGAAGCGCCTGTTCTCTGAAATCTGTGGCGATGCTACTAGAAACCGTATGTGTTCGACGAAACTAAGTGGTCGACCTTCTGAGAGAGGAAACTCCGGATGCGAAACTTCGGTCCATTTTAAACTAATTGTTCTATCTGAAACTAAGTGTTCGATACTGTGCCAGGAGAAGCGCCTGTTCTCTGAAATCTGTGGCGATGCCACTCGAAACCGTATGTGTTCGACGATACTAAGTGGCCGACCTTCTGAGTGAGGAAACTCCAGATGCGAAACTTAGTTCCATTTTAAACTAATTGTTCTATCTGAAAGTGTTCGATACTGTTCCAGGAGAAGCGCATGTTCTCTGAAATCTCTGGCGATGCCACTCGAAACCGTATGTGTTCGACGAAACTAAGTGGTCAACCTTCTGAGAGAGGAAACTCCGGATGCGAAACTTCGGTCCATTTTAAACTAATTGTTCTATCTGAAACTAAGTGTTCGATACTGTGCCAGGAGGAGCGCCTGTTCTCTGAAATCTGTGGCGATGCTACTCCAAACCGTATGTGTTCGACGAAACTAAGTGGTCGACCTTCTGAGAGAGGAAACTCCGGATGCGAAACTTAGTTCCATTTTAAACTAATTGTTCTATCTGAAACTAAGTGCTCGATACTGTGCCAGGAGAAGCGCCTGTACTCTGAAATCTGTGGTGTTGCCACTCGAAACCGTATGTGTTCGACGAAACTAAGTGGCCGACCTTGTGAGTGAGGAAACTCCAGATGCGAAACTTAGTTCCATTTTAAACTAATTGTTCTATCTGAAAGTGTTCGATACTGTTCCAGGAGAAGCGCCTGTCCTCTGAAATCTCTGGCGATGCCACTCGAAACCGTATGTGTTCGACGAAACTAAGTGGTCCACCTTGTGAGAGAGGAAACTCCAAATGGGAAATTTAGTTCCATTTTAAACTAATTGTTCTCTCTGAAACTAAGTGTTCGATACTGTGCCAGAGGAAGCGCCTGTTCTCTGAAATCTGTGGCGATGCTACTCGAAACCGAATGTGTTCCACGAAACTAAGTGGCCGCCTTGTGAGAGAGGAAACTCCAAATGCGAAACATAGTTCCATTTTAAACTAATTGTTCTATCTGAAACTAAGTGTTCGATACTGTGCCAGGAGAAGCGGCTGTTCTCTGAAATCTGTGGCGATGCCACTCAAAACCGTATGTGTTCGACGAAACTAAGTGGTTGATCTTGTGAGAGGGGATACTCCAGATGCGAAACATAGCTCCATTTTAAACTAATTATTCTATCTGAAACTAAGTGTTCGATACCCTGCCAGGAAAAAGGCCTGTTCTCTGAAAACTGTGGCGATTCTACTCGAAGCCGTATGTGTTCGACGAAACTAAGTGGTCGATAATGTGCCTCCACTCGAAACCGTATGTGTTCGACGAAAGTAAGTGGTCGTCTTGTGACAGAGGAAACTCCAGATGCGAAACTTAGTTCCATTTTAAACTAATTGTTCTATCTGATACTATGTGTTCGATATTGTTCCAGGAGAAGCGCCTGTTCTCTGAAATCTGTGGCGATGCCACTCGAAACGGTATGAGTTCGACGAAACTAAGTGGTCGACTTTGTGAGAGAGGAAACTCCAAATGCGAAACATAGTTCCATTTCAAACTAATTGTTCTATCTGATGCTAAGTGTTCGATACTGTGCCAGGAGAAGCGCCAGTTCTCTGAAACCTGTGGCGATGCCACTTGAAACCGTATGTGTTTGACGAAACTAAGTGGTCCACCTTGTGAGAGAGGAAACTCCAGAAGTGAAACTTAGTTTCATTTGAAACTAACTGTTCTATCTGAAACTAAGTGTTCGATAATGTGCCTGGAGAAGCGCCAATTCTCTGAAATCTGTGGCGATACCACTCGAAACCGTATGTGCTTCACGAAACTGAGTGGTCCACCTTGTGAGAGAGGAAACTCCAAATGCGAAATATAGTTCCATTTTAAACGAAGTGTTCTATCTGTAACTAAGGGTTCGATACTATGCCAGGAGAAGCGCCTGTTCTCTGAAATCTGTGGCGATGCTACTCTAAAACGTATGTGTTCGATGAAACTAAGTGTTCGATACTGTGACAGGAGAAGCGCCTGTTCTCTGAAATCTGTGGCGATGCTACTCGAAACCGTATGTGTTCGACGAAACTAAGTGGTCGACCTTCTGAGAGAGGAAACTCCGGATGCGAAACTTAGGTCCATTTTAAACTAATTGTTCTATCTGAAACTAAGTGTTCGATACTGTGCCAGGAGAAGCGCCTGTTCTCTGAAATCTGTGGCGATGCCACTCGAAACCGTATGTGTTCGACGATACTAAGTGGCCGACCTTCTGAGTGAGGAAACTCCAGATGCGAAACTTAGTTCCATTTTAAACTAATTGTTCTATCTGAAAGTGTTCGATACTGTTCCAGGAGAAGCGCCTGTTCTCTGAAATCTCTGGCGATGCCACTCGAAACCGTATGTGTTCGACGAAATTAAGTCGTCGACCTTGTGCGAAAGGAAACTCCAGATGCGAAACATTGTTCCATTTTAAACTAATTGATCTGTCTGAAACTAAGGGTTCGATACTGTGCCAGGAGAAGCGCCAGTTCTCTGAAATCAGTGGCGATGCTACTCGAAACCGTATGTGTTCGACGAAACTAAGTGGTCCACCTTGTGAGAGAGGAAGCTCCAGATGCGAAGCTTATTTCCATTTTAAAGTAATTGTTCTATCTGATACTAAGTATTCGATACTGTGCCTGTAGAAGCGCCTGTTCTCTGAAACCTGTGGCGTTGCTACTCGAAACCGTATGTGTTCGACGAAACTAAGTGGTCGACCTTCTGAGAGAGGAAACTCCGGATGCGAAACTTAGTTCCATTTTAAACTAAGTGTTCTATCTGATACTAAGTGTTCGATACTGTGCCAGGAGAAACGCCAGTTCTCTGAAACCTGTGGCGATGCCACTCGAAATCGTATGTGTTTGACGAAACTAAGTGGTCCACCTTGTGAGAGAGGAAACTCCAGAAGTGAAACTTAGTTTCATTTGAAACTAACTGTTCTATCTGAAACTAAGTGTTCGATAATGTGCCTGGAGAAGCGCAAATTCTCTGAAATCTGTGGCGATACCACTCGAAACCGTATGTGCTTCACGAAACTGAGTGGTCCACCTTGTGAGAGAGGAAACTCCAAATGCGAAATATAGTTCCATTTTAAACGAAGTGTTCTATCTGTAACTAAGGGTTCGATACTATGCCAGGAGAAGCGCCTGTTCTCTGAAATCTGTGGCGATGCTACTCGAAAACGTATGTGTTCGACGAAACTAAGTGTTCGATACTGTGCCAGGAGAAGCGCCTGTTCTCTGAAATCTGTGGCGATGCTACTAGAAACCGTATGTGTTCGACGAAACTAAGTGGTCGACCTTCTGAGAGAGGAAACTCCGGATGCGAAACTTCGGTCCATTTTAAACTAATTGTTCTATCTGAAACTAAGTGTTCGATACTGTGCCAGGAGAAGCGCCTGTTCTCTGAAATCTGTGGCGATGCCACTCGAAACCGTATGTGTTCGACGATACTAAGTGGCCGACCTTCTGAGTGAGGAAACTCCAGATGCGAAACTTAGTTCCATTTTAAACTAATTGTTCTATCTGAAAGTGTTCGATACTGTTCCAGGAGAAGCGCATGTTCTCTGAAATCTCTGGCGATGCCACTCGAAACCGTATGTGTTCGACGAAACTAAGTGGTCAACCTTCTGAGAGAGGAAACTCCGGATGCGAAACTTCGGTCCATTTTAAACTAATTGTTCTATCTGAAACTAAGTGTTCGATACTGTGCCAGGAGGAGCGCCTGTTCTCTGAAATCTGTGGCGATGCTACTCCAAACCGTATGTGTTCGACGAAACTAAGTGGTCGACCTTCTGAGAGAGGAAACTCCGGATGCGAAACTTAGTTCCATTTTAAACTAATTGTTCTATCTGAAACTAAGTGCTCGATACTGTGCCAGGAGAAGCGCCTGTACTCTGAAATCTGTGGTGTTGCCACTCGAAACCGTATGTGTTCGACGAAACTAAGTGGCCGACCTTGTGAGTGAGGAAACTCCAGATGCGAAACTTAGTTCCATTTTAAACTAATTGTTCTATCTGAAAGTGTTCGATACTGTTCCAGGAGAAGCGCCTGTCCTCTGAAATCTCTGGCGATGCCACTCGAAACCGTATGTGTTCGACGAAACTAAGTGGTCCACCTTGTGAGAGAGGAAACTCCAAATGGGAAATTTAGTTCCATTTTAAACTAATTGTTCTCTCTGAAACTAAGTGTTCGATACTGTGCCAGAGGAAGCGCCTGTTCTCTGAAATCTGTGGCGATGCTACTCGAAACCGAATGTGTTCCACGAAACTAAGTGGCCGCCTTGTGAGAGAGGAAACTCCAAATGCGAAACATAGTTCCATTTTAAACTAATTGTTCTATCTGAAACTAAGTGTTCGATACTGTGCCAGGAGAAGCGGCTGTTCTCTGAAATCTGTGGCGATGCCACTCAAAACCGTATGTGTTCGACGAAACTAAGTTGTTGATCTTGTGAGAGAGGATACTCCAGATGCGAAACATAGCTCCATTTTAAACTAATTATTCTATCTGAAACTAAGTGTTCGATACCCTGCCAGGAAAAAGGCCTGTTCTCTGAAAACTGTGGCGATTCTACTCGAAGCCGTATGTGTTCGACGAAACTAAGTGGTCGATAATGTGCCTCCACTCGAAACCGTATGTGTTCGACGAAAGTAAGTGGTCGTCTTGTGACAGAGGAAACTCCAGATGCGAAACTTAGTTCCATTTTAAACTAATTGTTCTATCTGATACTATGTGTTCGATATTGTTCCAGGAGAAGCGCCTGTTCTCTGAAATCTGTGGCGATGCCACTCGAAACGGTATGAGTTCGACGAAACTAAGTGGTCGACTTTGTGAGAGAGGAAACTCCAAATGCGAAACATAGTTCCATTTAAAACTAATTGTTCTATCTGATGCTAAGGGTTCCATGCTGTGCCAGGAGAAGCGCCTGTTCTCTGAAATCTGTGGCGATGCCAGTCGAAACCGTATGTGTTCGACGAAACTAAGTGGTCGCCCTTGTGCGAAAGGAAACTCCAGATGCGAAACATTGTTCCATTTAAAACTGATTGTTCTATCTGAAACTAAGTGTTCGATACTGTGCCAGGAGAAGCACCTGTTCTCTGAAATCTGTGGCAATACCACTCGAAACCGTATGTGTTTGACGAAACTAAGTGGTCCACCTTTTGAGAGAGGAAACTCCAAATGCGAAGTATAGTTCCATTTTAAACTAAGTGTTCTATCTGTAACTAAGTGTTCGATACTGTGCCAGGAGAAGCGCCTGTTCTCTGACATCTGTGGCGATACTACTCGAAACCGTATGTGTTCGACGAAACTAAGTGTTCGATACTGTGCCAGGAGAAGCGCCTGTTCTCTGAAATCTGTGGCGATGCTACTAGAAACCGTATGTGTTCGACGAAACTAAGTGGTCGACCGTCTGAGAGAGGAAACTCCGGATGCGAAACTTCGGTCCATTTTAAACTAATTGTTCTATCTGAAACTAAGTGTTCGATAATGTGCCAGGAGAAGCGCCTGTTCTCTGAAATCTGTGGCGATGCCACTCGAAACCGTATGTGTTCGACGATACTAAGTGGCCGACCTTCTGAGTGAGGAAACTCCAGATGCGAAACTTAGTTCCATTTTAAACTAATTGTTCTATCTGAAAGTGTTCGATACTGTTCCAGGAGAAGCGCATGTTCTCTGAAATCTCTGGCGATGCCACTCGAAACCGTATGTGTTCGACGAAACTAAGTGGTCAACCTTCTGAGAGAGGAAACTCCGGATGCGAAACTTCGGTCCATTTTAAACTAATTGTTCTATCTGAAACTAAGTGTTCGATACTGTGCCCGGAGGAGCGCCTGTTCTCTGAAATCTGTGGCGATGCTACTCCAAACCGTATGTGTTCGACGAAACTAAGTGGTCGACCTTCTGAGAGAGGAAACTCCGGATGCGAAACTTAGTTCCATTTTAAACTAATTGTTCTATCTGAAACTAAGTGCTCGATACTGTGCCAGGAGAAGCGCCTGTACTCTGAAATCTGTGGTGTTGCCACTCGAAACCGTATGTGTTCGACGAAACTAAGTGGCCGACCTTGTGAGTGAGGAAACTCCAGATGCGAAACTTAGTTCCATTTTAAACTAATTGTTCTATCTGAAACTGTTCGATACTGTTCCAGGAGAAGCGCCTGTCCTCTGAAATCTCTGGCGATGCCACTCGAAACCGTATGTGTTCGACGAAACTAAGTGGTCCACCTTGTGAGAGAGGAAACTCCAAATGGGAAATTTAGTTCCATTTTAAACTAATTGTTCTCTCTGAAACTAAGTGTTCGATACTGTGCCAGAGGAAGCGCCTGTTCTCTGAAATCTGTGGCGATGCTACTCGAAACCGAATGTGTTCCACGAAACTAAGTGGCCGCCTTGTGAGAGAGGAAACTCCAAATGCGAAACATAGTTCCATTTTAAACTAATTGTTCTATCTGAAACTAAGTGTTCGATACTGTGCCAGGAGAAGCGGCTGTTCTCTGAAATCTGTGGCGATGCCACTCAAAACCGTATGTGTTCGACGAAACTAAGTTGTTGATCTTGTGAGAGAGGATACTCCAGATGCGAAACATAGCTCCATTTTAAACTAATTATTCTATCTGAAACTAAGTGTTCGATACCCTGCCAGGAAAAAGGCCTGTTCTCTGAAAACTGTGGCGATTCTACTCGAAGCCGTATGTGTTCGACGAAACTAAGTGGTCGATAATGTGCCTCCACTCGAAACCGTATGTGTTCGACGAAAGTAAGTGGTCGTCTTGTGACAGAGGAAACTCCAGATGCGAAACTTAGTTCCATTTTAAACTAATTGTTCTATCTGATACTATGTGTTCGATATTGTTCCAGGAGAAGCGCCTGTTCTCTGAAATCTGTGGCGATGCCACTCGAAACGGTATGAGTTCGACGAAACTAAGTGGTCGACTTTGTGAGAGAGGAAACTCCAAATGCGAAACATAGTTCCATTTAAAACTAATTGTTCTATCTGATGCTAAGGGTTCCATGCTGTGCCAGGAGAAGCGCCTGTTCTCTGACATCTGTGGCGATACTACTCGAAACCGTATGTGTTCGACGAAACTAAGTGGTCGACCTTGTGAGGGAGGAAACTCCAGATGCGAAACTTAGTTCCATTTTAGACTAATTGTTCTATCTGAAACTAAGTGTTCGATACTGTGCCCGGAGAAGCGCCTGTTCTGTGAAATCTGTGCTGATGCTACTCGAAACCGTATGTGTTCGTCGAAACTAAGTGCTCGACCTTGTGAGAGAGGAAACTCCAGATGCGAAACTTAGTTCCATTATAAACTAATTGTTCTATCTGAAACTAAGTGTTCGAAACTGTGCCAGGAGAAGCGCCTGTTCTCTTAAATCTGTGGCGATGCCACTCGAAACCGAATGTGTTCGACGAAATTAAGTGGTCGCCTTGTGAGAGAGGACACTCCAGATGAGAAACATAGTTCCATTTTAAACTAATTGTTCTATCTGATACTAAGTGTTCGATACTGTGCCAGGAGAAGCACCTGTTCTCTGAAATCTGTGGCGATGCCACTCGAAACCGTATGTGTTCGACGAAACTAAGTGGTCGACTTTGTGAGAGAGGAAACTCCAAATGCGAAACATAGTTCCATTTCAAACTAATTGTTCTATCTGAAACTAAGTGTTCGAAACTGTGCCAGGAGAGGCGCCTGTTCTCTGAAATCTGTGGCGATGCTACTCGAAACCGTATATGTTCGACGAAACTAGGTTGTCGACCTTGTGAGAGAGGAAACTCCAGATGCGAAACTTAGTTCCATTTTACACTAATTGTTCTATCTGAAACTAAGTGCTCGTTACTGTGCCAGGAGAAGCGCCTGTTCTCTGAAACCTGTGGCGATGCTACTCGAAACCGTATATGTTCGACGAAACTAGGTGGTCGACCTTGTGAGAGAGGAAACTCCAGATGCGAAACTTATTTCCATTTTAAACTAATTGTTCTCTCTGAAACTAAGTGTTCGATACTGTGCCAGGAGAAGCGCCTGTTCTCTGAAATCTGTGGCGATTCCACTCGAAACAGTATGTGTTCACCGAAACTAAGTGGTCGACCTTTTGAGAGAGGAAAGTCCAGATGCGAAACTTAGTTCCATTTTAAACTAATTGTTCTATCTGAAACTAAGTGTTCGATACTGTGCCAGGAGAAGCGCCTGTTCTCTGAAATCTGTGGCGATGCCACTCGAAACCGTATGTGTTCGACGATACTAAGTGGCCGACCTTCTGAGTGAGGAAACTCCAGATGCGAAACTTAGTTCCATTTTAAAATAATTGTTCTATCTGAAAGTGTTCGATACTGTTCCAGGAGAAGCGCCTGTTCTCTGAAATCTCTGGCGATGCCACTCGAAACCGTATGTGTTCGACGAAATTAAGTCGTCGACCTTGTGCGAAAGGAAACTCCAGATGCGAAACATTGTTCCATTTTAAACTAATTGATCTGTCTGAAACTAAGGGTTCGATACTGTGCCAGGAGAAGCGCCAGTTCTCTGAAATCAGTGGCGATGCTACTCGAAACCGTATGTGTTCGACGAAACTAAGTGGTCCACCTTGTGAGAGAGGAAGCTCCAGATGCGAAGCTTATTTCCATTTTAAAGTAATTGTTCTATCTGATACTAAGTATTCGATACTGTGCCTGTAGAAGCGCCTGTTCTCTGAAACCTGTGGCGTTGCTACTCGAAACCGTATGTGTTCGACGAAACTAAGTGGTCGACCTTCTGAGAGAGGAAACTCCGGATGCGAAACTTAGTTCCATTTTAAACTAAGTGTTCTATCTGATACTAAGTGTTCGATACTGTGCCAGGAGAAACGCCAGTTCTCTGAAACCTGTGGCGATGCCACTCGAAATCGTATGTGTTTGACGAAACTAAGTTGTCGACCTTGTGGGACAGGAAACTCCAGATGCGAAACTTAGTTCTATTTTAAACAAATTGTTCTATCTGAAACTAAGTGTTCGATACTGTGCCAGGAGAAGCGCCTGTTCTCTGAAATCTGTGGCGATGCCACTCGAAGCCGTATGTGTTGGACGACACTAAGTGGTCGACATTGTGGGAGAGGAAACTCCAGATGCGAAACGTAGTTCCATTTTAAACTAATTGTTCTATCTGAAACTATGTGTCCGATACTGTGCCAGGAGAAGGGCCTGTTCTCTGAAATCTGTGGCGATGCCACTCGAAACCGTATGTGTTCGACGAAACTAAGTGGTCGACCTTGTGAGGGAGGAAACTCCAGACGCGAAACTTAGTTCCATTTTAAACTAATTGTTCTATCTGAAACTATGTGTTCGATACTGTGCCAGGAGAAGCGCCTGTTCCCTGAAATGTGTGGCGATGCCGCTCGAAACCGTATGTGTTCGACGAAACGAAGTGTTTGACCTTGTGAGAGAGGAAACTCCGGATGCGAAACATAGTTCCATTTAAAACTAATTGTTCTATCTGGAACTAAGTGTTCGATAGTGTGCCACGATAAACGCCTGTTCTCTGAAATCTGTGGCGATGCCACTGGAAACCGTATCTGTTCGAAGAAACGAAGTTGTCGACCTTGTGAGAGAGGAAACTCCAGATGCGAAACTTCCCTCCATTTAAAACTAATTGTTCCATCTGGAACTAAGTGTTCGATATGTGCCACGATAAACGCCTGTTCTCTGAAATCTGTGGCGATGCTACTCGAAACAGTATGAGTTTGACGAAACTAAGTGGTCCACCTTGTGAAAGAGGAAACTCCAAATGCGAAACATAGTTCCATTTTAAACAAATTGTTCTCTCTAAAACTAAGTGTTCGATACTGTGCCAGGAGAAGCGCCTGAACTCTGAAATCTGTGGCGATGCCACTCGAAGCCGTATGTGTTCGACGAAACTAAGTCGTCGATCTTGTGAGAGAGGAAACTCCAGATTTGAAGCTTAGTTCCATTTTAAACTAATTTTTCTATCTGAAGCTGAGTGTTCGATACTGTGCCAGGAGAAGCGCCTGTTCTCTGAAATGTGTGGCGATGCCACTCGATACCGTATGTGTTCGACGAAACTAAGTGGTCGACCTTGTGAGAGAGGAAACTCCAGATGCGAAACTTAGTTCCATTTTAAACTAATTGTTCTATCTGAAACTAAGTGTTCGATACTGTGCCAGGAGTAGCGCCTGTTCTCTGAAATCTGTGGCGATGCCACTCGAAACCGTATGTGTTCGACGAAATTAAGTCGTCGATCTTGTGAGAGAGGAATCTCGAGTTGCGAAACATAGTTCCATTTTAAACAAATTGGTCTACCTGAAACTAAGTGTTCGCTACTGTGCCAGAAGAAGCGCCTGTTCTCTGAAATCTGTGGCGATACCACTCGAAACCGTATGTGTCGACGAAACAAAGTGGTCGACCTTGTGAGAGAGGAAACTCCAGATGCGAAGCTTTGTTCCATTTAAAACTAATTGTTCTATCTGATACTAATTGTTCGATACTGTGCCAGGAGAAGCGCCTGTTCTCCAAAAGCTGTGGCGATGCCACTCAAAACCATATGTGTTCGACGAACCTAAGTGGTCGACCTTGTGAGAGGGGAAACGCCAAATTGCGAAACTTAGTTCATTTTAAACTAATAATCGTATCTGACACTGAGTGTTCGATACTGTGCCAGGAGAGGCGCCTTTTCTCTGAAATGTTTGGCGATACTACTCGAAACTGTATGTGTTCGACGAAACTAAGTGGTCGACCTTCTGAGAGAGGAAACTCCGGATGCGAAACTTAGTTCCATTTTAAACCAAATGTTCCATCTGAAACTAAGTGTTCGATACTGTGCCAGCAGAAGCGCCTGTTCTCTGAAATCGGTGGCGATGCTATTCGAAACCGTATGTGTTCGACGAAACGAAGTAGTCGACCTTGTGAGAGAGGAAACTCCAGAAGCGAAATTTAGTTCCATTTTAATCTTATTGTTCTATCTGAAACTAAGTGTTCGATACTGTGCCAGGAGAAGCGCCTGTTGACTGAAATCTGTGGCGATGCCACTCGAATCCGTATGTGTTCGACGAAACTGAGTGGTCGACCTTGTGAGAGAGGAAACTCCTGATGCGAAACATAGTTCCACTTTAAACCAAATGTTCCATCTGAAACTAAGTGTTCGATACTGTGCCAGGAGAAGCCCCTGTTCTCTGAAATCTGTGGCGATGCCACACGAAACCCTATGTGTTCGACGAAACTAAGTGGTCGACCTTGTGAGAGAGAAAACTCCAGATGCGAAACATAGTTACATTTTAAACTAATTGTTCTGTCTGAAATAAGTGTTCGCTAGTGTGCCGGGAGAATTGCCCGTTCTCTGAAATCTGTGGCGATGCCACTCGAAACCGTATGTGTTCGACGAAACTAAGTGGTCGACCTTCTGAGAGAGGAGACTCCGGATGCGAAACTTAGTTCCATTTTAAACTAATTGTTCCATGTGAAACTAAGTGTTCGATACTGTGCCAGGAGAAGCGCCAGTTCTCTGATATCTGTGGCGACGCCACTCCAAACCGTATGTGATCGACGAAACTAAGTGGCCGACCTTGTGAGAGAGGAAACTCCAGATGCGAAACTTAGTTCCATTTTAAACCAAATGATCCATCCGAAACTAAGTGTTCGATACTGTGCCAAGAGAAGCCCCTGTTCTCTGAAATCTGTGGCGATGCCACTCGAAACCGTATGTGTTCGACGAAACTAAGTGGTTGACCTTGTGAGAGAGGATACTCCAGATGCGAAACATAGTTCCATTTTTAACTAATTGTTCTGTCTGACATAAGTGTTCGATACTGTGCCAGGAGAAGCGCCTGTTCTCTGAAATCTGTGGCGATGCCACTCGAAACCATATGTGTTCGACGAACCTAAGTGGTCGACCTTCTGAGAGGGGAAACTCCAAATGCGAAGCTTTGTTCCATTTAAAACTAATTGTTCTATCTGATACTGGGTGTTCGATAATGTGCCAGGAGAAGCGCCTGTTATCTGAAAACTGTTGCGATGCCACTCGAAACCGTCTGTGTTCGACGAAACTAAGTGGTCGACCTTGTGAGAGAGGAAACTCCAGATGCGAAACATAGTTACATTTTAAAGTAATTGTTCTGTCTGAAATAAGTGTTCGCTAGTGTGCCAGGAGAATTGCCCGTTCTCTGAAATCTGTGGCGATACCACTCGAAACCGTATGTGTCGACGAAACAAAGTGGTCGACCTTGTGAGAGAGGAAACTCCAGATGCGAAGCTTTGTTCCATTTAAAACTAATTGTTCTATCTGATACTAATTGTTCGATACTGTGCCAGGAGAAGCGCCTGTTCTCCAAAAGCTGTGGCGATGCCACTCAAAACCATATGTGTTCGACGAACCTAAGTGGTCGACCTTGTGAGAGGGGAAACGCCAAATTGCGAAACTTAGTTCATTTTAAACTAATAATCGTATCTGACACTGAGTGTTCGATACTGTGCCAGGAGAGGCGCCTTTTCTCTGAAATGTTTGGCGATACTACTCGAAACTGTATGTGTTCGACGAAACTAAGTGGTCGACCTTCTGAGAGAGGAAACTCCGGATGCGAAACTTAGTTCCATTTTAAACCAAATGTTCCATCTGAAACTAAGTGTTCGATACTGTGCCAGCAGAAGCGCCTGTTCTCTGAAATCGGTGGCGATGCTATTCGAAACCGTATGTGTTCGACGAAACGAAGTAGTCGACCTTGTGAGAGAGGAAACTCCAGAAGCGAAATTTAGTTCCATTTTAATCTTATTGTTCTATCTGAAACTAAGTGTTCGATACTGTGCCAGGAGAAGCGCCTGTTGACTGAAATCTGTGGCGATGCCACTCGAATCCGTATGTGTTCGACGAAACTGAGTGGTCGACCTTGTGAGAGAGGAAACTCCTGATGCGAAACATAGTTCCACTTTAAACCAAATGTTCCATCTGAAACTAAGTGTTCGATACTGTGCCAGGAGAAGCCCCTGTTCTCTGAAATCTGTGGCGAAGCCACACGAAACCCTATGTGTTCGACGAAACTAAGTGGTCGACCTTGTGAGAGAGGAAACTCCAGATGCGAAACATAGTTTTATTTTAAACTAATTGTTCTGTCTGAAATAAGTGTTCGCTAGTGTGCCGGGAGAATTGCCCGTTCTCTGAAATCTGTGGCGATGCCACTCGAAACCGTATGTGTTCGACGAAACTAAGTGGTCGACCTTCTGAGAGAGGAGACTCCGGATGCGAAACGTAGTTCCATTTTAAACTAATTGTTCCATCTGAAACTAAGTGTTCGATACTGTGCCAGGAGAAGCGCCAGTTCTCTGATATCTGTGGCGACGCCACTCCAAACCGTATGTGATCGACGAAACTAAGTGGCCGACCTTGTGAGAGAGGAAACTCCAGATGCGAAACTTAGTTCCATTTTAAACCAAATGATCCATCCGAAACTAAGTGTTCGATACTGTGCCAAGAGAAGCCCCTGTTCTCTGAAATCTGTGGCGATGCCACTCGAAACCGTATGTGTTCGACGAAACTAAGTGGTTGACCTTGTGAGAGAGGATATTCCAGATGCGAAACATAGTTCCATTTTTAACTAATTGTTCTGTCTGACATAAGTGTTCGATACTGTGCCAGGAGAAGCGCCTGTTCTCTGAAATCTGTGGCGATGCCACTCGAAACCATATGTGTTCGACGAACCTAAGTGGTCGACCTTCTGAGAGGGGAAACTCCAAATGCGAAGCTTTGTTCCATTTAAAACTAATTGTTCTATCTGATACTGGGTGTTCGATAATGTGCCAGGAGAAGCGCCTGTTCTCTGAAAACTGTTGCGATGCCACTCGAAACCGTCTGTGTTCGACGAAACTAAGTGGTCGACCTTGTGAGAGAGGAAACTCCAGATGCGAAACATAGTTACATTTTAAAGTAATTGTTCTGTCTGAAATAAGTGTTCGCTAGTGTGCCAGGAGAATTGCCCGTTCTCTGAAATCTGTGGCGATGCCACTCGAAACCGTATGTGTTCGATGAAACTAAGTGGTCGACCTTCTGAGAGAGGAGACTCCGGATGCGAAACTTAGTTCCATTTTAAACTAATTGTTCCATCTGAAACTAAGTGTTCGATACTGTGCCAGGAGAAGCGCCAGTTCTCTGATATCTGTGGCGACGCCACTCCAAATCGTATGTGATCGACGAAACTAAGTGGCCGACATTGTGAGAGAGGAAACTCCAGATGCGAAACTTAGTTCCATTTTAAACCAAATGTTCCATCCGAAACTAAGTGTTCGATACTGTGCCAGGAGAAGCCCCTGTTCTCTGAAATCTGTGGCGATGCCACTCGAAACCGTATGTGTTCGACGAAACTAAGTGGTTGACCTTGTGAGAGAGGATACTCCAGATGCGAAACATAGTTCCATTTTAAACTAATTGTTCTGTCTGACATAAGTGTTCGATACTGTGCCAGGAGAAGCGCCTGTTCTCTGAAATCTGTGGCGATGCCACTCGAAACCATATGTGTTCGACGAACCTAAGTGGTCGACCTTCTGAGAGGGGAAACTCCAAATGCGAAGCTTTGTTCCATTTAAAACTAATTGTTCTATCTGATACTGGGTGTTCGATAATGTGCCAGGAGAAGCGCCTGTTATCTGAAAACTGTTGCGATGCCACTCGAAACCGTCTGTGTTTGACGAAACTAAGTGGTCGACCTTGTGAGAGAGGAAACTCCAGATGCGAAGCTTTGTTCCATTTAAAACTAATTGTTCTATCTGATACTAATTGTTCGATACTGTGCCAGGAGAAGCGCCTGTTCTCCGAAAGCTGTGGCGATGCCACTCGAAACCATATGTGTTCGACGAACCTAAGTGGTCGACCTTGTGAGAGGGGAAACTCCAAATGCGAAACATAGTTCCATTTTAAACTAATTGTTCTGTCTAACATAAGTGTTCGATACTGTGCCAGGAGAAGCGCCTGTTCTCTGAAATGTGTGGCGATACCACTCGAAACCGTATGTGTCGACGAAACTAAGTGGTCGACCTTGTGAGAGAGGAAACTCCAGATGCGAAGCTTTGTTCCATTTAAAACTAATTGTTCTATCTGATACTAATTGTTCGATACTGTGCCAGGAGAAGCGCCTGTTCTCCGAAAGCTGTGGCGATGCCACTCAAAACCATATGTGTTCGACGAACCTAAGTGGTCGACCTTGTGAGAGGGGAAACGCCAAATTGCGAAACTTAGTTCATTTTAAACTAATAATCGTATCTGACACTGAGTGTTCGATACTGTGCCAGGAGAAGCGCCTGTTCTCTGAAATGTGTGGCGATGCCACTCGAAACCGTATGTGTTCGACGAAACTAAGTGGTCGACCTTGTGAGAGAGGATTCACCAGATACGGAAAATAGTTCCAGTTTAAACTAATTGTTCTATCTCAAACTAAGTGTTCGATACTGTGCCAGGAGAAGTGCCTGATATCTGAAATCTTTGGCGATGCCACTCGAAACCGTATGTGTTCGACGAAACTAAGTGGTCGCCTTGTGAGGGAAGAAACTCCAAATGCGAAACTTAGTACCATTTAAAACTAATTGTTCTATCTGAAACTAAGTGTTCGATACTGTGCCAGGAGAAGCGCCTGTTCTCTGAAATCTGTGGCGATGCCACTCGAAACTGTATGCGTTCGACGAAACTAAGTGGTCGACCTTGTGAGAGAGGAATCTCCAGATGCGAACCTTATTTCCATTTCAAAATAATTGTTCTATCGGAAACTAAGTGTTCGATACAGTGCCAGGAGAAGCGCCTGTTCTCTGAAATCCTAGGCGATGCCACTCGAAACCATATGTGTTCGACGAAACTAAGTGGTCGCCTTGTGAGGGAAGAAACTCCAAATGCGAAACTTAGTACCATTTTAAACTAATTGTTCTATCTGAAACTAAGTGTTCGATACTGTGCCAGGAGAAGCGCCTGTTCTCTGAAATCTGTGGCGATGCTACTCGAAACCGTATGTGTTCGACGAAACTAAGAAGTCGACCTTGTGAGAGAGGAATCTCCAGATTCGAAACTTATTTCCATTTTAAACTAATAGTTCTATCTGAAACTAAGTGTTCGACACTGTGCCAGGAGAAGCGCCTGTTCTCTGAAATCTGTGGCAATACCACTCGAAACCGTATGTGTTCGACGAAATTAAGTGGCCGACCTTGTGAGAGAGGAAACTCCAGATGCGAAACATAGTTCCATTTCAAACTAAGTGTTCTATCTGAAACTAAGTGTTCGATACTGTGCCAGGAGAAACTCACGTTCTGCGAAATCTGTGGCGATACTACTCGAAACCGTATGTGTTCGACGAAACTAAGTGGTCGAACTTGTGAGAGATGAAACTCCAAATGCGAAACTTAGTTCTATTTTAAACTAATTTTTCTATCTGAAACTAAGTGTTCGATACTGTGCCAGGAGAAGCGCCTGTTCTCTGAAATCTGTGGCGATGCTACTTGAAACCGTATGTGTTCGACGAAACTAAGTGGCCCACCTTGTGAGAGAGGAAACACCAGATGCGAAATTTAGATCCATTTTAAACTAATTGTTCTATCTGAAAGTAAGTGTTCGATAATGTGCCAGGAGAAGCGTCTGTTCTCTGAAATCTGTGGCGATACTACTCGAAACTGTATGTGTTCGACGAAACTAAGTGGTCGAACTTGTGGGAGAGGAAACTCCAAATGCGAAACTTAGTTCCATTTTAAACTAATTGTTCTACCCGAAACTTAGTGTTCGATAATGTGCCTGGAGAAACTCCCGTTCTGCGAAATCTGTGGCGATACCGCTCGAAACCGTATGTGTTCGACGAAACTAAGTCGTCGACCTTGTGAGAGAGGAAACTCCAGAGGCGAATATTTGTTCCATTTTAAACTAATTGTTCTATCTGAAACTAAGTGTTCGACACTGTGCCAGGAGAAGGGCCTGTTCCCTGAAACCTGTGGCGATGCTACTCGAAACAGAGTGTGTTCGACGAAACAAAGTGGTCGAACTTGTGGGAGAGGAAACTCCAGATGCGAAACTTAGTTCCATTTTAAACTAATTGTTCTACCTGAAACTTAGTGTTCGAGAATGTGCCAGGAGAAGCGTCTGTTCTCTGAAATCGGTGGTGATGCTACTCGAAACCGTCTGTGTTCGACGAAACTAAGTGGTCGAACTTGTGAGAGAGGAATCTACAAATGCGAAACTTAGTTCCATTTTAAACTAATTGTTCTATCTGAAACTAAGTAATCGATATTGTGCCAGGAGAAGCGCTTGTTCTCTGAAATCTGTGGCGATGCTACTCGAAACCGTATGTGTTCGACAAAACTAAGTGGTCGACCTTGTGGGAGAGGAAACTCCAGATGCGAAACTTAGTTCCATTTTAAACTGATTGTTCTATCTGAAACTAAGTGGTCGATACTGTGCCAGGAGAAGCGCCTGTTCTCTGAAATCTGTGGCGATGCCACTCGAAACCGTATGTGTTCGACGAAACTAAGTGGCCGACCTTGTGAGAGAGGAAACTCCAGATGCGAAACTTAGTTCCATTTTAAACTAATTGTTCTATCTGAAACTAAGTGTTCGATACTGTGCCAGGAGAAGCGCCTGTTCTCTGAAATCTGTCGCGATGCTACTCGAAAGCGTATGTGTTCGGCGAAACTAATTGGTCGACCTTTTGAGAGACGAAATTCTAAATTGCAAAATTTAGTTCCATTTTAAACTAATAATCCTATCTGACACTAAATGTTCGATACTGTGCCAGGAGAAGCGCCTGTTCTCTGAAATGTGTGGCGATGCCACTCGAAACCGTATGTGTTCGACGAAACTAAGTGGTCGACCTTGTGAGAGAGGATTCACCAGATGCGGAACATAGTTCCATTTTAAACTAATTGTTCTATCTGAAACTAAGTGTTCGATACTGTGCCAGGAGAAGCGCCTGATCTCTGAAATCTGTGGCGATGCCACTCGAAACCGTATGTGTTCGACGAAACTAAGTGGTCGCCTTGTGATGGAAGAAACTCCAAATGCGAAACTTAGTACCATTTTAAACTAATTGTTCTATCTGAAACTAAGTGTTCGATACTGTGCCAGGAGAAGCGCCTGTTCTCTGAAATCTGTGGCGATGCCACTCCAAACCGTATGTGTTCGACGAAACAAAGTTGCCGACCTTGTGAGAGAGGAAACTCCAGATGCGAAACATAGTTCCATTTTAAACTAATTGTTCTCTCTAAAACTAAGTGTTCGATACTGTGCCAGGAGAAGCGCCGTTCTGCGAAATCTGTGGCGATACCACACGAAACCGTATGTGTTCGACGAAACAAAGTGGTCGATCTTGTGACAGAGGAAACTCCAGAAGCGAAACTTAGTTCCATTTTAATCTTATTTTCTATCTGAAACTAAGTGTTCCATAATGTGCCAGGAGAAGCGCCTGCTCTCTGAAATCTGTGCCGATGCCACTCGAAACCGTATGTGTTCGACGAAACTAAGTGGTTGAACTTGTGAGAGAGGATACTCCAGATGCGAAGAATATTTCCATTTTAAGCTAATTGTTCTATCTGAAACTAAGTGTTCGATACTGTGCCAGGAGAAGCGTCTGTTCTCTGAACTGTGTGGCGATGACGCTCGAACCCGTATGTGTTCGACGAAACTGAGTGGTTGAACTTGTGAGAGAGGATACTCCAGATGCGAAACATAGTTCCATTTTAAACTAATTGTTCTGTCTGAAATAAGTGTTCGATACTGTGCCAGGAGAAGCGCCTGATCTCTGAAATCTGTGGCGATGCCACTCGAAACCGTATGTGTTCGACGAAACTAAGTGGTCGCCTTGTGATGGAAGAAACTCCAAATGCGAAACTTAGTACCATTTTAAACTAATTGTTCTATCTGAAACTAAGTGTTCGATACTGTGCCAGGAGAAGCGCCTGTTCTCTGAAATCTGTGGCGATGCCACTCCAAACCGTATGTGTTCGACGAAACTAAGTAGTCGACCTTGTGAGAGAGGAAACTCCAGATGCGAAACTTAGTTCTATTTTAAACTGATTGTTCTATCTGAGACTAAGTGTTCGATACTGTGCCAGGAGAAGCGCCTGTTCTCTGAAATCTGTGGCAATGCTACTCGAAACCGTATGTGTTCGAGGAAACTAAGTGGCCCACCTTGTGAGAGAGGATACTCCAGATGCGAAACATAGTTCCATTTTAAACTAATTGTTCTGTCTGACATAAGTGTTCGACACTGTGCCAGGAGTAGCGCCTGGTCTCTGAAATGTGTGGCGATACCACTCGAAACCGTATGTGTCGACGAAACTAAGTGGTCGACCTTGTGAAAGAGGAAACTCCAAATGCGAAACCTAGTTCCATTTTAAACAAATTTTTCTATCTGAGACTAAGTGTTCGATACTGTGCCAGGAGAAGCGCCTGTTCTCTGAGATCAGTGGCGATGCTACTCCAAACCGTATGTGTTCGACGAAACTAAGTGGTCGACCTTGTGAGAGAGGAAACTCCAGATGCGAAGCCTAGTTCCATTTTAAACTAATTGTTCTATCTGAAACTAAGTGTTCGAAAATGTGCCAGGAGAAGCGCCTTTTCTCTGAAATCTGTGGCGATGCTACTCGAAACCGTATGTGTTCGACGAAACTAAGTGGCCGGCCTTATGAGAGTGGAAACTTCAGATGCGAAACTTAGTTCCATTTCAAACCGAATGTTCCATGTGAAACTAAGTGTTCGATACTGTGCCAGGAGAAGTGCCTGTCCTCTGAAATCTGTGGCGATGCTACTCGAAACCGTATGTGTTCGACGAATCTAAATGGTCGACCTTGTGAGAGGGGAATCTCCAGATGCGGAGCACAGTTCCATTTTAACCTAATTGTTCTATCTGAAACTAAGTCTTCGATAATGAGCTGGGAGAAGCGCCTGCTCCCTGAAATGTGTGGCGATGCCACTCGAAACCGTATGCGTTCGGCGAAACTAAGTGGTCGAACTTGCGAGAGAGGAAACTCCAGATGCGAAACATAGTTCAATTTTAAACTAAATGTTCCATCTGAAACTAAGTGCTCGATACTGTGCCAGGAGAAGCGCCTGTTCTCTGAAATCGGTGGCGATGCCACTCGAAACTGTATGTGTTCGACGAAACTAAGTGGCCGACTTTGTGAGAGAGGAAACTTCATATGCGAAACTTAGTTCCATTTTAAATTAATTGTTCTATCTGAAACTAAGTGTTCCATACTGTGCCAGGAGAAGCGCCCGTTCTGTGAAACCTGTGGCGATACCACTCGAAATGTATGTGTTCGGCGAAACTGAGTTGTCGACCTTGTGAGAGAGGAAACTCCAGATGCGAAACATAGTTCAATTTTAAACTAAATGTTCCATCTGAAACTAAGTGTTCGATACTGTGCCAGGAGAAGAGCCTGTTCTCTGAAATGTGTGGCGATGCTACTCGAAACCGTATGTGTTCGACGAAACTAAGTGGTCGACCTTGTGAGAGAGGAAACTCCAGATGCGAAACTTAATTCCATTTTAAACTAATTGTTCTATCTGAAACTAAGTGTTCGATACTGTGCCAGGAGAAGCGCCTGTTCTCGGAAGTCTGTCGCGATGCTACTCGAAAGCGTATATGTTCGGCGAAACTAATTGGTCGACCTTTTGAGAGACGAAATTCTAAATTGCAAAATTTAGTTCCATTTTAAACTAATAATCCTATCTGAAACTAAGTGTTCGATACTGTGCCAGGAGAAGCGCCTGTTCTCTGAAATCTGTGGCGATGCCACTCGAAACCGTATGCGTTCGGCGAAACTAAGTGGTCGACCTTGTGAGAGAGGAAACTCCAGATGCGAAACATAGTTCCATTTTAAACTAATTGTTCTATCTGAAACTAAGTGTTCGATACTGTGCCAGGAGAAGCGCCTGTTCTCTGAAATCTGTGGCGACGCCACTCGAAACCGTATGAACTCGACGAAACTAAGTGGTCGACCTTGTGAGAGAGGAAACTTCAGATCCGGAACTTAGTTCCATTTTAAACTAATTGTTCTATCTGAAACTAAGTGTTCGATACTGTGCCAGGAGAAGCGCCTGTTCCCTGAAATCTGTGGCGATGCTACTCGAAACGGTATGTGTTCGACGAAGCTGAGTGGTCGACCTTGTGAGAGAGGAAACTCAAGACGCGAAAACTAGTGCCATTTTAAACTAATTGTTCTATCTGCAACTAAGTGTTCGATACTGTGCCAGCAGAAACGCCTGTCCTCTTAAATCTGTGGCGATGCCACTCGAAACCGTATGCGTTCGGCGAAACTAAGTGGGCGAACTTGCGAGAGAGGAAACTCCAGATGCGATACATAGTTCAATTTTAAACTAAATGTTCCATCTGAAACTAAGTGTTCGATACTGTGCCAGGAGAAGCGCCTGTTCTCTGAAATCGGTGGCGATGCCACTCGAAACTGTATGTGTTCGACGAAACTAAGTGGCCGACTTTGTGAGAGAGGAAACTTCATATGCGAAACTTAGTTCCATTTTAAATTAATTGTTCTATCTGAAACTAAGTGTTCCATACTGTGCCAGGAGAAGCGCCCGTTCTGTGAAACCTGTGGCGATACCACTCGAAATGTATGTGTTCGGCGAAACTGAGTGGTCGACCTTGTGAGAGAGGAAACACCAGATGCGAAACATAGTTCAATTTTAAACTAAATGTTCTATCTGATACTAAGTGTTCGATACTGTGCCAGGAGAAGCGCCTGATCTCTGAAATCTGTGGCGATGCCACTCGAAACCGTATGTGTTCGACGAAACTAAGTGGTCGCCTTGTGATGGAAGAAACTCCAAATGCGAAACTTAGTACCATTTTAAACTAATTGTTCTATCTGAAACTAAGTGTTCGATACTGTGCCAGGAGAAGCGCCTGTTCTCTGAAATCTGTGGCGATGCCACTCCAAACCGTATGTGTTCGACGAAACTAAGTAGTCGACCTTGTGAGAGAGGAAACTCCAGAGGCGAATATTTGTTCCATTTTAAACTAATTGTTCTATCTGAAACTAAGTGTTCGACACTGTGCCAGGAGAAGGGCCTGTTCCCTGAAACCTGTGGCGATGCTACTCGAAACAGAGTGTGTTCGACGAAACAAAGTGGTCGAACTTGTGGGAGAGGAAACTCCAGATGCGAAACTTAGTTCCATTTTAAACTAATTGTTCTACCTGAAACTTAGTGTTCGATAATGTGCCAGGAGAAGCGTCTGTTCTCTGAAATCGGTGGTGATGCTACTCGAAACCGTCTGTGTTCGACGAAACTAAGTGGTCGAACTTGTGAGAGAGGAATCTACAAATGCGAAACTTAGTTCCATTTTAAATTAATTTTTCTATCTGAAACTAAGTGTTCGATACTGTGCCAGGAGAAGCGCCTGTTCTCTGAAATCTGTGGCGATGCTACTCGAACCCGTATGTGTTCGACGTAACTAAGTGGCCGACCTTGTGAGAGAGGAAACTCCAGATGCGAAACTTAGTTCCATTTTAAACTAATTGTTCTATCTGAAACTAAGTGATCGATATTGTGCCAGGAGAAGCGCTTGTTCTCTGAAATCTGTGGCGATGCTACTCGAAACCGTATGTGTTCGACAAAACTAAGTGGTCGACCTTGTGGGAGAGGAAACTCCAGATGCGAAACTTAGTTCCATTTTAAACTGATTGTTCTATCTGAAACTAAGTGGTCGATACTGTGCCAGGAGAAGCGCCTGTTCTCTGAAATCTGTGGCGATGCCACTCGAAACCGTATGTGTTCGACGAAACTAAGTGGCCGACCTTGTGAGAGAGGAAACTCCAGATGCGAAACTTAGTTCCATTTTAAACTAATTGTTCTATCTGAAACTAAGTGTTCGATACTGTGCCAGGAGAAGCGCCTGTTCTCTGAAATCTGTCGCGATGCTACTCGAAAGCGTATGTGTTCGGCGAAACTAATTGGTCGACCTTTTGAGAGACGAAATTCTAAATTGCAAAATTTAGTTCCATTTTAAACTAATAATCCTATCTGACACTAAATGTTCGATACTGTGCCAGGAGAAGCGCCTGTTCTCTGAAATGTGTGGCGATGCCACTCGAAACCGTATGTGTTCGACGAAACTAAGTGGTCGACCTTGTGAGAGAGGATTCACCAGATGCGGAACATAGTTCCATTTTAAACTAATTGTTCTATCTGAAATTAAGTGTTCGATACTGTGCCAGGAGAAGCGCCTGATCTCTGAAATCTGTGGCGATGCCACTCGAAACCGTATGTGTTCGACGAAACTAAGTGGTCGCCTTGTGATGGAAGAAACTCCAAATGCGAAACTTAGTACCATTTTAAACTAATTGTTCTATCTGAAACTAAGTGTTCGATACTGTGCCAGGAGAAGCGCCTGTTCTCTGAAATCTGTGGCGATGCCACTCCAAACCGTATGTGTTCGACGAAACAAAGTTGCCGACCTTGTGAGAGAGGAAACTCCAGATGCGAAACATAGTTCCATTTTAAACTAATTGTTCTCTCTAAAACTAAGTGTTCGATACTGTGCCAGGAGAAGCGCCGTTCTGCGAAATCTGTGGCGATACCACACGAAACCGTATGTGTTCGACGAAACAAAGTGGTCGATCTTGTGACAGAGGAAACTCCAGAAGCGAAACTTAGTTCCATTTTAATCTTATTTTCTATCTGAAACTAAGTGTTCCATAATGTGCCAGGAGAAGCGCCTGCTCTCTGAAATCTGTGCCGATGCCACTCGAAACCGTATGTGTTCGACGAAACTAAGTGGTTGAACTTGTGAGAGAGGATACTCCAGATGCGAAGAATATTTCCATTTTAAGCTAATTGTTCTATCTGAAACTAAGTGTTCGATACTATGCCAGGAGAAGCGTCTGTTCTCTGAACTGTGTGGCGATGACGCTCGAACCCGTATGTGTTCGACGAAACTGAGTGGTTGAACTTGTGAGAGAGGATACTCCAGATGCGAAACATAGTTCCATTTTAAACTAATTGTTCTGTCTGAAATAAGTGTTCGATACTGTGCCAGGAGAAGCGCCTGATCTCTGAAATCTGTGGCGATGCCACTCCAAACCGTATGTGTTCGACGAAACTAAGTAGTCGACCTTGTGAGAGAGGAAACTCCAGATGCGAAACTTAGTTCTATTTTAAACTGATTGTTCTATCTGAGACTAAGTGTTCGATACTGTGCCAGGAGAAGCGCCTGTTCTCTGAAATCTGTGGCAATGCTACTCGAAACCGTATGTGTTCGAGGAAACTAAGTGGCCCACCTTGTGAGAGAGGATACTCCAGATGCGAAACATAGTTCCATTTTAAACTAATTGTTCTGTCTGACATAAGTGTTCGATACTGTGCCAGGAGTAGCGCCTGGTCTCTGAAATGTGTGGCGATACCACTCGAAACCGTATGTGTCGACGAAACTAAGTGGTCGACCTTGTGAAAGAGGAAACTCCAAATGCGAAACCTAGTTCCATTTTAAACAAATTTTTCTATCTGAGACTAAGTGTTCGATACTGTGCCAGGAGAAGCGCCTGTTCTCTGAGATCAGTGGCGATGCTACTCCAAACCGTATGTGTTCGACGAAACTAAGTGGTCGACCTTGTGAGAGAGGAAACTCCAGATGCGAAGCCTAGTTCCATTTTAAACTAATTGTTCTATCTGAAACTAAGTGTTCGAAAATGTGCCAGGAGAAGCGCCTTTTCTCTGAAATCTGTGGCGATGCTACTCGAAACCGTATGTGTTCGACGAAACTAAGTGGCCGGCCTTATGAGAGTGGAAACTTCAGATGCGAAACTTAGTTCCATTTCAAACCGAATGTTCCATGTGAAACTAAGTGTTCGATACTGTGCCAGGAGAAGTGCCTGTCCTCTGAAATCTGTGGCGATGCTACTCGAAACCGTATGTGTTCGACGAATCTAAATGGTCGACCTTGTGAGAGGGGAATCTCCAGATGCGGAGCACAGTTCCATTTTAACCTAATTGTTCTATCTGAAACTAAGTCTTCGATAATGAGCTGGGAGAAGCGCCTGCTCCCTGAAATGTGTGGCGATGCCACTCGAAACCGTATGCGTTCGGCGAAACTAAGTGGTCGAACTTGCGAGAGAGGAAACTCCAGATGCGAAACATAGTTCAATTTTAAACTAAATGTTCCATCTGAAACTAAGTGCTCGATACTGTGCCAGGAGAAGCGCCTGTTCTCTGAAATCGGTGGCGATGCCACTCGAAACTGTATGTGTTCGACGAAACTAAGTGGCCGACTTTGTGAGAGAGGAAACTTCATATGCGAAACTTAGTTCCATTTTAAATTAATTGTTCTATCTGAAACTAAGTGTTCCATACTGTGCCAGGAGAAGCGCCCGTTCTGTGAAACCTGTGGCGATACCACTCGAAATGTATGTGTTCGGCGAAACTGAGTTGTCGACCTTGTGAGAGAGGAAACTCCAGATGCGAAACATAGTTCAATTTTAAACTAAATGTTCCATCTGAAACTAAGTGTTCGATACTGTGCCAGGAGAAGAGCCTGTTCTCTGAAATGTGTGGCGATGCTACTCGAAACCGTATGTGTTCGACGAAACTAAGTGGTCGACCTTGTGAGAGAGGAAACTCCAGATGCGAAACTTAATTCCATTTTAAACTAATTGTTCTATCTGAAACTAAGTGTTCGATACTGTGCCAGGAGAAGCGCCTGTTCTCTGAGATCAGTGGCGATGCTACTCCAAACCGTATGTGTTCGACGAAACTAAGTGGTCGACCTTGTGAGAGAGGAAACTCCAGATGCGAAGCCTAGTTCCATTTTAAACTAATTGTTCTATCTGAAACTAAGTGTTCGAAAATGTGCCAGGAGAAGCGCCTTTTCTCTGAAATCTGTGGCGATGCTACTCGAAACCGTATGTGTTCGACGAAACTAAGTGGCCGGCCTTATGAGAGTGGAAACTTCAGATGCGAAACTTAGTTCCATTTCAAACCGAATGTTCCATGTGAAACTAAGTGTTCGATACTGTGCCAGGAGAAGTGCCTGTCCTCTGAAATCTGTGGCGATGCTACTCGAAACCGTATGTGTTCGACGAATCTAAATGGTCGACCTTGTGAGAGGGGAATCTCCAGATGCGGAGCACAGTTCCATTTTAACCTAATTGTTCTATCTGAAACTAAGTCTTCGATAATGAGCTGGGAGAAGCGCCTGCTCCCTGAAATGTGTGGCGATGCCACTCGAAACCGTATGCGTTCGGCGAAACTAAGTTGTCGAACTTGCGAGAGAGGAAACTCCAGATGCGAAACATAGTTCAATTTTAAACTAAATGTTCCATCTGAAACTAAGTGCTCGATACTGTGCCAGGAGAAGCGCCTGTTCTCTGAAATCGGTGGTGATGCCACTCGAAACTGTATGTGTTCGACGAAACTAAGTGGCCGACTTTGTGAGAGAGGAAACTTCATATGCGAAACTTAGTTCCATTTTAAATTAATTGTTCTATCTGAAACTAAGTGTTCCATACTGTGCCAGGAGAAGCGCCCGTTCTGTGAAACCTGTGGCGATACCACTCGAAATGTATGTGTTCGGCGAAACTGAGTTGTCGACCTTGTGAGAGAGGAAACTCCAGATGCGAAACATAGTTCAATTTTAAACTAAATGTTCCATCTGAAACTAAGTGTTCGATACTGTGCCAGGAGAAGAGCCTGTTCTCTGAAATGTGTGGCGATGCTACTCGAAACCGTATGTGTTCGACGAAACTAAGTGGTCGACCTTGTGAGAGAGGAAACTCCAGATGCGAAACTTAATTCCATTTTAAACTAATTGTTCTATCTGAAACTAAGTGTTCGATACTGTGCCAGGAGAAGAGCCTGTTTTCTGAAATCTGTGGCGATGCCACTCGAAACCGTATGTGTTCGACGAAACTAAGTAGTCGACCTTGTGAGAGAGGAAACTCCAAATGCGAAACTTAGTTCCTATTTTAAACTAATTGTTCTATCTGAAACTAAGTGTTCGATACTGTGCCAGGAGAAGCGCCTGTTCTCGGAAGTCTGTCGCGATGCTACTCGAAAGCGTATATGTTCGGCGAAACTAATTGGTCGACCTTTTGAGAGACGAAATTCTAAATTGCAAAATTTAGTTCCATTTTAAACTAATAATCCTATCTGAAACTAAGTGTTCGATACTGTGCCAGGAGAAGCGCCTGTTCTCTGAAATCTGTGGCGATGCTACTCGAAACAATATATGTGTTAGACGAAACTAAGTGGTCGACCTTCTGAGAGAGGAAACTCCAGATGCGAAAATAAGTTCCATTTTAAACTAATTGTTCTATCTGAAACTAAGTGTTCGATACTGTGCCAGGAGAAGCGCCTGTTCCCTGAAATCTGTGGCGATGCTACTCGAAACGGTATGTGTTCGACGAAGCTGAGTGGTCGACCTTGTGAGAGAGGAAACTCAAGACGCGAAAACTAGTGCCATTTTAAACTAATTGTTCTATCTGCAACTAAGTGTTCGATACTGTGCCAGCAGAAACGCCTGTCCTCTTAAATCTGTGGCGATGCCACTCGAAACCGTATGCGTTCGGCGAAACTAAGTGGGCGAACTTGCGAGAGAGGAAACTCCAGATGCGATACATAGTTCAATTTTAAACTAAATGTTCCATCTGAAACTAAGTGTTCGTTACTGTGCCAGGAGAAGCGCCTGTTCTCTGAAATCGGTGGCGATGCCACTCGAAACTGTATGTGTTCGACGAAACTAAGTGGCCGACTTTGTGAGAGAGGAAACTTCATATGCGAAACTTAGTTCCATTTTAAATTAATTGTTCTATCTGAAACTAAGTGTTCCATACTGTGCCAGGAGAAGCGCCCGTTCTGTGAAACCTGTGGCGATACCACTCGAAATGTATGTGTTCGGCGAAACTGAGTGGTCGACCTTGTGAGAGAGGAAACACCAGATGCGAAACATAGTTCAATTTTAAACTAAATGTTCTATCTGATACTAAGTGTTCGATACTGTGCCAGGAGAAGCGCCTGTTCTCTGAAATCTGTGGCGATACCACTCGAAACCGTATGTGTTCGACGAAACTAAGTGGCCGACCTTGTGAGAGAGGAAACTCCAGATGCGAAACATAGTTGCATTTTAAACTAATTGTTCTATCTGAAACTAAGTGTTCGATACTGTGCCAGGAGAAAATCCCGTTCTGCGAAATCTGTGGCGATACTACTCGAAACCGCATGTGTTCGTCGAAACTAAGTGGTCGACCTTGTGAGAGAGGATACTCCAGATGCGAAACTTAGTTCCATTTTAAACTAATTGTTCTATCTGATACAAAGTGTTCGATACTGTGCTAGGAGAAGCGCCTGTTCTCTGAAATCAGTGGCGATGCCACTCGAAACCGTATGTGTTCGACGAAACTGAGTGGTCGCCTTGTGAAAGGGGAAACTCCAGATGCGAAACTTAGTTCCATTTAAAACTAATTGGTCCATCTGAAACTAAGTGTTCGATACTGTGCCAGGAGAAGCGCCTGTACTCTGAAATCTGTGGCGATACCACTCGAAACCGTATGTGTTCGACGAAATTAAGTGGCAGACCTTGTGAGAGAGGAAACTCCAGATGCGAAACATAGTTCCATTTTAAACTAATTTTTCTATCTGAAACTAAGTGTTCGATACTGTGCCAGGAGAAACTCCCGTTCTGCGAAATCTGTGGCGGTACTACTCGAAACTGTATGTGTTCGACGACTCTAAGTGGTCGACCTTGTGAGAGAGGACACTCCAGATGCGAAACATAGATCCATTTTAAACTAATTGTTCTATCTGATACTAAGTGTTCGATACTGTGCCATGAGAAGCGCCTGTTCTCTGAAATGTGTGGCGATGCCGCTCGAAACCGTATGTGTTCGATGAAACTAAGTGGTTGTCCTTGTGAGAGAGGATACTCCAGATGCGAAACATAGTTCCATTTTAAACTAATTGTTCTATCCGTAACTAAGTGTTCGATAATGTGCCAGGAGAAGCGCCTGTTCTCTGAAATCTGTGGCGATGCCACTCGAAACCGTATTTGTTCGACAAAACTAAGTTGTCGACCTTGTGAGAGAGGAAACTGCAGATGCGAATCGTACTTCCATTTTAAACTAATTGTTCTATCTGAAACTAAGTGTTCGATACTGTGCCAGGAGAAGCGCCTGTTCTCTGAAATCTGTGGCGATACCACTCGAAACCGTATGTGTTCGACGAAACTAAGTGGCCGACCTTGTGAGAGAGGAAACTCCAGATGCGAAACATAGTTGCATTTTAAACTAATTGTTCTATCTGAAACTAAGTGTTCGATACTGTGCCAGGAGAAACTCCCGTTCTGCGAAATCTGTGGCGATACTACTCGAAACCGCATGTGTTCGTCGAAACTAAGTGGTCGACCTTGTGAGAGAGGATACTCCAGATGCGAAACTTAGTTCCATTTTAAACTAATTGTTCTATCTGATACAAAGTGTTCGATACTGTGCTAGGAGAAGCGCCTGTTCTCTGAAATCAGTGGCGATGCCACTCGAAACCGTATGTGTTCGACGAAACTGAGTGGTCGCCTTGTGAAAGGGGAAACTCCAGATGCGAAACTTAGTTCCATTTAAAACTAATTGGTCCATCTGAAACTAAGTGTTCGATACTGTGCCAGGAGAAGCGCCTGTACTCTGAAATCTGTGGCGATACCACTCGAAACCGTATGTGTTCGACGAAATTAAGTGGCAGACCTTGTGAGAGAGGAAACTCCAGATGCGAAACATAGTTCCATTTTAAACTAATTTTTCTATCTGAAACTAAGTGTTCGATACTGTGCCAGGAGAAACTCCCGTTCTGCGAAATCTGTGGCGGTACTACTCGAAACTGTATGTGTTCGACGACTCTAAGTGGTCGACCTTGTGAGAGAGGACACTCCAGATGCGAAACATAGATCCATTTTAAACTAATTGTTCTATCTGATACTAAGTGTTCGATACTGTGCCATGAGAAGCGCCTGTTCTCTGAAATGTGTGGCGATGCCGCTCGAAACCGTATGTGTTCGATGAAACTAAGTGGTTGTCCTTGTGAGAGAGGATACTCCAGATGCGAAACATAGTTCCATTTTAAACTAATTGTTCTATCCGTAACTAAGTGTTCGATAATGTGCCAGGAGAAGCGCCTGTTCTCTGAAATCTGTGGCGATGCCACTCGAAACCGTATTTGTTCGACAAAACTAAGTTGTCGACCTTGTGAGAGAGGAAACTGCAGATGCGAATCGTACTTCCATTTTAAACTAATTGTTCTATCTGAAACTAAGTGTTCGATACTGTGCCAGGAGAAGCGCCTGTTCTCTGAAATCTGTGGCGATACCACTCGAAACCGTATGTGTTCGACGAAACTAAGTGGCCGACCTTGTGAGAGAGGAAACTCCAGATGCGAAACATAGTTGCATTTTAAACTAATTGTTCTATCTGAAACTAAGTGTTCGATACTGTGCCAGGAGAAACTCCCGTTCTGCGAAATCTGTGGCGATACTACTCGAAACCGCATGTGTTCGTCGAAACTAAGTGGTCGACCTTGTGAGAGAGGATACTCCAGATGCGAAACTTAGTTCCATTTTAAACTAATTGTTCTATCTGATACAAAGTGTTCGATACTGTGCTAGGAGAAGCGCCTGTTCTCTGAAATCAGTGGCGATGCCACTCGAAACCGTATGTGTTCGACGAAACTGAGTGGTCGCCTTGTGAAAGGGGAAACTCCAGATGCGAAACTTAGTTCCATTTAAAACTAATTGGTCCATCTGAAACTAAGTGTTCGATACTGTGCCAGGAGAAGCGCCTGTACTCTGAAATCTGTGGCGATACCACTCGAAACCGTATGTGTTCGACGAAATTAAGTGGCAGACCTTGTGAGAGAGGAAACTCCAGATGCGAAACATAGTTCCATTTTAAACTAATTTTTCTATCTGAAACTAAGTGTTCGATACTGTGCCAGGAGAAACTCCCGTTCTGCGAAATCTGTGGCGGTACTACTCGAAACTGTATGTGTTCGACGACTCTAAGTGGTCGACCTTGTGAGAGAGGACACTCCAGATGCGAAACATAGATCCATTTTAAACTAATTGTTCTATCTGATACTAAGTGTTCGATACTGTGCCATGAGAAGCGCCTGTTCTCTGAAATGTGTGGCGATGCCGCTCGAAACCGTATGTGTTCGATGAAACTCAGTGGTTGTCCTTGTGAGAGAGGATACTACAGATGCGAAACATAGTTCCATTTTAAACTAATTGTTCTATCCGTAACTAAGTGTTCGATAATGTGCCAGGAGAAGCGCCTGTTCTCTGAAATCTGTGGCGATGCCACTCGAAACCGTATTTGTTCGACAAAACTAAGTTGTCGACCTTGTGAGAGAGGAAACTGCAGATGCGAATCGTACTTCCATTTTAAACTAATTGTTCTATCTGAAACTAAGTGTTCGATACTGTGCCAGGAGAGGCGCCTGTTCTCTGAAATCTGTGGCAATAATACTCGAAACCGTATGTGTTCGACGAAACGAAGTGACCGACCTTGTGAGAGAGGAAACACCAGAGGCGAAATTTAGTTCCATTTTAAACTAATTGTCCTATCTGAAAATAAGTGTTCGATACTGTGCCAGGAGAAGTGCCCGATCTCTGAAATCTGTGGCGATACTACTCGAAACCGTATGTGTTCGACGAAACTAAGTGGTCGACCTTGTGAGAGAGGAAACTCCTGATGCGAAACTTAGTTCCATTTAAAACTAATTGGTCCATCTGAAACTAAGTGTTCGATACTGTGCCAGGAGAAGCGCCTGTTCTCTGAAATCTGTGGCGATACCACTCGAAACCGTATGTGTTCGACGAAATTAAGTGGCCGACCTTGTGAGAGAGGAAACTCCAGAGGCGAAATTTAGTTCCATTTTAAACTAATTGTCCTATCTGAAAATAAGTGTTCGATACTGTGCCAGGAGAAGTGCCCGATCTCTGAAATCTGTGGCGATACTACTCGAAACCGTATGTGTTCGACGAAATTAAGTGGCCGACCTTGTGAGAGAGGAAACTCCAGATGCGAAACATAGTTCCATTTTAAACTAATTTTTCTATCTGAAACTGAGTGTTCGATACTGTGCCAGGAGAAACTCCCGTTCTGCGAAATCTGTGGCGGTACTACTCGAAACTGTATGTGTTCGACGACTCTAAGTGGTCGACCTTGTGAGAGAGGACACTCCAGATGCGAAACATAGATCCATTTTAAACTAATTGTTCTATCTGATACTAAGTGTTCGATACTGTGCCAGGAGAAGCGCCTGTTCTCTGAAATGTGTGGCGATGCCGCTCGAAACCGTATGTGTTCGAGGAAACTAAGTGGTTGTCCTTGTGAGAGAGGATACTCCAGATGCGAAACATAGTTCCATTTTAAACTAATTGTTCTATCTGTAACTAAGTGTCCGATAATGTGCCAGGAGAAGCGCCTGTTCTCTGAAATCTGTGGCGATGCCACTCGAAACCGTACTTGTTCGACAAAACTAAGTTGTCGACTTTGTGGGAGAGGAAACTGCAGATGCGAATCGTACTTCCATTTTAAACTAATTGTTCTATCTGAAACTAAGTGTTCGATACTGTGCCAGGAGAGGCGCCTGTTCTCTGAAATCTGTGGCGATGCTACTCGAAACCGTATGTGTTCGACGAAACTAAGTGGTCGCCTTGTGAAAGAGGAAACTCCAGATGCGAAACATAGTACCATTTTAAACTAATTGTTCTATCTGAATATATGTGTTCGATACTGTGCCAGGAGAAGCGCCTGTTCCCTGAAATCTGTGGGGATGCCACTCGAAACCGTATTTGTTCGACGAAACTAAGTTGTCGACCTTGTGAGAGAGGAAACTCCAAATGCGAAACTTAATTCCATTTTAAAATAATTGTCCTATATGATATTAAGTGTTCGATACTGTGCCAGAAGAAGCGCCCGTTCTCTGAAATCTGTGGCGATGCTACTCGAAACCGAATGTGTTCGTCGAAACTAAGCGGTCGACCTTGTGAGAGAGGAAATTCCAGATGCGAAACTTAGTTCCATTTTAAATTATTTGTTCTATCTGAAACTAAGTGTTCGATACTGTGCCAGGAGAAACTCCCGTTCTGCGAAATCTGTGGCGATACTACTCGAAACCGTATGTGTTCGACGAAACTAAGTGGACGACCTTGTGAGAGAGGAAACTCCAGATGCGGAACTTATTTCCATTTTAAACTAATTGTTCTATCTGAAAGTGTTCGATACTGTGCCAGGAGAAGCGCCTGTTCTCTGAAATCAGTGGCGATGCTACTCGAACCCGTATGTGTTCGACGTAACTAAGTGGCCGACCTTGTGAGAGAGGAAACTCCAGATGCGAAACTTATTTCCATTTTAAACTAATTGTTCTATCTGAAACTAAGTGATCGATAATGTGCCAGAAGAAGCGCTTGTTCTCTGAAATCTGTGGCGATGCTACTCGAAACCGTATGTGTTCGACGAAACTAAGTGGTCGACCTTGTGGGAGAGGAAACTCCAGATGCGAAACTTAGTTCCATTTCAAACTGATTGTTCTATCTGAAACTAAGTGTTCGATATTGTGCCAGGAGAAGCGCCTGTTCTCTGAAATGTGTGGCGATGCCGCTCGAAACCGTATGTGTTCGACGAAACTAAGTGGTTGTCCTTGTGAGAGAGGATACTCCAGATGCGAAACATAGTTCCATTTTAAACTAATTGTTCTATCTGTAACTAAGTGTTCGATAATGTGCCAGGAGAAGCGCCTGTTCTCTGAAATCTGTGGCGATGCCACTCGAAACCGTATTTGTTCGACAAAACTAAGTTGTCGACCTTGTGAGAGAGGAAACTGCAGATGCGAATCGTACTTCCATTTTAAACTAATTGTTCTATCTGAAACTAAGTGTTCGATACTGTGCCAGGAGAGGCGCCTGTTCTCTGAAATCTGTGGCAATAATACTCGAAACCGTATGTGTTCGACGAAACGAAGTGACCGACCTTGTGAGAGAGGAAACACCAGAGGCGAAATTTAGTTCCATTTTAAACTAATTGTTCTATCTGAAAATAAGTGTTCGATACTGTGCCAGGAGAAGTGCCCGTTCTCTGAAATCTGTGGCGATACTACTCGAAACCGTATGTGTTCGACGAAACTAAGTGGTCGACCTTGTGAGAGAGGAAACTCCAAATGCGAAACTTTATTCCATTCTAAAATAATTGTCCTATATGATATTAAGTGTTCGATAGTGTGCCAGGAGAAGCGCCCGTTCTCTGAAATCTGTGGCGATGCTACTCGAAACCGTATGTGTTCGTCGAAACTAAGCGGTCGACCTTGTGAGAGAGAAAACTCCAGATGCGAAACTTAGTACCATTTTAAACTAATTGTTCTATCTGAAACTATGTGTTCGATACTGTGCCAGTAGAAGCGCCTGTTCTCTGAAATCTGTGGCGAGGCTACTCGAAACCGTATGTGTTCGACGAAACTAAGTGGTCGACCTTGTGAGAGAGGAAACTCCAAATGCGAAACTTTATTCCATTTTAAAATAATTGTCCTATATGATATTAAGTGTTCGATAGTGTGCCAGGAGAAGCGCCCGTTCTCTGAAATCTGTGGCGATGCTACTCGAAACCGTATGTGTTCGTCGAAACTAAGCGGTCGACCTTGTGAGAGAGAAAACTCCAGATGCGAAACTTAGTACCATTTTAAACTAATTGTTCTATCTGAAACTATGTGTTCGATACTGTGCCAGTAGAAGCGCCTGTTCTCTGAAATCTGTGGCGATGCTACTCGAAACCGTATGTGTTCGACGAAACTAAGTGGTCGACCTTGTGAGAGAGGAAACTCCGGATGCGAAATTTAGTTCCATTTTCAACTAATTGTTCTATCTTAAACTAAGTGTTCGATACTCTGCCAGGAGAAGCGCCTGTTCTCTGAAATCTGTGGCGATGCTACTCGAAACCGTATGTGTTCGACGAAACGAAGTGACCGACCTTGTGAGAGAGGAAACTCCAGATGCGAAACTTAGTTCCATTTTAAACTAATTGTTCTATCTGAAACTAAGTGTTCGATACTGTGCCAGGAGAAGCGCCTGTTCTCTGAAATCTGTGGCGATGCTACTCGAAACCGTATGTGTTCGTCGAAACTAAGTGGTCGACCTTGTGAGAGAGGAAACTCCAGATGCGAAACATAGTTCCATTTTAAACTAATTGTTCTGTCTGAAGTAAGTGTTCGATACTGTGCCAGGAGTAGCGCCTGTTCCCTGAAATCTGTGGCGATGCCACTCGAAACCGTATGTGTCGACGAAACGAAGTGGTTGATCTTGTGAGAGAGGATACTCCAGATGCGAAACTTAGTTCCATTTTAAACTAATTGTTCTATCTGAAAGTGTTCGATAATGTGCCAGGAGAAGCGCCTGTTCTCTGAAATCTGTGGCGATGATACTCGAAACCGTATGTGTTCAACGAATCTAAATGGTCGACCTTGTGAGAGAGGAAACTCCAGATTGGAAACTTATTTCCATTTTAAACTAATTGTTCTATCTGTAACTGAGTGTTCGATACTGCGCCAGGAGAAGCGCCTGTTCTCTGAAATCGGTGGCGATGCTACTCGAAACCGTATGTGTTCGACGAAACTG
This sequence comes from Nysson spinosus, assembly GCA_910591585.2. Classification (NCBI taxonomy): domain Eukaryota; kingdom Metazoa; phylum Arthropoda; class Insecta; order Hymenoptera; family Crabronidae; genus Nysson; species Nysson spinosus. Next base: position 752,401 of record CAJUYC020000093.1, on the reverse strand, counting down.
AGTGGTCGCCTTGTGAAAGGGGACACTCCAGATGCGAAACATACATCCATTTTAAACTAATTGGTCTATCTGAAACTAAGTGTTCGATACTGTGCCAGGAGAAACTCCCGTTCTGCGAAATCTGTGGCGGTACTACTCGAAACTGTATGTGTTCGACGACTCTAAGTGGTCGACCTTGTGAGAGAGGACACTCCAGATGCGAAACATAGATCCATTTTAAACTAATTGTTCTATCTGATACTAAGTGTTCGATACTGTGCCATGAGAAGCGCCTGTTCTCTGAAATGTGTGGCGATGCCGCTCGAAACCGTATGTGTTCGATGAAACTAAGTGGTTGTCCTTGTGAGAGAGGATACTCCAGATGCGAAACATAGTTCCATTTTAAACTAATTGTTCTATCCGTAACTAAGTGTTCGATAATGTGCCAGGAGAAGCGCCTGTTCTCTGAAATCTGTGGCGATGCCACTCGAAACCGTATTTGTTCGACAAAACTAAGTTGTCGACCTTGTGAGAGAGGAAACTGCAGATGCGAATCGTACTTCCATTTTAAACTAATTGTTCTATCTGAAACTAAGTGTTCGATACTGTGCCAGGAGAGGCGCCTGTTCTCTGAAATCTGTGGCAATAATACTCGAAACCGTATGTGTTCGACGAAACGAAGTGACCGACCTTGTGAGAGAGGAAACACCAGAGGCGAAATTTAGTTCCATTTTAAACTAATTGTCCTATCTGAAAATAAGTGTTCGATACTGTGCCAGGAGAAGTGCCCGATCTCTGAAATCTGTGGCGATACTACTCGAAACCGTATGTGTTCGACGAAACTAAGTGGTCGACCTTGTGCGAGAGGAAACTCCTGATGCGAAACTTAGTACCATTTTAAACTAATTGTTCTATCTGAAACTATGTGTTCGATACTGTGCCAGTAGAAGCGCCTGTTCTCTGAAATCTGTGGCGATGCTACTCGAAACCGTATGTGTTCGACGAAACTAAGTGGTCGACCTTGTGAGAGAGGAAACTCCAAATGCGAAACTTTATTCCATTTTAAAATAATTGTCCTATATGATATTAAGTGTTCGATAGTGTGCCAGGAGAAGCGCCCGTTCTCTGAAATCTGTGGCGATGCTACTCGAAACCGTATGTGTTCGTCGAAACTAAGCGGTCGACCTTGTGAGAGAGAAAACTCCAGATGCGAAACTTAGTACCATTTTAAACTAATTGTTCTATCTGAAACTATGTGTTCGATACTGTGCCAGTAGAAGCGCCTGTTCTCTGAAATCTGTGGCGATGCTACTCGAAACCGTATGTGTTCGACGAAACTAAGTGGTCGACCTTGTGAGAGAGGAAACTCCGGATGCGAAATTTAGTTCCATTTTCAACTAATTGTTCTATCTGAAACTAAGTGTTCGATACTGTGCCAGGAGAAGCGCCTGTTCTCTGAAATCTGTGGCGATGCTACTCGAAACCGTATGTGTTCGTCGAAACTAAGTGGTCGACCTTGTGAGAGAGGAAACTCCAGATGCGAAACATAGTTCCATTTTAAACTAATTGTTCTGTCTGAAGTAAGTGTTCGATACTGTGCCAGGAGTAGCGCCTGTTCCCTGAAATCTGTGGCGATGCCACTCGAAACCGTATGTGTCGACGAAACGAAGTGGTTGATCTTGTGAGAGAGGATACTCCAGATGCGAAACTTAGTTCCATTTTAAACTAATTGTTCTATCTGAAAGTGTTCGATAATGTGCCAGGAGCAGCGCCTGTTCTCTGAAATCTGTGGCGATGATACTCGAAACCGTATGTGTTCAACGAATCTAAATGGTCGACCTTGTGAGAGAGGAAACTCCAGATTGGAAACTTATTTCCATTTTAAACTAATTGTTCTATCTGTAACTGAGTGTTCGATACTGCGCCAGGAGGAGCGCCTGTTCTCTGAAATCTGTGGCGATGCTACTCGAAACCGTATGTGTTCGACGAAACTGAGTGGTCGCCTTGTGAAAGGGGAAACTCCAGATGCGAAACTTAGTTCCATTTTAAACTAATTTTTCTATCTGAAACTAAGTGTTCGATACTGTGCCAGGAGAAACTCCCGTTCTGCGAAATCTGTGGCGGTACTACTCGAAACTGTATGTGTTCGACGACTCTAAGTGGTCGACCTTGTGAGAGAGGACACTCCAGATGCGAAACATAGATCCATTTTAAACTAATTGTTCTATCTGATACTAAGTGTTCGATACTGTGCCATGAGAAGCGCCTGTTCTCTGAAATGTGTGGCGATGCCGCTCGAAACCGTATGTGTTCGATGAAACTAAGTGGTTGTCCTTGTGAGAGAGGATACTCCAGATGCGAAACATAGTTCCATTTTAAACTAATTGTTCTATCCGTAACTAAGTGTTCGATAATGTGCCAGGAGAAGCGCCTGTTCTCTGAAATCTGTGGCGATGCCACTCGAAACCGTATTTGTTCGACAAAACTAAGTTGTCGACCTTGTGAGAGAGGAAACTGCAGATGCGAATCGTACTTCCATTTTAAACTAATTGTTCTATCTGAAACTAAGTGTTCGATACTGTGCCAGGAGAGGCGCCTGTTCTCTGAAATCTGTGGCAATAATACTCGAAACCGTATGTGTTCGACGAAACGAAGTGACCGACCTTGTGAGAGAGGAAACACCAGAGGCGAAATTTAGTTCCATTTTAAACTAATTGTCCTATCTGAAAATAAGTGTTCGATACTGTGCCAGGAGAAGTGCCCGATCTCTGAAATCTGTGGCGATACTACTCGAAACCGTATGTGTTCGACGAAACTAAGTGGTCGACCTTGTGCGAGAGGAAACTCCTGATGCGAAACTTAGTACCATTTTAAACTAATTGTTCTATCTGCAACTATGTGTTCGATACTGTGCCAGTAGAAGCGCCTGTTCTCTGAAATCTGTGGCGATGCTACTCGAAACCGTATGTGTTCGACGAAACTAAGTGGTCGACCTTGTGAGAGAGGAAACTCCAAATGCGAAACTTTATTCCATTTTAAAATAATTGTCCTATATGATATTAAGTGTTCGATAGTGTGCCAGGAGAAGCGCCCGTTCTCTGAAATCTGTGGCGATGCTACTCGAAACCGTATGTGTTCGTCGAAACTAAGCGGTCGACCTTGTGAGAGAGAAAACTCCAGATGCGAAACTTAGTACCATTTTAAACTAATTGTTCTATCTGAAACTATGTGTTCGATACTGTGCCAGTAGAAGCGCCTGTTCTCTGAAATCTGTGGCGATGCTACTCGAAACCGTATGTGTTCGACGAAACTAAGTGGTCGACCTTGTGAGAGAGGAAACTCCGGATGCGAAATTTAGTTCCATTTTCAACTAATTGTTCTATCTGAAACTAAGTGTTCGATACTGTGCCAGGAGAAGCGCCTGTTCTCTGAAATCTGTGGCGATGCTACTCGAAACCGTATGTGTTCGTCGAAACTAAGTGGTCGACCTTGTGAGAGAGGAAACTCCAGATGCGAAACATAGTTCCATTTTAAACTAATTGTTCTGTCTGAAGTAAGTGTTCGATACTGTGCCAGGAGTAGCGCCTGTTCCCTGAAATCTGTGGCGATGCCACTCGAAACCGTATGTGTCGACGAAACGAAGTGGTTGATCTTGTGAGAGAGGATACTCCAGATGCGAAACTTAGTTCCATTTTAAACTAATTGTTCTATCTGAAAGTGTTCGATAATGTGCCAGGAGCAGCGCCTGTTCTCTGAAATCTGTGGCGATGATACTCGAAACCGTATGTGTTCAACGAATCTAAATGGTCGACCTTGTGAGAGAGGAAACTCCAGATTGGAAACTTATTTCCATTTTAAACTAATTGTTCTATCTGTAACTGAGTGTTCGATACTGCGCCAGGAGGAGCGCCTGTTCTCTGAAATCTGTGGCGATGCTACTCGAAACCGTATGTGTTCGACGAAACTGAGTGGTCGCCTTGTGAAAGGGGAAACTCCAGATGCGAAACTTAGTTCCATTTTAAACTAATTTTTCTATCTGAAACTAAGTGTTCGATACTGTGCCAGGAGAAACTCCCGTTCTGCGAAATCTGTGGCGGTACTACTCGAAACTGTATGTGTTCGACGACTCTAAGTGGTCGACCTTGTGAGAGAGGACACTCCAGATGCGAAACATAGATCCATTTTAAACTAATTGTTCTATCCGTAACTAAGTGTTCGATAATGTGCCAGGAGAAGCGCCTGTTCTCTGAAATCTGTGGCGATGCCACTCGAAACCGTATTTGTTCGACAAAACTAAGTTGTCGACCTTGTGAGAGAGGAAACTGCAGATGCGAATCGTACTTCCATTTTAAACTAATTGTTCTATCTGAAACTAAGTGTTCGATACTGTGCCAGGAGAGGCGCCTGTTCTCTGAAATCTGTGGCAATAATACTCGAAACCGTATGTGTTCGACGAAACGAAGTGACCGACCTTGTGAGAGAGGAAACACCAGAGGCGAAATTTAGTTCCATTTTAAACTAATTGTCCTATCTGAAAATAAGTGTTCGATACTGTGCCAGGAGAAGTGCCCGATCTCTGAAATCTGTGGCGATACTACTCGAAACCGTATGTGTTCGAAGAAACTAAGTGGTCGACCTTGTGAGAGAGGAAACTCCTGATGCGAAACTTAGTTCCATTTAAAACTAATTGGTCCATCTGAAACTAAGTGTTCGATACTGTGCCAGGAGAAGCGCCTGTTCTCTGAAATCTGTGGCGATACCACTCGAAACCGTATGTGTTCGACGAAACTAAGTGGTCGACCTTGTGAGAGAGGAAACTCCAGAGGCGAAATTTAGTTCCATTTTAAACTAATTGTCCTATCTGAAAATAAGTGTTCGATACTGTGCCAGGAGAAGTGCCCGATCTCTGAAATCTGTGGCGATACTACTCGAAACCGTATGTGTTCGACGAAACTAAGTGGTCGACCTTGTGAGAGAGGAAACTCCTGATGCGAAACTTAGTTCCATTTAAAACTAATTGGTCCATCTGAAACTAAGTGTTCGATACTGTGCCAGGAGAAGCGCCTGTTCTCTGAAATCTGTGGCGATACCACTCGAAACCGTATGTGTTCGACGAAATTAAGTGGCCGACCTTGTGAGAGAGGAAACTCCAGATGCGAAACATAGTTCCATTTTAAACTAATTTTTCTATCTGAAACTAAGTGTTCGATACTGTGCCAGGAGAAACTCCCGTTCTGCGAAATCTGTGGCGGTACTACTCGAAACTGTATGTGTTCGACGACTCTAAGTGGTCGACCTTGTGAGAGAGGACACTCCAGATGCGAAACATAGATCCATTTTAAACTAATTGTTCTATCTGATACTAAGTGTTCGATACTGTGCCAGGAGAAGCGCCTGTTCTCTGAAATGTGTGGCGATGCCGCTCGAAACCGTATGTGTTCGAGGAAACTAAGTGGTTGCCCTTGTGAGAGAGGATACTCCAGATGCGAAACATAGTTCCATTTTAAACTAATTGTTCTATCTGTAACTAAGTGTCCGATAATGTGCCAGGAGAAGCGCCTGTTCTCTGAAATCTGTGGCGATGCCACTCGAAACCGTACTTGTTCGACAAAACTAAGTTGTCGACCTTGTGAGAGAGGAAACTGCAGATGCGAATCGTACTTCCATTTTAAACTAATTGTTCTATCTGAAACTAAGTGTTCGATACTGTGCCAGGAGAGGCGCCTGTTCTCTGAAATCTGTGGCGATGCTACTCGAAACCGTATGTGTTCGACGAAACTAAGTGGTCGCCTTGTGAAAGAGGAAACTCCAGATGCGAAACATAGTACCATTTTAAACTAATTGTTCTATCTGAATATATGTGTTCGATACTGTGCCAGGAGAAGCGCCTGTTCCCTGAAATCTGTGGGGATGCCACTCGAAACCGTATTTGTTCGACGAAACTAAGTTGTCGACCTTGTGAGAGAGGAAACTCCAAATGCGAAACTTAATTCCATTTTAAAATAATTGTCCTATATGATATTAAGTGTTCGATACTGTGCCAGGAGAAGCGCCCGTTCTCTGAAATCTGTGGCGATGCTACTCGAAACCGTATGTGTCGACGAAACGAAGTGGTTGATCTTGTGAGAGAGGATACTCCAGATGCGAAACTTAGTTCCATTTTAAACTAATTGTTCTATCTGAAAGTGTTCGATAATGTGCCAGGAGAAGCGCCTGTTCTCTGAAATCTGTGGCGATGATACTCGAAACCGTATGTGTTCAACGAATCTAAATGGTCGACCTTGTGAGAGAGGAAACTCCAGATTGGAAACTTATTTCCATTTTAAACTAATTGTTCTATCTGTAACTGAGTGTTCGATACTGCGCCAGGAGGAGCGCCTGTTCTCTGAAATCTGTGGCGATGCTACTCGAAACCGTATGTGTTCGACGAAACTGAGTGGTCGCCTTGTGAAAGGGGACACTCCAGATGCGAAACATACATCCATTTTAAACTAATTGGTCTATCTGAAACTAAGTGTTCGATACTGTGCCAGGAGAAACTCCCGTTCTGCGAAATCTGTGGCGGTACTACTCGAAACTGTATGTGTTCGACGACTCTAAGTGGTCGACCTTGTGAGAGAGGACACTCCAGATGCGAAACATAGATCCATTTTAAACTAATTGTTCTATCCGTAACTAAGTGTTCGATAATGTGCCAGGAGAAGCGCCTGTTCTCTGAAATCTGTGGCGATGCCACTCGAAACCGTATTTGTTCGACAAAACTAAGTTGTCGACCTTGTGAGAGAGGAAACTGCAGATGCGAATCGTACTTCCATTTTAAACTAATTGTTCTATCTGAAACTAAGTGTTCGATACTGTGCCAGGAGAGGCGCCTGTTCTCTGAAATCTGTGGCAATAATACTCGAAACCGTATGTGTTCGACGAAACGAAGTGACCGACCTTGTGAGAGAGGAAACACCAGAGGCGAAATTTAGTTCCATTTTAAACTAATTGTCCTATCTGAAAATAAGTGTTCGATACTGTGCCAGGAGAAGTGCCCGATCTCTGAAATCTGTGGCGATACTACTCGAAACCGTATGTGTTCGAAGAAACTAAGTGGTCGACCTTGTGAGAGAGGAAACTCCTGATGCGAAACTTAGTTCCATTTAAAACTAATTGGTCCATCTGAAACTAAGTGTTCGATACTGTGCCAGGAGAAGCGCCTGTTCTCTGAAATCTGTGGCGATACCACTCGAAACCGTATGTGTTCGACGAAATTAAGTGGCCGACCTTGTGAGAGAGGAAACTCCAGAGGCGAAATTTAGTTCCATTTTAAACTAATTGTCCTATCTGAAAATAAGTGTTCGATACTGTGCCAGGAGAACTGCCCGATCTCTGAAATCTGTGGCGATACTACTCGAAACCGTATGTGTTCGACGAAACTAAGTGGTCGACCTTGTGAGAGAGGAAACTCCTGATGCGAAACTTAGTTCCATTTAAAACTAATTGGTCCATCTGAAACTAAGTGTTCGATACTGTGCCAGGAGAAGCGCCTGTTCTCTGAAATCTGTGGCGATACCACTCGAAACCGTATGTGTTCGACGAAATTAAGTGGCCGACCTTGTGAGAGAGGAAACTCCAGATGCGAAACATAGTTCCATTTTAAACTAATTTTTCTATCTGAAACTAAGTGTTCGATACTGTGCCAGGAGAAACTCCCGTTCTGCGAAATCTGTGGCGGTACTACTCGAAACTGTATGTGTTCGACGACTCTAAGTGGTCGACCTTGTGAGAGAGGACACTCCAGATGCGAAACATAGATCCATTTTAAACTAATTGTTCTATCTGATACTAAGTGTTCGATACTGTGCCAGGAGAAGCGCCTGTTCTCTGAAATGTGTGGCGATGCCGCTCGAAACCGTATGTGTTCGAGGAAACTAAGTGGTTGCCCTTGGGAGAGAGGATACTCCAGATGCGAAACATAGTTCCATTTTAAACTAATTGTTCTATCTGTAACTAAGTGTCCGATAATGTGCCAGGAGAAGCGCCTGTTCTCTGAAATCTGTGGCGATGCCACTCGAAACCGTACTTGTTCGACAAAACTAAGTTGTCGACCTTGTGAGAGAGGAAACTGCAGATGCGAATCGTACTTCCATTTTAAACTAATTGTTCTATCTGAAACTAAGTGTTCGATACTGTGCCAGGAGAGGCGCCTGTTCTCTGAAATCTGTGGCAATAATACTCGAAACCGTATGTGTTCGACGAAACGAAGTGACCGACCTTGTGAGAGAGGAAACACCAGAGGCGAAATTTAGTTCCATTTTAAACTAATTGTCCTATCTGAAAATAAGTGTTCGATACTGTGCCAGGAGAAGTGCCCGATCTCTGAAATCTGTGGCGATACTACTCGAAACCGTATGTGTTCGAAGAAACTAAGTGGTCGACCTTGTGAGAGAGGAAACTCCTGATGCGAAACTTAGTTCCATTTAAAACTAATTGGTCCATCTGAAACTAAGTGTTCGATACTGTGCCAGGAGAAGCGCCTGTTCTCTGAAATCTGTGGCGATACCACTCGAAACCGTATGTGTTCGACGAAATTAAGTGGCCGACCTTGTGAGAGAGGAAACTCCAGAGGCGAAATTTAGTTCCATTTTAAACTAATTGTCCTATCTGAAAATAAGTGTTCGATACTGTGCCAGGAGAAGTGCCCGATCTCTGAAATCTGTGGCGATACTACTCGAAACCGTATGTGTTCGACGAAACTAAGTGGTCGACCTTGTGAGAGAGGAAACTCCGGATGCGAAACTTAGTTCCATTTAAAACTAATTGGTCCATCTGAAACTAAGTGTTCGATACTGTGCCAGGAGAAGCGCCTGTTCTCTGAAATCTGTGGCGATACCACTCGAAACCGTATGTGTTCGACGAAATTAAGTGGCCGACCTTGTGAGAGAGGAAACTCCAGATGCGAAACATAGTTCCATTTTAAACTAATTTTTCTATCTGAAACTAAGTGTTCGATACTGTGCCAGGAGAAACTCCCGTTCTGCGAAATCTGTGGCGGTACTACTCGAAACTGTATGTGTTCGACGACTCTAAGTGGTCGACCTTGTGAGAGAGGACACTCCAGATGCGAAACATAGATCCATTTTAAACTAATTGTTCTATCTGATACTAAGTGTTCGATACTGTGCCAGGAGAAGCGCCTGTTCTCTGAAATGTGTGGCGATGCCGCTCGAAACCGTATGTGTTCGAGGAAACTAAGTGGTTGCCCTTGTGAGAGAGGATACTCCAGATGCGAAACATAGTTCCATTTTAAACTAATTGTTCTATCTGTAACTAAGTGTCCGATAATGTGCCAGGAGAAGCGCCTGTTCTCTGAAATCTGTGGCGATGCCACTCGAAACCGTACTTGTTCGACAAAACTAAGTTGTCGACCTTGTGAGAGAGGAAACTGCAGATGCGAATCGTACTTCCATTTTAAACTAATTGTTCTATCTGAAACTAAGTGTTCGATACTGTGCCAGGAGAGGCGCCTGTTCTCTGAAATCTGTGGCGATGCTACTCGAAACCGTATGTGTTCGACGAAACTAAGTGGTCGCCTTGTGAAAGAGGAAACTCCAGATGCGAAACATAGTACCATTTTAAACTAATTGTTCTATCTGAATATATGTGTTCGATACTGTGCCAGGAGAAGCGCCTGTTCCCTGAAATCTGTGGGGATGCCACTCGAAACCGTATTTGTTCGACGAAACTAAGTTGTCGACCTTGTGAGAGAGGAAACTCCAAATGCGAAACTTAATTCCATTTTAAAATAATTGTCCTATATGATATTAAGTGTTCGATACTGTGCCAGGAGAAGCGCCCGTTCTCTGAAATCTGTGGCGATGCTACTCGAAACCGTATGTGTCGACGAAACGAAGTGGTTGATCTTGTGAGAGAGGATACTCCAGATGCGAAACTTAGTTCCATTTTAAACTAATTGTTCTATCTGAAAGTGTTCGATAATGTGCCAGGAGAAGCGCCTGTTCTCTGAAATCTGTGGCGATGATACTCGAAACCGTATGTGTTCAACGAATCTAAATGGTCGACCTTGTGAGAGAGGAAACTCCAGATTGGAAACTTATTTCCATTTTAAACTAATTGTTCTATCTGTAACTGAGTGTTCGATACTGCGCCAGGAGGAGCGCCTGTTCTCTGAAATCTGTGGCGATGCTACTCGAAACCGTATGTGTTCGACGAAACTGAGTGGTCGCCTTGTGAAAGGGGAAACTCCAGATGCGAAACTTAGTTCCATTTTAAACTAATTTTTCTATCTGAAACTAAGTGTTCGATACTGTGCCAGGAGAAACTCCCGTTCTGCGAAATCTGTGGCGGTACTACTCGAAACTGTATGTGTTCGACGACTCTAAGTGGTCGACCTTGTGAGAGAGGACACTCCAGATGCGAAACATAGATCCATTTTAAACTAATTGTTCTATCTGATACTAAGTGTTCGATACTGTGCCATGAGAAGCGCCTGTTCTCTGAAATGTGTGGCGATGCCGCTCGAAACCGTATGTGTTCGATGAAACTAAGTGGTTGTCCTTGTGAGAGAGGATACTCCAGATGCGAAACATAGTTCCATTTTAAACTAATTGTTCTATCCGTAACTAAGTGTTCGATAATGTGCCAGGAGAAGCGCCTGTTCTCTGAAATCTGTGGCGATGCCACTCGAAACCGTATTTGTTCGACAAAACTAAGTTGTCGACCTTGTGAGAGAGGAAACTGCAGATGCGAATCGTACTTCCATTTTAAACTAATTGTTCTATCTGAAACTAAGTGTTCGATACTGTGCCAGGAGAGGCGCCTGTTCTCTGAAATCTGTGGCAATAATACTCGAAACCGTATGTGTTCGACGAAACGAAGTGACCGACCTTGTGAGAGAGGAAACACCAGAGGCGAAATTTAGTTCCATTTTAAACTAATTGTCCTATCTGAAAATAAGTGTTCGATACTGTGCCAGGAGAAGTGCCCGATCTCTGAAATCTGTGGCGATACTACTCGAAACCGTATGTGTTCGACGAAACTAAGTGGTCGACCTTGTGAGAGAGGAAACTCCTGATGCGAAACTTAGTTCCATTTAAAACTAATTGGTCCATCTGAAACTAAGTGTTCGATACTGTGCCAGGAGAAGCGCCTGTTCTCTGAAATCTGTGGCGATACCACTCGAAACCGTATGTGTTCGACGAAATTAAGTGGCCGACCTTGTGAGAGAGGAAACTCCAGAGGCGAAATTTAGTTCCATTTTAAACTAATTGTCCTATCTGAAAATAAGTGTTCGATACTGTGCCAGGAGAAGTGCCCGATCTCTGAAATCTGTGGCGATACTACTCGAAACCGTATGTGTTCGACGAAACTAAGTGGTCGACCTTGTGAGAGAGGAAACTCCTGATGCGAAACTTAGTTCCATTTAAAACTAATTGGTCCATCTGAAACTAAGTGTTCGATACTGTGGCAGGAGAAGCGCCTGTTCTCTGAAATCTGTGGCGATACCACTCGAAACCGTATGTGTTCGACGAAATTAAGTGGCCGACCTTGTGAGAGAGGAAACTCCAGATGCGAAACATAGTTCCATTTTAAACTAATTTTTCTATCTGAAACTAAGTGTTCGATACTGTGCCAGGAGAAACTCCCGTTCTGCGAAATCTGTGGCGGTACTACTCGAAACTGTATGTGTTCGACGACTCTAAGTGGTCGACCTTGTGAGAGAGGACACTCCAGATGCGAAACATAGATCCATTTTAAACTAATTGTTCTATCTGATACTAAGTGTTCGATACTGTGCCAGGAGAAGCGCCTGTTCTCTGAAATGTGTGGCGATGCCGCTCGAAACCGTATGTGTTCGAGGAAACTAAGTGGTTGTCCTTGTGAGAGAGGATACTCCAGATGCGAAACATAGTTCCATTTTAAACTAATTGTTCTATCTGTAACTAAGTGTCCGATAATGTGCCAGGAGAAGCGCCTGTTCTCTGAAATCTGTGGCGATGCCACTCGAAACCGTACTTGTTCGACAAAACTAAGTTGTCGACCTTGTGAGAGAGGAAACTGCAGATGCGAATCGTACTTCCATTTTAAACTAATTGTTCTATCTGAAACTAAGTGTTCGATACTGTGCCAGGAGAGGCGCCTGTTCTCTGAAATCTGTGGCGATGCTACTCGAAACCGTATGTGTTCGACGAAACTAAGTGGTCGCCTTGTGAAAGAGGAAACTCCAGATGCGAAACATAGTACCATTTTAAACTAATTGTTCTATCTGAATATATGTGTTCGATACTGTGCCAGGAGAAGCGCCTGTTCCCTGAAATCTGTGGGGATGCCACTCGAAACCGTATTTGTTCGACGAAACTAAGTTGTCGACCTTGTGAGAGAGGAAACTCCAAATGCGAAACTTAATTCCATTTTAAAATAATTGTCCTATATGATATTAAGTGTTCGATACTGTGCCAGGAGAAGCGCCCGTTCTCTGAAATCTGTGGCGATGCTACTCGAAACCGAATGTGTTCGTCGAAACTAAGCGGTCGACCTTGTGAGAGAGGAAATTCCAGATGCGAAACTTAGTTCCATTTTAAATTATTTGTTCTATCTGAAACTAAGTGTTCGATACTGTGCCAGGAGAAACTCCCGTTCTGCGAAATCTGTGGCGATACTACTCGAAACCGTATGTGTTCGACGAAACTAAGTGGACGACCTTGTGAGAGAGGAAACTCCAGATGCGGAACTTAGTTCCATTTTAAACTAATTGTTCTATCTGAAAGTGTTCGATACTGTGCCAGGAGAAGCGCCTGTTCTCTGAAATCAGTGGCGATGCTACTCGAACCCGAATGTGTTCGTCGAAACTAAGCGGTCGACCTTGTGAGAGAGGAAATTCCAGATGCGAAACTTAGTTCCATTTTAAATTATTTGTTCTATCTGAAACTAAGTGTTCGATACTGTGCCAGGAGAAACTCCCGTTCTGCGAAATCTGTGGCGATACTACTCGAAACCGTATGTGTTCGACGAAACTAAGTGGACGACCTTGTGAGAGAGGAAACTCCAGATGCGGAACTTAGTTCCATTTTAAACTAATTGTTCTATCTGAAAGTGTTCGATACTGTGCCAGGAGAAGCGCCTGTTCTCTGAAATCAGTGGCGATGCTACTCGAACCCGTATGTGTTCGACGTAACTAAGTGGCCGACCTTGTGAGAGAGGAAACTCCAGATGCGAAACTTATTTCCATTTTAAACTAATTGTTCTATCTGAGACTAAGTGATCGATAATGTGCCAGAAGAAGCGCTTGTTCTCTGAAATCTGTGGCGATGCTACTCGAAACCGTATGTGTTCGACGAAACTAAGTGGTCGACCTTGTGGGAGAGGAAACTCCAGATGCGAAACTTAGTTCCATTTCAAACTGATTGTTCTATCTGAAACTAAGTGTTCGATATTGTGCCAGGAGAAGCGCCTGTTCTCTGAAATGTGTGGCGATGCCGCTCGAAACCGTATGTGTTCGACGAAACTAAGTGGTTGTCCTTGTGAGAGAGGAAACTGCAGATGCGAAACATAGTTCCATTTTAAACTAATTGTTCTATCTGTAACTAAGTGTTCGATACTGTGCCAGGAGAAGCGCCTGTTCTCTGAAATCTGTGGCGATGCCACTCGAAACCGTATTTGTTCGACGAAACGAAGTGACCGACCTTGTGAGAGAGGAAACACCAGAGGCGAAATTTAGTTCCATTTTAAACTAATTGTTCTATCTGAAAATAAGTGTTCGATACTGTGCCAGGAGAAGTGCCCGTTCTCTGAAATCTGTGGCGATACTACTCGAAACCGTATGTGTTCGACGAAACTAAGTGGTCGACCTTGTGAGAGAGGAAACTCCAAATGCGAAACTTTATTCCATTTTAAAATAATTGTCCTATATGATATTAAGTGTTCGATAGTGTGCCAGGAGAAGCGCCCGTTCTCTGAAATCTGTGGCGATGCTACTCGAAACCGTATGTGTTCGTCGAAACTAAGCGGTCGACCTTGTGAGAGAGAATACTCCAGATGCGAAACTTAGTACCATTTTAAACTAATTGTTCTATCTGAAACTATGTGTTCGATACTGTGCCAGTAGAAGCGCCTGTTCTCTGAAATCTGTGGCGATGCTACTCGAAACCGTATGTGTTCGACGAAACTAAGTGGTCGACCTTGTGAGAGAGGAAACTCCGGATGCGAAATTTAGTTCCATTTTCAACTAATTGTTCTATCTTAAACTAAGTGTTCGATACTCTGCCAGGAGAAGCGCCTGTTCTCTGAAATCTGTGGCGATGCTACTCGAAACCGTATGTGTTCGACGAAACTGAGTGGTCGCCTTGTGAAAGGGGAAACTCCAGATGCGAAACTTAGTTCCATTTTAAACTAATTTTTCTATCTGAAACTAAGTGTTCGATACTGTGCCAGGAGAAACTCCCGTTCTGCAAAATCTGTGGCGGTACTACTCGAAACTGTATGTGTTCGACGACTCTAAGTGGTCGACCTTGTGAGAGAGGACACTCCAGATGCGAAACATAGATCCATTTTAAACTAATTGTTCTATCTGATACTAAGTGTTCGATACTGTGCCATGAGAAGCGCCTGTTCTCTGAAATGTGTGGCGATGCCGCTCGAAACCGTATGTGTTCGATGAAACTAAGTGGTTGTCCTTGTGAGAGAGGATACTCCAGATGCGAAACATAGTTCCATTTTAAACTAATTGTTCTATCCGTAACTAAGTGTTCGATAATGTGCCAGGAGAAGCGCCTGTTCTCTGAAATCTGTGGCGATGCCACTCGAAACCGTATTTGTTCGACAAAACTAAGTTGTCGACCTTGTGAGAGAGGAAACTGCAGATGCGAATCGTACTTCCATTTTAAACTAATTGTTCTATCTGAAACTAAGTGTTCGATACTGTGCCAGGAGAGGCGCCTGTTCTCTGAAATCTGTGGCAATAATACTCGAAACCGTATGTGTTCGACGAAACGAAGTGACCGACCTTGTGAGAGAGGAAACACCAGAGGCGAAATTTAGTTCCATTTTAAACTAATTGTCCTATCTGAAAATAAGTGTTCGATACTGTGCCAGGAGAAGTGCCCGATCTCTGAAATCTGTGGCGATACTACTCGAAACCGTATGTGTTCGACGAAACTAAGTGGTCGACCTTGTGAGAGAGGAAACTCCTGATGCGAAACTTAGTTCCATTTAAAACTAATTGGTCCATCTGAAACTAAGTGTTCGATACTGTGCCAGGAGAAGCGCCTGTTCTCTGAAATCTGTGGCGATGCCACTCGAAACCGTATGTGTTCGACGAAACTAAGTGGCCGACCTTGTGAGAGAGGAAACTCCAGAGGCGAAATTTAGTTCCATTTTAAACTAATTGTCCTATCTGAAAATAAGTGTTCGATACTGTGCCAGGAGAAGTGCCCGATCTCTGAAATCTGTGGCGATACTACTCGAAACCGTATGTGTTCGACGAAACTAAGTGGTCGACCTTGTGAGAGAGGAAACTCCTGATGCGAAACTTAGTTCCATTTAAAACTAATTGGTCCATCTGAAACTAAGTGTTCGATACTGTGCCAGGAGAAGCGCCTGTTCTCTGAAATCTGTGGCGATACCACTCGAAACCGTATGTGTTCGACGAAACTAAGTGGCCGACCTTGTGAGAGAGGAAACTCCAGATGCGAAACATAGTTCCATTTTAAACTAATTTTTCTATCTGAAACTAAGTGTTCGATACTGTGCCAGGAGAAACTCCCGTTCTGCGAAATCTGTGGCGGTACTACTCGAAACTGTATGTGTTCGACGACTCTAAGTGGTCGACCTTGTGAGAGAGGACACTCCAGATGCGAAACATAGATCCATTTTAAACTAATTGTTCTATCTGATACTAAGTGTTCGATACTGTGCCAGGAGAAGCGCCTGTTCTCTGAAATGTGTGGCGATGCCGCTCGAAACCGTATGTGTTCGAGGAAACTAAGTGGTTGTCCTTGTGAGAGAGGATACTCCAGATGCGAAACATAGTTCCATTTTAAACTAATTGTTCTATCTGTAACTAAGTGTCCGATAATGTGCCAGGAGAAGCGCCTGTTCTCTGAAATCTGTGGCGATGCCACTCGAAACCGTACTTGTTCGACAAAACTAAGTTGTCGACCTTGTGAGAGAGGAAACTGCAGATGCGAATCGTACTTCCATTTTAAACTAATTGTTCTATCTGAAACTAAGTGTTCGATACTGTGCCAGGAGAGGCGCCTGTTCTCTGAAATCTGTGGCGATGCTACTCGAAACCGTATGTGTTCGACGAAACTAAGTGGTCGCCTTGTGAAAGAGGAAACTCCAGATGCGAAACATAGTACCATTTTAAACTAATTGTTCTATCTGAATATATGTGTTCGATACTGTGCCAGGAGAAGCGCCTGTTCCCTGAAATCTGTGGGGATGCCACTCGAAACCGTATTTGTTCGACGAAACTAAGTTGTCGACCTTGTGAGAGAGGAAACTCCAAATGCGAAACTTAATTCCATTTTAAAATAATTGTCCTATATGATATTAAGTGTTCGATACTGTGCCAGGAGAAGCGCCCGTTCTCTGAAATCTGTGGCGATGCTACTCGAAACCGAATGTGTTCGTCGAAACTAAGCGGTCGACCTTGTGAGAGAGGAAATTCCAGATGCGAAACTTAGTTCCATTTTAAATTATTTGTTCTATCTGAAACTAAGTTTTCGATACTGTGCCAGGAGAAACTCCCGTTCTGCGAAATCTGTGGCGATACTACTCGAAACCGTATGTGTTCGACGAAACTAAGTGGACGACCTTGTGAGAGAGGAAACTCCAGATGCGGAACTTAGTTCCATTTTAAACTAATTGTTCTATCTGAAAGTGTTCGATACTGTGCCAGGAGAAGCGCCTGTTCTCTGAAATCAGTGGCGATGCTACTCGAACCCGTATGTGTTCGACGTAACTAAGTGGCCGACCTTGTGAGAGAGGAAACTCCAGATGCGAAACTTATTTCCATTTTAAACTAATTGTTCTATCTGAAACTAAGTGATCGATAATGTGCCAGAAGAAGCGCTTGTTCTCTGAAATCTGTGGCGATGCTACTCGAAACCGTATGTGTTCGACGAAACTAAGTGGTCGACCTTGTGGGAGAGGAAACTCCAGATGCGAAACTTAGTTCCATTTCAAACTGATTGTTCTATCTGAAACTAAGTGTTCGATATTGTGCCAGGAGAAGCGCCTGTTCTCTGAAATGTGTGGCGATGCCGCTCGAAACCGTATGTGTTCGACGAAACTAAGTGGTTGTCCTTGTGAGAGAGGATACTCCATATGCGAAACATAGTTCCATTTTAAACTAATTGTTCTATCTGTAACTAAGTGTTCGATAATGTGCCAGGAGAAGCGCCTGTTCTCTGAAATCTGTGGCGATGCCACTCGAAACCGTATTTGTTCGACAAAACTAAGTTGTCGACCTTGTGAGAGAGGAAACTGCAGATGCGAATCGTACTTCCATTTTAAACTAATTGTTCTATCTGAAACTAAGTGTTCGATATTGTGCCAGGAGAAGCGCCTGTTCTCTGAAATGTGTGGCGATGCCGCTCGAAACCGTATGTGTTCGACGAAACTAAGTGGTTGTCCTTGTGAGAGAGGATACTCCAGATGCGAAACATAGTTCCATTTTAAACTAATTGTTCTGTCTGAAGTAAGTGTTCGATACTGTGCCAGGAGAAGCGCCTGTTCCCTGAAATCTGTGGCGATGCCACTCGAAACCGTATGTGTCGACGAAACGAAGTGGTTGATCTTGTGAGAGAGGATACTCCAGATGCGAAACTTAGTTCCATTTTAAACTAATTGTTCTATCTGAAAGTGTTCGATAATGTGCCAGGAGAAGCGCCTGTTCTCTGAAATCTGTGGCGATGATACTCGAAACCGTATGTGTTCAACGAATCTAAATGGTCGACCTTGTGAGAGAGGAAACTCCAGATTGGAAACTTATTTCCATTTTAAACTAATTGTTCTATCTGTAACTGAGTGTTCGATACTGCGCCAGGAGGAGCGCCTGTTCTCTGAAATCTGTGGCGATGCTACTCGAAACCGTATGTGTTCGACGAAACTAAGTGGTCGACCTTGTGAGAGAGGAAACTCCAGGTGCGAAGCTTAGTTCCATTTTAACCTAATTGTTCTATCTGAAACTAAGTGTTCGATAGTGTACCAGGAGAAACGCCTGTTCTCTGAAATGTGTGACGATACCACTCGAAACCGTATGTGTTCGAAGAAACTAAGTGGTCGACCTTGCGAGAGAGGAAACTCTAGATGCGAAACTTAGTTCCATTTTAAACTAATTGTTCTATCTGAAACTCAGTGTTCGGTACTGTGCCAGGAGAACCGCCTGTTGTCTCAAATCTGTGGCGATGCCACTCGAAACCGTATGTGTCGACGAAACTAACTGGTCGACCTTGTGAGAGAGGAAACTCCAGATGCGGAACATAGTTCCCTTTTAAACCAAATGTTCCATGTGAAACTAAGTGTTCGATACTGTGCCAGGAGAAGCGCCTGTTCTCTGAAATCTGTGGCGATGCTAGTCGAAACCGTATGTGTTCGACGAAACGAAGTGACCGACCTTGTGAGAGAGGAAACTCCAGATGCGAAACTTAGTTCCATTTTAAACTAATTGTTCTATCTGAAACTAAGTGTTCGATACTGTGCCAGGAGAAGCGCCTGTTCTCTGAAATGTGTGGCGATGCAACTCGAAACCGTATGTGTTCGACGAAACTAAGTGGTTGATCTTGTGAGAGAGGATACTCGAGATGCGAAATATAGCTCCATTTTAAACTAATTGTTCTATCTGAAACTAAGTGTTCGATACTGTGCCAGGAGATGCGCCTGTTCTTTGAAATCTGTGGCGATGCCACTCGAAACCGTATGTGTTCGACGAAACTAAGTGGCTGACCTTATGAGAGTGGAAACTTCAGATTCGAAACTTAGTTCCATTTTAAACCAAATGTTCCATGTGAAACTAAGTGTTCGATACTGTGCCAGGAGAAGCGCCTGTTCTCTAAAATCTGTGGCGATGCTACTCGAAACCGTATGTGTTCGACGAAACTAAGTGGTTGATCTTGTGAGAGAGGATACTCCAGATGCGAAACTTAGTTCCATTTTAAACTAATGTTCTATCTGAAAGTGTTCGATAATGTGCCAGGAGAAGCGCCTGTTCTCTGAAATCTGTGGCGATGATACTCGAAACCGTATGTGTTCAACGAATCTAAATGGTCGACCTTGTGAGAGAGGAAACTCCAGATTGGAAACTTATTTCCATTTTAAACTAATTGTTCTATCTGTAACTGAGTGTTCGATACTGCGCCAGGAGAAGCGCCTGTTCTCTGAAATCTTTGGCGATGCTACTCGAAACCGTATGTGTTCGACGAAACTAAGTGGTCGACCTTGTGAGAGAGGAAACTCCATATGCGAAACATAGTTCCATTTTAAACTAATTGTTCTGTCTGAAGTAAGTGTTCGATACTGTGCCAGGAGAAGCGCCTGTTCCCTCAAATCTGTGGCGATGCTACTCGAAACCGTATGTGTCGACGAAACTAAGTGGTCGACCTTGTGAGAGAGGAAACTCCAGATGCGAAGCTTAGTTCCATTTTAACCTAATTGTTCTATCTGAAACTAAGTGTTCGATAGTGTACCAGGAGAAACGCCTGTTCTCTGAAATGTGTGGCGATACCACTCGAAACCGTATGTGTTCGAAGAAACTAAGTGGTCGACCTTGCGAGAGAGGAAACTCCGGATGCGAAACTTAGTTCCATTTTAAACTAATTGTTCTATCTGAAACTAAGTGTTCGATACTGTGCCAGGAGAAGCGCCAGTTCTCAGAAACCTGTGGCGATGCCACTCGAAACCGTATGTGTTCGACGAAACTAAGTGGTCGACCTTGTGAGAGAGGAAACTCCAGATGCGAAACTTAGTTCCATTTTAAACCAAATGTTCCATCTGAAACTGAGTGTTCGATACTGTGCCAGGAGAAGCGCCTGTTCTCTGATATCTACGGCGATGCCACTCGAAACCGTATGTGTTCGACGAAACTGATGTAAATTTGAATGTAATGAATGTAAAATTCTATTAAATAAAATTTCTAATAAAAATTTATTAATATTTATTTCTATATTTAATTTTATTATATTAATTAATATTTTAGGATTATTCCCTTATATTTTTACTCCATCAAGACCAATATCTTTTTCATTATCTGTTTCACTTTCTATATGATTATCTTTTATAATTTGTGGTTGATTAATAAATTATAAAAATATATTTATACACCTCATTCCTACAGGAACTCCTTATATTCTAATACCTTTTATAGTAATTTTTGAATCAATTAGAAATATTATTCGATCAAGAACATTAGCTATTCGATTGTCAGCTAATATAATTGCAGGTCATTTATTATTAAATTTAATTGGTTCAACAAATTTTAATATTCTTATTTTTCCTCTAACATTTTCAACTCAAACTTTATTAATAATTCTAGAAATTTCAGTAGCTATAATTCAAGCTTATGTATGCTCAATTGTTAGAACTTTATATTCTAATCAAGTTTCTTAAATGTCAATACATAATCATCCATTTCATTTAGTTACTGCAAGACCATGACCACTATTAACATCATTTGCAATTTTCAATTTATTAACAAGAATAATTCAATGAATACATAATAATAATTACTTAAATTTAATTATTAATTTTATAATTATTATTTTATGTATATCTCAATGATGACGAGATGTAATCCGAGAAAGACTTTATCAAGGAATACACACTTATCTTGTTTATAATAATCTACGATTTGGAATAATTCTATTTATTATTTCTGAATTATTTTTTTTTATTTCCTTTTTTTGAGCATTTTTTCATATATCCCTTAATCCTAGAATAGAAATTTGTATAATTTGACCTCCCAAAGGAATTAAAATATTTAATCCTTATAATATTCCTCTACTAAATACAATTGTATTAGTATCTTCAGGATTATCTATTACTTGATGTCATCATTCAATTATTAATAATATATTTAAAGAAAGAAAATTAAGATTAATAATAACCATTTTACTGGGAATATATTTCTCTTTCCTTCAATTATTTGAATATAAAAATGCATCATTTTCTATTAATGACAATGTTTTCGGATCAACATTTTATGTAATAACTGGATTTCATGGTATTCATGTAATTATTGGAACAACATTTTTAATTATTTGTTTCTATCGATTAATAAATAAACATTTTTCATCTAATCATCACTTTGGATTTGAAGCTGCTGCTTGATACTGACATTTTGTTGATGTAGTATGACTATTTTTATATATTTGCATCTATTGATGACCATTCATATTATTTTTATATAGTATAAAAATTACATTCAATTTCCAATTAAAAAATTTAATTAATTTAATATAAAAAATTTACTTAATTATTTTAATGTCAATAACTATTATAATTTTACCTATAATTTTTTTCATACTAAATTTTTTAATTTCTATAAATACAAAATTATATCTAGAAAAAAAATAGCTTACGAATGTGGATTTTCAAATATTTCTAATCCTTGAATACCCCCTGTTTAAGCCAGTTTAAATGTTGTGGCGCCCCTTGTTTCCGGCGGGCGGCAGAGGGTGCGTAGTCGCAGAGGGCTCTGTCTCCCCGAAGTGCGTTTCCGGGGGATAGAGCGAAATCTCGTTCTTCTTCTGCCGACTGTTAACCACGACGCACGTAAGAGTTTTTATCGCAAGCCACGAGGCTTCTCACATTCACATCGGAGACAATTTCTTCCACCACGGGAAGAGAATTGTACGCGGGCACGGGCCCAGTGAGTTTAATTACGGAATCTTTCGATCTACGGAGATCGTTACGAACAGAGAGATCGTCGCGAATCACGGACGAGCGATATTCAGCCACCATCCTTTCTGATCCGACACCCGGCGCTCAAATAAATATTCGGTGTTCTCGGCCAAGATCGAAGGGGTCGCGAACACCCCCTTCAATTAGTTTTTTTATTATTTCATTAATTTTCCTAATTTTTGATATTGAAATTGCCTTTCTTATCCCATTTATTAATTTTCAAAATATCAATTTTAATAATTACCTTATAATCTTTTTATTTATTATTATAATCATTTCTAGTTTATTACTAGAATGAATTGATTTAACTATTAATTGATTAAATTTGGATATTAGTTAATCTATAACATTCAAATTGCATTTTAAATTTATTGAATAAATCAATATATCTAGAAATAAAAATGAATAAACATTTTTTTTTAAATTAGAAATTTAAATTTTATATTATTTCAATTGAGAATTTATATTCTAATAATATTATTAAAAATAATATACCTCTTTTTGGTTTCATTTAATATATATATATAAAGTAAAAATTACATTTAACTTCGAATTAAAATTTTGATTAAATTATTTAATCTATATATATTGTTGCGGCGCGTGCGGGGCATATCGGTACACGGAGGAGACGATTACGATTACCAGAGCGTTTATTGGTATTTTATGAATCAGAGCGTCGAGCGCGCGTCCGGTCGCTCTCGCTGTCGGATTACAATTCAATTCTTTTGCGACTGTTTATAAATTGCTAGGCGCCCTTGACGACCCTCGTCATAACAATATATATATATATATATATATAGTTTATTTTAAAACATTATATTTTCATTATAAAAATAATATACTTTATTTATAAATAACAAATATATATATATTGTTTAAATAAGTGACCAGTAGTTGTTTCACCTGATAACGAGCCTAGTTACTCCCGAAAAGGAATGGGATTTCCTATTCCGATTTCCATCGTGGAGAAAACTAGTGCGCGTCACAGCATATTGTCTCCGGTTTCGGAGACGAGTGCAAGGTGACCCAAGGTCCTTTGTCAAGGAGATCCTCCACGCATCGGAGTTGCAACAAGCAACCCACAGAATTGCACAGTACATACAGAGTACGCATTTCGCGGAGGAGTACCGGTGCTTGAAAAATCACCGCGGAATTCCTGCGAAATCTCCGATAAAAAGTCTGCATCCGTTTCTCGACGATAAAGGCGTCTTGAGGGTCGGTGGAAAGCTGGAGAATACAGTACTCGATTGGCAAACGAAACATCCGATAATCCTGCCGAAACATTATGTGAGCACACTAATAATTAGGCAGGGGGACGTGGATACGTTGCACGGAGGTTTGCAGATGACCTTGTACAAGGTGAGACAGCAATTCTGGATCCTTGGCTGCCGAAATGCCGCTCGAACGGTGATCAACCAATGCATGAAATGCATAAGGTGGAAGGGTCGCACCTCCACGCAGATTATGGCTGGTTTGATCCCTGAGCGTTGCAGACCGGCTCGAGCTTTCTCGAATTGCGGAGTGGATTATGCTGGACCGTTTCGCGTTCGCTACTCCGCTGGCCGAGGGAAGACAGCTCATAAAGCGTACCTTGCGGTTTTCGTATGTTACGCTACAAGAGCTGTCCATCTCGAACTTGTCAGTGATTACACGACAGGCTCGTTTATTGCCGCCTTAGATCGCTTTATCGCCCGACGTGGAACCCCGTCCTGCATTTTCAGTGACAATGGGACAAACTTCGTCGGTGCAGATCGCGAGCTAAGAACGCACTTCCGCGAGGTGAGTAATTCGCAGGAAGTGCAAAATAGCTGCGACACGCAGGGCATAAAATGGAAATTTAACCCTCCTAGTGCACCACATTTCGGTGGTATGCAGGAAGCCGGCGTGAAATAAGTGAAACATCACTTAAAGCGCATTCTCGGTGCATTCACTCCCACCGCAGAGGAGATGTATACGCTCCTTTGCAAGATCGAGGCGAGCTTAAACTCCCGCCCGATCGCAGCGTTGAGTGATGCACCCGATAGCTATGCGCCTCTCACGCCGGGCCACTTCCTTACTGGAGGTCCTTTAAATGCACTTCCGATGCGCTCTGTTGAGACGGAACAGCTCTCGCGCCTATCGCGCTGGAGAGCGATCCAGAAATTTCACGAGCAGCTGTGGAAGCATTGGACACGTGATTATATCACACATCTCCAGAATCGCAATAAGTGGCGATCCATCGAAATGCACCTGCAACCAGGGGATCTGGTACTGGTGCAAAACCCTCTTCTCCCACCTAATCAATGGGAAATGGGAAGAATTGAGGAGATTTTCCCGGGTAGAGACGGTAATGTGCGAGTGGTTAAACTCCGTACAAAAACCTCCACCTACACACGTCCGATAACGAGACTGTGTAAGCTACCCGTGGGAAACGAGTCTTCGGGCACGAATCGTGACCCCGAAGACGAATAAACACTCCAGAGGACTGTTTTTCGGTTAGGCGGGGCAACAAGGGGAGAGAAACCGTTGAGCTCGAAAATTCGATCCCGTACCCCCTTCTTGGCCCCCACTCCTCAGGATAAGACGAAAAGAGGGCGTAAAGTCTCTCTTCTGGATTCGCACCTGTAGGGGAGGTACCCCCGTTGCCCACGGGTACCACCGAGGAAATAAAACAGGTCCCGATCCGTTCGCCCTCGTAGTTCTAACTGTGAAAGCCGGCAGAATGGACGGAGAGAGTCAAAAATTGATAAGTGCGAGCTTTGAGAAGTGCCTCAAGCTCGGCGAGAAAGCGTGGGCAGCCCACGAGGAAGAGGCTGGCCCCAGCATGGAGGTGGAGGACCCCACCGGGGCAAGGCCCGCCCCGGGCAAACCGAAAGAGGGCCTAATCATTGACCTGGGGCATGATGTATTGCGGGTGCCGCAGCACATACCCCGGACCACCCGGAGGTATAACTGCCGGGTGGAAGGAGGGAAGTATACCCTCCGATGGAACTCCGAGGGACGTTTAACGTCCCTCCTATACAAGGTAAAACCGGAGAATCCTCCGGAGAGGACGCCGTGTCCGGCCCTCCCGGTACCAACACCCACGGCACAGGGGGCAACAACGGGTCCAACGGAGCGTAGCTCTACAGACCCGAAACGGAGGCGACATCGGGGACGAGCTGGAAGGGCTTCGTCCAGCTCGGGACGAGCGGGAGCTCAGGCAGCCTCACGCCCTCCAGGGACAGCCGGTCGTTGTACGAGCGAATCACTCGTATGGCCCTGGAGACGTCGTTGAGACTGTTGGAGACGACAGTCACCCCCTCGCCGCCACCAAAAAGTAAGTCATAATTATACTATATAATTAACTTGCAGTAATCCTCTCTCTCAAACGTCTATTCAACTTGAATTTGTAAAATTCCGCGATTCGAGTCTCGATGTCACAACTACCAAACCCTCCAGCAATTGCACAGACAGTGCAAGGGGGGCGGTATGTTTAAATAAGTGACCAGTAGTTGTTTCACCTGATCACGAGCCTCATAGTTAATTTCTTTTTCTTGAGTCTACCGAGTTTATTTGACCGGCGTGATTCGAAAAGGAAACACAAAAACTATCGAGGTCCAATAACATGACAATGATTGTTTTCGTCTATACCGTGGGAAACCAGAGATCGGCACGTCTGACCGGTACATATTACCGTTTGAAGACGTTCGAATTCGCGAATAGTAAACGGATATGAGAGAGAGAGTGAGAAAGAGCTAATAGTTTGACGAAAGCGCCGCGTAACGAGTAATTACTCGTTCGCGCTTGTCGACGACGGTGTAACGTCGCAGACAGTCAGTTCTTCTTAGAGAGTCCTCAGCAACAGTTCGCACGGAGCGCATCGATTGTCGATCGTGCTCCCGTTATAACGAACACTGCTTTCAGCTTAACACCAGCAAATTGTGAAACTGAATCGAGAATAACACACGACGATTCGTGTTGACTCTTCAGCACAATAGCTGCGCCTTTTAGTAATTTAGCGGTCTTCACCCTTTTTTTTTTTGTACGAGGGGAAATCTTCATAGACACCCCGGTCTCCCTCTGGGGGGGGGGGGGGGGCGGGGTAGTGCCGGATTCTTACCGGCTAAAACCCCTCGGTGGACTCCAGCCGTGGCGCTTTTTGGGACCCCGAGGCCCTCTTGAGAACTCTGCTCGGGATCCCAGCGCCCGGCCCTCAGAAGGGCCAGTTCAATTTTTGATTTTTGGAGATGCAGTGCGCCCACGACACTGCATCCCCCACCTCGGAACCACCATTCATGGCTGCCTGGGCCCCAACCAAGGCAGCCTGGTGGCTCCGGCGGCTATTACATAGCCGCCGCGGCAGCTGGCGGAGCCGGGGCTCTCCGTCCCCGCCTTCGCCCCCTTCCTTCAGGGTCCGCGGCTTCGCGGGCCCTTTCCGCGGCCTCCTTCCGTGACATTACCTGTTCACAGAAGGAGGCTACCGCTCCCCATGACCTCTCGCCGCTCACCATCGCCTTGACGACGGCTTGCAGCGACAGGTCCGGCCCGATGCTTAGACGAAGGACTCGGCGCTCTGCAGCCCAGGAGGGACACTCCTCCAGGGTGTGTTGCGCCGAGTCCACGTCCTCCCCGCAATGATGACATTGCGGGGTGGGCTCCCTTCCGATTCTATTCAGGAACTCACCGAAGCAACCATGCCCGGTGAGCACCTGCGTCAACCGGAAGGTGAGCCTTCCCTCCCTCCCCAGCCACTGCTGGAGGACCGGAAGGACGGCCTGCACCGTCCTTTCTCCGGAGCCGGGCTCAACGCGGTCTTTACCCTGAATTAGTACTGGGGCGAAAATCGGTGGGTTCACCTGGTTTTCGCCAACCATTGTTATTCGACGTGGGAGCGTCAGGAGTCCACTCCTTGGATGACCACTGCTCGGCGGAGCACTACGTTAGTTAGCGCGCTATTCTAAACTTAAGACCCGCTACTCGTTCTCTACCGGGAATCGCCTTGGTTACGTTTAGTGTAACCAAAGAGCGACCGGAGAGTTTCGATATCGCTGTGTCAAGGCTTCCTTCACGACCCGGCGTGTTGAGGAAGACGGGTTAGAATTAGCGTTGGTCCACTCTTACTCCACGTCAAGGCGTGTTGAGAAAGAAACGGTTAGATCAGCCTCCGTTGTCAGCCACCGGGACTAGTTACTAGTAACCGTGGATCTCCCCGCTCACGGAATCCATACAGGAGATTTACAACCTCCGCCTTGGTTTTCCGTTCGAGGCAATAGGACTGTGCGGTCGTTGCACTAAAGATTTCATTGCGTTAAATCTAGCCAACCGCCACGATTGTGTTCCTGAAAAAGACGGAACAGATGGCCAAAACAGTCGACGCGTGGCTTACCGTATTTAAAATCCACGCACCAGTACACGCATTAGCACACACAGCACGGTTACCGTTGCTGTTTAAGTGTGCGCGTCAAAACATTCCCGAGAGAGAACGTTAATACGATTATCGTATTTCAGGTGATTACACCCGTTCGTTCTTTTTCTGTTGTTCCAGAGATTATAACCTAGGACAACCAGGCCCGCCGACAGCCTGGCTACCAAGAAGTCAAATTCTTGTGATCGGCAAAACACTTTGTATTATACAGAGCGAAAAGGGTCTGAAATAAACGCCCCGGGAAATCGCGAATATCTCCGGAGATAATGCAAACAAAAATAACGGGAAGGATAGCATGCGAAAGAGAGGACTTTTGTTTCTATAAAATCACCGTCGGTAAATAACGCGTGATCCGCCCTCTCGCGATAATTAAATACGAAGCCTCCTCCGAGCGGGGGGCATTCTCGCGCTTAAAAGTAGATTAAACGCCACGGGAAATCGCGAATACCTCCGGAGATAATGCAAACGAGGTAGCGGGAAAGATAGCACACGAAAGAGCGGATTTCTCTCTATAAATTCACCGTCGGGGATAGTTCCAGTGATCCGTTCTTTCGCGTCAACTAAATACGAAGCCTCCACCGAGCAGGGGACATTCTCGCGCGTATATATAAAAAAAAACACAATAAACGCCCCGGGAAATCGCGAATATCTCCGGAGATAATGCAAACGAGGTAGCGGAAAAGAAAGCATACGAAAGAACGGATTTTTCTCTATAAATTCACCGTCGGGGACAGTTCCAATGAGCCGTTCTTTCGCGTCAATTAAATTCGAAGCCTCCTCCGAGCGGGGGACTTTCTCGCACGTAAAAAAAAAAATAGAATAAACGCCCCGGGAAATCGCGAATATCTCCGGAGATAAGGCAATCGAAATAGAAGGAAGGATAGCATATGAAAGAGCGGATTTTTCTCTATAAAATCACCGTCGGGAAATAACGCGGGATCCGTTCTTTCGCGATAACTAAAATACGAAGCCTCCCCCGAGCGGGGAGCATTCCCGCGCGTAAAATAAAATAAACGCCCCGGGAAATCGCGAATATCTCCGGAGATAATGCAAACGAAATAACGGGAAGGATAGCATGCGAAAGAGAGGACTTTTGTTTCTATAAAATCACCGTCGGTAAATAACGCGTGATCCGCCCTCTCGCGAGAATTAAATACGAAGCCTCCTCCGAGCGGGGGGCATTCTCGCGCTTAAAAGTAGATTAAACGTCCCGGGAAATCGTGAATATCTCCGGAAATACTGCACATCGCTTAACGAAACAGATAGCTATCGAAAGAGCGGATTTTTCTTTATAAATCCACCGTCGGGGATATTTTCAATTGATCCGCTCTTTCACATCAATTAAATGCGAAGCCTCCTCCGAGCGGGGGGCATTCTCGCGCTTGAAATAGAATAAACGCCCCGGGAAACTGCGAATATCTCCGGAGATAATGCAAACAAAGTAACGAGACAGATAACATACGAAAGAACGGATTTTTTTTTCCTTTTTTTCGATAAATTCACCGCCGGGGATACCCTCCCCCCACGGTATGAAACCCGCAAAGCTAGGCTAGGGCGGCCTTAATACACCCGACCTCCGGCCCGGATTAAAGGCAAATTACTCCCCCCTGAGGTGGGAGCCGGCAATGTACCGCCAAAATAGGCTACGTGGTGGCCTATATGCACCCGAAACCCGGCACAGATCAAAGGCAATTACCCACCCTCGTGGTGGGAGCCGACGATCACCGCCGGGATAGGCTACGTGGTGGCCTTAAGCACCCGACCTCCCGCCCGGATTAAAGGCAATTACCCACCCTGTTGTGGTGGGGGCTGACGAATTACCGTCGAAATAGGCTGCGTGGTGGCCTTTATGCACCCGACATCCGGCCCGGATTAAAGGCAATTACTCCCTCCTGAGGTGGGAGCCCGCGAAATATCGCAAAAAATTGGCTACGGGGTGGCCATCATTCACCCCGATTTCCGGCCCGGATTACAGGCAAGTCACTCACCCCTGTCAGAGGTGGGAGCTGGCGGAATACCGCCACATCTCGTAGGCCAGGTTGGACTGTGCCACACAACATCGGAGGACGGAGCGACGCACCTGCCTCCCCCACGTACCTCCCAGGGGCTCCATAACAACGCCCGTGACCGACCAGAGGGGACTTGCGAGGGGAATCCGAGGTATGGACAGGGCCGAATCATATGCGCGGGGTCCCGTACGGACGAAACGTGGGGGACAGGAGGGACGCTGCGCACTCCGATGTGCGATAGGCTTGGGGGTAGCCTTTATCCACCCTCACCTCCTTAGCGGGGAGTCTAATTACCGCTAACTTATAGGCAGGAGCAGCCTTAACCAACAGCCCACCCGTCCGCTTCGCGCGTGACAAGTCCTTTGAGACACCAGTCAAACAGAGACGTTTGGCGAGAGGAATAGGTGGCTGCAGGGGAAAACCGAGCCACCTCTGACACCGTACGGTCTCTCCGAAAGGAGCTTGGGGTGTGATTCGGGGTATCCAGTTACCGGGGACACCCGGACTTAAGCAACGTCAGAGAACCTATTTCCGCTCGCCTCGTAACTCTCCAGGTTAACGACCTGGCTCCATGGCAAAGCCGCATTAGTCGGCGTGCACTGTGAGAGAGAAAGAGCACCGCGGGCAGAGGGCCATTTCGCCCCGAGTCGTCGTGCGCTCACAATCTAAGTCGGATCGGCGGCTCCCGGTGGGTCAGATCACTCCGTCGCAGCAGTGCTCTCTCACTCGCGTAGCACGTCGACGTGGTAACAGCGAATCCACAAACACGCTCGCCCTCCGTCCAACTCGGTCGTCTCTAAGACTCTCCTGCCCGCTAGGGGCGGGTTGTCTCAGGAGGCATCGAGCACGAGGGGCAGTAGCCATAGCGTGGGCGGGGAATCGCAAAGCTCACCTGCTTAACCGCAGGGAACTAAAGAAATTGTTCACGAGCCGGGTGTGTGAGCTGTAGCCCCTTGATCAGGGACAAGCAGTCCCTCCTGCCTGGGTCAGCCCCCTGGGAGGCACTCACCCCCCCACTTTGAAATTGACTGAACCCCCCACCGATACCACTACAGACTACTAGGCTGGGAGAGAGAGTGACGACGAATCGAAATACTACCCGTTAACAATTAATTGATTCACTCCGAGCGGTTAGAGTGAATCTGTGATGGTCTCGTTGCTGTTATTGATTTTAGTAAAGGAAATGCACAAGATGTTGATGTTCCCTTTTTGAACAGTTACAAATTTATTCTAACAAATCTCTATTAATGACTCTTTTACAAATGTGTTTAGTGTGTGAGTGTAACGCTTACCTAAGTAGCGACGACGTATATTGTTCGTTGACTCGTTGATAGGTCACTCCGCTTCGATTGCTGATTTATAGCAAGATCACAATGCAATTATAATATTAATTATTTTAAAAATAAATATAATTGAATTTAAAAAAAACAAATAATTTAACTTATCAATATTATAACATAATATATTATTTATTAAGAATTTTTTATTTATTCTTTTCAATAATTACTATTATTAAAATGTGTAAACAAAAATATAAATTTATTCGTCGAACACAATAATAATGTTTAAATATTCTAAATCTAATAATGACCCAATAATTAATGTATTTAAAAATACATTTATTGTTTTACCTACTCCTATAAATATTTCTAGATGATGAAATTTTGGTTCAATTCTTGCCTCTTTGGTTCAATTCTAATTCTTCAAATTAGCTCAGGAATCCTTTTATCAATACATTATATCCCTCAAACATCAATAGCATTTGATAGAATCATTCATATTATTCAAAATATTGAAGGATGATATATCCGAACAGCCCATATAAATGGAGCATCTTTATTTTTCATTTGTATATATTTACATATTTGACGAGGATTATATTATCATTCTTATAACTTTAAACATGTTTGATTATTAGGTGTAATAATTTTAATATTATCTATAACAACTGCATTTATAGGATATGTTTTACCCTGAGGACAAATGTCATATTGAGGAGCAACAGTTATCACAAATCTATTAACAGCTATCCCATCCTTTGGAAAATTTATAATTCACTGAATTTGAGGAGATTATTCAATTAGAACACCAACCCTTGGACGATTTTTTTCTATATATTATTTATTTCCTATTATTATTACATCTATAGTAATTATTCATTTAACATTGTTACGTGCGTATGGAATTATTTCGTGGGCCGAGCGGTTAGCCGTTCCGCGCGTAACGCTTGAATAAATTTAATTTAGGATGGGTTGTATCATCTAAGATTCCATACGGAATCCGCGCATAGGTCAGGAATGAAATAGGTGTTAACGCAGAATAGAGGATAAATACCTTATTGGCCTGTTCTATTGATTCTTCACATTATACAAAAACAATTACACGGAATAGTTCAGAAATATCGGAGTCCAGAATGGATGACAATTTTACGATACTTATTTTAGTTGGAGTCTTAGATTGGTAAATTCCTAACGTGCTAAGTTTACGAATGGGCCCAAGGGAAATTCCGACAAGCATATAAACATATGTTTGGGTCCTCGTATCGCGATGCTAACATAAGTATGGAAAACTCACCAATGAATACTATCTTGGAAGCAATTGTTTGCTGAGGGAGCCGAAGATGAAGGAATGGCTGATGAACTTTTCACTTCTGTTTTCACTATACTATAAATACGATAAATACTATAAATACTATAAAGAAAAATTTAATATATGAGGGTGGAGATTGGTTTCAATCTCAAGATTGATTTTGGATTTGAATAATTCTTGTTTGCTGAGTCCTTCGGTAATTATGGAAGTAACTTCACTAATTTAACCCGAACTCTGGCTCAAAATAGCAACAAGGGCAAACGCCACGCACCTCGCGATTTGACTAACGATTGCAACTTGCGGTGATTTCCTGCTCCTTTTTGTTGATTTTGGAACCGCTAAGGGGGGGAATTCCAAGAGCTGTGCTCATCCTTCCCACTTAGGAAATCACCCGTTTCCTGTCCAAAGAATTCCGCCAAAGTTCATCAACCCGCCCTTATCCACAGCCTCTCGCTATTGCAATTTTGCTTATTAGCGAAACGTGGCCGCTGTTCGGAGAATATTCGCGGTTGCTTAAATTCAGTTTTTGCAGACTAATAGTTCATCGATACCGTGTCGTAAGATCGGGCACGTGTGATGCCTACTCAGGAATTTTAACTTCCTCTTTCTTTTTTATATTTAATTTTTTTATATGTGCTTGGCACGTAACACCCCTCCCCCCTTAGAATCATCATCGTCCTCGATGATGTTTAACCGTAGGTTAAGTTCGAGAGATGTTCGTATGTATACAATTTTTCGCAATTATTGAACAGGTGGTTCTACATAAAATGGTTGAACTTATATGAAATATAAATTATTGCTTATGATTGATTGCTCGTGCATGATTCGCTTAACTAAATTATGAGAAAAATATGGATTTCGCAAAGTACTATTAGAAAAATGTACAGATGATCTAATATAAAATATTTAATTTATCGCGTTTAAACGAAAGAATCGTGAGAATACGCTAACCATTCAGCATCCCTCCGAGGATGACCGTTGTTGTAATAACAGAGGCTTCAGCAAGGCAGAGACACGTACGTCATGTAGTGGATGCTCTCCAGCTCGTCATCCTGACTTCTTAACATTTTCTTGTCGAAGGGTGCCGCAGAGTCGAAAGATTTCCGAGTCCACGAAGAACTTCGGTTCTGATAGTTGTTCCGTGATTTATGTTGATGATGACAAGTTATAATGATTGTCTACGACCATTTTCCGTAGAGTAGGTCCAAATCGAACTACTGCCTAGTAGTAAAGGTTGGATGTTGTACTTCCATAAGGCTATTGGTTAACCGACAATGTCAGTTGAGTTTCCCTGGAGAAGGTTGTTGACACTCCGGGAACGCCAAGCTCTGCTCACTTGCTCAGTGTCTCCTTTGTCTTTCGCTTTTTGCGTACGAATGACATCACACAGAATGATAGTGCTCCGGCCTCCTCGGTGGTGCTGAAGGTAACATACGCCACGTTCCTTCCGCTCCTCCTGAATCTATTCATGGTATTTTCGACAGAGTCCATTTTCTCGGTCATGTAAATATTAATCAAACAAGAGTAAAATAATAAAAGATAATAAACAATGAATAAATGCATGCAACAAGTTTTCAACCAAAACAATAGAAGAAAATTAATATAAAATAATTAAGTGTAACATTCTGAGTTTGGTAATCGACAATCCCGATTTCTTGATGTTGTTGATTGTGAGTCTTCCTCTAGTGCTGTTGTTTGGATGGTTGTCTTCCTTGTTCCTCTTCTTCTTAATTAGTGGCCAAAATATTATGTGCATGATGATACTTCGGTTGCAGAGTAGTATTGCTCCAGTTGAAGAAGTTGGTTGTGATGTAACTTCTCCGTTGTGATGATTGTTTTGCCAATTGGTCCAATTTGCAATCGAATTCATACAGTGGATTGAATTCAGTGGAGATACTATTAATGTGTCTCCCAAATTATTTGGATTTCCTTTTGATATATGATTTGTGATTAATAAAAACAGAATTTATGTGCTGGTGTACTTGTTTTGAGTCGTTTGTGATTCCTTAAAGTAAATTTCCGAGCAAGTATCGATTTAAGTGATTCGATATAACTCATCCTGATCTTTTAAATTTAGTATTATCTAAACAAAACTATTGCAATTATTCTTATCCTGAAAATACATGGGTATATATGATTCATTTTCTTTTTATATATTTTTTCCAAAATATAATCCCGGACTGTTCTTCAGCTCAGTAATTTGATATTTGTCCTCCGAATTTACCGCTGCTACTAGCCCCAGTAATAGGATGAGCATCGCCGAGTCCATTGCCATTCCTTATCAAATATCAGGCATCAATGATTAGTATTTTATGAACTTGGAAATTACTGTGCAGCCAATTCTACTTTATCTGCGTGTTTGATGAATCTTTTACCATTACCATCTTCCAAAACAATATTATTTTTCTCCAAAACTCCAACTATTTTATAGGGACCATGATATCGAGTACTGAACTTACCTTTCCTGGGTTCTACTAGAACGCGAGCCATATCTCCTACTTTTCCTGGGAATGGTCGTGCCTTTTCATCATAATATCCTTTAGACTTATGTTTAGCAGAAATTAAATTTTGTCCGGCTAATATTTGTGATTCGGAAAGTCGAATTATCAATTCACGAAGATATGAATTATACGTTAGCATATCATCATCTTCGGGAAATGAACTAGGGTAACGAGCTAATTTTCCAAAAACTAATTCATATGGAGTGAAGTTAGTGGCTTCGTGTACTGAGGTGTTGTATGAGAACATGGCAAACGGAACTAACTTATCCCAATCATCGAAATCATTTATATAATGTTTTATATAGTCCGTTAATACTATATGGCTCCTTTCTAAAGCACCGTTTGTCTGTGGTCTGTAACCAGACGTTGTTACGTGATGAATTTTGAAGATTTTTGTTAATTCCTTTAGAATCTTGTTTATAAAACTTGTTCCTCTGTCGGTTAATATAATACGCGGAGCTCCAAATTGTAAGATTAAATGTGTTACTATCGCGTGAGCAATTGTTTCAGCTTTTATATCCGGTACGGGTACGGCAATACAATATTTGGTCAAATTATCTTGCATAGTCAATATGTGCCGATTGCCATCAGGGGTTGTAGGTAGGGGTCCCACAGTATCTAATGATACTTTAGCAAACGGTTCTATAGGGGTATCTGTGATTATCATTGGTTCACGCGTTTTTGTTCTGACTAATTTATTTTCTTGACAGCTATGGCAAGTTCTAATGAAATTTTGAATATCATTCCTCATTCCTGGCCAATAGAATCTTTCGCGAATCCTACGATACGTTTTAGTTACTCCTTTGTGACCGCCGATTATGCCTTCATGTAATTCTGAAATTATATTATGACGAAGTTCTTCGGGAGGAATTTGAATTTTCCCAAGGCAAATTGTAATTTCGATGTCGATTTCCTTGAAGATTTCTGTTAGGATTTCCTTTAGTGATTCGAGAGTAAGTGAATCGGTATAATCACCGGATTTTGAAATTCGAAAGGAATTAATATCGGAATTTGGAAGAATTAATTTTAAGTTCCTAAGCCCGGTTTTTATTTTCGCGACGGAAGTCTCGTCAAAATGATGTTTCTGCACAACGATGCTAAATATTTTGTACTTTCCCTGTCTAGTGATTAGTACTTGACCTTCCTTTGGTTTAATTTCTCTGAAATTTTCAACGCTGATAGCGCCTATATCTGTTAGCAATTTTCCTAGGGATGTTGTCAATTCGCAATCAGCAGAAATAAAGTGAACATAATTATCATGTGAGTAGGTCAAATTTTCTCGGCTAATATTAATTAATTTCTTTGAAGAGCGCTGTGGTTTCCGAGAAAGATTTACGGGAGAGCTAGGTGTGATATCCGGGGGAATTCCCTGAGTCAGCTGGATGCCAGTGCTGTACGTCTCGTTACCTGATACCGTCCTTGGAATTATTCGCCTTGGTATACCAACAGATTTTGATTTAGTTTCACTGAAGTGTCCTGGTAGAAGTGCATTCTGTCTCGTATTGATTGGTGAAGCTGGAAAAGGAGTTGACAATGCCAATGGTTTAGAATGTGGAATAGGAGTAGGTAATGTGGATCTATGGGGTTGCCAATGAATTTTGGTCTGCTCGGATGTTTCCAATGTACAGTCAGGTTTTGATTTATCATGTCCTTCTGTTCCATATTGTTTAAGTAATTTTTCTATTCTATTATTTAACTCTACGTCGTCTAGTTCGTCAGTGTCCGAAGTATTACCTGATGATTCTTCCATAATTTCGCTGTGTTCTTTAAGGGATTCGTCAAAACGTTTGAAAGAATCATGTAATTCCTGTTTGTTTATAGACAGTCTTCGTTCGTCATCTAGAAAAACGTCATCGTCACTGTCCTCTGCTGGCGGTTGTAATTCTAGTAGTATGGTGTCAGCGTTTATTGTTGTCTCGTCTACTGTTTCAGTGTGAACGTCCTCGGCAATTGGTTCCAATGTTTTCCCTTTCGTATGTTTAGAAGTAAATTTCTTATGTAAATCCAGGCTTGGCATTACACTTTTCCTTTTCCGTAATATGGGTGGTTCTGATGACTCGTCATGTGAATTATCGGAATCTACGTCTGGCGTATCTGCTGACGATGGAACTGTAGGTCGTGGTGGAATGTAAACGTTGGGTTTTAATTGATTTCGGGTCCTAGTTGCTATTGCACTGACATTTAAAGGGTTTGAAATTTTTGGTTTATTTTTCGATCCAATGGGCCTTCCTGGTTTTCTGGGTGCTTCCGAAACTGATTTGGATATTGGTCTAGATGTGGTTCCTGCTGAGCTAAGTTTAGATTTTGCTGGTTGTTCTTGAATCGGTAAAATTTTTGATGATTCAAGTTCACTGTCAGAGTCGGTGCTGCTGGTATCTGAGAGATTAGATTTAACGACAGGATTTCTGGATAACGCGTCTGCACTTGTGTTTAATTTTCCTGCTTTATGAACGAAATTATAGTCGTAGTCACGCAATTTCAATCTCCATCGAATTAAACGTTGCCCTGGATCCTTTATGGAGTCTATCCATTTCAGGGGTTCGTGATCGCTAACTAACGTGAATTTCCTACCGTAAAGATACGGCCTAAAATGCAAAATTGCGTATAATACTGCCAAACATTCTTTTTCGGTGGTGAAATAATTTTTCTCAGGGTTTGTTAAAGTTCTAGAAAGATAAGCTATTGGTAAATCGTTTCCATCAACCTCCTGACTAAGTATTGCTCCTATCGCAAAATCTGAGGCGTCTGTCGTTAAAGTGAAAGGCTTATCAAAATTTGGATATTGAAGAATTGGACATCTACAGAGCGCTTTTCGTAGTTCCTGGAAGCTACGTTTTTGTGCCTTTCCCCAAACGAAGGTCGCGTTCTTTTTTAACAATTCTGTTAATGGTTTGGATTTTGCTGCAAAATCTTTAATAAATCTGCGATAATAACCTGCTAAACCTAAAAATTGTCTGACATTCTTTGCTGTTTTTGGTCGAGGAAAGTTTTTTACTGCTATAATCTTTTTTGGATCTGGTCTTACACCCTTTTGACTAATTATATGTCCTAGGTATGCTACTTCAGTTTTCAAAAATTCACATTTATCGGGTTGTAATGTCAATTTAGCTTTTTCTAACCGATTAAATAATCTACGAATTTTCTTTCCGTGTTCTTCAAGAGTTTTTGCGTACACTACAATGTCATCGAGATAAACGAAAACTTCCGTTCCCTGCAAACCACGTAACGTTTGATCCATAAGTCGTTGAAAGGTGGCAGGTGCATTTTTCAAACCTTCGGGCATACGGATATACTCGTAGTGCCCATTAGGAGTTGTAAAAGCTGTTTTAGCCCTATCCTTTGGATCCATCTCTATTTGTTGGAATCCACTCGCGAGATCGATGATCGAGAAATATCTAGCTTGGCCTAATTGATCCAGAATATCGGTTATATTTGGTAACGGATATGCATCTCCTATCGTTTTTTCGTTAAGTTTGCGAAAATCAATTACCATTCTCCACCTGGGTCTTCCTTGAGAATCAGGTTTCTTAGGGACGATCCAGAGAGGTGAATTATAAGGCGAATTTGATGGTTTAATTATCCTATTGTTTAATTTTGTCAAAATTTGACGATGTATTTCTTCCTTGTGAACCGGTGGAAAGCGATACTGTCTAGTGTTAATCGGTAAATCATCTGATGTCGGAACTGTATGTTTTATTAATGGGGTGAAAGGTAATTGGTCTCCTGGCAAATAAAAGCGATTTGGGTATTCTTCTATAATTTCGATTATATGGTCTCGTTCCTCGTCATTTAGGTGATCTAAACGCAAACGTTTTAGAATTTCGAAAAACCTATCGTGAACTATGGGCAAATTTTGAACTTCTGAGTCTGAATCGAAATATTCTTCTTCTGGAAAATCATAGTATTCAAAGGGAATTACTTCTTGTGGAGTAACTTCGACCTGTATGTCTTCTTCCAACGTATTAATTGCTAATACGTGGCAGACACCATCGCGTACACTAACAGCTGCTTCGCCTATGTATAAGCCTTCTACTGATTCTAACTTTGGCAAGTATCCTTCTTTTATTTCTGAATTAACCACGTCTATAGCTATCGGTTGACGAGTGCGAGCTTTAATCGTAAGAATTTGCGAACGAGGACTACGTGTAGATTTATGATTTGGTTCTTCCCCAATGAATCTAAAAGGTCTGATGGGTTCTGTTTTTGTAACTAAGGTATTATGAGCGAACGAGATTTCCGCCTGCTCTTGACGTAGGTAATCTTTGCCTAAAATTCCATCATTATTCAAGGGAAACGATGATCTAACGACGTGAAATTTAACTGGTTGTTCCAAAAGTGTAACGGTAGTTGTTCCTAAGGTTCTCAATTTTTCCGGGGTAATTCCAGTTATAGAGACTGATTCCTGAATGTCTACTTCGACGTCTTCGTGCAAAGCATTTAATTTTATCAGATTTATATCTGCGCCTGTATCAACCAAAAATAAACCAGATTTATTGCGTAATTCTTTCGCAGACATTTTAATTAATGGTGATTCTAGCTGTCGTTTATAGGAATAGACGATTCCTCTGCTTCCAAAAATTTTACTGTTCGACGCTCCTGATTCGAGTAACTCGCCGTCGCGCCGGCACGACGAGTTGTGCGGGAGTTTAAATTTTCACTGTTCCTTCTCGGCGAATTCGAGTTAAAATGATCAAATGTTGGGATAGGGGAAGAAGATCTGGAATTTTGGTTAGTGGGTGTGTTGGATCTTGAAGGTTCAATGCTTCGCGAAGGAACTGGGGTTGGAGAGTTTGCTCTGGTTAGAGTATGATTAGTCAAGTTTGGATTCATATGGAAAGATTGAGGGTGATCGTATATTGGACTGTAAGGCGGATATGGCATTGGTGGATAAAAATACGGTGGATAGTATGGATAAAGATGCGGTGGCAACGGATAATGGTGAGGCTTGTAAGGAACAGGTGATGTAGGACGTGCAGATTTTAGAATGGTAATCGGTGAATTTGC
This sequence comes from Nysson spinosus, assembly GCA_910591585.2. Classification (NCBI taxonomy): domain Eukaryota; kingdom Metazoa; phylum Arthropoda; class Insecta; order Hymenoptera; family Crabronidae; genus Nysson; species Nysson spinosus. Next base: position 713,027 of record CAJUYC020000093.1, on the reverse strand, counting down.
GCGATTATAATTCGGATTTCTCATGGGACTGGGACTCCTCGAATCTTGCTCTCGCAAGGTTTGGGAGCGGTTTGTGTAGGTGGTAGGTAAGTCACGAGAATCTGGATTCGGAACTGAATGTTGTGATAACATTAACCGCGAAGGTTCACCACCGGGGATTATTCCTGATTTCATTCGGGTTTCTATTCGTGCAGCAATTTTTACAGCGTCCTGTATCTTCTTTGGTTCACGCGAATCAACCGCGATAGCAATTTCGTCGGGTAATCCTCGAATAAAAGCCTCTAAAGCACATTCCTCTACGGGAGCCATCATTTGATTAGCGCGTTCTCCATATTTATCTTCTAAAGCGACTCGAGCACCGCTGATTAGGATATTTAATCGATCTGCAAAGTCACTGACCGCTTCTCCGCGTCTCATTCGGATATTTTCTATTTCGTGATGGTAGTATGCATATGTTTTACCCGGCGCAAATCTTTCCTTTAAATGTTTTATGAGATCATCTAATTTTTGAAAATTTTTACCCCAAATACTATCTCTCGCTGTTCCCTGCAATTTTCCTAATATTGCCCTTACATATGAAGTTTCCAGTGCTGGTGGCACATAGACTGCACCATTTTGAACATCACCTAAGAAATTTTTAAGGGGAATGTTTTTCCCGTCAAAGAAAGGAATGTTTAGTGTACTGTGTTGAATTGTGAAGCATTCAGCCATAGAAGCCATCATCAAATTAGTAACGTGTAATTCGTCCAATGAAACATTTGCAGAAACTTGTGCTGCTGCATTACGAGAGGAATTTGTGGCCATTTTGATAAATTAAGTGATGGAAAATTCAGCAATCGCTATCGTGTAATTATAATTGATGTTGATTATTTGAACCATCTATGCAACAGTGTGCGAATCTCGAAATCTATACGATCCTTTAATTATTCTGCACTAACACATGCGCTAATTGACAATACGTATCCCACTTCTGACACCAATTCAGCCTGTTACGTGCGTAAGGAATTATTTCGTGGGCCGAGCGGTTAGCCGTTCCGCGCGTAACGCTTGAATAAATTTAATTTAGGATGGGTTGTATCATCTAAGATTCCATACGGAATCCGCGCATAGGTCAGGAATGAAATAGGTGTTAACGCAGAATAGAGGATAAATACCTTATTGGCCTGTTCTATTGATTCTTCACATTATACAAAAACAATTACACGGAATAGTTCAGAAATATCGGAGTCCAGAATGGATGACAATTTTACGATACTTATTTTAGTTGGAGTCTTAGATTGGTAAATTCCTAACGTGCTAAGTTTACGAATGGGCCCAAGGGAAATTCCGACAAGCATATAAACATATGTTTGGGTCCTCGTATCGCGATGCTAACATAAGTATGGAAAACTCACCAATGAATACTATCTTGGAAGCAATTGTTTGCTGAGGGAGCCGAAGATGAAGGAATGGCTGATGAACTTTTCACTTCTGTTTTCACTATACTATAAATACGATAAATACTATAAATACTATAAAGAAAAATTTAATATATGAGGGTGGAGATTGGTTTCAATCTCAAGATTGATTTTGGATTTGAATAATTCTTGTTTGCTGAGTCCTTCGGTAATTATGGAAGTAACTTCACTAATTTAACCCGAACTCTGGCTCAAAATAGCAACAAGGGCAAACGCCACGCACCTCGCGATTTGACTAACGATTGCAACTTGCGGTGATTTCCTGCTCCTTTTTGTTGATTTTGGAACCGCTAAGGGGGGGAATTCCAAGAGCTGTGCTCATCCTTCCCACTTAGGAAATCACCCGTTTCCTGTCCAAAGAATTCCGCCAAAGTTCATCAACCCGCCCTTATCCACAGCCTCTCGCTATTGCAATTTTGCTTATTAGCGAAACGTGGCCGCTGTTCGGAGAATATTCGCGGTTGCTTAAATTCAGTTTTTGCAGACTAATAGTTCATCGATACCGTGTCGTAAGATCGGGCACGTGTGATGCCTACTCAGGAATTTTAACTTCCTCTTTTTTTTTTATATTTAATTTTTTTATATGTGCTTGGCACGTAACAACATACCTCCATATATATGGATCTAATAATCCTAACGGAATTTCTAGAAATCCAGGAAAAATTAGATTTCATCCTTACTTCACTTGAATAGATTTAGTAGGATTTAGATGAATTTTAATAATTTTTTTTATTATTGTATTATATAATCCATATATTTTCTGTGACCCTGATAATTTCACCCCAGCTCCCCAAATAAATACCCCTAAACATATTCAACCTGAATGATATTTTCTATTTGCCTATACAATTTTACGTTCAATTCCTAATAAATTAGGGGGAGTAATTGGATTAATATTTTAAATTCTAATTTTAATAATTCTACCTTTTAACGGATTAACAAAATTTAAAACTACTAAATTTTATCCAATTAATCAATTTTATTTTTGAATATTTATATCAACATGTATTATTTTAACATGAACAGGTGCTAAACCAATTGAGTATCCTTACATATTTATTGCTCAAATTAGTGCAATTATTTATTTTTCATTTTTTATTATTTCTCCTATAATTAATAAATTATGAGATAAAATTATTTTTATAAAAAATTAATTCTATAAGTTAATGAACTTGAAACAAGTATATATTTTGAAAATATATGATAGAAATTTAAATTTTCTATTAACTTAATATAAATAATAATTATGTAAAAAAATTACATAATTTAAAAAAAACAAAAAACAAAATATATGGTAAAATAAAATTTCAACATATATATATATTAAATCATCATACCGTAAACGAGGTATAATTGCTCGAATAAAAATAATAATAAAAATTATAAATAAATAAAATAATAAAAATTTTAAAGAAAATACTTTAAATTCTGTAAATAATACACCTGTTATTATTCTTATAAATATAATTATTATATATTCAGATATAAAAATTAATGCAAACCCTCATCTGTAATATTCTGTATTAAAACCAGAAACTAATTCTGATTCTCCTTCAACTAAATCTATTAGAGCAGCAACACAATCTGAATGTATGTAGTAAACAAATAGTCGACTGGTTTCTGTCCAGTCGTTTTGGTTACCGCGTTGTTGTTTCGTTATTAATAAAAGAAAGGTTCATACTCTGCAATAGGTTATGGGCCCAGCTCCCTTGGAATAGTATATTTTAGGTAGTTAATTAAAGTCAATATATCGCGAGTGAAGATAATAAGTGTATGTGCGCGAAAATGAGTACAAGCAGTTATACACGAATAGAAATGTTAGAAAGGGATAATTATGAGACTTGGAAATTACAAGCCGAAGCCCTTTTGGTGAAGAATGATGCATGGGGATATGTGAGTGGTGAGATACCGAAACCGGATTTGGCAGAAGGAGCTATAGTCACAAAGCAGTGGGAAATTGCTGACAAGAAAGCCAGGTCAAATCTAATACTATCTATCCACCCTCATGCATTAAAACAAATCAAGAATTGTACCACATCTCGAGATGTTTGGCTTAAATTAGAAAGTACCTATCAATCTAAGGGACCTGCTCGAAAAGCGAACCTTTTAAAACAACTCACTTTGCAAAAAATGCGTGAAGGTGAAGACACACGAGACCACATTTCTAAATTCTTTGATGTGGTTGACAAGCTACAAGAAATGGATGTAGACATCAATAAGGATTTGTTAGCCATAATGTTATTGTATAGTCTCCCAGAGAAATTTGAAAATTTCCGATGTGCAATCGAATCCAGAGATGAATTACCATCACCGGAAATATTGAAGATAAAGATAGTTGAAGAAAGTGATGCACGCAATCAGAAATTAAAGCAAGAAGTTCCGAATGCAATGATGGTTGGAAGACAAGCATTCAAAAATCATAAATTCCGGAACAATTGGCCCAACGAGCGTAGGGAAGAACATAAAGAAGAATTCAAATTCCGTTGCCATAAATGCAAAAAGGTGGGACACAAAGCTATAGACTGCAGACTAGAAGATGGGAAATACAAACCTTGGAAGTCGGGAAAGCAGAGTCCCAAGGAATCTAGCTTACTAGTCACAGATAGAAAAGACTATGCTTTAAAGTCCGGACGCGACATAAGTACAAGCGATTGGTGCTTAGATAGTGGTTGTACATCGCATATTACGAAGAAAGAAGAAAGCCTAAAGAATCTGGAGTCACATGAGTTCGAAGACTTGAATTTAGCGACTAACAATACATCAGCTAAAGTATTGGCGAAAGGGACAGCATCTATTATTACCTCAAACAAAGATGGCAGTCAGAAAATAAATTTATTAAATACCTTATATGTTCCAGGATTACGCACAAATTTAATGTCTGTTTCAAAGATTACAGACAAGGGATATAATGTAACCTTCGGTAGAAACGGTGCTCTAGTCAAGGATAGAGCAGGAAGCATTTTAATGCGCGCTGACAGAATCGATGGTTTATATTACATTAGGCAAAACACACAATATGCAGGAAGAATGTCGAGTGAATCAGAAGAAAATTTAAAAATATGGCATGAGAGATACGGACACTTGAACGGAAGAGATCTGAAGAAAATGGTTGCTAATAAAGTGGTATGTGGCATCAGAATCAGAACACAAAAAGAACTACCTACGTGTGAAGTATGCTTAAAAGGCAAACTTACGCAGACACCTTTCCCAAAAGAGTCCAGTCGTAAATTGGAACTGCTAGAATTAGTACACACAGACTTATGTGGACCGATGAGGACAGAGTCATTGAATGGGTCAAAATATTTCTTAATCTTCATAGAAGACAGAACGAGGTGGTGCGAAGTAAGATTCTTGAAGAGGAAAAGCGAAGCCCTCAATGAATTCCAAAAGTTCAAGAGCATGGTTGAAAACTTCACTGGTAGAAAAATCAAATACATTCAGTCCGAAAACGGAAAAGAATATTGCAATAAAGAATTTGACGACTATTTACAAAAATCTGGAATCCAAAGAAGATTGACAATCCCGCACACACCGCAACAAAATGGCACCGCGGAACGCATGAATAGAACACTTGTGGAAATGGCAAGATGTCTACTAATTCAATCGAAACTATCCCCATCGTTTTGGGCAGAAGCACTGCATACAGCTAATTACATCCGCAATAGATGCCCCGCAAACCACTTAAATGGGCAAACACCTTATAAACTTTGGACCAGTAAAAGGCCAAATGTGAAATATTTCCGAACATTCGGATGTAAAGGATATGCATTGGACCGAGATACAAACAAAGGAAAATTTTCTCCAAGATCCAGAGAGTGTATATTCGTAGGTTATTCTTTGAAATCTAAAGGTTACCGAGTTTGGGTACCTAGTGAAAGGAAAATAATTGTATCCAGAGATATAAAATTCTTCGAAGAAATTGGTGCCGGAACAAAATATGAAGAATTCGTTAATGAAAATAGGATGATTAATGGAAACAAACTAAAGGAAAGAAAATATGCTGAAATAGAGACAAAAACGATCAGAGACCTCGGAAAACAAAACTTATTACAAGAAGAAGAAGAAGATGATGAGGAAGAATACGAAGAAGCTATGGAGTGGACTCACGAAAAACCACAAAATAATGAAAACAGTGAAACCCGCGAACAAAGGGAAGAAAATGGGTTAAATAACCAACATCAAGAGCAAGAACAGGTAATACAAAATCCAGAAGTACAGTTGCGAAGAACCGTGGGGAGACCCAAAATAATAAGGACGGGAAATCCAGGAAGACCCAATAAACAATATCACTATGAGGTAGCACAACAAGTCACTACAAAAGAAGAAGAGACAGAAGAACATGTGGATACAAGTGAAATTTCGGCTAAAAAGGCAATGGCCAGTAAAGATAGGGAAGAGTGGAAAGCAGCCATACGTAGTGAGATAATGTCTATGATCAAAAATAATACGTGGGAAATCGTAGATCGACCAAGGGACCGAAGCATCGTAAGCTGTCGTTTAATATTACGGAATAAATGTAAGGCTGACGGGACGCTGGATAGAAGGAAGGCGAGACTCGTAGCTCGAGGTTTTACACAAGTCCCGGGAATGGACTTTCATGAAACTTTTGCACCAGTAGCAAGATTGAGTTCCATAAGGACATTAATCGCTCTAGCAGTTGAGCGAGACATGCTGGTTGATCATCTTGATGTATCGACCGCTTTTCTGAATGGAGATATAGATGAAGAGATATACATGGAAATACCAGAAATGCTGGAAGAAACATTACAAGACATAAGATCAGCAAAGGACAGTAAAATCAGTAAGGATCAGAAGATCAGAATTAACAAAATGTTGCAAAATATTAAAGGCGAGAATAAAGTCTGTTTACTAAAGAAGGCAATTTATGGTTTGAAACAATCAAGCTGACAATGGAATATTAGACTTGATGAGAAATTGCGTGAATTAGGATTGCAATCGATGAATCCTGACCCTTGTGTTTACTTCAAAATAATGAACGAAAATTTGGTTATCGTGGCGATTTATGTCGATGATATATTAATGATATCAAAAAATAGAGAACACATGGAAGAATTAAAACAAGGACTAATGTCAACGTTTGAAATGAAGGACTTAGGACCCATTCAGCATTGCTTAGGAATTAAGTTCACGCGGAGTAAGGGGAAGATGGCGATGACTCAGAAGACCTATATTGAAGACACATTGAGAAAATTTGGCATGAGTGATGCGAAACCGATTTCTACTCCTTGTGAACTAAATAAACGGGATATAAAGGAAGAAACCAATGAAGATGTATCGGGAGCCGAAATTAAAGGGTTGCCATATAGGGAACTGATAGGATCGTTGATGTACATAGCCATTGCCACGAGACCAGACATAGCTCACGTGGTAAGCTGGCTCAGTCAATTCAGCTCCAATTTTGATCAAAACCATTGGAAAGCTGCGAAAAGAGTCCTGCGATACTTGAGGGGAAGCCTAAATTATGGATTAGTGTTCACCAAAGCCAAAGAAGATTTAATGGGATATGTCGACGCGGATTGGGGAGCCTGCCCGGATGATAGAAGGTCATATACTGGTTACATCTTCAAATATGGAAATGCAGCTATAAGCTGGGAATCACGGAAACAGCGAACAGTAGCCCTGTCTAGTACGGAGGCAGAGTACATGGCTCTGACAGAAGCGACGAAAGAAGCAATCAACCTCCAAACTTTCCTGAAAGAATTAGGCGTTAGAGATGAGACACCATTGACACTGTGGAACGATAATCAAGGAGCACAAAAATTGGCCAAAAACGCCGTATTTCACAGGAGGACCAAGCATATCGATATAAGGCATCATTTCGTCCGCGATGCATTGAAAGAAAGATCTGTGGTATTAAAATATATGCCAACGCAGGAAATGATGGCCGATGTGCTGACGAAGGGACTACCACGTTCAAAACACGAACACTGTCGTGAATTACTGGGAGTCCAGTCAATCGAAGATTGAAGTTGAAGACTCGGTGGAGAGTAACAACATTTACGATTGAGGGGAAGTATTAGAGCAGCAACACAATCTGAATGTATGTAGTAAACAAATAGTCGACTGGTTTCTGTCCAGTCGTTTTGGTTACCGCGTTGTTGTTTCGTTATTAGTAAAAGAAAGGTTCATACTCTGCAATAAAATCAAATGGGGATCGATTTAATTCTGCTAAAAGACAAATTAATCAAAATACTAAAATAGGTAAGTAAATAAAAAAAAATTCAAATTCTTGAAAAAATTGAAAATCAAGAAAAGAAAAACTAAAGGATATAATAAAAAAATTAAACAAAATTAAAAATAAATTAATTTCATAAGAAATTGATTGAACAACAGCTCGTAAAGCCCCAATTATTGAATAATTAGAATTAGATGATCATCCTATAATTATTACAGGATAAACTCTTGCCCCAAAAAAACATATTATTACTAAAGAATTAAATTCTATTCTTCAAATATTATTAGAAAAGGGTATAACAATTCAAATTAATAAAGAAATTATTATTATTATTATAGGTATTAGATGAAAAAATAAAATTCTAGAATTTCTTAAAATAATAATTTCTTTAGAAAATAATTTAATTGCATCACCTAAGGGTTGAAATAATCCTATTACTCCTACTTTATTTGGACCTTTACGGTATTGAATATAACCTAAAAATTTTCGTTCTACAAGTACTAAAAATCCAACTCTTACTAATTGTTGGAAATAGTATATCGACATGCATGTATGTATATCTGATGCCATTCTAGGAGGCCACGGATCTAGATGACTTTCGTTCTTGTATGTTCTTTTGTCTATTGATTTTCGGTGGTTGCGTTTTAGATTTGTTAGCGGTCGGTCGTACTATTTATTCTGTCTCCATTATGTATGTGTTTTAATGTTCCTAAATATAATATTGTTCATCCGTTTAAATCTTATATTATATTTCATTCCTGCGTTTTACCCAAAAACCAAACACTAATATTATAATAATAAGTAAAATAAATGAAACTAAATTTAAAATTATATAATTAATTAAAATTATTGTTTAAATTAATATAAAATTAATTTATTTATAATTTCTAAAATTATTATACTTTTCTGCCAAAACAATATAATTATAATTATTCTTCTTTTAAAAAATATTTTTAATAAATGATCCTTTCGTACAAATTTATTATTTTTAATTATAAATAGATAGAAACCGATCTGGTTCACACCGATCTGAACTCAAATCATGTAAGATTTTAAAAGTCGAACAGACTTAAATATTAAACTTATACTTCTAATTTTTATCTTAATTCAACATCGAGGTCGCAAACATTTTTATCAATAAGATCTATCTAAAAATATTACGCTGTTATCCCTAAAGTATTTTATTCCTTTACATTTTTCTAAAAATTCATTTAATACAAAAATTATTGTAAGTAACAATTTAAAGTTCATCAAATTTAAAAATCCTCCCAATTAAATATTAAAATTAATTAAAAATCTATAGGGTCTTCTCGTTGTTACGTGCCAAACATTCAAAACTCATTTTTGTCACTCCACAATTTTATTTTTCCTTGTTACCACTTATCACCAACCGGTATAAGGTTCTCGATAATGCTATGCATTGTGGGAAAGCCCTGGTCGAAAACCTTCCAAAACAAAATCCGAAGTATAAATTCCTTCTTGGAATTGTCATCGTCAGCGTATGACTTGGACCACCCGAATTGTAGCGATAGCGACAACGAACACCAGAGCTCAATTATACGCGTGAGAAAAGGAATGGAATTCTTTTTCTTTTTCTATAGTTTAAACCGTATATAATAGCTCTTGTCTATATTTTTTCCACTAGATTTACCATAATTAAAAATTGTTCCTTTTCTTTTCTAAATTATAGCAACTTTGACTAATGCTACGCATTATGGAATATTCCTGAGTCAAAGTGGCATATTAAATTAATCTCTCTTTAGTTAGTTGATCTATACACTATTCTTCCTCCTCTCACACGTATAGGATTGCCACCGCCAAAACAAGATCATGCTTCCGAGTATGACGCTGTACAAGTAATCTTATCGAGTTCTAGGGATTAGCATTATTCACAATTCAAAAACTATTAAAATTAGTGTAGCATCAATAGAGTCAAATCATTCTTTAAGTTCAATTAAGATTATATATTTTTCAGAGTAAACATAATGTTCAGTTTAGTAATTCATTAAAATCTTTTTATCATTTTATTAAAATTTAGATTATAGATAATTGCAGACAGTATTATTATTAATTATTAGAATTAATAATTTCTACAACTCTGTAAGATTGCCGAAGAGCATACTACGGATCTCCGTTCCGTTGGGCGAGATTATCGCGCTACGTTAAGCTGGGGGTAGGGGGTATGATCTCAGACTTGGGACCTCCCTCTTCAAGGGGCCCATAGGTTATAAATTGACCTCCCAAACCTAGCTGCATTGCATTTTTCGTCAAATCGCGTAGTGTGTGAACCTTGCCCTTGTGACGTTAGAGCATAGTTTCGTTGATCAGCTCGCGAAAAGACTCAGTTACTCGTAAGAAAAACCAACTCACTATCCAAATTATCGCTTAATTAAGTAAGTGTAGTGTATTGTAAATCATTCACTCGCATCTTAAACCTGTGAAATACACGGATTAACAACCAACATCCTTGTTACGAGAGCAATTGGTAAGTCCGAAACATCTATCAGCATTTTTATACTGACGGACTTAATGGAAGTAACCCCGATTAACCGAATGCTAAGCATTGTGGGGTTTTCCCTGCGGTAAATGAAAACCGATTGTTGAAATTGTAGCGAGCGTGTAAAACGACAGAAATTATCACCGTAATATTCATAGCGAATTGCTATAGAATAATTCCATGTACTTTTAGCATCTATGTAACACCTCAAGATCTCCTAAATAGTTTTGTAATACATGGTTTATTTTTGATTCAAATATTATTTTGTTCATTATACCTTTCATAGCCACATTCGTTATCCACATCTTACAATCATAGTCAATGAATGAGAACCTGTATAGGTTTAGTCACTTGGGACTCCCGTACAATCCTGCCTATATCTATTCCGTAGATATAATTATTTTTCTAAATTAGTTTTATTCTTTTATTCATCCACCGCCCTAGCGCGTTACCTTAGTCGAGAGATCGCCACCACCGCTCGGCCCCCGAAAGCTCTCGACACGCATACGCAACCGGCACTCGCGAGAGTGCCCAGGTAAACGCGCTACGTAACATCGTCATATAATAAAATTTTAGCTTTTTTACTAAAAAATAAAATTCAATATTATTCAATTGAAACAGTTATTATTTCGTCAAATCTTTCGTTCAAGCCTTCATTAAAAAGACAATTGATTATGCTACCTTTGTACAGTTGAAATACTGCAGCCATTACAAAATTTTCATTGGGCAGACCCGACCTTAAATTATAAACAAAAAGACATGTTTTTGATAAACAAGCGAATAATAAATTTGCCTAATTCTTTAACTAAATTTTAATATTAAAATTTAATTATATAAATATTTTTACTAATTTTATCATTATAATTATTAAAAAATAATTTTTTAATATTTTTCTATAATTAATTAAATTTGTTATAAATCATATTTTAATTTTAATAAATTATTAAATTTATTATATAAAATTCAAATATTAACCCTTTGCGGTCCTATGTCGAGTGGGGCTCGACATCGCATTTCGTTCTAGCACGTCCTATGTCGAGTGTGGCACGACATCGCTTTTCGTTCTAGCGCGTCCTATGTCGAGTGTGGCACGACATCGCTTTGCGTTCGGGCACGTCCTGAATCAAGTTTCACCCGACAATGTCATTCTTAATCTAAATGATATAAGATAAGAACTGCAGTGTAGCATATCCGAAATAGGCTATGCCTCTTGAAATTAAGGGCTTAGTTTTTGTTAAGGATAACCGCGAATGTCGGGTGATCCAATAAAAACCATCACCTACCCTGCTTCCAAAAACCGCCCTCGGACCCCTTCAGGAGGCGGACCCTTTCGTCAAGGTACGGCCCAGGAATTTCCTGAACTTTCCTTCTACCCAGGTGACCTCAAGATCGCGCCCGGTCGGGGCCCGGTCAGGGTCCGGCCGGGGGCTCTCAGGAGGTCTGAGAGGGTGGTGTGCAGGCGACACGGTCCGATAGAGTTTATGATACGGCTATTACTATTGAGTCCGGAAGGTCACATCTGGAAGGACAGTCCAAAAAGTTCTCAATCCTGAGTATAAGTCCTTCCAGATGTAAAGCCTTCATAAAATAGCTAATAATGAAGAGCATGTACAAAGAAATGGTTAATCCTCAAAAATAGCGTTCAAGTCACGTCCGTATCATAAACCCTGATTAAAAATACCTTATAATATGTACGGCTTGACCGGACAGTTTTAGTATTTTCAAACCCATCGTGGTATACAGTTCGATTTCGTAGCACAACTAGAAAGCATTTTCAAAGCCTAAATTTCTATAAAATAATTTTTTTTTGTAAAGAATATGGCTAGACGACAGAGTCGACGTACAACAGTGCGTGACAATGAATTTGAAAGTGATGATAATGATTGTTTGGGCGACGTAGAACAACAATTTCAAAGAATGTGTGCATCAGAAATCAAAAGTAGTGAAGATGCAGAGGACGTGGTTACATTCAGACGAAGCAGACGTATAAATAGAATTGGTGATACATCTGAAAGTAATAATGACACATATTCCAATTCCATCGAATTTTCTACGGGAGACAAGATGCAAGGGCCGCAAGTTCCGAGTGATTGCTTTACACCCCTGCAGTTTTTTCATTATTTTTTACGAATGAGCTTTTTAGTAAAATAGCGGCAGAAACAAATTTATATGCTCCAAAAATAATTGGCGGCTGGTAAGTCTCTGTGCACTCATTATGGCATAATTGGTATGACGTTACAGTTACTGAATTAAGAGCATTTCTTGGTATAATTATCAATATGGGATTGATGCCTGTGCATGATATCAAAGATTATTGGAGCACAAAATTCCACGCACACATTCCATTTTATAATACAATTTTTAAACGCCAACGATTTCTACAAATATTTTGGGCAATACATTTAGAAACGACGCCGCAAACGGGCAATAAGGAAAGAATTTCTGTGGATAAAGTTGCCTATTTTCTCAACTATTTGGACACAAAATTCAGACGTCATTTTGTACCAGCACAGAATATCTCTGTAGATGAATCCATTGTTGGATTCAAAGGAAGAATTTCATTTAAAACGTACAACCCTAAAAAACCAAACAAATGGGGAATCCGTCTATACGTATTAGCTGACTCATCGTCCGGATATATATACACTTTTTTACCATATTTTGGAAAAAAAACGACAGACCTACTAATTTACCCCGATTTACCAGTCACAAGCCGGATTGTTTTACATCTATATAATAATCTACAACAGTCAATACCCGAAGCTACAGGATACCATATGTTTACCGATAGACTTTATACTAGCATCATACTTGGCCAAAAATTACATAATTTGCAATGTCATTTAACGGGAATAGTAATGACGAATAGAAAGGGAATACCTTTCTCGATGAAATCACCGAAATTAAGGATTGGGGAAACAATTGCTTATCGCAAACATGACATATTGTTGCTTGCATGGCGCGATAAACGTGTCGTGACTATGCTATCAACGTGTGGTACGTCAAGATCCGAAATTGTCAGAGATAGAAGAGTTAGGAATAATAGAACGCAGCCAGTCTTGAAACCAACCACAATAATTCAATATAATAAAAACATGGGCGGCGTCGATTTAGCAGACCAATACACTGCATCCTACTGTTTCCTTCGCAAAACCCTAAAATGGTGGAGGAAACTGTTTTTCTGGGGTTTGGAAGCATCAATTATCAATGCTTATATTTTATATAAAGCATCTCCTCCTAATACCAACAAAAACATTTCGCACAAACAGTTCAGAGAAAAACTGTTGCTTGAGCTTGTGGGGGACTTCCGTACAACAGCAAAACGTGGACGACCATCATCCAGCGACAAGGAACAGCGACTAGATGGGACATTGCATATTATTACAATACATCCCCAGCACAAACACAAGGATTGTGCAGTTTGTTCAAACCGAAAAGTTCCAGGTGGTAGAAAAGAGACTTCTTATATATGCGAAACCTGCGAGAGAAAACCGGGATTGCATATCGGAGAATGTTTTAAACGGTACCATACGATGGTCAATTATAAACTGTAAACAATAAAAAATAATGTTTAAAAAAAATCTTACAATTTTATTTTATATACCTACTAATTCATAAGTACGTTACGTTAGTCATAAATGTTTTCGAAAGTAAACGCTACCAAGCGGATAAGCCTGGACGCAATAGTCCTGGAAGCCTGGAAGCGATATAGAAACTCTCCGGTCGCTCTTTGGTTACTCTAAACGTTCCAAGGCGATTCCCGGTAGAGAACGAGTAGCGGGTCTTAAGTTTAGAATAGCGCGCCAACTAACGTAGTGCTCCGCCGACCAGTGGTCATCCAAGGAGTGGACTCCTGACGTTCCCACGTCGAATAACAATGGTTGGCGAAAACCAGGTGAACCCACCGATTTTCGCCCCAGTACTAATTCAGGGTAAAGACCGCTAAATTACTAAAAGGCGCAGCTATTGTGCTGAAGAGTCAACACGAATCGTCGTGTGTTATTCTCGATTCAGTTTCACAATTTGCTGGTGTTAAGCTGAAAGCAGTGTTCGTTATAACGGGAGCACGATCGACAATCGATGCGCTCCGTGCGAACTGTTGCTGAGGACTCTCTAAGAAGAACTGACTGTCTGCGACGTTACACCGTCGTCGACAAGCGCGAACGAGTAATTACTCGTTACGCGGCGCTTTCGTCAAACTATTAGCTCTTTCTCACTCTCTCTCATATCCGTTTACTATTCGCGAATTCGAACGTCTTCAAACGGTAATATGTACCGGTCAGACGTGCCGATCTCTGGTTTCGCACGGTCTAGACGAAAACAATCATTGTCATGTTATCGGACCTCTATAGTTTTTGTATTTCCTTTTCGAATCACGCCGGTCAAATAAACTCGGTACACTCAAGAAAAAGAAATTAACTATGAGGCTCGTGATCGGGTGAAACAACTACTGGTCACTTATTTAAACAAAGTTCCTCTATTTAAATTAAATACTGCCAAATTTTCTTTATTTAATGATTCAACATTTACTAAATTAATATTATTTTTTATTCTATAATAGGGTATCTAATCCTAGTTTTATAAAAAAAATTTAAAAATAATTTATAATTAAATATTTAAAAATTTTACATTATTTATTTCACCAAAAAAATAAAAATTTTAAAACAATTAAATTTCAACTTATTCTAATTAATCCTAAATTAATTTATTTTATTAGTATAACCGCAGTTGCTGGCACTAAATTAACTAAATTTTTTTAAAATACTAAATCTAACTTTAATTATTTTTTAATATTTTATATTAATTATAATTTAATTATTTAAATAATACTAATTTTTATTTATTACACTATTTATATTATTAATGTTAAAACAAAAATTACATTTTTGTATAAATAGTATAAAATATTAATTTATAATATAAAATTTTTTATAAAACTCTATTTATTGTTAATCCCCACTTTAACGAAAAGTATCTAAATAAAAACATCAATTCAACGAGAAAGCTTTTTTTTATCAAAATAAAAATCGTTAATCCCCACTTTAACGAAAAGTATCTAAATAAAAACATCAATTCAACGAGAAAGCTTTTTTTTTCAAAATAAAAATCGTTAGTCTCCACTTTAACGAAAAGTATCTAAATAAAAACATCAATTCAACGAGAAAGCTTTTTTTTATCAAAATAAAAATCGTTAATCCCCACTTTAACGAAAAGTATCTAAATAAAAACATATTCTTTCTTTTAATATTATACCAAAAACAATGACCTAATTCTTTTATCCCAATAAAATTTATAATTTATTTAATTAATATAAGTAATTTATTAATTAATTTATTTTTATAAAAAATCTCTGGTAATAAAAATAATTTCATATTATATACCTATACTATTGCAGAGTATAAACCTTTTTTTCTATTAATAACGAAACAACAACGCGGTAACCAAAACGACTGGACAGAAACCAGTCGACTATTTGTTTACTACATACATTCAGATTGTGTTGCTGCTCTAATACTTCCCCTCAATCGTAAATGTTGTTACTCTCCACCGAGTCTTCAACTTCAATCTTCGATTGACTGGACTCCCAATAAATCGCGACAGTGTTCGTGTTTTGAACGTGGTAGTCCCTTCGTCAGCACATCGGCCACCATTTCCTGCGTGGGCATATATTTTAATACCACAGATCTTTCTTTCAATGCATCGCGGACGAAATGATGCCTTATGTCGATATGCTTGGTCCTCCTGTGAAATACGGCGTTTTTGGCCAATTTTTGTGCTCCTTGATTATCGTTCCACAGTGTCAATGGTGTCTCATCTCTAACGCCTAATTCTTTCAGGAAAGTTTGGATGTTGATTGCTTCTTTCGTCGCTTCTGTCAGAGCCATGTACTCTGCCTCCGTACTAGACAGGGCTACTGTTCGCTGTTTCCGTGATTCCCAGCTTATAGCTGCATTTCCATATTTGAAGATGTAACCAGTATATGACCTTCTATCATCCGGGCAGGCTCCCCAATCCGCGTCGACATATCCCATTAAATCTTCTTTGGCTTTGGTGAACACTAATCCATAATTTAGGCTTCCCCTCAAGTATCGCAGAACTCTTTTCGCAGCTTTCCAATGGTTTTGATCAAAATTGGAGCTGAATTGACTGAGCCAGCTTACCACGTGAGCTATGTCTGGTCTCGTGGCAATGGCTATGTACATCAACGATCCTATCAGTTCCCTATATGGCAACCCTTTAATTTCGGCTCCCGATACATCTTCATTGGTTTCTTCCTTTATATCCCGTTTATTTAGTTCACAAGGAGTAGAAATCGGTTTCGCATCACTCATGCCAAATTTTCTCAATGTGTCTTCAATATAGGTCTTCTGAGTCATCGCCATCTTCCCCCTACTCCGCGTGAACTTAATTCCTAAGCAATGCTGAATGGGTCCTAAGTCCTTCATTTCAAACGTTGACATTAGTCCTTGTTTTAATTCTTCCATGTGTTCTCTATTTTTTGATATCATTAATATATCATCGACATAAATCGCCAAGATAACCAAATTTTCGTTCATTATTTTGAAGTAAACACAAGGGTCAGGATTCATCGATTGCAATCCTAATTCACGCAATTTCTCATCAAGTCTAATATTCCATTGTCTGCTTGATTGTTTCAAACCATAAATTGCCTTCTTTAGTAAACAGACTTTATTCTCGCCTTTAATATTTTGCAACATTTTTTTAATTCTGATCTTCTGATCCTTACTGATTTTACTGTCCTTTGCTGATCTTATGTCTTGTAATGTTTCTTCCAGCATTTCTGGTATTTCCATGTATATCTCTTCATCTATATCTCCATTCAGAAAAGCGGTCGATACATCAAGATGATCAACCAGCATGTCTCGCTCAACTGCTAGAGCGATTAATGTCCTTATGGAACTCAATCTTGCTACTGGTGCAAAAGTTTCATGAAAGTCCATTCCCGGGACTTGTGTAAAACCTCGAGCTACGAGTCTCGCCTTCCTTCTATCCAGCGTCCCGTCAGCCTTACATTTATTCCGTAATATTAAACGACAGCTTACGATGCTTCGGTCCCTTGGTCGATCTACGATTTCCCACGTATTATTTTTGATCATAGACATTATCTCACTACGTATGGCTGCTTTCCACTTTTCCCTATCTTTACTGGCCATTGCCTTTTTAGCCGAAATTTCACTTGTATCCACATGTTCTTCTGTCTCTTCTTCTTTTGTAGTGACTTGTTGTGCTACCTCATAGTGATATTGTTTCTTGGGTCTTCCTGGATTTCCCGTCCTTATTATTTTGGGTCTCCCCACGGTTCTTCGCAACTGTACTTCTGGATTTTGTATTACCTGTTCTTGCTCTTGATGTTGGTTATTTAACCCATTTTCTTCCCTTTGTTCGCGGGTTTCACTGTTTTCATTATTTTGTGGTTCTTCGTGAGTCCACTCAATAGCTTCTTCGTATTCTTCATCATCATCATCTTCTTCTTCTTGTAATGAGTTTTGTTCTCCGAGGTCTCTGATCGTTTTTGTCTCTATTTCAGCATATTTTCTTTCCTTTAGTTTGTTTCCATTAATCATCCTATTTTCATTAACGAATTCTTCATATTTTGTTCTGGCACCAATTTCTTCGAAGAATTTTATATCTCTGGATACAATTATTTTCCTTTCACTAGGTACCCAAACTCGGTAACCTTTAGATTTCAAAGAATAACCTACGAATATACACTCTCTGGATATTGGAGAAAATTTGCCTTTGTTTGTATCTCGGTCCAATGCATATCCTTTACATCCGAATGTTCGGAAGTATTTCACATTTGGCCTTTTACTGGTCCAAAGTTTATAAGGTGTTTGCCCATTTAAGTGGTTTGCGGGGCATCTATTGCGGATGTAATTAGCTGTATGCAGTGCTTCTGCCCAAAACGATGGGGATAGTTTCGATTGAATTAGTAGACATCTTGCCATTTCCACAAGTGTTCTATTCATGCGTTCCGCGGTGCCATTTTGTTGCGGTGTGTGCGGGATTGTCAATCTTCTTTGGATTCCAGATTTTTGTAAATAGTCGTCAAATTCTTTATTGCAATATTCTTTTCCGTTGTCGGACTGAATGTATTTGATTTTTCTACCAGTGAAGTTTTCAACCATGCTCTTGTACTTTTTGAATTCAGTGAGGGCTTCGCTTTTCCTCTTCAAGAATCTTACTTCGCACCACCTCGTTCTGTCTTCTATGAAGATTAAGAAATATTTTGACGCATTCAATGACTCTGTCCTCATCGGTCCACATAAGTCTGTGTGTACTAATTCTAGCAGTTCCAATTTACGACTGGACTCTTTTGGGAAAGGTGTCTGCGTAAGTTTGCCTTTTAAGCATACTTCACACGTAGGTAGTTCTTTTTGTGTTCTGATTCTGATGCCACATACCACTTTATTAGCAACCATTTTCTTCAAATCTCTTCCGTTCAAGTGTCCGTATCTCTCATGCCATATTTTTAAATTTTCTTCTGATTCACTCGACATTCTTCCTGCATATTGTGTGTTTTGCCTAATGTAATATAAACCATCGATTCTGTCAGCGCGCATTAAAATGCTTCCTGCTCTATCCTTGACTAGAGCACCGTTTCTACCGAAGGTTACATTATATCCCTTGTCTGTAATCTTTGAAACAGACATTAAATTTGTGCGTAATCCTGGAACATATAAGGTATTTAATAAATTTATTTTCTGACTGCCATCTTTGTTTGAGGTAATAATAGATGCTGTCCCTTTCGCCAATACTTTAGCTGATGTATTGTTAGTCGCTAAATTCAAGTCTTCGAACTCATATGACTCCAGATTCTTTAGGCTTTCTTCTTTCTTCGTAATATGCGATGTACAACCACTATCTAAGCACCAATCGCTTGTACTTATGTCGTGTCCGGACTTTAAAGCATAGTCTTTTCTATCTGTGACTAGTAAGCTAGATTCCTTGGGACTCTGCTTTCCCGACTTCCAAGGTTTGTATTTCCCATCTTCTAGTCTGCAGTCTATAGCTTTGTGTCCCACCTTTTTGCATTTACGGCAACGGAATTTGAATTCTTCTTTATGTTCTTCCCTACGCTCGTTGGGCCTATTGTTCCGGAATTTGTGATTTTTGAATGCTTGTCTTCCAGCCATCATTGCATTCGGGACTTCTTCCTTTAATTTATGATTGCGTGCATCAGTTTCTTCAACTATCTTTATCTTTAGTATTTCCGGTGATGGTAATTCATCTCTGGATTCGATTGCACATCGGAAATTTTCAAATTTCTCTGCGAGATTATACAATAACATTATGGCTAACAAATCTGTATTGATTTTGTTACGTGCGTAAGGAATTATTTCGTGGGCCGAGCGGTTAGCCATTCCGCATGTAACGCTTGAATAAATTTAATTTAGGATGTGTCGTATCATCTAAGATTCCATACGGAATCCGCGCATAGGTCAGGAATGAAAGAGGTGTTAACGCAGAATAGAGGATAAATACCTTATTGGGCTGTTCTATTGATTCTTTACATTATATAAAAACAATTACACGGAATGGTTCAGAAATATCGGAGTCCAGAATGGATGACAATTTTACAATACCTATTTTAGTTGGAGTCTTAGATTGGTAAATTCCTAACGTGCTAAGTTTACGAATGGGCCCAAGGGAAATTCCCACAAGCATATAAACATATGTTTGTGTCCTCGTATCGCAATGCTAACATAAGTATGGAAAACTCACCAATGAATACTATCTTGGAAGCAATGTTTTTCGCTAGTTCTGATGTGAATTGTCCTAGATGCTGAGGGAGCCCAAAGATGAAGGAATGGCTGATGAACTTTTCACTTCTATGAGTTAACGCAA
Source organism: Nysson spinosus (assembly GCA_910591585.2). Lineage (NCBI taxonomy): Eukaryota > Metazoa > Arthropoda > Insecta > Hymenoptera > Crabronidae > Nysson > Nysson spinosus. Next base: position 693,007 of record CAJUYC020000093.1, on the reverse strand, counting down.
TTCTATTTTCACTACACTATAAATACGATAAATACTATAAATACTATAAAGAAGAATTTAATATATTAGGATGGAGATTGGTTTCGATCTCAAGATTGATTTTAAATTTGAATAATTTCTTGTTTACTGAGTCCTTCGGTAACTATGAAGTAATTTCACTAGTTTAACACGAACTCTGGCTCAAAATAGTAACAAGGGCAAAACGCCACGCACCTCGCGATTTGACTAACGATTGCAACTCGCGGCGGTTTCTCTGCCTCTTTTGTAGATTTTGGGGACCGCTAAGGGGAAGTTCCAAGAGCTATGCTCGTTCCTCCCACTGAGGAAATCGCCCGTTCCTGTTCTAATTCCGCCCCCAGTTCATCAGCTATTTCCCATCCATAGCCTCCCGCTATTGCAATTTCGCTTATTAGCAAAACGTGACCACCGTTCGAAGAATATTCGCGGTCGAGGAATTTGCTTCGATGTGATTTTTCGGCTCGCATAGCATGCTCGATGTTCGACGCCACGGCACGTGCCGTGTTTAGGTATGCAAATTTTAATTTAACATCCGGTACGTAACAATTTCTACATCCATTTCTTGTAGCTTGTCAACCACATCAAAGAATTTAGAAATGTGGTCTCGTGTGTCTTCACCTTCACGCATTTTATGCAAAGTGAGTTGTTTTAAAAGATTCGCTTTTCGAGCAGGTCCCTTAGATCGATAGATACTTTCTAATTTAAGCCAAACATCTCGAGATGTGGTACAATTCTTGATTTGTTTTAATGCATGAGGGTGGATAGATAGTATTAGATCTGACCTGGCTTTCTTGTCAGCAATTTCCCACTGCTTTGTGACTATAGCTCCTTCTGCCAAATCCGGTTTCGGTATCTCACCACTCACATATCCCCATGCATCATTCTTCACCAAAAGGGCTTCGGCTTGTAATTTCCAAGTCTCATAATTATCCCTTTCTAACATTTCTATTCGTGTACAACTGCTGGTACTCATTTTCGCGCACATACACTTATTATCTTCACTCGCGATATATTGACTTTAATTAACTACCTAAAATATACTATTCCAAGGGAGCTGGGCCCATAACCTATTGCAGAGAATAAACCTTTTTTTTATTCATAACGAAACAACAACGCGGTAACCAAAACGACTCGACAGAAACCAGTCGACTATTTGTTTACTACATACATTCAAATTGTGTTGCTGCTCTAATATATATAAATTAAAAAATCTCTAGTAACAAAAATAATTTTACATTGTATACCTATATAAATTAAAAAACCTCGAGTAACAAAAATAATTTTACATTATATACTTATATAAATTAAACAATCTCTAGTAACAAAAATAATTTTACATTATATACCTATATAAATTAAAAAATCTGTAGTAACACAAATAATTTTACATTATATACCTATATAAATTAAAAAATATCTAGTAATAAAAATCAATTAATTATTATTTATATATATATTTTTTTTATATATAATTAAAATAAATTTATAAATATATAATATTAATATATGTTATTATATTAAATTATAAAAAAATTTTAATATAAATTATTATATTATATATATAGTATAGTTTATATTTATGATTTAATAATTTATATATATATATTAATATTATATAAATTATATTTATTAATATATATATTATTAATAATATAAGAGTATAAATTTATTACCGATAATATATAGATTAATTATATTAAATATATATATATAATATTATTTATATAAATAATAATATATTTATAAATATATTATATTATTATATTAAATTATAATTTATATGGACCGATATCTGTGGCGATGTCACACGAAACCGTATGTGTTTGACGAAACTAAGTGGTCGACCTTGTGAGAGAGGAAACTCCAAATGCGAAATATATTTCCTTTTTAAAGTAATTGTTCTATCTGAAACTAAGTGTTCGATACTGTGCCAGGAGAAGCGCCTGTTCTCTGAAATCTCTGGCGATGCCACTCGAGACCGTATGTGTTCGACGAAATTAAGTGGTCGCCTTGGGAGGGAAGAAACTCCAGATGCGAAATTTACTTCAATTTTAAACTAATTGTTCTATCTGAAACTAAGTGTTCGATACAGTGCCAGGGGAGCGCCTGTTTTCTGAAATCTGTGGCGATGCTACTCGAAACCGTATGTGTTCGTCGAAACTAAGTGGTCGACCTTGCGAGAGAGGAAACTCCAGATGCGAAACTTAGTTCCATTTTAAACAAATTGTTCTATCTGAAACTAAGTGTTCGATACTGTGGCAGGAGAAGCGCCTGTTCTCTGAAATCTGTGGCGATGCCACTCGAAACCGTATGTGTTCGACGAAACTAAGTGGCCGACCTTGTGAGAGAGGAAACTCCAGATGCGACACTTACTTCCATTTCAAATTAATTGTTCTATCTGAAAGTGTTCGATACTGTGCCAGGAGAAGCGCCTGTTCTCTGAAATCTGTGGCGATGCCACTCGAAACCGTATGTGTTCGACGAAACTAAGTGGTCGATCTTGTGAGAGAGGAAACACCAGATGCGAAACTTAGTTCCATTTTAAACTAATTGTTCTATCTGAAACTAAGTATTCGATACTGTGCCAGGAGAAGCGCCTGTTCTCTGAAATCTGTGGCGATGCCTCTCGAAACCGTATGTGTTCGACGAAACTAAGTGGTCGACCTGGTGAGAGAGGAAACACCAGATGCGAAACTTAGTTCCATTTTAAACTAATTGTTCTATCTGAAAGTGTTCGATACTGTGCCAGGAGAAGCGCCTGTTCTCTGAAATCTGTGGCGATGCCACTCGAAACCGTATGTGTTCGACGAAACTAAGTGGTCGATCTTTTGAGAGAGGAAACACCAGTTGCGAAACTTAGTTCCATTTTAAACTAATTGTTCTATCTGATACTAAGTGTTCGATACTGTGCCAGGAGAAGCGCCTGTTCTCTGAAATCTGTGGCGATGCTACTCGAAATCGAATGTTTTCCACGAAACTAAGTGGCCGCCTTGTGAGGGAGGAAACTCCAGATGCGAAACCTACATCCATTTTAAATTAATTGTTCTATCTGAAAGTGTTCGATACTGTGCCAGGAGAAGCGCCTGTTCTCTGAAATGTGTGGCGATGCCACTCGAAACCGTATGTGTTCGACGAAACTAAGTGGTCGATCTTTTGAGAGAGGAAACTCCAGAAGCGAAACTTAGTTCCATTTTAAACTAATTGTTCTATCTGAAACTAAGTGTTCGATACTGTGCCAGGAGAAGCGCCTGTTCTCTGAAATCTGTGGCGATGCCACTCGAAACCGTATGTGTTCGACGAAAGTAAGTGGCCGACATTGTGATAGAGGAAACTCCAGATGCGAAACTTAGTTCCATTTAAAACTAATTGTTCTATCTGAAACTAAGTTTTCGATACTGTGCCAGGAGAAGCGCCTGTTCTCTGAAATCTGTTGCGATGCGCACTCGAAACCGTATGTGTTCGACGAAACTAAGTGGTCGATCTTGTGAGAGAGGAAACTCCATATGCGAAACTTAGTTCCATTTAAAACTAATAGTTGTATCTGAAACGAAGTTTTCGATACGGTGCCAGGACAAGCGCCTGTTCTCTGAAATCTGTGGCGATGCTACTCGAAAACGTATGTGTTCGACGAAACTAAGTGGTCGACCTTGTGGGAGAGGAAACACCAGATGCGAAACTTAGTTCCATTTTAAACTAATTGTTCTATCTGATACTAAGTGTTCGATACTGTGCCAGGAGAAGCGCCTGTTCTCTGAAATCTGTGGCGATGCTACTCGAAATCGAATGTTTTCCACGAAACTAAGTGGCCGCCTTGTGAGGGAGGATTCACCAGCTGCGGAACATAGTTCCATTTTAAACTAATTGTTCTATCTGAAACTAAGTGTTCGATACTGTGCCAGGAGAAGCGCCTGTTCTCTGAAATCTGTTGCGATGCGCACTCGAAACCGTATGTGTTCGACGAAACTAAGTGGTCGATCTTGTGAGAGAGGAAACTCCATATGCGAAACTTAGTTCCATTTAAAACTAATAGTTGTATCTGAAACGAAGTTTTCGATACTGTGCCAGGAGAAGCGCCTGTTCTCTGAAATCTGTGGCGATGCTACTCGAAATCGAATGTTTTCCACGAAACTAAGTGGCCGCCTTGTGAGGGAGGATTCACCAGCTGCGGAACATAGTTCCATTTTAAACTAATTGTTCTATCTGAAACTAAGTGTTCGATACTGTGCCAGAAGAAGCGCCTGTTCTCTGAAATCTGTGGCGATGCTACTCGAAAACGTATGTGTTCGACGAAACTAAGTGGTTGACCTTGTGAGAGAGGAAACTCCAGATGCGAAACTTAGTTCCATTTTAAACTAATCGTTCTAGCTGAAACTAAGTGTTCGACACTATGCCAGGAGAAGCGCCTGTTCTCTGAATTGTGTGGCGATGCCACTCGAAACCGTATGTGTTCGACGAAACTAAGTGGCCGACCTTGTGAGAGAGGAAACTTCAGATGCGAAACTTAGTTCCATTTTAAATTAATTGTTCTATCTCAAACTAAGTGTGCGATACTGTGCCAGGAGAAGCGCCTGTTCTCTGAAATCTGTGGCGATGCCACTCGAAACCGTATGTGTTCAACGAAACTAAGTGGTCGACCTTGTGAGAGAGGAAACTCCAGATGCGAAACTTACTTCCATTTTAAACTAATTGTTCTATCTGAAACTAAGTGTTCGATACTGTGTCAGGAGAAGCGCCTGTTCTCTGAAATCTGTGGCGATGCCACTCGAAACCGTATGTGTTCGACGAAACTAAGTGGCCGACCTTGTGAGAGAGGAAACTTCAGATGCGAAACTTAGTTCCATTTTAAATTAATTGTTCTATCTGAAACTAAGTGTGCGATACTGTGCCAGGAGAAGCGCCTGTTCTCTGAAACCTGTGGCGATGCCACTCGAAACCGTATGTGTTCGACGAAATTAAGTGGTCGCCTTGTGAGGGAGGATACACTAGATGCGAAACATAGTTACATTTCAAACTAATTGTTCTGTCTGAAATAAGTGTTCGATACTGTGCCAGGAGAAGCGCCTGCTCTCTGAAATCTGTGTTGATGCTACTCGACACCGTATGTGTTCGACGAAACTAAGTAGTCGACCTTGTGAGCGAGGAAACTCCAGATGCGAAACTTAGTTCCACTTTAAACTAATTGTTCTATCTGTAACTATGTGTTCGATAATATGCCAGGAGAAGCGTAGAGAAAGTAGTGTTAAAATATAGTATAAGAATGACTGAGTCAAACACCCGTTAAGTAGCACTATCGGCTGTCCAACCAAGTACTCTACGCCCTGATGCCTAAAACAATATTTCGGTCGTGGGCGGTGTGAAAATTCATAATTTACGTTCCAACGAAATTCAAAAAACACCAATGTATTAGGTGGTCCAATGAGTTCGTTCCTGTTTCAGCCGTTACAGTAAAACGCCATAATCGAACACTATCGAACACATAGTTACAGATAGAGAAATTAGTTTAAAGTGGAACTAAGTTTCGCATCTGGAGTTTCCCCTCCCAAAAGGTCGACCACTTAGTTTCGTCGAACACATACGGTTTCGAGTGGCATCGCCACACATTTCAGAGAACAGGCGCTTCTCCTTGCACAGTGTCGAACACATACTTTCAGATAGAGCAATTAGTTTAAAATGGTACTAAGTTTCGCATCTGGAGTTTCTTCTCTCACAAGGTCGACCACTTAGTTTCGTCGAACACATACGGTTTCGAGTAGCATCGCCACAGATTTCAGAGAACAGGCGCTTCTCCTGGCACAGTAACAAACACTTAGTTTCAGATAGAACAATTGGTTTAAAATGGAACTAAGTTTCGCATTTGGATTTTCCTTTTTCACAAGGTCGACCATTTAGATTCGTCGAACACATACGGTTTCGAGTAGCATCGCCACTGATCTCAGAGAACAGGCGCTACTCCTGGCACAGTATCAAACACTTAGTTTCAGATAGAACAATTAGTTTAAAATGGAACTAAGTTTCGCATCTGGAGTTTCCTCTCTCACAAGGTCGACCACTTAGTTTCGTCGAACACATACGGTTTCGAGTAGCATTGCCACAGATTTCAGAGAACAGGCGTTTCTCCTGGCACACTGTCCAATACTCAGTTTCAAATAGAACAATTAGTTTTAAATGGAACTAAGTTTGGCATCTGGAGTTTCCTCTCTCACAAGGTCGACCACTTAGTTTCCTCGAACACATACGGTTTCGAGTAGAATCGCCACACATTTCAGAGAACAGACGCTTCTCCCGGCATATTATCGAACACTTAGTTTCAGATAGAACAAATAGTTTAAAATGGAACTAAGTTTCGCTTCTGGAGTCTCCTCTCTCACAAGGTCGACCACTTAGTTTCGTCGAACACATAGGGTTTCGAGTAGCATCGCCACAGATATCAGAGAACAGGCGCTTCTCCTGGCACAGTATCGAACACTTAGTTTCAGATAGAAAAATTAGTTTAAAATGGAACTAAGTTTCGCATTTGTAGTTTCCTCTCTCACAAGTTCGACCACTTAGTTTCGTCGAACACATTCGGTTTCGAGTAGCATCGCCACAGGTTTCAGAGAACAGGCGCTTCTCCTGGCACATTATCGAACACTTAGTTTCAGATAGAACAATTAGTTCAAAATGGAACTATGTTTCGCATCTGGAGTTTCCTCTCTCACAAGGTCGACCACTTAGTTTCGTCGAACACATTCGGTTTCGAGTAGCATCGCCACAGATTTCAGAGAACGGGCGCTTCTTCTGGCACAGTAACAAACACTTAGTTTCAGATAGAACAATTGGTTTAAAATGGAACTAAGTTTCGCATTTGGAGTTTCCTCTTTCACAAGGTCGACCATTTAGATTCGTCGAACACATACGGTTTCGAGTAGCATCGCCACTGATCTCAGAGAACAGGCGCTACTCCTGGCACAGTATCAAACACTTAGTTTCAGATAGAACAATTAGTTTAAAATGGAACTAAGTTTCGCATCTGGAGTTTCCTCTCTCACAAGGTCGACCACTTAGTTTCGTCGAACACATACGGTTTCGAGTAGCATCGCCACAGATTTCAGAGAACAGGCGTTTCTCCTGGCACACTGTCCAATAATCAGTTTCAAATAGAACAATTAGTTTTAAATGGAACTAAGTTTGGCATCTGGAGTTTCCTCTCTCACAAGGTCGACCACTTAGTTTCCTCGAACACATACGGTTTCGAGTAGAATCGCCACACATTTCAGAGAACAGACGCTTCTCCCCGCATATTATCGAACACTTAGTTTCAGATAGAACAAATAGTTTAAAATGGAACTAAGTTTCGCTTCTGGAGTCTCCTCTCTCACAAGGTCGACCACTTAGTTTCGTCGAACACATAGGGTTTCGAGTAGCATCGCCACAGATATCAGAGAACAGGCGCTTCTCCTGGCACAGTATCGAACACTTAGTTTCAGATAGAAAAATTAGTTTAAAATGGTACTAAGTTTCGCATCTGGAGTTTCTTCTCTCACAAGGTCGACCACTTAGTTTCGTCGAACACATACGGTTTCGAGTAGCATCGCCACAGATTTCAGAGAACGGGCGCTTCTCCTGGCACAGTAACAAACACTTAGTTTCAGATAGAACAATTGGTTTAAAATGGAACTAAGTTTCGCATTTGGAGTTTCCTCTTTCACAAGGTCGACCATTTAGATTCGTCGAACACATACGGTTTCGAGTAGCATCGCCACTGATCTCAGAGAACAGGCGCTACTCCTGGCACAGTATCAAACACTTAGTTTCAGATAGAACAATTAGTTTAAAATGGAACTAAGTTTCGCATCTGGAGTTTCCTCTCTCACAAGGTCGACCACTTAGTTTCGTCGAATACATACGGTTTCGAGTAGCATCGCCACAGATTTCAGAGAACAGGCGTTTCTCCTGGCACACTGTCCAATAATCAGTTTCAAATAGAACAATTAGTTTTAAATGGAACTAAGTTTGGCATCTGGAGTTTCCTCTCTCACAAGGTCGACCACTTAGTTTCCTCGAACACATACGGTTTCGAGTAGAATCGCCACACATTTCAGAGAACAGACCCTTCTCCCGGCATATTATCGAACACTTAGTTTCAGATAGAACAAATAGTTTAAAATGGAACTAAGTTTCGCTTCTGGAGTCTCCTCTCTCACAAGGTCGACCACTTAGTTTCGTCGAACACATAGGGTTTCGAGTAGCATCGCCACAGATATCAGAGAACAGGCGCTTCTCCTGGCACAGTATCGAACACTTAGTTTCAGATAGAAAAATTAGTTTAAAATGGAACTAAGTTTCGCATTTGTAGTTTCCTCTCTCACAAGTTCGACCACTTAGTTTCGTCGATCACATTCGGTTTCGAGTAGCATCGCCACTGATCTCAGAGAACAGGCGCTACTCCTGGCACAGTATCAAACACTTAATTTCATATAGAACAATTAGTTTAAAATGGAACTAAGTTTCGCATCTGGAGTTTCCTCTCTCACAAGGTCGACCACTTAGTTTCGTCGAACACATACGTTTCGAGTAGCATCGCCACAGATTTCAGAGAACAGGCGTTTCTCCTGGCACACTGTCCAATACTCAGTTTCAAATAGAACAATTAGTTTTAAATGGAACTAAGTGTGGCATCTGGAGTTTCCTCTCTCACAAGGTCGACCACTTAGTTTCCTCCAACACATACGGTTTCGAGTAGAATCGCCACACATTTCAGAGAACAGACGCTTCTCCCGGCATATTATCGAACACTTAGTTTCAGATAGAACAAATAGTTTAAAATGGAACTAAGTTTCGCATCTGGAGTTTCCTCTCTCACAAGGTCGACCACTTAGTTTCGTCGAACACATACGTTTCGAGTAGCATCGCCACAGATTTCAGAGAACAGGCGTTTCTCCTGGCACACTGTCCAATACTCAGTTTCAAATAGAACAATTAGTTTTAAATGGAACTAAGTGTGGCATCTGGAGTTTCCTCTCTCACAAGGTCGACCACTTAGTTTCCTCCAACACATACGGTTTCGAGTAGAATCGCCACACATTTCAGAGAACAGACGCTTCTCCCGGCATATTATCGAACACTTAGTTTCAGATAGAACAAATAGTTTAAAATGGAACTAAGTTTCGCTTCTGGAGTTTCCTCTCTCACAAGGTCGACCACTTAGTTTCGTCGAACACATAGGGTTTCGAGTAACATCGCCACAGATTTCACAGAACAAGCGCTTCTCCTGGCACAGTGTCGAACACTTCGTTTGAGATAGAACTATTAGTTGCAAGTGCAACTATGTTTCGCATTTGGAGTCTCCTCCCTCACAAGGTCGACCACTCAGTTTCTTCGATCACATACTGTTTCGAGTGGTATCCCCACAGATTTCGCAGAACGGGGGTTCCTCCTGGTACGGTATCGACAACTCAGTTTCGTCGAACACATACTGTTTCAAGTGGCATCGCCACAGATTTCAGAGAACAAGCGCTTCTCCTGGCACAGTATCGAACACTTAGTTTCAGATAGAACAAATAGTTTAAAATGGAACTAAGTTTCGCTTCTGGAGTCTCCTCTCTCACAAGGTCGACCACTTAGTTTCGTCGAACACATAGGGTTTCGAGTAGCATCGCCACAGATATCAGAGAACAGGCGCTTCTCCTGGCACAGTATCGAACACTTAGTTTCAGATAGAACAATTAGTTCAAAATGGAACTATGTTTCGCATCTGGAGTTTCCTCTCTCACAAGGTCGACCACTTAGTTTCGTCGAACACATACGGTTTCGAGTAGCATCGCCACAGATTTCAGAGAACGGGCGCTTCTCCTGGCACAGTAACAAACACTTAGTTTCAGATAGAACAATTGGTTTAAAATGGAACTAAGTTTCGCATTTGGAGTTTCCTCTTTCACAAGGTCGACCATTTAGATTCGTCGAACACATACGGTTTCGAGTAGCATCGCCACTGATCTCAGAGAACAGGCGCTACTCCTGGCACAGTATCAAACACTTAGTTTCATATAGAACAATTAGTTTAAAATGGAACTAAGTTTCGCATCTGGAGTTTCCTCTCTCACAAGGTCGACCACTTAGTTTCGTCGAACACATACGTTTCGAGTAGCATCGCCACAGATTTCAGAGAACAGGCGTTTCTCCTGGCACACTGTCCAATACTCAGTTTCAAATAGAACAATTAGTTTTAAATGGAACTAAGTGTGGCATCTGGAGTTTCCTCTCTCACAAGGTCGACCACTTAGTTTCCTCGAACACATACGGTTTCGAGTAGAATCGCCACACATTTCAGAGAACAGACGCTTCTCCCGGCATATTATCGAACACTTAGTTTCAGATAGAACAAATAGTTTAAAATGGAACTAAGTTTCGCTTCTGGAGTTTCCTCTCTCACAAGGTCGACCACTTAGTTTCGTTGAACACATACGGTTTCGAGTGGCAACGCCATAGATTTCAGAGAACAGGCGCTTCTCCTGGCACAGTATCAGACACATAGTTTCAAATAGAACAATTAGTTTAAAATTGTACTAAATTTCGCATCTGGAGTTTCTTCCCTCACAAGGCGACAACTTAATTTCGTCGAACACATACGGTTTCGAGTGGCATCGCCACACATTTCAGAGAACAGACGCTTCTCCCGGCATATTATCGAACACTTAGTTTCAGATAGAACAAATAGTTTAAAATGGAACTAAGTTTCGCTTCTGGAGTTTCCTCTCTCACAAGGTCGACCACTTAGTTTCGTCGAACACATAGGGTTTCGAGTAGCATCGCCACAGATATCAGAGAACAGGCGCTTCTCCTGGCACAGTATCGAACACTTAGTTTCAGATAGAACAATTTGTTTAAAATGGAACTAAGTTTCGCATCTGGATTTTCGTCTCCCACAAGGTCGACCATTTAGTTTCGTGGAACACATACGGTTTCGAGTAACATCGCCACAGATTTCACAGAACAAGCGCTTCTCCTGGCACAGTGTCGAACACTTCGTTTGAGATAGAACTATTAGTTGCAAGTGCAACTATGTTTCGCATTTGGAGTCTCCTCCCTCACAAGGCCGACCACTCAGTTTCTTCGATCACATACTGTTTCGAGTGGTATCCCCACAGATTTCGCAGAACGGGGGTTCCTCCTGGTACGGTATCGACAACTCAGTTTCGTCGAACACATACTGTTTCAAGTGGCATCGCCACAGATTTCAGAGAACAAGTGCTTCTCCTGGCACAGTATCGAACACTTATTTTCAGATGGAACATTTAGTTTAAAATGGAACTAAGTTTCGCATCTGGAGTTTCCTCTCCCAGAAGGTCGACCACTTAGTTTCGTCGACCACATAGGGTTTCGAGTGGCATCGCCACAGATTTCAGAGAACAGGCGCTTCGCCTGGCACAGTATCGAACACTTATTTCAGACAGAACAATTAGTTTAAAATGGACCTATATTTCGTATCTGGAGTCCCCTCTCTCACAAGGTCGACCACTTAGTTTCCTCGAACACATACGGTTTCGAGTAATATCGACACAGAGTTCAGAGAACAGGCGCTTCTCCTGGCACATTATCGAACACTTAGTTTCAGATAGAACAATTAGTTTAAAATGGAACTAAGTTTCGCATCTGGAGTGTCCTCTCCCACAAGGTCGACCACTTAGTTTCCTCGAACACATACGGTTTGGAGTAGCATCGTCACAGAATTCAGAGAACAGGCACTTCTCCTGGCACAGTATCGAACACTTAGTCTCAGATAGAACAATTAATTTAAAATGGAACTATGTTTCGCATCTGGAGTACCCTCCATCACAAGGTCGACCACTTAGTTTCGTTGAACACATACGGTTTCGAGTGGCAACGCCATAGATTTCAGAGAACAGGCGCTTCTCCTGGCACAGTATCAGACACATAGTTTCAGATAGAACAATTAGTTTAAAATTGTACTAATTTTCGCATCTGGAGTTTCTTCCCTCACAAGGCGACAACTTAATTTCGTCGAACACATACGGTTTCGAGTGGCATCGCCACCGATTTCAGAGGACAGGCGCTTCGCCTGGCACAGTATCGAACACTTATTTCAGACAGAACAATTAGTTTAAAATGGACTTATGTTTCGCATTTGGAGTTCCCTCTCTCACAAGCTCGACCACTTAGTTTCGTCGAACAGATACGGTTTCGAGTAGCATCGCCACATATTTCAGCGAGCAAGCGCTTCTCCTGGCTCAGTATCGAACACTTAGTTTCAGATAGAACAATTTGCTTAAAATGGAACTACGTTTCGCATCTGGAGTTTCCTCTCCCTCAAGGTGGACCACTTAGTTTCGTCGAACCCATACGGTTTCGAGTAGCATCGCCACTGTTTTCAGAGAACAGGCGCTTCTGCTGGCGCAGTACCGAACACTTAGTTACAGCTAGAACACTTAGTTTAAAATGTAAATTAGTTTCGCATCTGGAGTTTACTCTCTCACAAGATCGACAATCTAGTTTCGTCGAACATATACGGTTTCGAGTAGCATCGCCACAGATTTCAGAGAACAGGCGCTTCTCCTGGCACAGTATCGAACACTTAGTTACAGCTAGAACACTTAGTTTAAAATGTAAATTAGTTTCGCATCTGGAGTTTCCTCTCTCAGAAGGTCGACCACTTAGTTTCGTGGAACTCAAACGGTTTCGAGTAGCATCGCCACAGATTTCAGAGAACAGGCGCTACTCCTGGCACAGTATCGAATACTTATTTCAGATAGAACAATAAGTTTAAAATGGAACTATGCTTCGCATCTGGAATATCCTCTCTCACAAGATCAACCACTTAGTTTCGTCGAACACATACGGTTTCGAGTAGCATCGCCACTGTTTTCAGAGAACAGGCGCTTCTCCTGGCGCAGTATCGAACACTTAGTTACAGATAGAACAATTAGTTTAAAATGGAACTAAGTTTCGCATCTGGAGTTTCTTCTCCCAGAAGGTCGACCACTTAGTTTCGTCGAACACATAGGGTTTCGATTGGCATCGCCACAGATTTCAGAGAACAGGCGCTTCTCCTGGCACAGTATCGAGCACGTCGTTTTAGATAGAACAATTTGTTTAAAATGGAACAACGTTCCGCATCTGGAGTTTCCTCTCCCACAAGGTCGACCACTTAGTTTCCTCGAACACATACGGTTTCGAGTAATATCGACACAGATTTCAGAGAACAGGCGCTTCTCCTGGCACATTATCGAACACTTAGTTTCAGATAGAACAATTAATTTAAAATGGAACTAAGTTTCGCATCTGGAGTGTCCTCTCCCACAAGGTCGACCTCTTAGTTTCCTCGAACACATACGGTTTGGAGTAGCATCGTCACAGAATTCAGAGAACAGGCACTTCTCCTGGCACAGTATCGAACACTTAGTCTCAGATAGAACAATTAATTTAAAATGGAACTATGTTTCGCATCTGGAGTACCCTCCATCACAAGGTCGACCACTTAGTTTCGTAGAACTCATACGGTTTCGAGTGGCAACGCCACAGATTTCAGAGAACAGGGGCTTCTCCTGGCACAGTATCAGACACATAGTTTCAGATAGAACAATTAGTTTAAAATTGTACTAAATTTCGCATCTGGAGTTTCTTCCCTCACAAGGCGACAACTTAATTTCGTCGAACACATACGGTTTCGAGTGGCATCGCCACCGATTTCAGAGGACAGGCGCTTCGCCTGGCACAGTATCGAACACTTATTTCAGACAGAACAATTAGTTTAAAATGGACTTATGTTTCGCATTTGGAGTTCCCTCTCTCACAAGCTCGACCACTTACTTTCGTCGAACAGATACGGTTTCGAGTAACATCGCCACATATTTCAGCGAGCAAGCGCTTCTCCTGGCACAGTATCGAACACTTAGTTTCAGATAGAACAATTTGCTTAAAATGGAACTAAGTTTCGCATCTGGATATTCCTCTCCCACAAGGTCGACCAATTAGTTTCGTTGAACACATACGGTTTCGAGTGGCAACGCCACAGATTTCAGGGAACAGGCGCTTGTCCTGACACAGTATCGAGCACGTCGTTTTAGATAGCACAATTTGTTTAAAATGGAACTACGTTCCGCATCTGGAGTTTCCTCTCCCACAAGGTCGACCACTTAGTTTCCTCGAACACATACGGTTTCGAGTAATATCGACACAGATTTCAGAGAACAGGCGCTTCTCCTGGCACATTATCGAACACTTAGTTTCAGATAGAACAATTAATTTAAAATGGAACTAAGTTTCGCATCTGGAGTGTCCTCTCCCACAAGGTCGACCTCTTAATTTCCTCGAACACATACGGTTTCGAGTAGCATCGCCACAGATTTCAGAGAACAGGCGCTACTCCTGGCACAGTATCGAACACTTAGTTACAGATAGAACAATTAGTTTAAAATGGAACTATGCTTCGCATCTGGAATATCCTCTCTCACAAGATCAACCACTTAGTTTCGTCGAACACATACGGTTTCGAGTAGCATCGCCACTGTTTTCAGAGAACAGGCGCTTCTCCTGGCGCAGTATCGAACACTTAGTTACAGATAGAACAATTAGTTTAAAATGGAACTAAGTTTCGCATCTGGAGTTTCCTCTCCCAGAAGGTCGACCACTTAGTTTCGTCGACCACATAGGGTTTCGATTGGCATAGCCACAGATTTCAGAGAACAGGCGCTTCTCCTGGCACATTATCGAACACTTAGTTTCAGATAGAACAATTAATTTAAAATGGAACTAAGTTTCGCATCTGGAGTGTCCTCTCCCACAAGGTCGACCTCTTAATTTCCTCGAACACATACGGTTTAGAGTAGCATCGCCACAGATTTCAGAGAACAGGCGCTTCTCCTGGCACAATATCGAAAACTTAGTTTCTGATAGAACAATTAGTTTAAAATGGAAATAAGCTTCGCATCTGGATATTCCTCTCCCACAAGGTCGACCAATTAGTTTCGTTGAACACATACGGTTTCGAGTGGCAACGCCACAGATTTCAGGGAACAGGCGCTTGTCCTGACACAGTATCGAGAACGTAGTTTTAGATAGCACAATTTGTTTAAAATGGAACTACGTTCCGCATCTGGAGTTTCCTCTCCCACAAGGTCGACCACTTAGTTTCCTCGAACACATACGGTTTCGAGTAATATCGACACAGATTTCAGAGAACAGGCGCTTCTCCTGGCACATTATCGAACACTTAGTTTCAGATAGAACAATTAATTTAAAATGGAACTAAGTTTCGCATCTGGAGTGTCCTCTCCCACAAGGTCGACCTCTTAATTTCCTCGAACACATACGGTTTAGAGTAGCATCGCCACAGATTTCAGAGAACAGGCGCTTCTCCTGGCACAGTACCGAACACTTAGTTTCACATGGAACAATTAGTTTCAAATGGAATATGTTTCGCATCTGCAGTTTCCTCTCTCACAAGGTCGACCACCTGGTTTCGACGAACACATACGGTTTCGAGTGGCATCGCCACATATTTCAGAGGACAGGCGCTTCTCCTGGCACAATATCGAAAACTTAGTTTCTGATAGAACAATTAGTTTAAAATGGAAATAAGCTTCGCATCTGGATATTCCTCTCCCACAAGGTCGACCACTTAGTTTCGTCGAACACCTACGGTTTCGAGTGGTATCGCCCCAAATTTCGCCGAACGGGAGCTTCTCCCGGCACAGTATCGACTACTTACTTTCACCGAACACATACGGTTTCGAGTGGCATCGCCACAGATTTCAGGGAACAGGCGCTTCTCCTGGCACAGTATCGAACACTTAGTTTCAGATAGAACATTTAGTTTAAAATGGAAATATGTTTCGCATTTGGAGTTTCCTCCCTCAGAAGGTCGACCACTTAGTTTCGTCGAACACATACGGTTTCGAGTGGCATTGCCACAGATTTCAGGGAACAGGCGCTTCTCCTGGCACAGTATCGAACACATAGTTTCAGATAGAACCCTTAGTTTAAAATGGTACTAAGTTTCGCATCTGGATATTCCTCTCCCACAAGGTCGACCACTTAGTTTCGTCGAACACATACGGTTTCGAGTGGTATCGCCACAGGTTTCACAAAACGGGCGCTTCTCCTGGCACAGTATCGAACACTTAGTTTTAGATAGAGCAATTCATTTAAAATGGAATATGTTTCGCATCTGCAGTTTCCTCTCTCACAAGGTCGACCACTTAGTTTCGTCGAACACATACGGTTTCGAGTGGCTACTTATTATCTGCCCTAGGTGCTTATGTCTTCGGTGTTAGAGGAAGACTAAAGTACAAATTTTAAACTTAGAATTAACTGTAACCACTGAGGCGGAGAGGAAGGACAAGGGTTATTTATTTACATTAATTGACGTCACGAAATCAGTTGCGCACTTTATTTGAACGTGGTCTGCTGGACAGTAAGGACACAATCCCGCCTGGATTCTGCGCGACCTAGGGTCGGTAATATCGATCCATAGAATCGATCGGCGGAAGTGAATGGATTTACGTATCACTTACTATCCAGCAGCCATCACAGTTCGTTCAAGGGTGCTGAGGCAAGGCGTTATTATAGATCGGAATTTTTCCCTGTTATCCGGTGCATGTCTGTAATTGAAAGTGGTAGGTAAGATGCGTAATCTATCCCTTTGGCTATTAATAGAATAATTGACAATGTACAAGCAGTTTTCTTTTTTAACTGATATGTAGTAATTCGGCTACGTCAGCAGGTGGGCGATGAGGTCCGTGTAGTGGATTGCTAAATTGACCGATTCAAACTTCTTGTTAACACTATTCTCTAACTGTATATATAGGGATTCGGCGATACTCCGGCGGTAGTAATTATTGTCCTTGTGAAGAATACTAGCGTTATCAAAGTCGATCGCGCGGCCGTTATCCAGCACGTGCTCTGTGAGAGCCGTTGCATAAAAAGTCTGCATCCGTTTCTCGACGATAAAGGCGTCTTGAGGGTCGGTGGAAGGCTGGAGAATACAGTACGCGATTGGCAAACGAAACATCCGATAATCCTGCCGAAACATTATGTGAGCACACTAATAATTAGGCAGGGGCACGTGGATACGTTGCACGGAGGTTTGCAGATGACCTTGTACAAGGTGAGACAGCAATTCTGGATCCTTGGCTGCCGAAATGCCGCTCGAACGGTGATCAACCAATGCATGAAATGCATAAGGTGGAAGGGTCGCACCTCCACGCAGATTATGGCTGGTTTGATCCCTGAGCGTTGCAGACCGGCTCGAGCTTTCTCGAATTGCGGAGTGGATTATGCTGGACCGTTTCGCGTTCGCTACTCCGCTGGCCGAGGGAAGACAGCTCATAAAGCGTACCTTGCGGTTTTCGTATGTTACGCTAGAAGAGCTGTCCATCTCGAACTTGTCAGTGATTACACGACAGTAATCATTATACGACGTAATCACGACAGTGATTACTCGTTTATTGCCGCCTTAGATCGCTTTATCGCCCGACGTGGAACCCCGTCCTGCATTTTCAGTGACAATGGGACAAACTTCGTCGGTGCAGATCGCGAGCTAAGAACGCACTTCCGCGAGGTGAGTAATTCGCAGGAAGTGCAAAATAGCTGCGGCACGCAGGGCATAGAATGGAGATTTAATCCTCCTAGTGCACCACATTTCGGTGGTATGCAGGAAGCCGGCGTGAAATCAGTGAAACATCACTTAAAGCGCATTCTCGGTGCATTCACTCCCACCGCAGAGGAGATGTATACGCTCCTTTGCAAGATCGAGGCGAGCTTAAACTCCCGCCTGATCGCAGCGTTGAGTGATGCACCCGATAGCTATGCGCCTCTCACGCCGGGCCACTTCCTTACTGGAGGTCCTTTAAATGCACTTCCGATGCGCTCTGTTGAGACGGAACAGCTCTCGCGCCTATCGCGCTGGAGAGCGATCCAGAAATTTCACGAGCAGCTGTGGAAGCATTGGACACGTGATTATATCACGCATCTCCAGAATCGCAATAAGTGGCGATCCATCGAAATGCACCTGCAACCAGGTGATCTGGTACTGGTGCAAAACCCTCTTCTCCCACCTAATCAATGGGAAATGGGAAGAATTGAGGAGATTTTCCCGGGTAGAGACGGTAATGTGCGAGTGGTTAAACTCCGTACAAAAACCTCCACCTACACACGTCCGATAACGAGACTGTGTAAGCTACCCGTGTGAAACGAGTCTTCGGGCACGAATCGTGACCCCGAAGACGAATAAACACTCCAGAGGACTGTTCTCCGGAGAGGACGCCGTGTCCGGCCCTCCCGGTACCAACACCCACGGCACAGGGGGCAACAACGGGTCCAACGGAGCGTAGCTCTACAGACCCGAAACGGAGGCGACATCGGGGACGAGCTGGAAGGGCTTCGTCCAGCTCGACGAGCGGGAGCTCAGGCAGCCTCACGCCCTCCAGGGACAGCCGGTCGTTGTACGAGCGAATCACTCGTATGGCCCTGGAGACGTCGTTGAGACTGTTGGAGACGACAGTCACCCCCTCGCCGCCACCAAAAAGTAAGTCATTATTATACTATATAATTAACTTGCAGTAATCCTCTCTCTCAAACGTCCATTCAACTTGAATTTGTAAAATTCCGCGATTCGAGTCTCGATGTCACAACTACCAAACCCTCCAGCAATTGCACAGACAGTGCAAGGGGGGCGGTATGTTTAAATAAGTGACCAGTAGTTGTTTCACCTGATCACGATCTCATAGTTAATTTCTTTTTCTTGAGTCTACCGAGTTTATTTGACCGGCGTGATTCGAAAAGGAAACACAAAAACTATCGAGGTCCAATAACATGACAATGATTGTTTTCGTCTAGACCGTGGGAAACCAGAGATCGGCACGTCTGACCGGTACATATTACCGTTTGAAGACGTTCGAATCCGCGAATAGTAAACGGATATGAGAGAGAGTGAGAAAGAACTAATAGTTTGACGAAAGCGCCGCGTAACGAGTAATTACTCGTTCGCGCTTGTCGACGACGGTGTAACGTCGCAGACGGTCAGTTGATTCCAGAAACTCCTCCGAGACGGTTGATTCCGGAGAGTTCAATTTCGAGAGTCCTCAGCAACAGTTCGCACGGAGCGCATCGATTGTCGATCGTGCTCCCGTTATAACGAACACTGCTTTCAGCTTAACACCAGCAAATTGTGAAACTGAATCGAGAATAACACACGACAATTCGTGTTGACTCTTCAGCACAATAGCTGCGCCTTTTAGTAATTTAGCGGTCTTTACCCTGAATTAGTACTGGGGCGAAAATCGGTGGGTTCACCTGGTTTTCGCCAACTATTGTTGTTGGACGTGGGAGCGTCAGGAGTCCACTCCTTGGATGACCACTGGTCGGCGGAGCACTACGTTAGTTGGCGCGCTATTCTAAACTTAAGACCCGCTACTCGTTCTCTACCGGGAATCGCCTTGGCGACGTTTAGAGGAACCAAAGAGCGACCGGAGAGTTTCGATATCGCTGTGTCCAGGCTTCCTTTACGACGCGGCGTGTTGAGGAAGACGGGTTAGAATTAGCGTTGGTCCACTCTTACTCCACGTCAAGACGTGTTGAGAAAGAAACGGTTAGTTCAGCCTCCGTTGTCAGCCACCGGGACTAGTTAATAGTAACCGTGGATCTCCCCGCTCACGGAATCCATACAGGAGATTTACAACCTCCGCCATGGTTTTCCGTTCGAGGCAATACGACTGTGCGGTCGTTGCACTAAAGATTTCATTGCGTAAATCTAGCCGACAGCCACGATTGTGTTCCTGAAAAAGACGGAACAGATCGGCCAAAACAGTCGACGCGTGGCTTACCGTAGTTAAAAGCCACGCACCAGTACACGCATTAGCACACACAGCACGGTTACCGTTGCTGTTTAAGTGTGCGCGTCAAAACATTCCCGAGACAGAACGTTAATACGATTATCGTATTGCAGGTGATTACACCCGTTCGTTCTTTTTCTGTTGTTCCAGAGATTACAACCTAGGACAACCAGGCCCGCCGACAGCCAGGCTACCGAGAAGTTAATTTCTTGCGATCGGCAAAAACACTTTGTATTATACAGAGCGAAAAGGGTCTGCAATAAACGACTCTCCTTTTCAGGACAGTCAAAGGGAATCAAAGGCATATTGGTTTGGAGTTACCTTTACCCACTCTCCCTCTTCCGGACCGGAGGAGGAAGTTTCACTTCCTCCAATATCGGTTGTAGTTGGCCGATATTTTAAACAAATTTCAACACATATATATATATATATATTGTTCAGGATTTCTCGAAATCCGGAACGTTCGACGTAGTCAAACAGTGTTATTCTTACTTTGGACTCTTTTTCTGGCTTCGCTTCGTGCGTCTTAACTATGGTGCAAAAACTTTAAATACGTCGAACGTTCTGGAAACAAGGTCTTCTTCGCAGCAGTTGAGAATATTCGAGAAGGAATTGAATTCCCGAATATTCTCGAAGCGTCACGAGCGCGTGAGCTCCCCTCAAGGGGTAGCCCCTCACTCAAATCATAAATACCGGTGCGAAGGCACCGCTCGCGCTCTTAGTTCGGGTCTTTTGTTCTGGTAATCTATTCTAGTTCGGGTGTATCGACGTTATAGCTTAAACGTGCGATTACAATTACTTATTGGGTTTATTACTTTCGTATAACTTTATACACGTTAATTATTGGTGTGCTTACCTGTAAATCTGCGTACTTTACGTATCTGCTTTTGAGCTGCTTTCTCTATCGTGCTTATTGACTTATTGCGTATAACTAATTAACTGAGTGTGTGTGCGTATGACTGACTCCGTGTACTCGTGCCTACGGTTAACTTATTAATAAATAACTATTAAGATACGCGCCTCAGACTTTATTAAAACATACAGTTCACTCAACTTCTCACTTTTCCGTACATTTTTAAAAATAATTATATTATCTTAATATCGTCAATTTTAAACTTTAATTTTTAAGCTATTTAAATTAATTAAATATTAAAATTAATAATATTATAATAAAAATTCTTTTTATAAATATTATAATACTTCTTCATCTTATTAAAATATTTTTTTCATAATAATACAAAATATTAAAAGAATCAAATCGACCGATAAATATTTCCAATAAACCTTTCTCAACTTCTAACAATGTAAATCTTCTTATTTTTAAAGGAAAAATAGATAAATAAGATCATAATAAATTTATTATTATCAAATTATAAAAAAATATTTTAACTTTATTTATTATAATACTATTATATATAAAATAACCTAAAATTAAACCAATAATAATAAATCTTAAAATTAATATTTTAAAATAAAAATACTATCGAAATTCAATCAACTAATAGAACATACTCAATTCTACAAATATTTAAATCATATAAATCAAAAATATATAAAAATATTAATTCATAAATTTTAAAATACATAGATAATATAAATATTATAAATCTAAGAAATAAAAGTAAAATTATTACAGATAATATTATAATAAAAATAATTCAAAATATAATTTTATACATCTTTAGTATCACAAACTAAAATTTTTATTAAACTATTTATATAAAAATTTAAATTTAATAAAAATAAAAAATTTAAAGGAATTAAATGTATAAATAAAACAATATATTCTTTTAATTTTCCAGAATTAAATACTAAATAAAAAATTATTTTACCATGAGATCTATAACTCAAAATATATAAAGTAAAAATTGAACTTAAAAAAATAATTAAAATTAATAAACTCAGTAAATATGTATATTTTAATAAAACAATTCTAATTATTAAAATTTCTCTTATTAAGTTTAAAGAAAAAGGAGCTGATATATTAAAAAAAAACTAAAAATCATAATAATATTATTGAAGGCATAACATTTAATAATCCTTTATTAATTATAAATATTCGACTACCTGCAGGAACATAAATAATATTTACAATATAAAATATACTTGATGAACATAAACCATGAGCAATTATTATTATTAAAGAAGCAGTAATTATTAATTCTTCACATATAAATATTCTAAAAAGTATAAAATTTATATGAACAACCGAAGAATAAGCAACTAATAATTTGTTACGAGCCGGGGCGCGGCGTGCGTGGACCGACGTAGAAATTCAGTACCCTGCTTGTGGCGTCTCTCGAATTAATATACCCGGGAGAGGGGTTTCGGCGTTGTGACCCCTCTGCCTTCTCCCGTTAATAACGAATCCTAAGATTCGCGTCAGTAGAGGTGGATCTACTTGGTAACCACCACTGACTGGTAGAGAGAAGTAGCCAGAAGCAGGTGCTCGCGAACTCAGATAATCCTCGCTTACGAATGAATATACCCAGGAGAGGGTTTTCGGCGTTGTGACCCCTCTGCCTTCTCCTGTTAATAACGAATCCTAAGATTCGCGTCAGTAAAGGTGGATCTACTTGGTAACCACCACTGACTTTATCTAAGCGGGTACCGTCTGAGTCGCAGCTCGTTAACTTATTATTTGATTGTACACTCCGAGCGGCTGGAGTGAACTCACGGGATCGTGCTCAAACGATGATTCTAGTATTAGAGGGTAGATCAGAGTTATTGACTACAAGGGTTATATAAAAATATCTAAATATATTCTCACAGTTTCTGAATGTTTAAAGACCTGGCCTTTACAAATGATGTTGAGTGTTACCTTGCGGTTTCGGTGTACGGTTGATACTAGAAACAGACTTTGATGTTATGGGTAACTTGTCCCAGGCTTCAGCAATTCCCCTTAAGCTGTTTGAACTTGACTACGATTGGGCCCTAAAGGGCTGCTCTATTTATACCAAGAAAAAACGTGGTTTACCGGAAGGTGGAAAAAAGGTGGAGCTAGCGGCGTCGCTACCGAACCCCGGGCGCGAAACGCCTAGGTACCTCACCCTGGGCCCGGTAACGACGTATTGTTTTTCGGGGGTATTGTTGGAAGCCCAAGACAGGTTGTCTGCTTTCTATTTGCACTGTCGGCCGACTTTCCGGTGTTACTCCGAGAATTTAAGAAATTCTCATAGAGAAAGACGCGTATGTAACATCTCCCCCCTTACAATGAAACATCGTATCGCTACGATGCTTTCATCTTAGACACCGGGAAGTCGCTCGACCGTGCAAAGAATTTTTTTTTATATGTGAAAAATCTAAACCGGGTGTTGTTTTGATTAGTGGGTGTGCTTAAAACTATTGTCTGAGCGTTAGTGTACTTATTTTCAACTAAGATTGTTTGGTTTATGTGACATTGATCGGGACTCCCATTTGAAAATGTTCTTGGTTGGCCTGCAGAACGGTTGGATGTAGTCTATTTGGTGACTCCAAATGATGGTTGGCCGTACTGCCCAAAATTTTACATGTGTGCACCATCCTTGAGAGCTGGTTTTGATAATATATTTGGATTGATCCAAGTCGTCCTTGGCAATGTCACCACAAAATATTGTCGGTTTCTAAACTATATGTCTAATAACAGTCGAAACTTACAAAGAAAAAAATGTTAAACAACCAAAGTAGATAACAGAGATTTAAAAATATAATAACTAAATCCGAGTTGCCAGGGTTTGGCAGGAATGCAGTTTAGGTGATGTCCGATATTTCATAATATACTCGGTCGAATGTACGAGCTTCCCTATTTAAATTTGTATTTGAATCGTCGGATGCCCCAAGGTTTACCTCTTCAACTCGGTGATAATATTTGAAGGGAAACTTCAAGTTATGCAATACATCTGCGTTAGCTTCTTCGATCTCGTTTGACTGCATAAAGTGGGCTAGTTTCCGACTCTTTGACCCTTGAGAGGGAAAAACAGTAGGTTCCTGTTGTTTGCGCTTCCTGTTGTCTCCTTCATCCATTGGGGATGTAAATGACTTCAGGTGGCCTGCAGGTGGCATATTTTGTGACCTGCTTTCGGTGTCGTCGGCTGATCGGTACGTCTTCTGATGATAATGAGTCCCAGGTAGTGACGGCATAATTCCCAATTGTTTTGGTTCCTCCGCTGCTAGCGGCTCTGCAGGTACCCTCTCCAAAGGCATAAACTGGAAATTCATAGGCTCTGGGTGAATCGAAGCTGCAGACACTAAAGGTTCTTGCCATGGTTTGTCTACTGAATCCGTGAAGATAAACAATGATGACATATCTTCCGTTTCTTCTGGATGTTCTCCTGCAATGGAAGTTACGGTGGTAGAAGTACCGCAATCGGCTTCGAAATCAAGGACGTTCGAAAATTCACAAGCTTGTCGGTCATCTGGTACTTCTAAAAATCCCAGCCATGATGGGATCATTTCCGCTGTATCATCTTCGTACGCTTCTTCATACAGTTCCGAAAACGGGCTCTGATTTGCGTACATGGACATGTGCATTGGTACTGATATTTCCGATTCATTATCAGTTTGCACGGTAGATTCGAGGAAGTCAAATCCTCCAAATTCCGAATCCTCCAAGTCGTCCTGGGTGTCCTTAATCGCGACTGGGTTCTCGAAACCTTGTAATAGATCCGTTACTATTCGTTCCACGTTACTCGTGGTGCTTGACTGGCTCAAGTCGAAAAATTTTTCAAGATTGCTGACTGCGAGTTCCTCGTTCTCGTAATCAGAAAAATTACGTCCATCGGAATCTTCGGGTTCAGATTTAGTAGAGAGAGGTGATGAGCTGCGCGTGGTGTGGTTTATCCACATAGGCATAGCCAATGCTTTCCGTCCGTGTTCTTCAATTTCCGAGTCTGATTCACTCTCAGAATCATGTCGATTCCTAGGTTTATTCTTCTTGTACCTCGGAGCGCTCGGTGAAGTGTGGTACGAATTATAATCCTCCTGCTCCCAATAATCCAATTTTGCATGATCTTGTTGATCATAAAGCATATCCGATGGAAGTCTTGACATCTCTCCTGGTTGCCGGGTCCTAGTGGCAGCTCGAGGTCTTCTTTCTGGAGATTCTTCCTCTGACTCCGATATCCAATGGTCGTCGTGACCCCAATATCTGACCGGGCTAGGAGAAGATGAGTGCGAGACATACCTGTCTTGCCTTTTGCGGTTGAAGTTCAAAGAATTTGCCTTCATAATCTCTGCGTGCGAAGTCCTGGGTTCTTCTGGGCAATCCTTCTTGCCGTGCCCCTTCGTCCCGCAGTTCCAACAATATATGTTCGAAGGCTCTTTCCAGCCTCTCCGTCCGTTCAGCGTTCGGTTATCCGACGCTTGGGTATTTGTTCCTGGAGATGGAATTCTGGATGGATCCCGACGCCGAAGAGTCATGGCAAATGCTCGTTGTCTTCTCTCGGGAGACTCATCTTCAGATTCGGACCTCCAGTAAGCGTTGCGACGCTGATACCCTACCGGACTGGGAGACCATTGATAGGAGACATACTTATCTCCTCTCGTGCGTTCCGGCCTACCGTAATCCCCATGGTCACGCCTTGAGCGTCGGTCGGGCGATCTACTTTCATAGGCCTCACGCCTGTTCCTTAAACGACGGTCGGTCCTTAGAACGGCGTCGAATGCATCCTCCAAGGTTTTAATTTCCCTATTCCTGGACTCTACCCTCCATGCGATATGATCTGGGAGTCCCTCCAGGAAATTCACGAGGATGTCTTCGTTAATTTGCTTCACAATCTCTTCACTGTTGTTCTGATACCTGTCCCTGGCTGCTGTACGAGCAGAGTGTAACAGTTGCGTCGTCCTATCCATATACCTTGAAAGCGATTCCCCATCACGAATCTTCAGTCTTGCTATATCCGTTTGAAAATAAGCGAGGTCTCTTCCCGGTGCATACCGTTTCTTCAAAAACTTTAAAAGCGATTCTATGCAGTCAAACTGCCGTTCCAATATGCTAAGCCTTGCCGGACCCGCAAGTCTCGTTAGGACAATACCTAGGTATTGTGACTCAGCTTCCTTAGGAATAATCGCTAACCCGTTTTGAACCGCTTGCGCAAACACCAAAAGAGCCAGACTTTCCCCATCAAACACAGGTATACTAGACGCTACATTTTGAATGCAGTTTTGTCGTGTCATGAGCGCCAAGGGAATGGATAGATCATTAAAATCGAACGAACGAGATTGTGAACTTGATGCACCGTTTCTAGGCATCTTAAATAATAGCTAATACTCTAATATTAGATTCAATAAATTAATGAGCGCATCCCACCGCTGTCACCAGTTTGTTACGAGCCGGGGCGCGGCGTGCATCGACCGACGTAGAAATTCAGTACCCTGCTTGTGGCGTCTCTCGAATTAATATACCCGGGAGAGGGGTTTCGGCGTTGTGACCCCTCTGCCTTCTCCCGTTAATAACGAATCCTAAGATTCGCGTCAGTAGAGGTGGATCTACTTGGTAACCACCACTGACTGGTAGAGAGAAGTAGCCAGAAGCAGGTGCTCGCGAACTCAGATAATCCTCGCTTACGAATGAATATACCCAGGAGAGGGTTTTCGGCGTTGTGACCCCTCTGCCTTCTCCTGTTAATAACGAATCCTAAGATTCGCGTCAGTAAAGGTGGATCTACTTGGTAACCACCACTGACTTTATCTAAGCGGGTACCGTCTGAGTCGCAGCTCGTTAACTTATTATTTGATTGTACACTCCGAGCGGCTGGAGTGAACTCACGGGATCGTGCTCAAACGATGATCCTAGTATTAGAGGGTAGGTCAGAGTTATTGACTACAAGGGTTATATAAAAATATCTAAATATATTCTCACAGTTTCTGAATGTTTAAAGACCTGGCCTTTACAAATGATGTTGAGTGTTACCTTGCGGTTTCGGTGTACGGTTGATACTAGAAACAGACTTTGATGTTATGGGTAACTTGTCCCAGGCTTCAGCAATTCCCCTTAAGCTGTTTGAACTTGACTACGATTGGGCCCTAAAGGGCTGCTCTATTTATACCAAGAAAAAACGTGGTTTACCGGAAGGTGGAAAAAAGGTGGAGCTAGCGGCGTCGCTACCGAACCCCGGGCGCGAAACGCCTAGGTGCCTCGGCCTGGGCCCGGTAACGACGTATTGTTTTTCGGGGGTATTGTTGGAAGCCCAAGACAGGTTGTCTGCTTTCTATTTGCACTGTCGGCCGACTTTCCGGTGTTACTCCGAGAATTTAAGAAATTCTCATAGAGAAAGACGCGTATGTAACAAATTTTATATCAATTTGTCGTAAACAAATTAATCTCAAAATTATTCTTCCAATTAAAGATTAATTTGTTTACGACAAATTGATTTAAAATTATTAGTTGCTTATTCTTCGGTTGTTCATATAAATCTCAAAATTATTCTTCCAATTAAAGATAAAGATAAAATTAAATAATTTAATAAATTATTAAAAATAATTATTAATATTACTCGGATTAATCCATATCCTCCCAATTTGAATAAAACTGAAGCTAAAATTATTGAACCAAAATAAGGAGCTTCCACATGAGCTTTTAATAGTCAAAAATGTTTTAAAAATATAGGGAATTTAATTAAAAATACTATTAAAATAAAAATTATAAAAAATCTATTAATAGAATACTTAACCATTTCAATAAAAATAAATCTTATCCTAAATTTTATATTAAATCCTATATATATCCTATATATTAAAATTACTAAAAAAGGTAAAGAAAAAAATAACATACAATATATTATAAGATATCTTGCCTCAACTCGATTTTTATAAGAACCCCAGTAAAAAATTAATAAAAATGTAGGAATAATTCTTAATTCATAAACTATATAAAATAATAATAAATCTATTCCCAAAAAAATTATTACTAAAATTATTAATAAAATTAAAAAAATATTAATAAAATATAATTGACTAAATTTTAAATTAATTCTTAAAATAATTAGTAATACTACCCAAATGGATAAAATAATTAATATTAAAGAAAATTTTCTTAAACATAATCTATATCTAATATAAATATTATCTAAAATTTCCAAATTTTGAAAAAAATAAAATATTATATAATACCTTAAAAAAATTAAAATATTTATTTTATTAAAAAAAATAAAATATAAATTTTAAAAAAATTAATACAATTAATAATTCTATCATAAATTAATATTTATAATTTTTCATTTTTCATTTCCATAATAATGAATTATCATAATTATTAATCCCAAGGCTAATACTCTTTCACAAATAGAAAATAATAAATAAAATAATATAAAAGATTCTAAAAATCTTCTAGAACATAAAAAAATTATAAAATAAATTCTTACAACAATAAATTCTAAAGAAATTAAAACTATTAAAATATGATTATAATATTTTATAAATAAAAATATTCTTAAAATAATTTTAAAAAACATAATAAATTATTACTTAATAATATAAAGCTATATAATGTTACGAGCTGGGGCGTGCGAGTTTTAATTATCAAATGGCAGATGACCGAATCGCGTCGCGTACCTCGTTTGACCGTCCTCTCTCGATAAATAAGACCGGGTTCTGACTGGGGATCCTAAGACCGCAGCAGGCATCCGTTAATAACAATACAGGTACTTCCTCGCTTGCGTATTTCTTGCGACAGGTACGAGACAGATCCTAGGAACTGCTGTCACCTGTTATTACCGGAAGGCTGTATTGCACCTTTTGTGGATAGGTCCTAAGAACTACCACCTAGGCTGCGAGAGAGAGTGACGACGAATCGAGATACTACCCGTTAACAATTAATTGATTCACTCCGAGCGGTTGGAGTGAATCTGTGATGGGCTCGTTGCTGTTATTGATTTTAGTAAAGGAAATGCACAAGATGTTGATGTTCCCTTTTTGAACAGTTACAAATTTATTCTAACAAATCTCTATTAATGACTCTTTTACAAATGTGTTTAGTGTGTGAGTGTAACGCTTACCTAAGTAGCGACGACGTATATTGTTCGTTGACTCGTTGATAGGTCACTCCGCTTCGATTGCTGATTTATAGCAAGATCACAATGGTGAACGACACTTTAATTGAGCTTAGATACTTTCAGTGAATTCGAGCGGCGCACTCCTAAGACGCGTGGACTTAATCGGACAGAGTAACGTTGTGATGTCGTAAGATGGTTTTACACTGGCTTGGATGGAAAATGGGTGCCTTTTTATAGGGCTTGATTTTGGGGAAACGGGAGGAAAAATGGGAGGAAACTATAGGGCGAGTGGGAGGAATAGGCTTCCTTCTTCGCAGGTCTAGGTTGTTTACGTGAACGGTAGGAGATGCTTTTAGGGTCCGGAGAGGCTACACTGCCTAGGGGATGTTTAGGTAATTGAAGTCAAGTGGGACCGACGTGGACTGTGGGAAACGCATTTTGAATTCACTGAAAGTATCCTGGGAAGTTAAATAAAACTCTTCTGAGGCGCCTTTCTGTCGCCGAGCGTTCTTAACTAAATCGTATGAACTTATGCATACGCAACAATAATTTAAATTAAAATATTAATTTTGTAAATTAAAAATAAATAAATATTTTATAGCTTTCAAAAAAATAAAAATTTTATGTCTTTAATCTCCAAAATTAATATTTTAATTAAACTATTTCTTGAAATGTTTAAACTCACTATTTTAATAAAAATAATTATTCCTATATTTAGTATTTTTTTATTATTAAGATTAATTTTCTTAATAAAAAATAATCCTATTTTATTTCTAATTTATCAAATAATTTTTACCCTAATAATTGTTATTATTATAAGTTTATACATGTTACGTGCGTAAGGAATTATTTCGTGGGCCGAGCGGTTAGCCGTTCCGCGCGTAACGCTTGAATAAATTTAATTTAGGATGGGTTGTATCATCTAAGATTCCATACGGAATCCGCGCATAGGTCAGGAATGAAATAGGTGTTAACGCAGAATAGAGGATAAATACCTTATTGGCCTGTTCTATTGGTTCTTCACATTATACAAAAACAATTACACGGAATAGTTCAGAAATATCGGAGTCCAGAATGGATGACAATTTTACAATACCTATTTTAGTTGGAGTCTTAGATTGGTAAATTCCTAACGTGCTAAGTTTACGAATGGGCCCAAGGGAAATTCCGACAAGCATATAAACATATGTTTGGGTCCTCGTATCGCGATGCTAACATAAGTATGGAAAACTCACCAATGAATATTATCTTGGAAGCAATTGTTTGCTGAGGGAGCCGTAGATGAAGGAATGGCTGATGAACTTTTCACTTCTGTGTTCACTATACTATAAATACGATAAATACTATAAATACTATAAAGAAAAATTTAATATATAAGGGTGGAGATTGATTTTTAGATTTGGATAATTCTTGTTTGCTGAGTCCTTCGGTAATTATGGAAGTAACTTCACTAATTTAACCCGAACTCTGGCTCAAAATAGCAACAAGGGCAAAACGCCACGCACCTCGCGATTTGACTAACGATTGCAACTTGCGGTGATTTCCTGCTCCTTTTTGTTGATTTTGGAACCGCTAAGGGGGGGAATTCCAAGAGCTGTGCTCATTCTTCCCACTTAGGAAATCACCCGTTTCCTGTCCAAAGAATTCTGCCAAAGTTCATCAACCCGCCCTCATCCACAGCCTCTCGCTATTGCAATTTTGCTTATTAGCGAAACGTGGCCGCTGTTCCGAGAATATTCGCGGTTGCTTAAATTCAGTTTTTGCAGACTAATGATTCATCGATACCGTGTCGTAAGATCGGGCACGTGTGATGCCTACTCAGGAATTTTAACTTCCTCTTTCTTTTTTTTTATATTTAATTTTTTATATGTGCTTGGCACGTAACACCCCTCCCCCCTTAGAATCATCATCGTCCCCGATGATGTTTAACCGTAGGTTAAGTTCGAGAGATGTTCGTATGTATACAATTTTTCGCAATTATTGAACAGGTGGTTCTACATAAAATGGTTGAACTTATATGAAATATAAATTATTGCTTATGATTGATTGCTCGTGCATGATTCGCTTAACTAAATTATGAGAAAAATATGGATTTCGCAAAGTACTATTAGAAAAATGTACAGATGATCTAATATAAAATATTTAATTTATCGCGTTTAAACGAAAGAATCGTGAGAATACGCTAACCATTCAGCATCCCTCCGAGGATGACCGTTGTTGTAATAACAGAGGCTTCAGCAAGGCAGAGACACGTACGTCATGTAGTGGATGCTCTCCAGCTCGTCATCCTGGCTTCTTAACATCTTCTTGTCGAAGGGTGCCGCAGAGTCATAAGGCTATTGGTTAACCGACAATGTCAGTTGAGTTTCCCTGGAGAAGGTTGTTGATACTCCGGGAACGCCAAGCTCTGCTCACTTGCTCAGTGTCTCCTTTGTCTTTCGCTTTTTGCGTACGAATGACATCACACAGAATGATAGTGCTCCGGCCTCCTCGGTGGTGCTGAAGGTAACATACGCTACGTTCCTTCCGCTCCTCCTGGATCTATTCATGGTATTTTCGACAGAGTCCATTTTCTCGGTCATGTAAATATTAATCAAACAAGAGTAAAATAATAAAAGATAATAAACAATAAATAAATGCATGCAACAAGTTTTCAACCAAAACAATAGAAGAAAATTAATATAAAATAATTAAGTGTAACATTCTGAGTTTTTGTAATCGACAATCCCGATTTCTTGATGTTGTTGATTGTGTGTCTTCCTCTAGTGCTGTTGTTTGGATGGTTGTCTTCCTTGTTCCTCTTCTTCTTAATTAGTGGCCAAAATATTATGTGCATGATGATACTTCGGTTGCAGAGTAGTATTGCTCCAGTTGAAGAAATTGGTTGTGATGTAACTTCTCCGTTGTGATGATTCTTTTGCCAATTGGTCCAATTTGCAATCGAATTCATATAGTGGATTGAATTCAGTGGAGATACTATTAATGTGTCTCCCAAATTATTTGGATTTCCTTTTGATATATGATTTGTGATTAATAAAAACAGAATTTATGTGCATGATGTACTTGTTTTGAGTCGTTTGTGATTCCTTAAAGTAAATTTCCGAGTAAGTATCGATTTAAGTGATTCGATATAACTCATCCTGATCTTTTAAATTTAGTATTATCTAAACAAAACTATTGCAATTATTCTTATCCGCTGCTACTAGCCCCAGTAATAGGATGAGCATCGCCGAGTCCATTGCCATTCCTTATCAAATATCAGGCATCAATGATTAGTATTTTATGAATTTGGAAATTACTGTGCAGCCAATTCTACTTTATCTGCGTGTTTGATGAATCTTTTACCATTACCATCTTCCAAAACAATATTATTTTTCTCCAAAACTCCAACTATTTTATAGGGACCATGATATCGAGTACTGAACTTTCCTTTCCTGGGTTCTACTAGAACACGAGCCATATCTCCTACTTTTCCTGGGAATGGTCGTGCCTTTTCATCATAATATCCTTTAGACTTATGTTTAGCAGAAATTAAATTTTGTCCAGCTAATATTTGTGATTCGGAAAGTCGAATTATCAATTCACGAAGATATGAATTATACGTTAGCATATCATCATCTTCGGGAAATGAACTAGGGTAACGAGCTAATTTTCCAAAAACTAATTCATATGGAGTGAAGTTAGTGGCTTCGTGTACTGAGGTGTTGTATGAGAACATGGCAAACGGAACTAACTTATCCCAATCATCGAAATCATTTATATAATGTTTTATATAGTCCGTTAATACTATATGGCTCCTTTCTAAAGCACCGTTTGTCTGTGGTCTGTAACCAGACGTCGTTACGTGATGAATTTTGAAGATTTTTGTTAATTCCTTTAGAATCTTGTTTATAAAACTTGTTCCTCTGTCGGTTAATATAATACGCGGAGCTCCAAATTGTAAGATTAAATGTGTTACTATCGCGTGAGCAATTGTTTCAGCTTTTATATCCGGTACGGGTACGGCAATACAATATTTGGTCAAATTATCTTGCATAGTCAATATGTGCCGATTGCCATCAGGGGTTGTAGGTAGGGGTCCCACAGTATCTAATGATACTTTAGCAAACGGTTCTATAGGGGTATCTGTGATTATCATTGGTTCACGCGTTTTTGTTCTGACTAATTTATTTTCTTGACAGCTATGGCAAGTTCTAATGAAATTTTGAATATCATTCCTCATTCCTGGCCAATAGAATCTTTCGCGAATCCTACGATACGTTTTAGTTACTCCTTTGTGACCGCCGATTATGCCTTCATGTAATTCTGAAATTATATTATGACGAAGTTCTTCGGGAGGAATTTGAATTTTCCCAAGGCAAATTGTAATTTCGATGTCGATTTCCTTGAAGATTTCTGTTAGGATTTCCTTTAGTGATTCGAGAGTAAGTGAATCGGTATAATCACCGGATTTTGAAATTCGAAAGGAATTAATATCGGAATTTGGAAGAATTAATTTTAAGTTCCTAAGCCCGGTTTTTATTTTCGCGACGGAAGTCTCGTCAAAATGATGTTTCTGCACAACGATGCTAAATATTTTGTACTTTCCCTGTCTAGTGATTAGTACTTGACCTTCCTTTGGTTTAATTTCTCTGAAATTTTCAACGCTGATAGCGCCTATATCTGTTAGCAATTTTCCTAGGGATGTTGTCAATTCGCAATCAGCAGAAATAAAGTGAACATAATTATCATGTGAGTAGGTCAAATTTTCTCGGCTAATATTAATTAATTTCTTTGAAGAGCGCTGTGGTTTCCGAGAAAGATTTACGGGAGAGCTAGGTGTGATATCCGGGGGAATTCCCTGAGTCAGCTGGATGCCAGTGCTGTACGTCTCGTTACCTGATACCGTCCTTGGAATTATTCGCCTTGGTATACCAACAGATTTTGATTTAGTTTCACTGAAGTGTCCTGGTAGAAGTGCATTCTGTCTCGTATTGATTGGTGAAGCTGGAAAAGGAGTTGACAATGCCAATGGTTTAGAATGTGGAATAGGAGTAGGTAATGTGGATCTATGGGGTTGCCAATGAATTTTGGTCTGCTCGGATGTTTCCAATGTACAGTCAGGTTTTGATTTATCATGTCCTTCTGTTCCATATTGTTTAAGTAATTTTTCTATTCTATTATTTAACTCTACGTCGTCTAGTTCGTCAGTGTCCGAAGTATTACCTGATGATTCTTCCATAATTTCGCTGTGTTCTTTAAGGGATTCGTCAAAACGTTTGAAAGAATCATGTAATTCCTGTTTGTTTATAGACAGTCTTCGTTCGTCATCTAGAAAAACGTCATCGTCACTGTCCTCTGCTGGCGGTTGTAATTCTAGTAGTATGGTGTCAGCGTTTATTGTTGTCTCGTCTACTGTTTCAGTGTGAACGTCCTCGGCAATTGGTTCCAATGTTTTCCCTTTCGTATGTTTAGAAGTAAATTTCTTATGTAAATCCAGGCTTGGCATTACACTTTTCCTTTTCCGTAATATGGGTGGTTCTGATGACTCGTCATGTGAATTATCGGAATCTACGTCTGGCGTATCTGCTGACGATGGAACTGTAGGTCGTGGTGGAATGTAAACGTTGGGTTTTAATTGATTTCGGGTCCTAGTTGCTATTGCACTGACATTTAAAGGGTTTGAAATTTTTGGTTTATTTTTCGATCCAATGGGCCTTCCTGGTTTTCTGGGTGCTTCCGAAACTGATTTGGATATTGGTCTAGATGTGGTTCCTGCTGAGCTAAGTTTAGATTTTGCTGGTTGTTCTTGAATCGGTAAAATTTTTGATGATTCAAGTTCACTGTCAGAGTCGGTGCTGCTGGTATCTGAGAGATTAGATTTAACGACAGGATTTCTGGATAACGCGTCTGCACTTGTGTTTAATTTTCCTGCTTTATGAACGAAATTATAGTCGTAGTCACGCAATTTCAATCTCCATCGAATTAAACGTTGCCCTGGATCCTTTATGGAGTCTATCCATTTCAGGGGTTCGTGATCGCTAACTAACGTGAATTTCCTACCGTAAAGATACGGCCTAAAATGCAAAATTGCGTATAATACTGCCAAACATTCTTTTTCGGTGGTGAAATAATTTTTCTCAGGGTTTGTTAAAGTTCTAGAAAGATAAGCTATTGGTAAATCGTTTCCATCAACCTCCTGACTAAGTATTGCTCCTATCGCAAAATCTGAGGCGTCTGTTGTTAAAGTGAAAGGCTTATCAAAATTTGGATATTGAAGAATTGGACCTCTACAGAGCGCTTTTCGTAATTCCTGGAAGCTACGTTTTTGTTCCTTTCCCCAAACGAAGGTCGCGTTCTTTTTTAACAATTCTGTTAATGGTTTGGATTTTGCTGCAAAATCTTTAATAAATCTGCGATAATAACCTGCTAAACCTAAAAATTGTCTGACATTCTTTGCTGTTTTTGGTCGAGGAAAGTTTTTTACTGCTATAATCTTGTTTGGATCTGGTCTTACACCCTTTTGACTAATTATATGTCCTAGGTATGCTACTTCAGTTTTCAAAAATTCACATTTATCGGGTTGTAATGTCAATTTAGCTTTTTCTAACCGATTAAATAATCTACGAATTTTCTTTCCGTGTTCTTCAAGAGTTTTTGCGTACACTACAATGTCATCGAGATAAACGAAAACTTCCGTTCCCTGCAAACCACGTAACGTTTGATCCATAAGCCGTTGAAAGGTGGCAGGTGCATTTTTCAAACCTTCGGGCATACGGATATACTCATAGTGCCCATTAGGAGTTGTAAAGGCTGTTTCAGCCCTATCCTTTGGATCCATCTCTATTTGTTGGAATCCACTCGCGAGATCGATGATCGAGAAATATCTAGCTTGGCCTAATTGATCCAGAATATCGGTTATATTTGGTAACGGATATGCATCTCCTATCGTTTTTTCGTTAAGTTTGCGAAAATCAATTACCATTCTCCACCTGGGTCTTCCTTGAGAATCAGGTTTCTTAGGGACGATCCAGAGAGGTGAATTATAAGGCGAATTTGATGGTTTAATTATCCTATTGTTTAATTTTGTCAAAATTTGACGATGTATTTCTTCCTTGTGAACCGGTGGAAAGCGATACTGTCTAGTATTAATCGGTAAATCATCTGATGTCGGAACTGTATGTTTTATTAATGGGGTGAAAGGTAATTGGTCTCCTGGCAAATAAAAGCGATTTGGGTATTCTTCTATAATTTCGATTATATGGTCTCGTTCCTCGTCATTCAGGTGATCTAAACGCAAACGTTTTAGAATTTCGAAAAACCTATCGTGAACTATGGGCAAATTTTGAACTTCTGAGTCTGAATCGAAATATTCTTCTTCGGGAAAATCATAGTACTCAAAGGGAATTACTTCTTGTGGAGTAACTTCGACCTGTATGTCTTCTTCCAACGTATTAATTGCTAATACGTGACAGACACCATCGCGTACACTAACAGCTGCTTCGCCTATGTATAAGCCTTCTACTGATTCTAACTTTGGCAAGTATCCTTCTTTTATTTCTGAATTAACCACGTCTATAGCTATCGGTTGACGAGTGCGAGCTTTAATCGTAAGAATTTGCGAACGAGGACTACGTTTAGATTTCTGATTTGGTTCTTCCCCAATGAACCTAAAAGGTCTGATGGGTTCAGTTTTTGTGACCAAGGTATTATGAGCGAACGAGATTTCCGCCTGCTCTTGACGTAGGTAATCTTTGCCTAAAATTCCATCATTATTCAAGGGAAACGATGATCTAACGACGTGAAATTTAACTGGTTGTTCCAAAAGTGTAACGGTAGTTGTTCCTAAAGTTCTCAATTTTTCCGGAGTAATTCCAGTTATAGAGACTGATTCTTGAATGTCTACTTCGACGTCTTCGTGCAAAGCATTTAATTTTATCAGATTTATATCTGCGCCTGTATCAACCAAAAATAAACCAGATTTATTGCGTAATTCTTTCGCAGACATTTTAATTAATGGTGATTCTAGCTGTCGTTTATAGGAATAGACGATTCCTCTGCTTCCAAAAATTTTACTGTTCGACGCTCCTGATTCGAGTAACTCGCCGTCGCGCCGGCACGACGAGTTGTGCGGGAGTTTAAATTTTCACTGTTCCTTCTCGGCGAATTCGAGTTAAAATGATCAAATGTTGGGATAGGGGAAGAAGATCTGGAATTTTGGTTAGTGGGTGTGTTGGATCTTGAAGGTTCAATGCTTCGCGAAGGAACTGGGGTTGGAGAGTTTGCTCTGGTTAGAGTATGATTAGTCAAGTTTGGATTCATATGGAAAGATTGAGGGTGATCGTATATTGGACTGTAAGGCGGATATGGCATTGGTGGATAAAAATACGGTGGATAGTATGGATAAGGATGCGGTGGCAACGGATAATGGTGAGGCTTGTAAGGAACAGGTGATGTAGGACGTGCAGATTTTAGAATGGTAATCGGTGAATTTGCGCGATTATAATTCGGATTTCTCATGGGACTGGGACTCCTCGAATCTTGCTCTCGCAAGGTTTGGGAGCGGTTTGTGTAGGTGGTAGGTAAGTCACGAGAATCTGGATGCGGAACTGAATGTTGTGATAACATTAACCGCGAAGGTTCACCACCGGGGATTATTCCTGATTTCATTCGGGTTTCTATTCGTGCAACAATTTTTACAGCGTCCTGTATCTTCTTTGGTTCACGCGAATCAACCGCGATAGCAATTTCGTCGGGTAATCCTCGAATAAAAGCCTCTAAAGCACATTCCTCTACGGGAGCCATCATTTGATTAGCGCGTTCTCCATATTTATCTTCTAAAGCGACTCGAGCACCGCTGATTAGGATATTTAATCGATCTGCAAAGTCACTGACCGCTTCTCCGCGTCTCATTCGGATATTTTCTATTTCGTGATGGTAGTATGGATATGTTTTACCCGGCGCAAATCTTTCCTTTAAATGTTTTATGAGATCATCTAATTTTTGAAAATTTTTACCCCAAATACTATCTCTCGCTGTTCCCTGCAATTTTCCTAATATTGCCCTTACATATGAAGTTTCCAGTGCTGGTGGCACATAGACTGCACCATTTTGAACATCACCTAAGAAATTTTTAAGGGGAATGTTTTTCCCGTCAAAGAAAGGAATGTTTAGTGTACTGTGTTGAATTGTGAAGCATTCAGCCATAGAAGCCATCATCAAATTAGTAACGTGTAATTCGTCCAATGAAACATTTGCAGAAACTTGTGCTGCTGCATTACGAGAGGAATTTGTGGCCATTTTGATAAATTAAGTGAAGGAAAATTCAGCAATCGCTATCGTGTAATTATAATTGATGTTGATTATTTGAACCATCTATGCAACAGTGTGCGAATCTCGAAATCTATACGATCCTTTAATTATTCTGCACTAACACATGCGCTAATTGACAATACGTATCCCACTTCTGACACCAATTCAGCCTGTTACGTGCGTAAGGAATTATTTCGTGGGCCGAGCGGTTAGCCGTTCCGCGCGTAACGCTTGAATAAATTTAATTTAGGATGGGTTGTATCATCTAAGATTCCATACGGAATCCGCGCATAGGTCAGGAATGAAATAGGTGTTAACGCAGAATAGAGGATAAATACCTTATTGGCCTGTTCTATTGGTTCTTCACATTATACAAAAACAATTACACGGAATAGTTCAGAAATATCGGAGTCCAGAATGGATGACAATTTTACAATACCTATTTTAGTTGGAGTCTTAGATTGGTAAATTCCTAACGTGCTAAGTTTACGAATGGGCCCAAGGGAAATTCCGACAAGCATATAAACATATGTTTGGGTCCTCGTATCGCGATGCTAACATAAGTATGGAAAACTCACCAATGAATATTATCTTGGAAGCAATTGTTTGCTGAGGGAGCCGTAGATGAAGGAATGGCTGATGAACTTTTCACTTCTGTGTTCACTATACTATAAATACGATAAATACTATAAATACTATAAAGAAAAATTTAATTTATAAGGGTGGAGATTGATTTTTAGATTTGGATAATTCTTGTTTGCTGAGTCCTTCGGTAATTATGGAAGTAACTTCACTAATTTAACCCGAACTCTGGCTCAAAATAGCAACAAGGGCAAAACGCCACGCACCTCGCGATTTGACTAACGATTGCAACTTGCGGTGATTTCCTGCTCCTTTTTGTTGATTTTGGAACCGCTAAGGGGGGGAATTCCAAGAGCTGTGCTCATTCTTCCCACTTAGGAAATCACCCGTTTCCTGTCCAAAGAATTCTGCCAAAGTTCATCAACCCGCCCTCATCCACAGCCTCTCGCTATTGCAATTTTGCTTATTAGCGAAACGTGGCCGCTGTTCGGAGAATATTCGCGGTTGCTTAAATTCAGTTTTTGCAGACTAATGATTCATCGATACCGTGTCGTAAGATCGGGCACGTGTGATGCCTACTCAGGAATTTTAACTTCCTCTTTCTTTTTTTTTATATTTAATTTTTTATATGTGCTTGGCACGTAACATACACAACCTCATTTAATATTTTTGCTCTTATTCTTTTTATTTCAATAATTAGAGGAATAATAGTAATATTTCTATTTTTTACAACATCAATTAGAGTATCAAAAATAAAAACAAATAATATATTTATAAAAATTATTATAATTTCACTAATAATAATTTTTATAATATTAATTATTTTAAAAATAAATATAATTGAATTTTAAAAAAAACAAATAATTTAACTTATCAATATTCTAACATAATATATTATTTATTAAGAATTTTTTATTTATTCTTTTCAATAATTACTATTATTAAAATCTGTAAACAAAAATATAAATTTATTCGTCGAACACAATAATAATGTAGGAAATTAATTGGGAGACGAAATCCTATTTGTGAAATATAGTTGATTTAATCCTAATTAGATTTATTAGTAGATTCAAATACACTTCTCTCTTTCTCTCTTTCTCTCTCGCTCAATCTCGGTGCTCTCTTAACTACCAATTCTTTTAAAACTCGAAACTCTTTTCAAAACTCAAACTCAAACTCAAACTCTTTTAACACTCAGAACTCAACTCTAACTCTGACTCTGACTCTAACTCTAACTCTAACTCTAACTCTAACTCTAACTCTAACTCTAACTCTAACTCTAACTCTAACTGCCGTTTCCGCAACCGGCCTCATATATAATCTTCGTGAGCACACGCACGCCCTCGTTCGCCCACCGATTATCCGGCTAATCAGCCGTTACAAAGATTCGCCGGCTAATCAGCCGTTACGCGTTTGGCTGCCTCGCACACTCGCTCGCACTCTCTCGCACACTCGCTCTCACTCTCTCACACTCGCTCCTTGGGCCGTTACATATTTACGGATTATGTTTGTCGCGGACAAACAATAATCGACCCATGCTCAACACACTGATCGCCCGTGGGAAAATTTAACCGACGATGGATTTCAACGGTTTCCACCTTCTACAACCGGCCGTCCTGCACCGATATCCGACCTCGGATATCATCGTTAGCCTCGTCTTCGCTACCATCCTCGTAATTCGGGCTGGCCCAGGGTTTCATGTGATCGGCTGCCGTTGATGTCCGCGAAGGCCCCTCATGGTTTCCCACCTTTTCGACGATATATCTATCATGACGGAGCTTTCTGTCGATCCTGTACGGCCCGAGGAACTTATTGGCCAACTTCAATCCTGGACCCCGTTGCGTGCGTTTGATGGCGACCAAATCGTCCTCCTGATACTCCCTCGCGGCCGTCCTCCTTCTATTGTATCCTTTCCTATTTTGCCTCTGTACCGCCTCGATTGCTTCCCTGCAACGATCTCGTATTTCATCTCTGTCGGCATCGAATTGTGTAACCCATTCCCTTTCTAACAATTCTCGAACTTCCGGATTGTCCCGTAACCGCGCGTGGGTTCCAAAAAGTACACGGAACGGTGTCGTCCCTATGCTCCGGTGCATCGTCGTGTTTAGGCTCTGTTGCGCCAACTCTAAGTGTTTATGCCATTCCTCGGGTTTCGGATATGCCAATTTTGTTAATAATGGGATGAGGGTACGATTCACCCGTTCCACTTGACCATTCCCCCGTGGGACACCGGTCGTGATCAGTTGATGCTGAATTTTTTCCTCTTCACAGTATTGCGCGAACTCTCTCGATGTAAAAGCCGTTCCGCGGTCGGAAATTATTCGACGCGGATTTCCAAAAACGGCAGCTTGCTTTTGCAGTCTCGTTATTACCTCCGCGGCGCCCGTGCTTTTAGTGGCGTATAGCCATGTAAATTTGGAGAACGCATCTACTACCACCAAAATGTGATTATAACTTTTTTTGGTGGAGGGCAACGGTCCGAGGTGATCTATGTGGAATGTTTCTAGCGGGATTTCGCCTTTGTCCAGCGCGTGTAACCATCCCTCCATCTTGCCTTGCTTTCTATTGGCAAGAATGCACGCCACACAATTTCGGATAATTTTCTCGATCTTTATTTTCGCGTTAGGAAACCAATAGTCATTTCGCAGTAACGCCTCCGTTTTCGCCACCGAAAAATGACCTCTCTCGTGGGCCTTTCGGATGACCTGGTTTTGCATTGAACTTGGGACTACGAGCAACAAATTATCATCTACCTCTCTAAACAGCAGATCACCTCGCATCGTATAACCCTCAACACTCCCCTGTGCCGCGAGATATAATATTCTTTTTACATCTCTGTCCTCGTTTTGCGCCCTTCTAAACTGTGAGGTTACCGTACCGTCTAACGCTTCTACAAACATGCAAGCTGGTAGTGGGCTGCGACTAAGAGCATCGACGTGTACCATGCTCTTCCCGGGCCTGTGCTCTATCTGATAACAAAACTCCTCTAATAACAAGGCCCATCTCGCCACACGAACGCACAAATCCCTCTTCCGCATCGTTAACGCAAACGCTCGGCAATCCGTGAATATTTTGAATGGTATGCCTAGTAAGTACACCCGAAATTTACGCAACGACTTAATTATTGCTAACACCTCTAATTCGTAGCTCGTATACCTCGACTCTGCCTCTGTGGTTTTTCCGCTCGCGTAATATATAGGGTGCATCTTATTGTCGTCCGAGCTTCTTTGGAGAAGTATTGCGCCGTAGCCGTGCATCGACGCGTCGGTATGCAACTCAGTTTCGGCATTCTGTTTATATAAATGCAGTACCGGTTCGTCGCACAATACCTCTTTTAGCCTAACGAACGCTGCTCTTTCCTCTTCGCCAAATTTGAAAGGTACTCCCGCTCTTAACAAATTACTTAGCGGGCACGCTATACTCGCATACTGCGGCACGAACTTCCGAAAATACCCGCTTAACCCAAGGAAACTTTGTATTTGTTTCACGCTGGTCGGCTCCGGGAACTTCCTAACGGCTTCTGCTTTCCGCGGCGACGGATGCACGTATCCGTTTCTCACGACGTGGCCTAAGTATTCGACCTCCTCTTGGAGAAAACGACATTTCTTCCAATTAATGGTCAGCCCGAACTCGCTCGCAATCGCCAACACTGCCCTCAATCCGCGTATCCCTGACTCGCGATCCTCGGAAGGTATTATAAGATCGTCCATGTACGTTATCACGATTTTGTCGCGTATTAAATCTTTGAAAACGGCGTTTATGTATCTCTGGAATATGGACGGCGAATTGCAAAGACCGAAAGGGACGCGCAGGAACTCATAGTGTCCATCGGGAACGATGAAAGCCGTATACTTTCGACTCTGTTCGTCTATCGCGACGTGGAAAAACCCGTTCTTCAAGTCTAACGTGCTGAAAAATCTCGCGCCCTGTAACAGATCCAGCTGATCCTCTATAAGCGGCAACGGGTATCGGTCGCGTACTACTTTTTCGTTCAATTGCCTGTAGTCAACGCACAAACGTATTGCGCCGTCCCTTTTTTTCACTATTACGACGGGGCTTGCATATTCCGACAGGGATGGTTGTATGATGCCGTCGCGTAACCACTCCTCTATTTGATCGTTTACCTTTTCCCGCTCCGCTGGTGCTAATCGCCTCGCTCTCTGGTAAACCGGCTCTTCGTCCTTGAGGACGATCGACATCTTTATACCCGCCTCTCGCGTTTTAACGGGTGTATATTCGTGTACTAGGTTCTGTATTTCGCTGCGGTGCTCTCTACGCGGTAGATGCGCGACGTCCACGTCCCTGTCCGACATCTCATCGCTCACACTTATTTGCAACACCTCAGGAAGATCGTTATTTCCCGTTAACTGTTCGAGCGACGGACTAATATACACGTTTCCCGCTCGCATCCTGACATCTACAGTGTCTAAAAAATCCGCGCCGATCAGGAGTCCATGCTCGGTAACTTTATCCGGAATCACTCGAATAACGATAGGGTAAAGGTTCCCGTCTATCCCCACTTCCGCTTTGAAATCGCCCAATGTCGTACTCTCGCCTGCTCCGACCCCGCGAAATCTGACCTCGTTAGGGTTCAACGGAGGAGAACCAATTCTCAGATACTGCTCATTTCGCATGAGACAGAGGTCACTCCCGGTATCAATGAGCGCAGTTACCTCGCGACCGTTAATTTCTACCCGCTTTTCAAATTTCGGTGACCTTACCTCACTCACAGCACAGATACTCCTGGGTTGCTCGCCACCCCTTTTCGGACACCTTGACGCCAGATGACCCCGCACTCCGCATCGGAAGCATACCGGACCCTCCGTTTTGGTGGGGCAATTCACCCCGATGTGGTCACGCATGCCGCAATTGTAGCACGACCGCTCTCTTGGCTGCCCTCCGCTCATCCGCTCTCTTCTTCCGCTGTTCTGACCGTTGCTCCTTGCTTCCTGCCAGTCCACTCTCCTCACGGTGCTCTGTTGCCCTCCGTCCCGCAATGTGATTTTTTCAAACGCTTTCAACAGCGCCGGCGTTGATGAGTACCCTCCCATGAAGGCCTGATCCCTTAAGCGTACGTCAGGCATTCCCTCGATTAGGTAGTCGACGATTTCCCCGTCGGCCACTGGTATGCGGTTCGCCAAAATTATTTTATCATGCGCGTACTCTTGGAAAGTCTCTCCCCTCTTCCATATCCTCTTCTCGAACTCTCGCCGTAGGGTAAGCCTGCTGAGCGGAAAATGGAAAACACCTTTTAGCTCGGCCAACAGTGCGTCCACGGACATCACTATGTGTTCGGACTTCGAATGTAGCCATTCCAGCGCTCTCCCTCTTAATCGCATTCCGATCAGGATCTTAGTTGAGCCCTCATCCAGTCTGTACGTCGACCTCAGCAGAGCCAACTGCCTCTCCCAATTCTCGAACTCCTTCGAATCGCCGCTGAAAGGGC
The DNA here is from genome assembly GCA_910591585.2 of Nysson spinosus. Lineage (NCBI taxonomy): Eukaryota > Metazoa > Arthropoda > Insecta > Hymenoptera > Crabronidae > Nysson > Nysson spinosus. Next base: position 648,872 of record CAJUYC020000093.1, on the reverse strand, counting down.
TAAGCAAGTCAGCCACCGCCGACACGCTTACTCTTGGGTGCACCGCCGCCCCATTATCATGCTCTCTGGTATGCGAATTGTCCGGTATATTCAGGCGCTGCAACTCACGCATCACCTGCACTTCCCGTCTCGCGATCTCTAATTCGCGCTGTACCAGCTCCAATTCCTTGCGGCGAAGCTCAAGCTGTTGTTTGTGCATAAGGGCCTCCGCACTTTCAAGTTCGTGTATTCCGCCTGGCGGCCACGACTCTGTCCCTTCACCGCTGAGAGGTTCCTCCTTTCCCTCTGACTCCAACCTCCACGCGCCCGACGGATCCTGGTCGTTTAGTTTTCTTATTAGCTCGCTCTTCGTTCCTACTGACGATACTCCTCGCTTTTTTAACATTTCCTTCAGCTGCGGAACTGTAAAACTGTCTGCGCGTTTCTCTTGCTCCATTGCGACAATGCTCGATTTGCAGACAACTCACTCCACTATATTTCACTGAGATTTCGACTTGACTCCAATTGATCCCGGCTGAGCCCCCAAGATTTGTAGGAAATTAATTGGGAGACGAAATCCTATTTGTGAAATATAGTTGATTTAATCCTAATTAGATTTATTAGTAGATTCAAATACACTTCTCTCTTTCTCTCTTTCTCTCTCGCTCAATCTCGGTGCTCTCTTAACTACCAATTCTTTTAAAACTCGAAACTCTTTTCAAAACTCAAACTCAAACTCAAACTCTTTTAACACTCAGAACTCAACTCTAACTCTGACTCTAACTCTAACTCTAACTCTAACTCTAACTCTAACTCTAACTCTAACTGCCGTTTCCGCAACCGGCCTCATATATAATCTTCGTGAGCACACGCACGCCCTCGTTCGCCCACCGATTATCCGGCTAATCAGCCGTTACAAAGATTCGCCGGCTAATCAGCCGTTACGCGTTTGGCTGCCTCGCACACTCGCTCGCACTCTCTCGCACACTCGCTCTCACTCTCTCACACTCGCTCCTTGGGCCGTTACATATTTACGGATTATGTTTGTCGCGGACAAACAATAATCGACCCATGCTCAACACACTGATCGCCCGTGGGAAAATTTAACCGACGATGGATTTCAACGGTTTCCACCTTCTACAATAATGTTTAAATATTCTAAATCTAATAATGACCCAATAATTAATGTATTTAAAAATACATTTATTGTTTTACCTACTCCTATAAATATTTCTAGATGATGAAATTTTGGTTCAATTCTTGCCTTAATTCTAATTATTCAAATTAGCTCAGGAATCCTTTTATCAATACATTATATCCCTCAAACATCAATAGCATTTGATAGAATCATTCATATTATTCAAAATATTGAAGGATGATATATCCGAACTGCCCATATAAATGGAGCATCTTTATTTTTCATTTGTATATATTTACATATTTGACGAGGATTATATTATTGTTACGTGCCAAGCACATATAAAAAAATTAAATATAAAAAAAGAAAGAAGAAGTTAAAATTCCTGAGTAGGCATCACACGTGCCCGATCTTACGACACGGTATCGATGAACCATTAGTCTGCAAAAACTGAATTTAAGCAACCGCGAATATTCTCCGAACAGCGGCCACGTTTCGCTAATAAGCAAAATTGCAATAGCGAGAGGCTGTGGATGAGGGCGGGTTGATGAACTTTGGCGGAATTCTTTGGACAGGAAACGGGTGATTTCCTAAGTGGGAAGAATGAGCACAGCTCTTGGAATTCCCCCCCTTAGCGGTTCCAAAATCAACAAAAAGGGGTAGGAAATCACCGCGAGTTGCACTCGTTAGTCAAATCGCGAGGTGCGTGGCGTTTTGCCCTTGTTACTATTTTGAGCCAGAGTTCGTGTTAAACTAGTGAAATTACTTCATAGTTACCGAAGGACTCAGTAAACAAGAAATTATTCAAATTTAAAATCAATCTTGAGATCGAAACCAATCTCCATCCTCATATATTAAATTCTTCTTTATAGTATTTATAGTATTTATCGTATTTATAGTATAGTGAACATAGAAGTGAAAAGTTCATCAGCCATTCCTTCATCTTCGGGCTCCCTCAGCATCTAGGACAATTAACATCAGAGCTAGCGAATACATTGCTTCCAAGATAGTATTCATTGGTGAGTTTTCCATACTTATGTTGGCATTGCGATACGAGGACCCAAAAATATGTTTATATGCTTGTCGGAATTTCCCTTGGGCCCATTCGTAAACTTAGCACGTTAGGTATTTACCAATCTAAGACTCCAACTAAAATACGTATTGTAAAATTGTCATCCATTCTGGACTCCGATATTTCTGAACTATTCCGTGTAATTGTTTTTATATAATGTGAAGAATCAATAGAACAGGCCAATAAGGTATTTATCCTCTATTCTGCGTTAACACCTATTTCATTCCTGACCTATGCGCGGATTCCGTATGGAATCTTAGATGATACAACCCATCCTAAATTAAATTTATTCAAGCGTTACATGCGGAACGGCTAACCGCTTGGCCCACGAAATAATTCCTTACGCACGTAACATTATCATTCTTATATCTTTAAACATGTTTGATTATTAGGTGTAATAATTTTAATATTATCTATAACAACTGCATTTATAGGATATGTTTTACCCTGAGGACAAATGTCATATTGAGGAGCAACAGTTATCACAAATCTATTAACAGCTATCCCATCCTTTGGAAAATTTATAATTCACTGAATTTGAGGAGATTATTCAATTAGAACACCAACCCTTGGACGATTTTTTTCTATACATTATTTTTTTCCTATTATTATTACATCTATAGTAATTATTCATTTAACATACCTCCATATATATGGATCTAATAATCCTAACGGAATTTCTAGAAATCCAGGAAAAATTAGATTTCATCCTTACTTCACTTGAATAGATTTAGTAGGATTTAGATGAATTTTAATAATTTTTTTTATTATTGTATTATATAATCCATATATTTTCTGTGACCCTGATAATTTCACCCCAGCTCCCCAAATAAATACCCCTAAACATATTCAACCTGGATGATATTTTCTATTTGCCTATACAATTTTACGTTCAATTCCTAATAAATTAGGGGGAGTAATTGGATTAATATTTTAAATTCTAATTTTAATAATTCTACCTTTTAACGGATTAACAAAATTTAAAACTACTAAATTTTATCCAATTAATCAATTTTATTTTTGAATATTTATATCAACATGTATTATTTTAAAATGAACAGGTGCTAAACCAATTGAGTATCCTTACATATTTATTGCTCAAATTAGTGCAATTATTTATTTTTCATTTTTTATTATTTCTCCTATAATTAATAAATTATGAGATAAAATTATTTTTATAAAAAATTAATTCTATAAGTTAATGAACTTGAAACAAGTATATATTTTGAAAATATATGATAGAAATTTAAATTTTCTATTAACTTAATATAAATAATAATTATGTAAAACAATTACATAATTTAAAAAAAACAAAAAACAAAATATATGGTAAAATAAAATTTCAACATATATATATATTAAATCATCATACCGTAAACGAGGTATAATTGCTCGAATAAAAATAATAATAAAAATTATAAATAAATAAAATAATAAAAAATTTAAAGAAAATACTTTAAATTCTGTAAATAATACACCTGTTATTATTCTTATAAATATAATTATTATATATTCAGATATAAAAATTAATGCAAACCCTCATCTGTAATATTCTGTATTAAAACCAGAAACTAATTCTGATTCTCCTTCAACTAAATCTATTAGAGCAGCAACACAATCTGAATGTATGTAGTAAACAAATAGTCGACTGGTTTCTGTCCAGTCGTTTTGGTTACCGCGTTGCTGTTTCGTTAATAATAAAAGAAAGGTTCATACTCTGCAATAGGTTATGGGCCCAGCTCCCTTGGAATAGTATATTTTAGGTAGTTAATTAAAGTCAATATATCGCGAGTGAAGATAATAAGTGTATGTGCGCGAAAATGAGTAAAAGCAGTTATACACGAATAGAAATGTTAGAAAGGGATAATTATGAGACTTGGAAATTACAAGCCGAAGCCCTTTTGGTGAAGAATGATGCATGGGGATATGTGAGTGGTGAGATACCGAAACCGGATTTGGCAGAAGGAGCTATAGTCACAAAGCAGTGGGAAATTGCTGACAAGAAAGCCAGGTCAGATCTAATACTATCTATCCACCCTCATGCATTAAAACAAATCAAGAATTGTACCACATCTCGAGATGTTTGGCTTAAATTAGAAAGTACCTATCAATCTAAGGGACCTGCTCGAAAAGCGAACCTTTTAAAACAACTCACTTTGCAAAAAATGCGTGAAGGTGAAGACACACGAGACCACATTTCTAAATTCTTTGATGTGGTTGACAAGCTACAAGAAATGGATGTAGACATCAATAAGGATTTGTTAACCATAACGTTCTTGTATAGTCTCCCAGAGAAATTTGAAAATTTCCGATGTGCAATCGAATCCAGAGATGAATTACCATCACCGGAAATATTGAAGATAAAGATAGTTGAAGAAAGTGACGCACGCAATCAGAAATTAAAGCAAGAAGTTCCGAATGCAATGATGGTTGGAAGACAAGCATTCAAAAATCATAAATTCCGGAACAATTGGCCCAACGAGCGTAGGGAAGATCATAAAGAAGAATTCAAATTCCGTTGCCATAAATGCAAAAAGGTGGGACACAAAGCTATAGACTGCAGACTAGAAGATGGGAAATACAAACCTTGGAAGTCGGGAAAGCAGAGTCCCAAGGAATCTAGCTTACTAGTCACAGATAGAAAAGACTATGCTTTAAAGTCCGGACGCGACATAAGTACAAGCGATTGGTGCTTAGATAGTGGTTGCACATCGCATATTACGAAGAAAGAAGCAAGCCTAAAGAATCTGGAGTCACATGAGTTCGAAGACTTGAATTTAGCGACTAACAATACATCAGCTAAAGTATTGGCGAAAGGGACAGCATCTATTATTACCTCAAACAAAGATGGCAGTCAGAAAATAAATTTATTAAATACCTTATATGTTCCAGGATTACGCACAAATTTAATGTTTGTTTCAAAGATTACAGACAAGGGATATAATGTAACCTTCGGTAGAAACGGTGCTCTAGTCAAGGATAGAGCAGGAAGCATTTTAATGCGCGCTGACAGAATCGATGGTTTATATTACATTAGGCAAAACACACAATATGCAGGAAGAATGTCGAGTGAAACAGAAGAAAATTTAAAAATATGGCATGAGAGATACGGACACTTGAACGGAAGAGATCTGAAGAAAATGGTTGCTAATAAAGTGGTATGTGGCATCAGAATCAGAACACAAAAAGAACTACCTACGTGTGAAGTATGCTTAAAAGGCAAACTTACGCAGACACCTTTCCCAAAAGAGTCCAGTCGTAAATTGGAACTGCTAGAATTAGTACACACAGACTTATGTGGACCGATGAGGACAGAGTCATTGAATGGGTCAAAATATTTCTTAATCTTCATAGAAGACAGAACGAGGTGGTGCGAAGTAAGATTCTTGAAGAGGAAAAGCGAAGCCCTCACTGAATTCAAAAAGTACAAGAGCATGGTTGAAAACTTCACTGGTAGAAAAATCAAATACATTCAGTCCGACAACGGAAAAGAATATTGCAATAAAGAATTTGACGACTATTTACAAAAATCTGGAATCCAAAGAAGATTGACAATCCCGCACACACCGCAACAAAATGGCACCGCGGAACGCATGAATAGAACACTTGTGGAAATGGCAAGATGTCTACTAATTCAATCGAAACTATCCCCATCGTTTTGGGCAGAAGCACTGCATACAGCTAATTACATCCGCAATAGATGCCCCGCAAACCACTTAAATGGGCAAACACCTTATAAACTTTGGACCAGTAAAAGGCCAAATGTGAAATACTTCCGAACATTCGGATGTAAAGGATATGCATTGGACCGAGATACAAACAAAGGCAAATTTTCTCCAATATCCAGAGAGTGTATATTCGTAGGTTATTCTTTGAAATCTAAAGGTTACCGAGTTTGGGTACCTAGTGAAAGGAAAATAATTGTATCCAGAGATATAAAATTCTTCGAAGAAATTGGTGCCGGAACAAAATATGAAGAATTCGTTAATGAAAATAGGATGATTAATGGAAACAAACTAAAGGAAAGAAAATATGCTGAAATAGAGACAAAAACGATCAGAGACCTCGGAAAACAAAACTTATTACAAGAAGAAGAAGATGATGATGATGAAGAATACGAAGAAGCTATTGAGTGGACTCACGAAGAACCACAAAATAATGAAAACAGTGAAACCCGCGAACAAAGGGAAGAAAATGGGTTAAATAACCAACATCAAGAGCAAGAACAGGTAATACAAAATCCAGAAGTACAGTTGCGAAGAACCGTGGGGAGACCCAAAATAATAAGGACGGGAAATCCAGGAAGACCCAAGAAACAATATCACTATGAGGTAGCACAACAAGTCACTACAAAAGAAGAAGAGACAGAAGAACATGTGGATACAAGTGAAATTTCGGCTAAAAAGGCAATGGCCAGTAAAGATAGGGAAAAGTGGAAAGCAGCCATACGTAGTGAGATAATGTCTATGATCAAAAATAATACGTGGGAAATCGTAGATCGACCAAGGGACCGAAGCATCGTAAGCTGTCGTTTAATATTACGGAATAAATGTAAGGCTGACGGGACGCTGGATAGAAGGAAGGCGAGACTCGTAGCTCGAGGTTTTACACAAGTCCCGGGAATGGACTTTCATGAAACTTTTGCACCAGTAGCAAGATTGAGTTCCATAAGGACATTAATCGCTCTAGCAGTTGAGCGAGACATGCTGGTTGATCATCTTGATGTATCGACCGCTTTTCTGAATGGAGATATAGATGAAGAGATATACATGGAAATACCAGAAATGCTGGAAGAAACATTACAAGACATAAGATCAGCAAAGGACAGTAAAATCAGTAAGGATCAGAAGATCAGAATTAACAAAATGTTGCAAAATATTAAAGGCGAGAATAAAGTCTGTTTACTAAAGAAGGCAATTTATGGTTTGAAACAATCAAGCAGACAATGGAATATTAGACTTGATGAGAAATTGCGTGAATTAGGATTGCAATCGATGAATCCTGACCCTTGTGTTTACTTCAAAATAATGAACGAAAATTTGGTTATCGTGGCGATTTATGTCGATGATATATTAATGATATCAAAAAATAGAGAACACATGGAAGAATTAAAACAAGGACTAATGTCAACGTTTGAAATGAAGGACTTAGGACCCATTCAGCATTGCTTAGGAATTAAGTTCACGCGGAGTAAGGGGAAGATGGCGATGACTCAGAAGACCTATATTGAAGACACATTGAGAAAATTTGGCATGAGTGATGCGAAACCGATTTCTACTCCTTGTGAACTAAATAAACGGGATATAAAGGAAGAAACCAATGAAGATGTATCGGGAGCCGAAATTAAAGGGTTGCCATATAGGGAACTGATAGGATCGTTGATGTACATAGCCATTGCCACGAGACCAGACATAGCTCACGTGGTAAGCTGGCTCAGTCAATTCAGCTCCAATTTTGATCAAAACCATTGGAAAGCTGCGAAAAGAGTCCTGCGATACTTGAGGGGAAGCCTAAATTATGGATTAGTGTTCACCAAAGCCAAAGAAGATTTAATGGGATATGTCGACGCGGATTGGGGAGCCTGCCCGGATGATAGAAGGTCATATACTGGTTACATCTTCAAATATGGAAATGCAGCTATAAGCTGGGAATCACGGAAACAGCGAACAGTAGCCCTGTCTAGTACGGAGGCAGAGTACATGGCTCTGACAGAAGCGACGAAAGAAGCAATCAACCTCCAAACTTTCCTGAAAGAATTAGGCGTTAGAGATGAGACACCATTGACACTGTGGAACGATAATCAAGGAGCACAAAAATTGGCCAAAAACGCCGTATTTCACAGGAGGACCAAGCATATCGATATAAGGCATCATTTCGTCCGCGATGCATTGAAAGAAAGATCTGTGGTATTAAAATATATGCCAACGCAGGAAATGATGGCCGATGTGCTGACGAAGGGACTACCACGTTCAAAACACGAACACTGTCGTGAATTACTGGGTGTCCAGTCAATCGAAGATTGAAGTTGAAGACTCGGTGGAGAGTAACAACATTTACGATTGAGGGGCAGTATTAGAGCAGCAACTCAATCTGAATGTATGTAGTAAACAAATAGTCGACTGGTTTCTGTCCAGTTGTTTTGGTTACCGCGTTGTTGTTTCGTTATTAATAAAAAAAAAAGGTTTATACTCTGCAATAATATAGGTATATAATATGAAATTATTTTTATTACCAGAGATTTTCTATTAAAATAAATTAATTAATAAATTACTTATATTAATTAAATAAATTATAAATTTTATTGGGATAAAAGAATTAGGTCATTGTTTTTGGTATAATATTAAAAGAAAGAATATGTTTTTATTTAGATACTTTTCGTTAAAGTGGGGATTAACGATTTTTATTTTGATAAAAAAAAGCTTTCTCGTTGAATTGATGTTTTTCTTTAGATACTTTTCGTTAAAGTGGAGACTAACGATTTTTATTTTGAAAAAAAAAGCTTTCTCGTTGAATTGATGTTTTTATTTAGATACTTTTCGTTAAAGTGGGGATTAACGATTTTTATTTTGATAAAAAAAAGCTTTCTCGTTGAATTGATGTTTTTATTTAGATACTTTTCGTTAAAGTGGGGATTAACAATAAATAGAGTTTATAAAAAATTTTATATTATAAATTAATATTTTATACTATTTATACAAAAATGTAATTTTTGTTTTAACATTAATAATATAAATAGTGTAATAAATAAAAATTAGTATTATTTAAATAATTAAATTATAATTAATATAAAATATTAAAAAATAATTAAAGTTAGATTTAGTATTTTAAAAAAATTTAGTTAATTTAGTGCCAGCAACTGCGGTTATACTAATAAAATAAATTAATTTAGGATTAATTAGAATAAGTTGAAATTTAATTGTTTTAAAATTTTTATTTTTTTGGTGAAATAAATAATGTAAAATTTTTAAATATTTAATTATAAATTATTTTTAAATTTTTTTTATAAAACTAGGATTAGATACCCTATTATAGAATAAAAAATAATATTAATTTAGTAAATGTTGAATCATTAAATAAAGAAAATTTGGCAGTATTTAATTTAAATAGAGGAACTTTGTTTAAATAAGTGACCAGTAGTTGTTTCACCCGATCACGAGCCTCATAGTTAATTTCTTTTTCTTGAGTGTACCGAGTTTATTTGACCGGCGTGATTCGAAAAGGAAATACAAAAACTATAGAGGTCCGATAACATGACAATGATTGTTTTCGTCTAGACCGTGCGAAACCAGAGATCGGCACGTCTGACCGGTACATATTACCGTTTGAAGACGTTCGAATTCGCGAATAGTAAACGGATATGAGAGAGAGTGAGAAAGAGCTAATAGTTTGACGAAAGCGCCGCGTAACGAGTAATTACTCGTTCGCGCTTGTCGACGACGGTGTAACGTCGCAGACAGTCAGTTCTTCTTAGAGAGTCCTCAGCAACAGTTCGCACGGAGCGCATCGATTGTCGATCGTGCTCCCGTTATAACGAACACTGCTTTCAGCTTAACACCAGCAAATTGTGAAACTGAATCGAGAATAACACACGACGATTCGTGTTGACTCTTCAGCACAATAGCTGCGCCTTTTAGTAATTTAGCGGTCTTTACCCTGAATTAGTACTGGGGCGAAAATCGGTGGGTTCACCTGGTTTTCGCCAACCATTGTTATTCGACGTGGGAACGTCAGGAGTCCACTCCTTGGATGACCACTGGTCGGCGGAGCACTACGTTAGTTGGCGCGCTATTCTAAACTTAAGACCCGCTACTCGTTCTCTACCGGGAATCGCCTTGGAACGTTTAGAGTAACCAAAGAGCGACCGGAGAGTTTCTATATCGCTTCCAGGCTTCCAGGACTATTGCGTCCAGGCTTATCCGCTTGGTAGCGTTTACTTTCGAAAACATTTATGACTAACGTAACGTACTTATGAATTAGTAGGTATATAAAATAAAATTGTAAGATTTTTTTTAAACATTATTTTTTATTGTTTACAGTTTATAATTGACCATCGTATGGTACCGTTTAAAACATTCTCCGATATGCAATCCCGGTTTTCTCTCGCAGGTTTCGCATATATAAGAAGTCTCTTTTCTACCACCTGGAACTTTTCGGTTTGAACAAACTGCACAATCCTTGTGTTTGTGCTGGGGATGTATTGTAATAATATGCAATGTTCCATCTAGTCGCTGTTCCTTGTCGCTGGATGATGGTCGTCCACGTTTTGCTGTTGTACGGAAGTCCCCCACAAGCTCAAGCAACAGTTTTTCTCTGAACTGTTTGTGCGAAATGTTTTTGTTGGTATTAGGAGGAGATGCTTTATATAAAATATAAGCATTGATAATTGATGCTTCCAAACCCCAGAAAAACAGTTTCCTCCACCATTTTAGGGTTTTGCGAAGGAAACAGTAGGATGCAGTGTATTGGTCTGCTAAATCGACGCCGCCCATGTTTTTATTATATTGAATTATTGTGGTTGGTTTCAAGACTGGCTGCGTTCTATTATTCCTAACTCTTCTATCTCTGACAATTTCGGATCTTGACGTACCACACGTTGATAGCATAGTCACGACACGTTTATCGCGCCATGCAAGCAACAATATGTCATGTTTGCGATAAGCAATTGTTTCCCCAATCCTTAATTTCGGTGATTTCATCGAGAAAGGTATTCCCTTTCTATTCGTCATTACTATTCCCGTTAAATGACATTGCAAATTATGTAATTTTTGGCCAAGTATGATGCTAGTATAAAGTCTATCGGTAAACATATGGTATCCTGTAGCTTCGGGTATTGACTGTTGTAGATTATTATATAGATGTAAAACAATCCGGCTTGTGACTGGTAAATCGGGGTAAATTAGTAGGTCTGTCGTTTTTTTTCCAAAATATGGTAAAAAAGTGTATATATATCCGGACGATGAGTCAGCTAATACGTATAGACGGATTCCCCATTTGTTTGGTTTTTTAGGGTTGTACGTTTTAAATGAAATTCTTCCTTTGAATCCAACAATGGATTCATCTACAGAGATATTCTGTGCTGGTACAAAATGACGTCTGAATTTTGTGTCCAAATAGTTGAGAAAATAGGCAACTTTATCCACAGAAATTCTTTCCTTATTGCCCGTTTGCGGCGTCGTTTCTAAATGTATTGCCCAAAATATTTGTAGAAATCGTTGGCGTTTAAAAATTGTATTATAAAATGGAATGTGTGCGTGGAATTTTGTGCTCCAATAATCTTTGATGTCATGCACAGGCATCAATCCCATATTGATAATTATACCAAGAAATGCTCTTAATTCAGTAACTGTAACGTCATACCAATTATGCCATAATGAGTGCACAGAGACTTACCAGCCGCCAATTATTTTTGGAGCATATAAATTTGTTTCTGCCGCTATTTTACTAAAAAGCTCATTCGTAAAAAATAATGAAAAAAACTGCAGGGGTGTAAAGCAATCACTCGGAACTTGCGGCCCTTGCATCTTGTCTCCCGTAGAAAATTCGATGGAATTGGAATATGTGTCATTATTACTTTCAGATGTATCACCAATTCTATTTATACGTCTGCTGCGTCTGAATGTAACCACGTCCTCTGCATCTTCACTACTTTTGATTTCTGATGCACACATTCTTTGAAATTGTTGTTCTACGTCGCCCAAACAATCATTATCATCACTTTCAAATTCATTGTCACGCACTGTTGTACGTCGACTCTGTCGTCTAGCCATATTCTTTACAAAAAAAAATTATTTTATAGAAATTTAGGCTTTGAAAATGCTTTCTAGTTGTGCTACGAAATCGAACTGTATACCACGATGGGTTTGAAAATACTAAAACTGTCCGGTCAAGCCGTACATATTATAAGGTATTTTTAATCAGGGTTTATGATACGGACGTGACTTGAACGCTATTTTTGAGGATTAACCATTTCTTTGTACATGCTCTTCATTATTAGCTATTTTATGAAGGCTTTACATCTGGAAGGACTTATACTCAGGATTGAGAACTTTTTGGACTGTCCTTCCAGATGTGACCTTCCGGACTCAATAGTAATAGCCGTATCATAAACTCTATCGGACCGTGTCGCCTGCACACCACCCTCTCAGACCTCCTGAGAGCCCCCGGCCGGACCCTGACCGGGCCCCGACCGGGCGCGATCTTGAGGTCACCTGGGTAGAAGGAAAGTTCAGGAAATTCCTGGGCCGTACCTTGACGAAAGGGTCCGCCTCCTGAAGGGGTCCGAGGGCGGTTTTTGGAAGCAGGGTAGGTGATGGTTTTTATTGGATCACCCGACATTCGCGGTTATCCTTAACAAAAACTAAGCCCTTAATTTCAATAGGCATAGCCTATTTCGGATATGCTACACTGCAGTTCTTATCTTATATCATTTAGATTAAGAATGACATTGTCGGGTGAAACTTGATTCAGGACGTGCCCGAACGCAAAGCGATGTCGTGCCACACTCGACATAGGACGCGCTAGAACGAAAAGCGATGTCGTGCCACACTCGACATAGGACGTGCTAGAACGAAATGCGATGTCGAGCCCCACTCGACATAGGACCGCAAAGGGTTAATATTTGAATTTTATAAAATAAATTTAATAATTTATTAAAATTAAAATATGATTTATAAAAAATTTAATTAATTATAGAAAAATATTAAAAAATTATTTTTTAATAATTATAATGATAAAATTAGTAAAAATATTTATATAATTAAATTTTAATATTAAAATTTAGTTAAAGAATTAGGCAAATTTATTATTCGCTTGTTTATCAAAAACATGTCTTTTTGTTTATAATTTAAGGTCGGGTCTGCCCAATGAAAATTTTGTAATGGCTGCAGTATTTTAACTGTACAAAGGTAGCATAATCAATTGTCTTTTTAATGAAGGCTTGAACGAAAGATTTGACGAAATAATAACTGTTTCAATTGAATAATATTGAATTTTATTTTTTAGTAAAAAAGCTAAAATTTTATTATATGACGAGAAGACCCTATAGATTTTTAATTAATTTTAATATTTAATTGGGAGGATTTTTAAATTTGATGAACTTTAAATTGTTACTTACAATAATTTTTGTATTAAATGAATTTTTAGAAAAATTTAAAAGAATAAAATACTTTAGGGATAACAGCGTAATATTTTTAGATAGATCTTATTGATAAAAATGTTTGCGACCTCGATGTTGAATTAAGATAAAAATTAGAAGTATAAGTTTAATATTTAAGTCTGTTCGACTTTTAAAATCTTACATGATTTGAGTTCAGATCGGTGTGAACCAGATCGGTTTCTATCTATTTATAATTAAAAATAATAAATTTGTACGAAAGGATCATTTATTAAAAATATTTTTTAAAAGAAGAATAATTATAGTTATATTGTTTTGGCAGAAAAGTATAATAATTTTAGAAATTATAAATAAATTAATTTTATATTAATTTAAACAATAATTTTAATTAATTATATAATTTTAAATTTAGTTTCATTTATTTTACTTATTATTATAATATTAGTGTTTGGTTTTTGGGTAAAACGCAGGAATGAAATATAATATAAGATTTAAACGGATGAACAATATTATATTTAGGAACATTAAAACACATACATAATGGAGACAGAATAAATAGTACGACCGACCGCTAACAAATCTAAAACGCAACCACCGAAAATCAATAGACAAAAGAACATACAAGAACGAAAGTCATCTAGATCCGTGGCCTCCTAGAATGGCATCAGATATACATACATGCATGTCGATATACTATTTCCAACAATTAGTAAGAGTTGGATTTTTAGTACTTGTAGAACGAAAATTTTTAGGTTATATTCAATACCGTAAAGGTCCAAATAAAGTAGGAGTAATAGGATTATTTCAACCCTTAGGTGATGCAATTAAATTATTTTCTAAAGAAATTATTATTTTAAGAAATTCTAGAATTTTATTTTTTCATCTAATACCTATAATAATAATAATAATTTCTTTATTAATTTGAATTGTTATACCCTTTTCTAATAATATTTGAAGAATAGAATTTAATTCTTTAGTAATAATATGTTTTGTTGGGGCAAGAGTTTATCCTGTAATAATTATAGGATGATCATCTAATTCTAATTATTCAATAATTGGGGCTTTACGAGCTGTTGTTCAATCAATTTCTTATGAAATTAATTTATTTTTAATTTTGTTTAATTTTTTTATTATATCCTTTAGTTTTTCTTTTCTTGATTTTCAATTTTTTCAAGAATTAGAATTTTTTTTTATTTACTTACCTATTTTAGTATTTTGATTAATTTGTCTTTTAGCAGAATTAAATCGATCCCCATTTGATTTTATTGCAGAGTATGAACCTTTCTTTTATTAATAACGAAACAACAACGCGGTAACCAAAACGACTGGACAGAAACAAGTCGACTATTTGTTTACTACATACATTCAGATTGTGTTGCTGCTCTAATACTTCCCCTCAATCGTAAATGTTGTTACTCTCCACCGAGTCTTCAACTTCAATCTTCGATTGACTGGACTCCCAGTAATTCACGACAGTGTTCGTGTTTTGAACGTGGTAGTCCCTTCGTCAGCACATCGGCCATCATTTCCTGCGTTGGCATATATTTTAATACCACAGATCTTTCTTTCAATGCATCGCGGACGAAATGATGCCTTATATCGATATGCTTGGTCCTCCTGTGAAATACGGCGTTTTTGGCCAATTTTTGTGCTCCTTGATTATCGTTCCACAGTGTCAATGGTGTCTCATCTCTAACGCCTAATTCTTTCAGGAAAGTTTGGATGTTGATTGCTTCTTTCGTCGCTTCTGTCAGAGCCATGTACTCTGCCTCCGTACTAGACAGGGCTACTGTTCGCTGTTTCCGTGATTCCCAGCTTATAGCTGCATTTCCATATTTGAAGATGTAACCAGTATATGACCTTCTATCATCCGGGCAGGCTCCCCAATCCGCGTCGACATATCCCATTAAATCTTCTTTGGCTTTGGTGAACACTAATCCATAATTTAGGCTTCCCCTCAAGTATCGCAGAACTCTTTTCGCAGCTTTCCAATGGTTTTGATCAAAATTGGAGCTGAATTGACTGAGCCAGCTTACCACGTGAGCTATGTCTGGTCTCGTGGCAATGGCTATGTACATCAACGATCCTATCAGTTCCCTATATGGCAACCCTTTAATTTCGGCTCCCGATACATCTTCATTGGTTTCTTCCTTTATATCCCGTTTATTTAGTTCACAAGGAGTAGAAATCGGTTTCGCATCACTCATGCCAAATTTTCTCAATGTGTCTTCAATATAGGTCTTCTGAGTCATCGCCATCTTCCCCCTACTCCGCGTGAACTTAATTCCTAAGCAATGCTGAATGGGTCCTAAGTCCTTCATTTCAAACGTTGACATTAGTCCTTGTTTTAATTCTTCCATGTGTTCTCTATTTTTTGATATCATTAATATATCATCGACATAAATCGCCAAGATAACCAAATTTTCGTTCATTATTTTGAAGTAAACACAAGGGTCAGGATTCATCGATTGCAATCCTAATTCACGCAATTTCTCATCAAGTCTAATATTCCATTGTCTGCTTGATTGTTTCAAACCATAAATTGCCTTCTTTAGTAAACAGACTTTATTCTCGCCTTTAATATTTTGCAACATTTTTTTAATTCTGATCTTCTGATCCTTACTGATTTTACTGTCCTTTGCTGATCTTATGTCTTGTAATGTTTCTTCCAGCATTTCTGGTATTTCCATGTATATCTCTTCATCTATATCTCCATTCAGAAAAGCGGTCGATACATCAAGATGATCAACCAGCATGTCTCGCTCAACTGCTAGAGCGATTAATGTCCTTATGGAACTCAATCTTGCTACTGGTGCAAAAGTTTCATGAAAGTCCATTCCCGGGACTTGTGTAAAACCTCGAGCTACGAGTCTCGCCTTCCTTCTATCCAGCGTCCCGTCAGCCTTACATTTATTCCGTAATATTAAACGACAGCTTACGATGCTTCGGTCCCTTGGTCGATCTACGATTTCCCACGTATTATTTTTGATCATAGACATTATCTCACTACGTATGGCTGCTTTCCACTTTTCCCTATCTTTACTGGCCATTGCCTTTTTAGCCGAAATTTCACTTGTATCCACATGTTCTTCTGTCTCTTCTTCTTTTGTAGTGACTTGTTGTGCTACCTCATAGTGATATTGTTTCTTGGGTCTTCCTGGATTTCCCGTCCTTATTATTTTGGGTCTCCCCACGGTTCTTCGCAACTGTACTTCTGGATTTTGTATTACCTGTTCTTGCTCTTGATGTTGGTTATTTAACCCATTTTCTTCCCTTTGTTCGCGGGTTTCACTGTTTTCATTATTTTGTGGTTCTTCGTGAGTCCACTCAATAGCTTCTTCGTATTCTTCATCATCATCATCTTCTTCTTCTTGTAATGAGTTTTGTTCTCCGAGGTCTCTGATCGTTTTTGTCTCTATTTCAGCATATTTTCTTTCCTTTAGTTTGTTTCCATTAATCATCCTATTTTCATTAACGAATTCTTCATATTTTGTTCCGGCACCAATTTCTTCGAAGAATTTTATATCTCTGGATACAATTATTTTCCTTTCACTAGGTACCCAAACTCGGTAACCTTTAGATTTCAAAGAATAACCTACGAATATACACTCTCTGGATATTGGAGAAAATTTGCCTTTGTTTGTATCTCGGTCCAATGCATATCCTTTACATCCGAATGTTCGGAAGTATTTCACATTTGGCCTTTTACTGGTCCAAAGTTTATAAGGTGTTTGCCCATTTAAGTGGTTTGCGGGGCATCTATTGCGGATGTAATTAGCTGTATGCAGTGCTTCTGCCCAAAACGATGGGGATAGTTTCGATTGAATTAGTAGACATCTTGCCATTTCCACAAGTGTTCTATTCATGCGTTCCGCGGTGCCATTTTGTTGCGGTGTGTGCGGGATTGTCAATCTTCTTTGGATTCCAGATTTTTGTAAATAGTCGTCAAATTCTTTATTGCAATATTCTTTTCCGTTGTCGGACTGAATGTATTTGATTTTTCTACCAGTGAAGTTTTCAACCATGCTCTTGTACTTTTTGAATTCAGTGAGGGCTTCGCTTTTCCTCTTCAAGAATCTTACTTCGCACCACCTCGTTCTGTCTTCTATGAAGATTAAGAAATATTTTGACCCATTCAATGACTCTGTCCTCATCGGTCCACATAAGTCTGTGTGTACTAATTCTAGCAGTTCCAATTTACGACTGGACTCTTTTGGGAAAGGTGTCTGCGTAAGTTTGCCTTTTAAGCATACTTCACACGTAGGTAGTTCTTTTTGTGTTCTGATTCTGATGCCACATACCACTTTATTAGCAACCATTTTCTTCAGATCTCTTCCGTTCAAGTGTCCGTATCTCTCATGCCATATTTTTAAATTTTCTTCTGATTCACTCGACATTCTTCCTGCATATTGTGTGTTTTGCCTAATGTAATATAAACCATCGATTCTGTCAGCGCGCATTGAAATGCTTCCTGCTCTATCCTTGACTAGAGCACCGTTTCTACCGAAGGTTACATTATATCCCTTGTCTGTAATCTTTGAAACAGACATTAAATTTGTGCGTAATCCTGGAACATATAAGGTATTTAATAAATTTATTTTCTGACTGCCATCTTTGTTTGAGGTAATAATAGATGCTGTCCCTTTCGCCAATACTTTAGCTGATGTATTGTTAGTCGCTAAATTCAAGTCTTCGAACTCATGTGACTCCAGATTCTTTAGGCTTTCTTCTTTCTTCGTAATATGCGATGTACAACCACTATCTAAGCACCAATCGCTTGTACTTATGTCGCGTCCGGACTTCAAAGCATAGTCTTTTCTATCTGTGACTAGTAAGCTAGATTCCTTGGGACTCTGCTTTCCCGACTTCCAAGGTTTGTATTTCCCATCTTCTAGTCTGCAGTCTATAGCTTTGTGTCCCACCTTTTTGCATTTACGGCAACGGAATTTGAATTCTTCTTTATGTTCTTCCCTACGCTCGTTGGGCCTATTGTTCCGGAATTTGTGATTTTTGAATGCTTGTCTTCCAGCCATCATTGCATTCGGGACTTCTTCCTTTAATTTCTGATTGCGTGCATCAGTTTCTTCAACTATCTTTATCTTTAGTATTTCCGGTGATGGTAATTCATCTCTGGATTCGATTGCAGATCGGAAATTTTCAAATTTCTCTGGGAGACTATACAATACCATTATGGCTAACAAATCTGTATTGATTTTGTTACGTGCGTAAGGAATTATTTCGTGGGCCGAGCGGTTAGCCGTTCCGCATGTAACGCTTGAATAAATTTAATTTAGGATGGGTCGTATCATCTAAGATTCCATACGGAATCCGCGCATAGGTCAGGAATGAAAGAGGTGTTAACGCAGAATAGAGGATAAATACCTTATTGGGCTGTTCTATTGATTCTTTACATTATATAAAAACAATTACACGGAATGGTTCAGAAATATCGGAGTCCAGAATGGATGACAATTTTACAATACCTATTTTAGTTGGAGTCTTAGATTGGTAAATTCCTAACGTGCTAAGTTTACGAATGGGCCCAAGGGAAATTCCCACAAGCATATAAACATATGTTTGGGTCCTCGTATCGCAATGCCAACATAAGTATGGAAAACTCACCAATGAATACTATCTTGGAAGCAATGTTTTTCGCTAGTTCTGATGTGAATTGTCCTAGATGCTGAGGGAGCCCAAAGATGAAGGAATGGCTGATGAACTTTTCACTTCTATGAGTTAACGCAATTCTATTTTCACTATACTATAAATACGATAAATACTATAAAGAAGAATTTAATATATTAGGATGGAGATTGGTTTCGATCTCAAGATTGATTTTAAATTTGAATAATTTCTTGTTTACTGAGTCCTTCGGTAACTATGAAGTAATTTCACTAGTTTAACACGAACTCTGGCTCAAAATAGTAACAAGGGCAAAACGCCACGCACCTCGCGATTTGACTAACGATTGCAACTCGCGGCGGTTTCTCTGCCCCTTTTGTAGATTTTGGGGACCGCTAAGGGGAAGTTCCAAGAGCTATGCTCGTTCCTCCCACTCAGGAAATCGCCCGTTCCTGTTCTAAGAATTCCGCCCGCAGTTCATCAGCTATTTCCCATCCATAGCCTCCCGCTATTGCAATTTCGCTTATTAGCAAAACGTGACCACCGTTCGAAGAATATTCGCGGTCGAGGAATTTGCTTCGATGTGATTTTTCGGCTCGCATAGCATGATCGATGTTCGACGCCACGGCACGTGCCGTGTTTAGGTATGCAAATTTTAATTTAACATCCGGTACGTAACAATTTCTACATCCATTTCTTGTAGCTTGTCAACCACATCAAAGAATTTAGAAATGTGGTCTCGTGTGTCTTCACCTTCACGCATTTTATGCAAAGTGAGTTGTTTTAAAAGATTCGCTTTTCGAGCAGGTCCCTTAGATCGATAGATACTTTCTAATTTAAGCCAAACATCTCGAGATGTGGTACAATTCTTGATTTGTTTTAATGCATGAGGGTGGATAGATAGTATTAGATCTGACCTGGCTTTCTTGTCAGCAATTTCCCACTGCTTTGTGACTATAGCTCCTTCTGCCAAATCCGGTTTCGGTATCTCACCACTCACATATCCCCATGCATCATTCTTCACCAAAAGGGCTTCGGCTTGTAATTTCCAAGTCTCATAATTATCCCTTTCTAACATTTCTATTCGTGTACAACTGCTGGTACTCATTTTCGCGCACATACACTTATTATCTTCACTCGCGATATATTGACTTTAATTAACTACCTAAAATATACTATTCCAAGGGAGCTGGGCCCATAACCTATTGCAGAGTATAAACCTTTTTTTTTATTCATAACGAAACAACAACGCGGTAACCAAAACGACTCGACAGAAACCAGTCGACTATTTGTTTACTACATACATTCAAATTGTGTTGCTGCTCTAATATATATAAATTAAAAAATCTCTAGTAACAAAAATAATTTTACATTGTATACCTATATAAATTAAAAAACCTCGAGTAACAAAAATAATTTTACATTATATACCTATATAAATCAAACAATCTCTAGTAACAAAAATAATTTTACATTATATACCTATATAAATTAAAAAATCTGTAGTAACACAAATAATTTTACATTATATACCTATATAAATTAAAAAATATATAGTAATAAAAATCAATTAATTATTATTTGTATATATATATTAATATTTTTATATATAAATATTTTTTTTATATATAATTAAAATAAATTTATAAATATATAATATTAATATATGTTATTATATTAAATTATAAAAAAATTTTAATATAAATTATTATATTATATATATAGTATAGTTTATATTTATGATTTAATAATTTATATATATATATTAATATTATATAAATTATATTTATTAATATATATATTATTAATAATATAAGAGTATAAATTTATTACCGATAATATATATATTAATTATATTAAATATATATATATATAATTTATATATAATATTATTTATATAAATAATAATATATTGTTACGTGCGAAACACATATAAAAAATTAAATATAAAAAAAGAAAGAGGAAGTTAAAATTCCTGAGTAGGCATCACACGTGCCCGATCTTACGACACGGTATCGATGAACTATTAGTCTGCAAAAACTGAAGTTAAGCAACCGCGAATATTCTCCGAACAGCTGCCACGTTTCGCTAATAAGCAAAATTGCAATAGCGAGAGGCTGTGGATGAGGGCGGGTTGATGAACTTTGGCGGAATTCTTTGGACAGGAAACGGGTGATTTCCTAAGTGGGAAGAATGAGCACAGCTCTTGGAATTCCCCCCCTTAGCGGTTCCAAAATCAACAAAAAGGAGCAGGAAATCACCGCGAGTTGCAATCGTTAGTCAAATCGCGAGGTGCGTGGCGTTTTGCCCTTGTTACTATTTTGAGCCAGAGTTCGTGTTAAACTAGTGAAATTACTTCATAGTTACCGAAGGACTCAGTAAACAAGAAATTATCCAAATCTAAAATCAATCTTGAGATCGAAACCAATCTCCATCCTCATATATTAAATTCTTCTTTATAGTATTTATAGTATTTATCGTATTTATAGTATAGTGAAAGTAAAAGTGAAAAGTTCATCAGCCATTCCTTCATCTTCGGGCTCCCTCAGCATCTAGGACAATTAACATCAGAGCTAGCGAAAACATTGCTTCCAAGATAGTATTCATTGGTGAGTTTTCCATACTTATGTTGGCATTGCGATACGAGGACCCAAACATATGTTTATATGCTAGTGGGAATTTCCCTTGGGCCCATTCGTAAACTTAGCACGTTAGGAATTTACCAATCTAAGACTCCAACTAAAATAGGTATTGTAAAATTGTCATCCATTCTGGACCCCGATATTTCTGAACTATTCCGTGTAATTGTTTTTGTATAATGTGAAGAATCAATAGAACAGGCCAATAAGGTATTTATCCTCTATTCTGCGTTAACACCTATTTCATTCCTGACCTATGCGCGGATTCCGTATGGAATCTTAGATGATACAACCCATCCTAAATTAAATTTATTCAAGCGTTACGCGCGGAACGGCTAACCGCTCGGCCCACGAAATAATTCCTTACGCACGTAACAGGCTGAATTGGTGTCAGAAGTGGGATAAGTATTGTCAATTAGCGCATGTGTTAGTGCAGAATAATTAAAGGATCGTATAGATTTCGAGATTCGCACACTGTTGCATAGATGGTTCAAATAATCAACATCAATTATAATTACACGATAGCGATTGCTGAATTTTCCTTCTCTTAATTTATCAAAATGGCCACAAATTCCTCTCGTAATGCAGCAGCACAAGTTTCTGCAAATGTTTCATTGGACGAATTACACGTTACTAATTTCATGATGGCTTCTATGGCTGAATGCTTCACAATTCAACACAGTACACTAAACATTCCTTTCTTTGACGGGAAAAACATTCCCCTTAAAAATTTCTTAGGTGACGTTCAAAATGGTGCAGTCTATGTGCCACCAGCACTGGAAACTTCATATGTAAGGGCAATATTAGGAAAATTGCAGGGAACAGCGAGAGATAGTATTTGGGGTAAAAATTTTCAAAAATTAGATGATCTCATAAAACATTTAAAGGAAAGATTTGCGCCGGGTAAAACATATCCATTCTACCATCACGAAATAGAAAATATCCGAATGAGACGCGGAGAAGCGGTCAGTGACTTTGCAGATCGATTAAATATCCTAATCAGCGGTGCTCGAGTCGCTTTAGAAGATAAATATGGAGAACGCGCTAACCAAATGATGGCTCCCGTAGAAGAATGTGCTTTAGAGGCTTTTATTCGAGGATTACCCGACGAAATTGCTATCGCGGTTGATTCGCGTGAACCAAAGAAAATACAGGACGCTGTAAAAATTGCTGCACGAATAGAAACCCGAATGAAATCAGGAATAATCCCCGGTGGTGAACCTTCGCGATTAATGTGATCACAACATTCAGTTCCGAATCCAGATTCTCGTGACTTACCTACCACCTACACAAACCGCTCCCAAACCTTGCGAGAGCAAGATTCGAGGAGTCCCAGTCCCATGAGAAATCCGAACTATAATCGCGCAAATTCACCGATTACCATTCTAAAATCTGCACGTCCTACATCACCTGTTCCTTACAAGCATCATCATTATCCGTTGCCACCGCATCCTTATCCATACTATCCACCGTATTTTTATCCACCAATGCCATATCCGCCTTACAGTCCAATATACGATCACCCTCAATCTTTCCATATGAATCCAAACTTGACTAATCATACTCTAATCAGAGCAAATTCTCCAACCCCAGTTCCTTCGCGAAGCATTGAACCCTCCAGATCCAACACACCCACTAACCAAAATTCCAGATCTTCTTCCCCTATCCCAACATTTGATCATTTTAACTCGAATTCGCCGAGAAGGAACAGTGAAAATTTAAACTCCCGCACAACTCGTCGTGCCGGCGCGACGGCGAGTTACTCGAATCAGGAGCGTCGAACAGTAAAATTTTTGGAAGCAGAGGAATCGTCTATTCCTATAAACGACAGCTAGAATCACCATTAATTAAAATGTCTGCGAAAGAATTACGCAATAAATCTGGTTTATTTTTGGTTGATACAGGCGCAGATATAAATCTGATAAAATTAAATGCTTTGCACGAAGACGTCGAAGTAGACATTCAGGAATCAGTCTCTATAACTGGAATTACCCCGGAAAAATTGAGAACCTTAGGAACAACTACCGTTACACTTTTGGAACAACCAGTTAAATTTCACGTCGTCCGATCATCGTTTCCCTTGAATAATGATGGAATTTTAGGCAAAGATTACTTACGTCAAGAGCAGGCGGAAATCTCGTTCGCTCATAATACCTTGGTCACAAAAACTGAACCCATCAGACCTTTTAGGTTCATTGGGGAAGAACCAAATCAGAAATCTGAACGTAGTCCTCGTTCGCAAATTCTTACGATTAAAGCTCGCACTCGTCAACCGATAGCTATAGACGTGGTTAATTCAGAAATAAAAGAAGGATACTTGCCAAAGTTAGAATCAGTAGAAGGCTTATACATAGGCGAAGCAGCTGTTAGTGTACGCGATGGTGTCTCTCACGTATTAGCAATTAATACGTTGGAAGAAGACATACAGGTCAAAGTTACTCCACAAGAAGTAATTCCCTTTGAATACTATGATTTTCCAGAAGAAGAATATTTCGATTCAGACTCAGAAGTTCAAAATTTGCCCATAGTTCACGATAGGTTTTTCGAAATTCTAAAACGTTTGCGTTTAGATCACCTAAATGACGAGGAACGAGACCATATAATCGAAATTATAGAAGAATACCCAAATCGCTTTTATTTGCCAGGAGACCAATTACCTTTCACACCGTTAATAAAACATACAATTCCGACATCAGATGATTTACCGATTAATACTAGACAGTATCGCTTTCCACCGGTTCACAAGGAAGAAATACATCGTCAAATTTTGACAAAATTAAACAATAGGATAATTAAACCTTCAAATTCGCCTTATAATTCACCTCTCTAGATCGTCCCTAAGAAACCTGATTCTCAAGGAAGACCCAGGTGGAGAATAGTAATTGATTTTCGCAAACTTAACGAAAAAACGATAGGAGATGCATATCCGTTACCAAATATAACCGATATTCTGGATCAATTAGGCCAAGCTAGATATTTCTCGATCATCGATCTCGCGAGTGGATTCCAACAAATAGAGATGGATCCAAAGGATAGGGCTAAAACAGCCTTTACAACTCCTAATGGGCACTACGAGTATATCCGTATGCCCGAAGGTTTGAAAAATGCACCTGCCACCTTTCAACGACTTATGGATCAAACGTTACGTGGTTTGCAGGGAACGGAAGTTTTCGTTTATCTCGATGACATTGTAGTGTACGCAAAAACTCTTGAAGAACACGGAAAGAAAATTCGTAGATTATTTAATCGGTTAGAAAAAGCTAAATTGACATTACAACCCGATAAATGTGAATTTTTGAAAACTGAAGTAGCATACCTAGGACATATAATTAGTCAAAAGGGTGTAAGACCAGATCCAAACAAGATTATAGCAGTAAAAAACTTTCCTCGACCAAAAACAGCAAAGAATGTCAGACAATTTTTAGGTTTAGCAGGTTATTATCGCAGATTTATTAAAGATTTTGCAGCAAAATCCAAACCATTAACAGAATTGTTAAAAAAGAACGCGACCTTCGTTTGGGGAAAGGAACAAAAACGTAGCTTCCAGGAATTACGAAAAGCGCTCTGTAGAGGTCCAATTCTTCAATATCCAAATTTTGATAAGCCTTTCACTTTAACAACAGACGCCTCAGATTTTGCGATAGGAGCAATACTTAGTCAGGAGGTTGATGGAAACGATTTACCAATAGCTTATCTTTCTAGAACTTTAACAAACCCTGAGAAAAATTATTTCACCACCGAAAAAGAATGTTTGGCAGTATTATACGCAATTTTGCATTTTAGGCCGTATCTTTACGGTAGGAAATTCACGTTAGTTAGCGATCACGAGCCCCTGAAATGGATAGACTCCATAAAGGATCCAGGGCAACGTTTAATTCGATGGAGATTGAAATTGCGTGACTACGACTATAATTTCGTTCATAAAGCAGGAAAATTAAACACAAGTGCAGACGCGTTATCCAGAAATCCTGTCGTTAAATCTAATCTCTCAGATACCAGCAGCACCGACTCTGACAGTGAACTTGAATCATCAAAAATTTTACCGATTCAAGAACAACCAGCAAAATCTAAACTTAGCTCAGCAGGAACCACATCTAGACCAATATCCAAATCAGTTTCGGAAGCACCCAGAAAACCAGGAAGGCCCATTGGATCGAAAAATAAACCAAAAATTTCAAACCCTTTAAATGTCAGTGCAATAGCAACTAGGACCCGAAATCAATTAAAACCCAACGTTTACATTCCACCACGACCTACAGTTCCATCGTCAGCAGATACGCCAGACGTAGATTCCGATAATTCACATGACGAGTCATCAGAACCACCCATATTACGGAAAAGGAAAAGTGTAATGCCAAGCCTGGATTTACATAAGAAATTTACTTCTAAACATACGAAAGGGAAAACATTGGAACCAATTGCCGAGGACGTTCACACTGAAACAGTAGACGAGACAACAATAAACGCTGACACCATACTACTAGAATTACAACCGCCAGCAGAGGACAGTGACGATGACGTTTTTCTAGATGACGAACGAAGACTGTCTATAAACAAACAGGAATTACATGATTCTTTCAAACGTTTTGACGAATCCCTTAAAGAACACAGCGAAATTATGGAAGAATCATCAGGTAATACTTCGGACACTGACGAACTAGACGACGTAGAGTTAAATAATACAATAGAAAAATTACTTAAACAATATGGAACAGAAGGACATGATAAATCAAAACCTGACTGTACATTGGAAACATCCGAGCAGACCAAAATTCATTGGCAACCCCATAGATCCACATTACCTACTCCTATTCCACATTCTAAACCATTGGCATTGTCAACTCCTTTTCCAGCTTCACCAATCAATACGAGACAGAATGCACTTCTACCAGGACACTTCAGTGAAACTAAATCAAAATCTGTTGGTATACCAAGGCGAATAATTCGAAGGACGGTATCAGGTAACGAGACGTACTGCACTGGCATCCAGCTGACTCAGGGAATTCCCCCGGATATCACACCTAGCTCTCCCGTAAATCTTTCTCGGAAACCACAGCGCTCTTCAAAGAAATTAATTAATATTAGCCGAGAAAATTTGACCTACTCACATGATAATTATGTTCACTTTATTTCTGCTGATTGCGAATTGACAACATCCGTAGGAAAATTGCTAACAGATATAGGCGCTATCAGTGTTGAAAATTTCAGAGAAATTAAACCAAAGGAAGGTCAAGTACTAATCACTAGACAGGGAAAGTACAAAATATTTAGCATCGTTGTGCAGAAACATCATTTTGACGAAACTTCCGTCGCGAAAATAAAAACCGGGCTTAGGAACTTAAAATTAATTCTTCCAAATTCCGATATTAATTCCTTTCGAATTTCAAAATCCGGTGATTATACCGATTCACTTACTCTCGAATCACTAAAGGAAATCCTAACAGAAATCTTCGAGGAAATCGACATCGAAATTACAATTTGCCTTGGGAAAATTCAAATTCCTCCCGAAGAACTTCGTCATAATATAATTTCAGAATTACATGAAGGCATAGTCGGCGGTCACAAAGGAGTAACTAAAACGTACCGTAGGATTCGCGAAAGATTCTATTGGCCAGGAATGAGGAATGATATTCAAAATTTCATTAGAACTTGCCATAGCTGTCAAGAAAATAAATTAGTCAGAACAAAAACGCGTGAACCAATGATAATCACAGATACCCCTATAGAACCATTTGCTAAAGTATCATTAGATACTGTGGGACCCCTACCTACAACCCCTGATGGCAATCGGCACATATTGACTATGCAAGATAATTTGACAAAATATTGTATTGCCGTACCCGTACCGGATATAAAAGCTGAAACAATTGCTCACGCGATAGTAACACATTTAATCTTACAATTTGGAGCTCCGCGTATTATATTAACCGACAGAGGAACAAGATTCTAAAGGAATTAACAAAAATCTTCAAAATTCATCACGTAACAACGTCTGGTTACAGACCACAGACAAACGGTGCTTTAGAAAGGAGCCATATAGTATTAACGGACTATATAAAACATTATATAAATGATTTCGATGATTGGGATAAGTTAGTTCCGTTTGCCATACAACACCTCAGTACACGAAGCCACTAACTTCACTCCATATGAATTAGTTTTTGGAAAATTAGCTCGTTACCCTAGTTCATTTCCCGAAGATGATGATATGCTAACGTATAATTCATATCTTCGTGAATTGATAATTCGACTTTCCGAATCACAAATATTAGCCGGACAAAATTTAATTTCTGCTAAACATAAGTCTAAAGGATATTATGATGAAAAGGCACGACCATTCCCAGGAAAAGTAGGAGATATGGCTCGCGTTCTAGTAGAACCCAGGAAAGGAAAGTTCAGTACTCGATATCATGGTCCCTATAAAATAGTTGGAGTTTTGGAGAAAAATAGTATTGTTTTGGAAGATGGTAATGGTAAAAGATTCATCAAACACGCAGATAAAGTAGAATTGGCTGCACAGTAATTTCCAAGTTCATAAAATACTAATCATTGATGCCTGATATTTGATAAGGAATGGCAATGGACTCGGCGATGCTCATCCTATTACTGGGGCTAGTAGCAGCGGTAAATTCGGAGGACAAATATCAAATTACTGAGCTGAAGAACAGTCCGGGATTATATTTTGAAAAAAAATATATAAAAAGAAAATTAATCATATATACCCATGTATTTTCAGGATAAGAATAATTGCAATAGTTTTGTTTAGTTAATACTAAATTTAAAAGATCAGGATGAGTTATATCGAATCACTTAAATCGATACTTACTCGGAAATTTACTTTAAGGAATCACAAACGACTCAAAACAAGTACACCAGCACATAAATTCTGTTTTTATTAATCACAAATCATATATCAAAAGGAAATCCAAATAATTTGGGAGACACATTAATAGTATCTCCACTGAATTCAATCCACTGTATGAATTCGATTGCAAATTGGACCAATTGGCAAAACAATCATCACAACGGAGAAGTTACATCACAACCAATTTCTTCAACTGGAGCAATACTACTCTGCAACCGAAGTATCATCATGCACATAATATTTTGGCCACTATTTAAGAAGAAGAGGAACAAGGAAGACAACCATCCAAACAACAGCACTAGAGGAAGACTCACAATCAACAACATCAAGAAATCGGGATTGTCGATTACCAAACTCAGAATGTTACACTTAATTATTTTATATTAATTTTCTTCTATTGTTTTGGTTGAAAACTTGTTGCATGCATTTATTTATTGTTTATTATCTTTTATTATTTTACTCTTGTTTGATTAATATTTACATGACCGAGAAAATGGACTCTGTCGAAAATACCATGAATAGATCCAGGAGGAGCGGAAGGAACGTAGCGTATGTTACCTTCAGCACCACCGAGGAGGCCGGAGCACTATCATTCTGTGTGATGTCATTCGTACGCAAAAAGCGAAAGACAAAAGGAGACACTGAGCAAGTGAGCAGAGCTTGGCGTTCCCGGAGTGTCAACAACCTTCTCCAGGGAAACTCAACTGACATTGTCGGTTAACCAATAGCCTTATGGAAGTACAACATCCAACCTTTACTACTAGGCAGTAGTTCGATTTGGACCTACTCTACGGAAAATGGTCCTAGACAATCATTATAACTTGTCATCATCAACATAAATCACGGAACAACTATCAGAACCGAAGTTCTTCGTGGACTCGGAAATCTTTCGACTCTGCGGCACCCTTCGACAAGAAAATGTTAAGAAGTCAGGATGACGAGCTGGAGAGCATCCACTACATGACGTACGTGTCTCTGCCTTGCTCAAGCCTCTGTTATTACAACAACGGTCATCCTCGGAGGGATGCTGAATGGTTAGCGTATTCTCACGATTCTTTCGTTTAAACGCGATAAATTAAATATTTTATATTAGATCATCTGTACATTTTTCTAATAGTACTTTGCGAAATCCATATTTTTCTCATAATTTAGTTAAGCGAATCATGCACGAGCAATCAATCATAAGCAATAATTTATATTTCATATAAGTTCAACCATTTTATGTACAACCACCTGTTCAATAATTGCAAAAAATTGTATACATACGAACATCTCTCGAACTTAACCTACGGTTAAACATCATCGAGGACGATGATGATTCTAAGGGGGGAGGGGTGTTACGTGCCAAACACGTATAAAAAATTAAATATAAAAAAAGAAAGAGGAAGTTAAAATTCCTGAGTAGGCATCACACGTGCCCGATCTTACGACACGGTATCGATGAACTATTAGTCTGCAAAAACTGAAGTTAAGCAACCGCGAATATTCTCCGAACAGCGGCCACATTTCGCTAATAAGCAAAATTGCAATAGCGAGAGGCTGTGGATGAGGGCGGGTTGATGAACTTTGGCGGAATTCTTTGGACAGGAAACGGGTGATTTCCTAAGTGGGAAGAATGAGCACAGCTCTTGGAATTCCCCCCCTTAGCGGTTCCAAAATCAACAAAAAGGAGCAGGAAATCACCGCGAGTTGCAATCGTTAGTCAAATCGCGAGGTGCGTGGCGTTTTGCCCTTGTTACTATTTTGAGCCAGAGTTCGTGTTAAACTAGTGAAATTACTTCATAGTTACCGAAGGACTCAGTAAACAAGAAATTATCCAAATCTAAAATCAATCTTGAGATCGAAACCAATCTCCATCCTCATATATTAAATTCTTCTTTATAGTATTTATAGTATTTATCGTATTTATAGTATAGTGAAAGTAAAAGTGAAAAGTTCATCAGCCATTCCTTCATCTTCGGGCTCCCTCAGCATCTAGGACAATTAACATCAGAGCTAGCGAAAACATTGCTTCCAAGATAGTATTCATTGGTGAGTTTTCCATACTTATGTTGGCATTGCGATACGAGGACCCAAACATATGTTTATATGCTAGTGGGAATTTCCCTTGGGCCCATTCGTAAACTTAGCACGTTAGGAATTTACCAATCTAAGACTCCAACTAAAATAGGTATTGTAAAATTGTCATCCATTCTGGACCCCGATATTTCTGAACTATTCCGTGTAATTGTTTTTGTATAATGTGAAGAATCAATAGAACAGGCCAATAAGGTATTTATCCTCTATTCTGCGTTAACACCTATTTCATTCCTGACCTATGCGCGGATTCCGTATGGAATCTTAGATGATACAACCCATCCTAAATTAAATTTATTCAAGCGTTACGCGCGGAACGGCTAACCGCTCGGCCCACGAAATAATTCCTTACGCACGTAACAATATTTATAAATATATTATATTATTATATTTAATTATAATTTATATGGACCGATATCTGTGGCGATGTCACTCGAAACCGTATGTGTTTGACGAAACTAAGTGGTCGACCTTGTGAGAGAGGAAACTCCAAATGCGAAATATATTACCATTTTAAACTAATTGTTCTATCTGAAACTAAGTGTTCGATACTGTGCCAGGAGAAGCGCCTGTTCTCTGAAATCTGTGGCGATGCCACTCGAAACCGTATGTGTTCGACGAAACCAAGTGGTCGACCTTGTGAGAGAGTAAACTCCAGATGCGAAACGTAGTTCCATTTTAAACTAACTGTTCTCTCTGAAACTAAGTGTTCGATACTGTGCCAGGAGAAGCGCCTGTCCTCTGAAATATGTGGCGATGCTACTCGAAACCGTATGTGTTCGTCGAAACCAGGTGGTCGACCTTGTGAGAGAGGAAACTCCAGATGCGAAACTTAGTTTCATTTTAAACTAATTGTTCTAACTGAAACTAAGTGTTCGATACTGTGCCAGGAGAAGCGCCTGTTCTCTGAAACCTGTCGCGATGCCACTCGAAACCGTATATGTTTGAGGAAACTAAGTGGTCCACCTTGTAAGAGAGGAAATTCCAGATGCGAAACATTGTTCCATTTTAAACTAATTGTTCTATCTGAAACTAAGTGTTCGATACGCTGCCAGTAGAAGCGCCTGTTCTCTGAAACCTGTGGCTTTGCTACTCGAAGCCGAATGTGTTCGACGAAAGTAAGTTGTAGACCGTGTGAGAGAGGAAACTCCAAATGCGAAACATAGTTCCATTTTATACTAAACGTTCCATCTGTAACTAAGTGTTCGATACTGTGCCAGGAGAAGCGCCTGTTCTCTGAAATCTGTGGCGATGCCACTCGAAACCGTATGTGTTCGACGAAACCAAGTGGTCGACCTTGTGAGAGTGGAAACTCCAGATGCGAAACTCAGTTCCATTTTAAACTAATTGTTCTATCTGAAATGATGTGGTCGATACTGTGCCAGGAGAAGCACCTGTCCTCTGAAATATGTGGCGATGCCACTCGAAACCGTATGTGTTCTTCGAAACCAGGTGGTCGACCTTGTGAGAGAGGAAACTCCAGATGCGAAACTTAGTTTCATTTTAAACTAATTGTTCTATCTGGTACTAAATGTTCGATATTGTGCCAGGAGAAGCGCTTGTTCTGTGAAATCTGTGGCGATGCTCCTCGAAACCGTATGTGTTCGACGAAACTAAGTGGTCGACCTTGTGAGAGAGGAAACTCCAGATGCGAAACTTAGTTCCATTTTAAACTAATTGTTCTATCTGAAACTAAGTGTTCGATACTGTGCCAGGAGAAGCGCCTGTTCTCTGAAATCTGTGGCGATGCTACTCGAAACTGTATGTGTTCGAGGGAACTAAGTGGTCGACCTTGTGAGAGAGGAAACTTCAGATGCGAGACTTAGTTCCTTTTTAAACTAATTGTTCTATCTGAAACTAAGTGTTCGATACTGTGCCAGGAGAGGCGCCGGTTCTCTGAAATCTGTGGCGATGCTACTCGAAACCGTATGCGTTCGACGAAACTAAGTGGTCGCCTTGTGAAAGAGGAAACTCCAGATGCGAAACTTAGTACCATTTTAAACTAATAGTTGTATCTGAAACGAAGTTTTCGATACTGGGCCAGGAGAAGCGCCTGTTCTCTGAAATCTGTGGCGATGCTACTCGAAACCGTATGTGTTCGACGAAACTAAGTGGTCTACCTTGTGAGAGAGGAAAT
The DNA here is from genome assembly GCA_910591585.2 of Nysson spinosus. NCBI lineage: Eukaryota > Metazoa > Arthropoda > Insecta > Hymenoptera > Crabronidae > Nysson > Nysson spinosus. The sequence continues at coordinate 616,231 of CAJUYC020000093.1, read as the reverse complement.
TCCAGATGCGAAACATTGTTCCATTTTAAACTAATTGTTCTATCTGAAACTAAGTGTTCGATACGCTGCCAGTAGAAGCGCCTGTTCTCTGAAACCTGTGGCTTTCCTACTCGAAGCCGAATGTGTTCGACGAAAGTAAGTTGTAGACCGTGTGAGAGAGGAAACTCCAAATGCGAAACATAGTTCCATTTTATACTAAGCGTTCCATCTGTAACTAAGTGTTCGATACGCTGCCAGTAGAAGCGCCTGTTCTCTGAAACCTGTGGCTTTGCTACTCGAAGCCGAATGTGTTCGACGAAAGTAAGTTGTAGACCGTGTGAGAGAGGAAACTCCAAATGCGAAACTTAGTTCCATTTTAAACAAATTGTTCTATCTGAAACTAAGTGTTCGATACTGTGGCAGGAGAAGCGCCTGTTCTCTGAAATCTGTGGCGATGCCACTCGAAACCGTATGTGTTCCACGAAATTAAGTGGTCGCCTTGTGAAAGAGGAAACTCCAGATGCGAAACTTAGTACCATTTTAAACTAATTGTTCTATCTGAAACTAAGTGTTCGATACTGTGCCAGGAGAGGCGCCTGTTCTCTGAAATCTGTGGCGATGCCACTCGAAACCGAATGTGTTCGACGAAACTAAGTGGTCGACCTTGTCGGAGAGGAAACTCCAGATGCGAAACTTAGTTCCATTTTAAACTAATTGTTCTATCTGATACTAAGTGTTCGATACTGTGCCAGGAGAAGCGTCTGTTCTCTGAAATCTGTGGCGATGCTACTCGAAATCGAATGTTTTCCACGAAACTACGTGGCCGCCTTGTGAGGGAGGAAACTCCAGATGCGAAACCTACATCCATTTTAAATTACTTGTTCTATCTGAAAGTGTTCGATACTGTGCCAGGAGAAGCGCCTGTTCTCTGAAATCTGTGGCGATGCCACTCGAAACCGTATGTGTTCGACGAAAGTAAGTGGCCGACATTGTGAGAGAGGAAACTCCAGATGCGAAACTTAGTTCCATTTAAAACTAATTGTTCTATCTGAAACTAAGTTTTCGATACTGTGCCAGGAGAAGCGCCTTTCTCTGAATTCTGTGGCGTTGCTACTCGAAAACGTATGTGTTCGACGAAACTAAGTGGTCGACCTGGTGAGAGAGGAAACACCAGATGCGAAACTTAGTTCCATTTTAAACTAATTGCTCTATCTGATACTAAGTGTTCGATACTGTGCCAGGAGAAGCGCCTGTTCTCTGAAATCTGTGGCGATGCTACTCGAAATCGAATGTTTTCCACGAAACTAAGTGGCCGCCTTGTGAGGGAGGAAACTCCAGATGCGAAACTTAGTTCCATTTAAAACTAATTGTTCTATCTGAAACTAAGTTTTCGATACTGTGCCAGGAGAAGTGCCTTTCTCTGAAATCTGTGGCGATGCTACTCGAAAACGAATGTGTTCGACGAAACTAAGTGGTCGACCTGGTGAGAGTAGAAACACCAGATGCGAAACTTAGTTCCATTTTAAACTAATTGTTCTATCTGATACTAAGTGTTCGATACTGTGCCAGGAGAAGCGCCTGTTCTCTGAAATCTGTGGCGATGCTACTCGAAATCGAATGTTTTCCACGAAACTAAGTGGCCGCCTTGTGAGGGAGGATTCACCAGCTGCAGAACATAGTTCCATTTTAAACTAATTGTTCTATCTGAAACGAAGTGTTCGATACTGTGCCAGGAGAAGCGCCTGTTCTCTGAAATGTGTAACGATGCCATTCGAAACCGTATGTGTTCGACGTAACTAAGTGGTCGACCTTGTGAGAGAGGAAACTCCAAATGCGAAACTTAATTCCATTTTAACATAATTGTTCTATCTGAAACTAAGTGTTCGATAGTGTGCCAGGAGAAACGCCAGTTCTCTGAAATCTGTGGCGATGCCACTCGAAACCGTATGTGTTCGACGAAACTAAGTGGTCCACCTTGTGGGAGAGGAAACTCCAGATGCGAAACTTAGTTCCATTTTAAACTAATCGTTCTATTTGAAACTAAGTGTTCGATACTGTGCCAGGAGAAGCGCCTGTTCTCTGAAATGTGTGGCGATGCTACTCGAAACCGTATGTGTTCGACGAATCTAAATGGTCGACCTTGTGGGAGAGGAATCTCCAGATGCGAAACTTAGTTCCATTATAAACAAATTGTTCTATCTGAAACTAAGTGTTCGATATGTGCCAAGAGAAGCGCCTCTTCTCTGAAATCTGTGGCGATTCTACTCGCAACCGTATGTGTTCGACGAAACTAAGTGGCCGACCTTGTGAGAGAGGAAACTTCAGATGCGAAACTTAGTTCCATTTTAAATTAATTGTTCTATCGGAAACTAAGTGTTCGATACTGTGCCAGGAGGAGAGCCTGTTCTCTGAAATGTGTGGCGATGCTACTCGAAACCGTATGTGTTCGACGAATCTAATTGGTCGACCTTGTGAGAGAGGAAACTCCAGATGCGAAACTTAGATCCATTTAAAACTAATTGTTCCATCTGAAACTAAGTGTTCGATACTGTGCCAGGAGAAGCGCCTGTTCTCTGAAATCTGTGGCAATACCACTCGAAACCGTATGTGTTCGACGAAATTAAGTGGCCGACCTTGTGAGAGAGGAAACTCCAGATGCGAAACATAGTTCCATTTCAAACTAAGTGTTCTATCTGAAACTAAGTGTTCGATACTGTGCCAGGAGAAACTCCCGTTCTGCGAAATCTGTGGCGATACTACTCGAAACCGTATGTGTTCGACGAAACTAAGTGGTCGAACTTGTGAGAGAGGAAACTCCAAATGCGAAACATAGGTCCATTTTAAACTAATTGTTCTATCTGAAACTAAGTGTTCGATAATGTGCCAGGAGAAGCGCCTGCTCTCTGAAATCTGTGCCGATGCTACTCGAAACCATATGTGTTCGAGGAAAGTAAGTGGTCGACCTTGTGGGAGAGGAATATCCAGATGCGAAAATTATTTCAATTTTAAACTAATAGTTCTGTCTGAAACTAAGTGTTCGATACTGTGCCAGGAGAAGCGCCTGTTCTCTGAAATGTGTGGCGATGCTACTCGAAACCGTATGTGTTCGACGAATCTAATTGGTCGACCTTGTGAGAGAGGAAACTCCAAATGCGAAACATAGGTCCATTTTAAACTAATTGTTCTATCTGAAACTAAGTGTTCGATAATGTGCCAGGAGAAGCGCCTGCTCTCTGAAATCTGTGCCGATGCTACTCGAAACCATATGTGTTCGAGGAAAGTAAGTGGTCGACCTTGTGGGAGAGGAATATCCAGATGCGAAACTTATTTCAATTTTAAACTAATAGTTCTGTCTGAAACTAAGTGTTCGATACTGTGCCAGGAGAAGCGCCTGTTCTCTGAAATGTGTGGCGATGCTACTCGAAACCGTATGTGTTCGACGAATCTAATTGGTCGACCTTGTGTGAGAGGAATCTCCAGACGCGAAACTTAGTTCCATTTTAAACTAATCGTTCTATCTGAAACTAAGTGTTCCATACTGTGCCAGGAGAAGCGCCTGGTCTCTGAAATCTGTGGCGATGCCACTCGAAACCGTATGTGTTCGACGAAATTAAGTGGTCGCCTTGTGAGAGAGGAAACACCAAATGCGAGACTTAGTTTCATTTTAAACTAATTGTACTCTCTGAAACTAACAAGGGAACATACCGAGTGCGCATACGCCGATTTTGATAAAATTTATATGGGAGATAGTTCTCGAAAAAATATTTGACCCGTATTTTTCTTTATCGGCTGACATTGCCTTTGAAGGGGTGAAAACAGCCCTCAAAGTTTGGGGAAAAAACCGTTTTTTTGGAATATCTCGGAAACGAGAGGTCGTAGGATAATGATTCTTCTTCAGGATTATGTGTTTTTCAATAGGGAATTTAGTGGAATTAAAAATTACGAGAAAAATTCATTTGTTTAAAAAATATTTAGAAAAATTGATTTGTTTTTGCAATTTCCCATACTAAATATTAATATATTTTCATACAATTTGGTGTGTGTATACTATGGACCAAAATAAAGCTTAGGTGTTTTTGGAAATTTTTGTTTCTTGTCATATAACTTTATTTATCACGTGCACAGTTTTCTCCGACGCTGCGCGAGACGGAGGCATGGGTCACGTATTATAGAATGCACTATAAGCTTTTACAATGTTTTAAGTAATTATATTGTTTTATATGCATGTCTTTACTTGTCCCTTCAATAAACAACGGAGGTTCAGGTATGAAAGTGACGCGGTAATAATCACCGCTGTAAGGAATATATGATAGAAGGCTTTTATGATCTACGTAGCCGCTATTCCCTCTGTGCTACGGTTGGAGCGCTCACGGACGTTGTTCTCAAGGGTATTACTGGTGGTGCTTTTCGGCTAGATACTGTCACCAGAAGAGCAATCACCATACCATATATTATTATTAATATTTTATTTTAATTTCAATATATTTTTCATATCTGTTCACTTCACTTTAAAATTATTTAAATCTAGATTTATTTTTATGAAGATGAAGATTAACCCGATTAATATTTTAACCATCTTGATGGAAACATACAATTATAGGAACAGTAACCAGAAGACAACTACGAACGGGAAGGAGATTGAACTGGCACGGAACATTATAGATCTAATTGATAGGTGCAAAGAAGCACCATACACGAATGTAGAAATGCAGCAGGAATTAATATTTGATGATTGATCCGCTGTTTATTGAAGGGACAAGTAAAGACATGCATATAAAACAATATAATTACTTAAAACATTGTAAAAGCTTATAGTGCATTCTATAATACGTGACCCATGCCTCCGTCTCGCGCAGCGTCGGAGAAAACTGTGCACGTGATAAATAATGTTATATGACAAGAAACAAAAATTTCCAAAAACACCTAACCTTTATTTTGGTCCATAGTATACACACACCAAATTGTATGAAAATATATTAATATTTAGTATGGGAAATTGCAAAAACAAATCAATTTTTCTAAATATTTTTTAAACAAATGAATTTTTCTCGTAATTTTTAATTCCACTAAATTCCCTATTGAAAAACACATAATCCTGAAGAAGAATCATTATCCTACGACCTCTCGTTTCCGAGATATTCCAAAAAAACGGTTTTTTCCCCAAACTTTGAGGGCTGTTTTCACCCCTTCAAAGGCAATGTCAGCCGATAAAGAAAAATACGGGTCAAATATTTTTTCGAGAACTATCTCCCATATAAATTTTATCAAAATCGGCGTATGCGCACTCGGTATGTTCCCTTGTAAGTGTACGATACTGTGCCAGAAGAAGCGCCTGTTCTCTGAAATCTGTGGCGATGCTACTCGAAAACGTATGTGTTCGACGAAACTAAGTAGTCGACCTGGTGAGAGTAGAAACACCAGATGCGAAACTTAGTTCCATTTTAAACTAATTGTTCTATCTGATACTAAGTGTTCGATACTGTGCCAGGAGAAGCGCCTGTTCTCTGAAATCTGTGGCGATGCTACTCGAAATCGAATGTTTTCCACGAAACTAAGTGGCCGCCTTGTGAGGGAGGATTCACCAGCTGCAGAACATAGTTCCATTTTAAACTAATTGTTCTATCTGAAACGAAGTGTTCGATACTGTGCCAGGAGAAGCGCCTGTTCTCTGAAATGTGTAGCGATGCCATTCGAAACCGTATGTGTTCGACGTAACTAAGTGGTCGACCTTGTGAGAGAGGAAACTCCAAATGCGAAACTTAATTCCATTTTAACATAATTGTTCTATCTGGAACTAAGTGTTCGATAGTGTGCCAGGAGAAACGCCAGTTCTCTGAAATCTGTGGCGATGCCACTCGAAACCGTATGTGTTCGACGAAACTAAGTGGTCCACCTTGTGGGAGAGGAAACTCCAGATGCGAAACTTAGTTCCATTTTAAACTAATCGTTCTATTTGAAACTAAGTGTTCGATACTGTGCCAGGAGAAGCGCCTGTTCTCTGAAATGTGTGGCGATGCTACTCGAAACCGTATGTGTTCGACGAACCTAAATGGTCGACCTTGTGGGAGAGGAATCTCCAGATGCGAAACTTAGTTCCATTATAAACAAATTGTTCTATCTGAAACTAAGTGTTCGATATGTGCCAAGAGAAGCGCCTCTTCTCTGAAATCTGTGGCGATTCTACTCGCAACCGTATGTGTTCGACGAAACTAAGTGGCCGACCTTGTGAGAGAGGAAACTTCAGATGCGAAACTTAGTTCCATTTTAAATTAATTGTTCTATCGGAAACTAAGTGTTCGATACTGTGCCAGGAGGAGAGCCTGTTCTCTGAAATGTGTGGCGATGCTACTCGAAACCGTATGTGTTCGACGAATCTAATTGGTCGACCTTGTGAGAGAGGAAACTCCAAATGCGAAACATAGGTCCATTTTAAACTAATTGTTCTATCTGAAACTAAGTGTTCGATAATGTGCCAGGAGAAGCGCCTGCTCTCTGAAATCTGTGCCGATGCTACTCGAAACCATATGTGTTCGAGGAAAGTAAGTGGTCGACCTTGTGGGAGAGGAATATCCAGATGCGAAAATTATTTCAATTTTAAACTAATAGTTCTGTCTGAAACTAAGTGTTCGATACTGTGCCAGGAGAAGCGCCTGTTCTCTGAAATGTGTGGCGATGCTACTCGAAACCGTATGTGTTCGACGAATCTAATTGGTCGACCTTGTGTGAGAGGAATCTCCAGACGCGAAACTTAGTTCCATTTTAAACTAATCGTTCTATCTGAAACTAAGTGTTCCATACTGTGCCAGGAGAAGCGCCTGGTCTCTGAAATCTGTGGCGATGCCACTCGAAACCGTATGTGTTCGACGAAATTAAGTGGTCGCCTTGTGAGAGAGGAAACACCAAATGCGAGACTTAGTTTCATTTTAAACTAATTGTACTCTCTGAAACTAAGTGTACGATACTGTGCCAGAAGAAGCGCCTGTTCTCTGAAATCTGTGGCGATGCTACTCGAAAACGTATGTGTTCGACGAAACTAAGTAGTCGACCTGGTGAGAGTAGAAACACCAGATGCGAAACTTAGTTCCATTTTAAACTAATTGTTCTATCTGATACTAAGTGTTCGATACTGTGCCAGGAGAAGCGCCTGTTCTCTGAAATCTGTGGCGATGCTACTCGAAATCGAATGTTTTCCACGAAACTAAGTGGCCGCCTTGTGAGGGAGGATTCACCAGCTGCAGAACATAGTTCCATTTTAAACTAATTGTTCTATCTGAAACGAAGTGTTCGATACTGTGCCAGGAGAAGCGCCTGTTCTCTGAAATGTGTAGCGATGCCATTCGAAACCGTATGTGTTCGACGTAACTAAGTGGTCGACCTTGTGAGAGAGGAAACTCCAAATGCGAAACTTAATTCCATTTTAACATAATTGTTCTATCTGGAACTAAGTGTTCGATAGTGTGCCAGGAGAAACGCCAGTTCTCTGAAATCTGTGGCGATGCCACTCGAAACCGTATGTGTTCGACGAAACTAAGTGGTCCACCTTGTGGGAGAGGAAACTCCAGATGCGAAACTTAGTTCCATTTTAAACTAATTGTTCTATCTGAAACTAAGTGTTCGATACTGTGCCAGGAGAAGCGCCTGTTCTCTGAAATGTGTGGCGATGCTACTCGAAACCGTATGTGTTCGACGAATCTAAATGGTCGACCTTGTGGGAGAGGAATCTCCAGATGCGAAACTTAGTTCCATTATAAACAAATTGTTCTATCTGAAACTAAGTGTTCGATATGTGCCAAGAGAAGCGCCTCTTCTCTGAAATCTGTGGCGATTCTACTCGCAACCGTATGTGTTCGACGAAACTAAGTGGCCGACCTTGTGAGAGAGGAAACTTCAGATGCGAAACTTAGTTCCATTTTAAATTAATTGTTCTATCGGAAACTAAGTGTTCGATACTGTGCCAGGAGGAGAGCCTGTTCTCTGAAATGTGTGGCGATGCTACTCGAAACCGTATGTGTTCGACGAATCTAATTGGTCGACCTTGTGAGAGAGGAAACTCCAAATGCGAAACATAGGTCCATTTTAAACTAATTGTTCTATCTGAAACTAAGTGTTCGATAATGTGCCAGGAGAAGCGCCTGCTCTCTGAAATCTGTGCCGATGCTACTCGAAACCATATGTGTTCGAGGAAAGTAAGTGGTCGACCTTGTGGGAGAGGAATATCCAGATGCGAAAATTATTTCAATTTTAAACTAATAGTTCTGTCTGAAACTAAGTGTTCGATACTGTGCCAGGAGAAGCGCCTGTTCTCTGAAATGTGTGGCGATGCTACTCGAAACCGTATGTGCTCGACGAATCTAATTGGTCGACCTTGTGTGAGAGGAATCTCCAGACGCGAAACTTAGTTCCATTTTAAACTAATCGTTCTATCTGAAACTAAGTGTTCCATACTTTGCCAGGAGGAGAGCCTGTTCTCTGAAATGTGTGGCGATGCTACTCGAAACCGTATGTGTTCGACGAATCTAATTGGTCGACCTTGTGAGAGAGGAAACTCCAAATGCGAAACATAGGTCCATTTTAAACTAATTGTTCTATCTGAAACTAAGTGTTCGATAATGTGCCAGGAGAAGCGTAGAGAAAGTAGTGTTAAAATACAGTATAAGAATGACTGAGTCAAACACCCGTTAAGTAGCACTATCGGCTGTCCAACCAAGTACTCTACGCCCTGATGCCTAAAACAATATTTCGGTCGTGGGCGGTGTGAAACTTCATAATTTACGTTCCAACGAAATTCAAAAAACACCAATGTATTAGGTGGTCCAATGAGTTCGTTCCGGTTTCAGCCGTTACAGTAAAACGCCGTTTTTTTCAAATACAATTTATTTTATTTACATACATAGTCACCATTCTTTTCAATTACTTCTGGCCACTTCTCAGGTAGCTTCATAATTCCTTTCGCATAAAAGTCTTTCGTTTTTTTATTAAAAAACTCCGCCACGTGCTTTTGGAGGACATCAAAGTTTTCAAATTCGTGCGGCACCCACATATTCTTGCCCCACATCTACTTTGATATTAATCCCATCTTCCGTAAACAATTATGCACGGTGGATTTTTTCATTTGAAGTTCCGATGGAATTTCACGCATTTGAATGCAACGATTTTGCTCCACTATTGCACGTACAGCACTGTTGTCAGCAGTATGTGGTCGTCCAGCGCGATGGTCATCTTCTAATGAAAAATTTTCTTAACGAAAATGATCAAACCATTTTCTGCACGTACGATCTGTTAGAGCACCTTCCCCATAAACAACACAAATATTTCTCGAAGTTTCTGAACCGTTATACCCTTTACGAAACTCTTATAACATGATGTGTCGAAAATGAATTTTGTTGTCCGTCATGATTTTAGTTTAGATATTACAGAAAAACTTAAAAAAATACGTCTAATTCGCACGAAAGCAAAACTAGAAGTGTACTGGAATATGTACATTTTTACCTGAGTATGTACTGTGGTTTATTACTCAGGTAAGAAGGTAATAAGTCGCCGCGCCGAAAACGGAACGAACTTTTTGGACCACCTAATAGAAGAACCTAGTTGAGCCCCAGAGGACCCGTAGAAGACATGTGACTGTTTTCCAACAGTGGGTGGTGGAATCGTCACATTCCGCACCGTGCATCATGATCCGGTGTATGCAAAATTGAAGCAAACCCTTCTGATTCATGGAATTCCGATTTTCGGGCTGATTTCTTAAAAAGTAGTCAGAGAGTTGTCGCTCATTGGTGAACCTAATCATCCGGAACATGGACCGCAAGATATTTGCGACCTATATAATACGTGCAGATACGCACGCGGGGATCATATGCACACGTGCATCAGTCGTGTTAGCATGGAGTCCTTCAGTTTCTTGCTACATGCAATCGGGACGCCACGCTCGGCAAATGTGGACTTCGTCCATGAGTTACTTCTGGAAATATCGCAGTTGATTCTGCGGCATTGGATTCTGCATCTTTACTGAGCGCAGCGCTTGTTTCCCGGAAGTGGCTATCGGTTTGCCGGGCCGATGTTAAATTCAGGCAAAGGGTAAGGAGATACCTCAGGAAGAAGGCGGAGCGGATTCGGTCGGACTACATTGGGAGGTCCACAACGGATGTAGTCAGACGTCATGGGTTCAGAATGAATTCACGTGTTAGAAATGTGCAAAGATCTGCGCCTCCGACCAGTATTGACGCATATCGCCTAATGGATATAGAATCGACACGGCACAGTCGTTATCATGGACATCAGCGCGATGACACCAAAAGGCGAATCAAGTCTTAGAGAATTTGATGTTGTGAGAAACGGAACGGGAGTTTCTCCTGGCACAGTATCGAACAGATAGTTTCAACCAACACATACGGTTTCGAGTGGTATCGCCACAGATTCCAAGGAACGGGTGTCTCTCCTGGCACAGTATCGAACAGATAGTTTCGACCAACACATACGGTTTCGAGTGGTTTCGCCACAGATTTCAGAGACCAGGCGCGTCTCCTGGCCCAGTATCGGTCACTTAGTTTCAGATAGAACAATTAGTTTTAAATGGAACTATGTTTCGCATTTGGAGTTTCCTCTCTCACGAGTCGACCATTTAGTTTCGTCGAACACATACGGTTTCGAGTAGCATCGCCACAGATTTCAGAGAACAGGCGCTTCTCCTGGCACAGTATCGAACACTTAGTTTCAGATACAACTATTAGTGTTAAATGGAACTAAGTCTCGCATCTGAAGTTTCCTCTCTCACAAGGTCGACCACTTAGTTCCCTCGAACACATACAGTTTCGAGTAGCATCGCCACAGATTTCAGAGAACAGGCGCTTCTCCTGGCACAGTATCGAACACTTAGTTTCAGATAGAACAATTAGTTTAAAATGGAACTAAGTTTCGCATTTGTAGTTTCCTCTCTCACAAGTTCGACCACTTAGTTTCGTCGAACACATACGGTTTCGAGTAGCATCGCCACCGATTTCAGAGAACAGGCGCTTCTCCTGGCACAGTATCGAACACTTAGTTTCAGATAGAACAATTAGTTTAAAATGGAACTATGTTTCGCATCTGGAGTTTCCTCTCTCACATGTTCGACCAAATTGTTTCGCCGAACGCATACGATTTCGAGTGGCATCGCCACAGGTTTCAGAGAACAGGCGCCTTTCCTGGCACAGTATCGAACACTTAGTTTCAGATAGAACAATTAGTTTAAAATGGAAGTAAGATTCGCATCTGCAGTTTCCTCTCTCACAAGGTCGACCACTTAGTTTCGTCGAACAGATACGGTTTCGAGTAGCATCGCCACAGATTTCAGAGAACAGGCGCTTCTCCTGGCACAGTATCGAACACTTAGTTTCAGATAGAACAATTAGTTTTAAATGGAACTATGTTTCGCATCTGGAGTTTCCTCTCTCACAAGGTCGGCCACTTAGTTTCGTCGAACACATACGGTTTCGAGTAGCATCGCCACCGATTTCAGAGTACAGACGCTTCTCCTGGCACATTATCGAACACTAAGTTTCAGGTAGAACAATTATTTTAAAATGGAACTAAGTTTCGCAACTGGAGTTTCCTCTCCCACAAGGTCGACCACTTAGTTTCGTCGAACACAGACGGTTTCGAGTGGCATCGCCACAGATTTCAGAGAACAGGCGCTTCTCCTGGCACAGTATCGAACAATTAGTATCGGATAGAACAATTACTTTAAAATGAAACTAAGCTTCGCATCTGGAGTTTCCTCTCTCACAAGGTGGACCACTTAGTTTCGTCGAACACATACGGTATCGAGTAGCATCGCCACAGATTTCAGAGAACATTCGCTTCTCCTGGCACAGTATCGAACACTTGGTTTCAGGTTGAACAGTTAGTTTTAAAAGAAACTAAGTTTCGCATCTGGAGTTTCTTCTCTCACAAGGCGACCACTTAGTTTCATCGAACACATACGGCTTCTAGTAGCATCGCCACCGATTTCAGAGAACAGGCGCTTCTCCTGGCGCAGTATCGAACACTTAGTTTCAGACAGAACAATTAGTTTAAAATGGAACTATGTTTCGCATCTGGAGTATCCTCTCTCACAAGGTCAGCCACTGAGTTTCGCCGAACACATACGGTTTCGAGTGGCACCCCCACAGATTTCACAGAACAGGCGCTTCTCCTGGCACAGTATCGAACACTTAGTATCAGATAGAACAATTAGTTTAAAATGGATCTATGTTTCGCATCTGGAGTGTCCTCTCCCACATTGTCGACCACTTGGTTTCGTCCAACTCATACGGTTTCGAGCAGTATCGCCACCGATTTCGCAGAACGGGAGTTTCTCCTGGCACAGTATCGAACACTTAGTTTCAGATAGAACAATTAGTTTAAAATGGAACTATGTTTCGCATCTGGATTTTCCTGTCTCACAAGGTCGGCCACTTAGTTTCGTCGAACACATACGGTTTCGAGTGGTATCGCCACAGATTTCGGAGAACAGGCGCTTCTCCTGGCACAGTATCGAACACTTAGTTACAGATGGAACAATTAGTTTTAAATGGAACTAAGTTTCGCATGTGTAGTTTCCTCTTTCACAAGGCGACCACTCAGTTTCGTCGAACATATACGGTTTCGAGTGGCATCGCCACAGATCTCAGAGAACAGGCGTTTCTCCTGGCACAGTATCGAACACTTAGTATCAGATAGAACAATTATTTTAAAATGGAACTAAGTTTCGCATCTGAAGTTTCCTCTCTCACAAGGTCGACCACTTAGTTTCGTCGAACACATACGGTTTCGAGTAGTATCGCCACAGATTCCGCAGAACGGGAGTTTCTCCTGGCACAGTATCGAACACTTAGTTTCAGATAGAACAATTATTTTAAAATGGAACTAAGTTTCGCATCTGAAGTTTCCTCTCTCACAAGGTCGACCACTTAGTTTCGTCGAACACATACGGTTTCGAGTAGTATCGCCACAGATTCCGCAGAACGGGAGTTTCTCCTGGCACAGTATCGAACACTTAGTTTCAGATAGAACAATTAGTTTAAAATGGAACTATGTTTCGCATCTGGAGTTTCCTCTCTCACAAGGTCGGCCACTTTGTTTCCTCGAACACATACGGTTTCGAGTGGTATCGCCAAAGATTTCGCAGAACGGGAGTTGCTCCTGGCACATTATCAAACACTAAGTTTCAGATAGAACAATTAGTTTAAAATGGAACTAAGCTTCGCATTTGGAGTTTCCTCTCTCATAAGGTCGACCACTGAGTTTCGCCGAACACATACGGTTTCGAGTGGCACCCCCACAGATTTCAGAGAACAGGCGCTTCTCCTGGCACAGTATCGAACACTTAGTTTCGGATAGAACAATTAGTTTAAAATGGAACTATGTTTCGCATCTGGAGTTTCCTCTCTCAGAAGGTCGGCCAGTTTGTTTCGTCGAACACATACGGTTTCGAGTGGTATCGCCAAAGATTTCAAAGAATAGGCGCTTCTCCTGGCACAGTATCGATCACTTAGTATCATGTAGAACAATTAGTTTAAATTGGACAAAGCTTCGCATCTGGAGTTTCCTCTCCCACAAGGTGGACCACTTAGTTTCGTCGAACACATACGGTTTCGAGTGGTATCCCCACAGATTTCGCAGAACGGGAGTTGCTCCTGGCACATTATCAAACACTAAGTTTCAGATAGAACAATTAGTTTAAAATGGAACTAAGCTTCGCATTTGGAGTTTCCTCTCTCATAAGGTCGACCACTGAGTTTCGCCGAACACATACGGTTTCGAGTGGCACCCCCACAGATTTCAGAGAACAGGCGCTTCTCCTGGCACAGTATCGAACACTTAGTTTCAGATAGAACAATTAGTTTAAAATGGAACTATGTTTCGCATCTGGAGTTTCCTCTCTCAGAAGGTCGGCCAGTTTGTTTCGTCGAACACATACGGTTTCGAGTGGTATCGCCACAGATTTCACAGAACGGGGGCTTCTCCTGGCACAGTATCGAACACTTAGTTTCAGATAGAACAATTAATTTAAAATGGAACTAAGTTTCGCATCTGTAGTTTCCTCTCTCACAAGGTCGGCCACTTAGTTTCGTCGAACACATACGGTTTCGAGTGGTATCGCCAGAGATTTCGCAGAACAGGCGCTTCTCCTGGCACAGTATCGAACACTTAGTTTCAGATAGAACAATTAGTTTTAAATGGAACTAAGTTTCGCATCTGGAGATTCCTCTCTCACAAGGTCGAGCACTTAGTTTCGCCGAACGCATACGGTTTCGAGTGGCATCGCCACAGATTTCAGAGAACACGCGCTTCTCCTGGCACAGTATCCAACACTGAGTTTCAGATAGAACTGTTGATAGATGGGTACGAGAACGTAGGGAGTAAGTCGAACAAAGTCAGCCATGAGAAAAGAACTCAAAGAAAGAGTTAATTAAAGAAAGTTTTTTTTTTTCTTTTGTTAATCAAAGTTGTATCATATTTTATTATTTTGTATGTTATATATGTGTGCAAACAGTAAGCGGCTGATCAGTGGTGATTGTTCATTAATAATAAACAGTTTAAAATATATATGGACTACTTTAATATATAACCAACAGGTTATGGGCCCAGAACACGTGGCGAGAAAATAAAAAGAGGTTAGGATTTCTAGAACGTTCTATAAGGAAGCACGTGCAGTGACAAAAGGGAAAAGAACGGAAATCATCGAGAATTTGAAGAAAAGAAATTGTAGAGAAATGGCAAATCAACAAGAAGAACTGAGTCAGATAGAAAAGCTCACAGGATTAGAGAACTTCCAAATGTGGCAGTTTCAAGTAAAAATCCTGTTACAAGCAGGAGAGCTATACTCGATAGTGGAAAGCAAAACTGAAAACAAGGATAGGAATGATAAGTGGCAGGTAAAAGATGCCAAAGTTAAGAAAATAATCATTATGACGATAGAAAAGTCCTTATTAACTCACGTGATAAACTGTGAAACCGCGTTCGAAATGTGGATGAAACTGTGTGCAATATTTCAAAGAGATAAAAATCAACATAAATGTAATCTGTTACAAGAATTCTATAATTATGTCTATGATAAGGACTCTGATATTTCTACTCACATTAGCAAATTGCAAAATTTGAGATATAAATTGAAAGTACTAGGAACAGATATAGACGAAGACATGCTAAAGGTAAAAATAATTGGAACTTTGCCACAAGAATATAGACACTTCTCTACAGCGTGGGAGTCAGTGGACCCAAAAGAAAGAACTTTGGAAAGCATGACGGCAAGACTCTTGGCCGAGGAAGCCAGATTGACAGAAAAAGACGAGATTGGAAATGCAGTAGCATTCAAAATAAATGAGTACAGATGCTATGTGTGCAATGGATTAGGACATATAGCAAAGGATTGCAGAAATAAAGCCAACTTGAAGACAAATAGAGATAGATGTTACAAGTGTAACAAAATAGGACATCACGCGACAAACTGCAAACAAAAAAGAGAAAGTGGCAGAAAGGAAATGCACTGCACTTTATGCAAACGGAACAACCACGATAGTGAAGATTGTTACTATAGAAAGATAAGTCAGGTGAGGGAAAATAAAAAGGAAAAGGTGGATAATGTTACATTCTTGGTTACTAATCAGAAAAGAAAAGACAATTGGATAGTCGACTCAGGAACCACAGCACACATGACGTATGAAAGGAAAGGATTGACTGAAGGTGAAAGAATAGAGTCAAAGGTAGGACTGGCTAAAACAAACTCAGTGATGACAGCAAAATACGCTGGAAAACTGGCGTTTGAAGAATGCACCCTGGCAAAGGTAATGGTAGTACCAGAGCTGTGTGCGAATCTACTGTCGGTAAGAGAAATAACTAAACATGGAGGAGAAGTATTATTTAATCAAAATGAAGTAATAATCAAGAAAAATGGAAATGAAGTACTGAAAGGAAATGTGACGGAAGAAGTCCAGTATCAGGTGACAATGAAGCGTGCTAAAAGAGAAGAGTCGTATCTAACACAAACCAAAATGGAAACAATGCTGGAATGGCACAGAAAACTTGGACATATAGGGAAACAAGGATTGTTACAACTAATGAACCACATGGAAGATATAAAACTAGATAAAGACTATCTGCGAAACAACGAACTGAACTGCGAAGTGTGTTGCAAAGCAAAACAAACCAGAAAAGAGTTTGGTAACTGCAGAACTCGAGCAACTAGACCACTGCAACTGAAGCACACTGACATATGTGGACCCATAGAAAATAAGACTTGGGACGGAAAGAGGTTCTTTGCGACGTTTCTTGATGACCACACACACTATGCGGAAGTCTCGCTATTGAAACACAAGTCAGAAGTTCAAGAAGCGTTGATGGAATTTGTACTGAGGGCAGAAGCTCACTGGAACAATAAAGCTTCAAGAATCCGAGCGGACAATGGCCGTGAATACGTGAATAAAAGATTAGCTGATTGGGCGAAAAACAAAGGTATTGAGTTTGACTGGACCGTGCCGTATACCCCTCAGTTGAACGGGAAAGCGGAGAGACTCAACAGAACATTAATGGAGAAAACTAGAGCCTTGCTCTTCGACTCTAAGATGAACAAAGAAATGTGGGGAGAAGCATTACATACTTCAGTCTACCTGCTGAACCGGTCACTTGCAGCAGATGAAGTGATAACTCCAAGTGAAAAATGGGATGGAAAAAGACCTGATTTTTCGAGATTACAAATCTTTGGTAGAGTAGCCTATCTTAAAAACCTAGGACAAATAAAGAAGCTGGACTCAAGAAGCATAAAATGTGTATTTGTAGGTTACTCCAGAAATGGATACCGACTATGGGATCCTCATAAGAGAAAAGTCATAACTGCCAGAGATGTGATTTTTGGAGAAGACTTGACTAAAGAAGAAACAAATCAAAGGAATAAAATAGTAATAAAACTGGATGTGGATGACCCGGAAGAAGCAGAAGTTGAAGAAGAAAATAAATGTGGAAACACTCAGGAATCGGATTCGGAATACGAAGAAGCAGAAGAAACCATGGAAACAGAAGAAAAGTCGCAAACAGTAAGAAGAACAGAAAGATAAAGAAGGGTTCCAGAAAGATATGGGGAAAGAGTGTACCTGACATATATGCAAGCGCTGAATAGCACGGATAGCCATAAGTGGAAACAAGCTATAGAAGACGAAAAGAGATCACTAAAAGAAAATGAAGTATGGGAAGTAGTGAGCAGAAAAGAAGCTAAAGGAAAGAAAGTTTTGAGTACCAAATGGGTTCTTAAAGTAAAGAACGATGGAAGACACCGAGCACGACTGGTAGCGAGAGGATGTCAGCAGAGATATTTGGAAGACTACAGTGATACATATAGTCCAGTGGTGAGCATGGACGCAATGAGAACAGTTGTTGTCTTAGCGGTCAAAGAAGGAAAACATATAGTGACATTTGACATAAAGACAGCTTTCCTATATGGTGAACTGGATGAAGAAATATATTTAGAAATACCGGAAGGGTTTGATGAAGAATCTAACAAAGTAATGAGACTGAAAAAAGCAATGTATGGCGTGAAGCAAGCGCCACTAGCATGGAATCAGAAATTTACGACATTTCTGAAAAAATAATATGCTTGAACCAACGAAATCAGAAAAATGTGTGCTTGTGAATGATAAAAAGACTCTGATATTAATGCTGTACGTTGATGATGGAATGATTGTGTCTGAAAACAGAGAAGAAATAATGAACTTGATAAAAGAACTTGAGAAGGTATTTAAGATAACTGTGGAGACTAGACCTGAATCCTTCTTGGGAATGGAGCTAGAGTGGGAAAACGAGAACTTGAAGCTGTCTCAGAAGAACTACAGCGTACAAATCCTGGAAGACTATAGAATGAAGGATGCCAAAGGGACAGAAATTCCTTATGAAAAGCAAGTAAGACAAGAAAAGAAGACTACAGAACGAAGTAACTTTCCTTACAGACAATGTATAGGAAGTTTGCTGTACCTCAGCAGCAGAACCAGACCCGATTTATCATACGCGGTAAATCAGGCAAGCAGACATGTAGAAAAGCACACAGAAGAAGAGAAAACTGGATTAAAAAAAGTACTGCGATATTTAAAAGCCAACTTAAACTTGGGTATTAAATATTGTGTTGAAAAGAATGGCGCTGAATGTGAAGAACTGATTTGCTATTCGGATTCAGACTTTGCCGGTGACACAGAATCTAGGAGAAGTACAACCGGATACACTATTTATTTCGCTGGGGGACCAGTAAGTTGGTGCAGTAGGAAACAACCAATTGTTGCACTATCTAGCACTGAGGCAGAATTCGTAGCTGCAGCAGAATGCACTAAGACGATACTGTATCTCAAAACCCTGTTGGAAGAATTAACGGGAAAAGTAACAATTGCAACCTTGTGGCTGGACAATCAGAGTGCGATACATATGATCAAAAATGGAATCACAAACAAAAGGTCGAAACACATCGATGTAAGGTATCAGTTTATGCACGAAAAATGTAAAGAAAACATGATAAAAGTAGAATATTGTCCAACTGAAGAACAACCGGCTGATATATTTACTAAACCGTTGAACAAAATAAAATTTATTAAATGTAGGAATACTTTGGTTAAATAGAAAAACGTTATAAGGATAAGTAAGATAGAGTATAGAACTTTAGAGTTACAGAAATTGCTGTTAAGAAAAACAAGATAGAGTATAGAACAGTAAATTACAAAATTGAGAGGGTGTGTTGATAGATGAGACATCTGTGAGCAATTTCGTAATTTAAGCAGTGTGAAGTAGGGGTACGAGAACGTAGGGAGTAAGTCGAACAAAGTCAGCCATGCGAAAAAAACTCAAAGAAAGAGTTAATTAAAGAAAGTTTTTTTTTCTTTTGTTAATCCAAGTTGTATCATATTATATTATTTTGTATGTTATATATGTGTGCAAACAGTAAGCGGCTGATCAGTGGAGATTGTTCATTAATAATAAACAGTTTAAAATATATATGGACTACTGTAATACATAACCAACAAGAACAATTAATTTAAAATGGAACTATGTTTCGCATCTGGAGTATCCTCTCTCACAAGGGCAACCACTTAGTTTCGTCGAACACATACGGTTTCGAGCGGCATCGCCACAGATTTCAGAGAGCAGGCGCCCCTCCTGGCACAGTATCGAACACTTATGTCAGACAGAATAATTAGTTTAAAATAGAAATATGTTTCGCTTCTGGAGTATCCTCTCTCACAAGTTCAACCACTTAGTTTCGTCGAACACATACAGTTTCGAGCGGCATCGGCACACAGTTCAGAGAACAGGAGCTTCTCCTGGCACAGTATCGAACACTTAGTTTCAGATAGAACAATTAGTTTAAAATGGAACAAAGCTTCGCATCTGGAGTTTCCTCTCTCACAAAGTCGACCACTTAGTTTCGTCGAACACATATGGTTTCGAATAGCATCGCCACAGATTTCAGAGAGCAGGCGCTTCTTCTGGCACAGTATCGAACACTTAGTATCAGATAGAACAATTAGTTTAAAATGGAACAAAGCTTCGCATCTGGAGTTTCCTCTTTCTCAAGGCGGCCACTTAGTTTCGTCGAACATATATGGTTTCGAATAGCATCGCCACAGATTTCATAGAACAGGCTCTTCTCCTCGCACATTATCGAACACATAGTTACAGATAGAACAATTAGTTTAAAATGGAACTAAGTTTCGCATCTGGAGTTTCCTCTCTCACAAGGTCGACTGCTTAGTTTCGTCGAACACATACGGTTTCGAGTGCCATCGCCACATATTTCAGAGAGCAGGCGCTTCTCCTGGCACAGTATCGTACACTTAGTTTCAGATAGTACAATTAGTTTAAAATGAAACTAAGTTTCGCATCTGAAGTTTCCTCTCTTACAAGGTCGACCACTTAGTTTCGTCGAACACATACGGTTTCGAGTGGTATCGCCACACATTTCAGAGAACAGGCGCTTCTCTTGGCACAGTATCGAACACTTTTAGATAGAACAATCAGTTTAAAATGGAACTAAGTTTTGTATCTGGAGTTTCCTCTTTCTCAAGGCGACCACTTAGTTTCGTCGAACACATACGGTTTCGAGTAGCATCGCCACAGATTTCAGAGAACAGGCGCTTCTCCTGGCACAGTATCGAACACTTAGTTTCAGATAGAACAATTAGTTTAAAAGGGAAATAAGTTTCGCATCTGGAGATTCCTCTCTCACAAGGTCGACTACTTAGTTTCGTCGAACACATACGGTTTCTAGGGGCATCGCCACACAGTTCAGAGAACAGGCGCTTCTCCTGGCACAGTATCGAACACTTAGTTTCAGATAGAACAATTAGTTTAAAATGGAACTAAGTTTCGCATCTGGAGTTTCCTCTCTCACAAGGTCGGCCACTTAGTTTCGTCGAACACATACGGTTTCGAGGGGCATCGCCACAGATTTCAGAGAACAGGCGCTTCTCCTAGCACAGTATCGAACACTTAGTTTTAGATAGAACAATTAGTTTAAAATGGAACTAAATTTCGCATCTGGAGTTTCCTCTCTCAGAAGGTCGGCCACTTAGTTTCGTCGAACACATACGGTTTCGAGTAGCATCACCACAGATTTCAGAGAACAGGCGCTTCTCCTGGCACAGAATCGAACACTTAGTTTCAGGTAGAACAATTAGTTTAAAATGGAACTATGTTTCGCAACTGGAGATTCCTCTCTCACAAGATCGACAACTTAGTTTCGTCGAACATGTACGGTTCCGAGTAGCATCGCGACAGATTTCAGAGAACAGGCGCTACTCCTGGCACAGTATCGAAAACATAGTTGCAGATAGAACAATTAGTTTAAAGTGGAACAAAGTTTCGCATTTGGAGTTTCCTCTCTCACAAGGTCGACCAATTAGTTTCGTCGAACACATACGGTTTCGAGTGGCATCGCCACAGATTTCAGGGACAGGCGCTTCTCCTGGCACAGTATCGAACACATAGTTGCAGATAGAACAATTAGTTTAAAATGGAACTAAGTTTCGCATCTGGATTTCCTCTCTCAGAAGGACGACCACTTAGTTTCGTCGAACACATACGGTTTCGAGTGGCATCGCCACAGATTTCAGGGACAGGCGCTTCTCCTGGCACAGTATCGAACACATAGTTTCAGATAGAACAATTAGTTTAAAATGGAACTAAGTTTCGCATCTGGATTTCCTCTCTCACAAGGTCGACCACTTAGTTTCGTCGAACACATACAGTTTCGAGTGGTATTGCCACAGATTTCAGAGTAGGCGCTTCTCCTGGCACAGTATCGAACACTTTCAGATAGAACAATCAGTATAAAATGGAACAAAGCTTCGCATCTGGAGTTTCCTCTCTCACAAGGCGGACCACTTAGTTTCGTCGAAAACTTACGGTTTCGAGTAGTATCGCCACAGATTTCAGAGAACAGACGCTTCTTCTGGCACATTATCGAACACTCTCATATAGAACAATTAGTTTAAAATGGAACTAAGTTTCGCATCTGAAGTTTCCTCTCTCACAAGGTCGACGACTTAGTTTCGTTGAACACATTCGGTTTCGAGTGGTATCGTCACAGATTTCAGGGACAGGTGCTTCTCCTGGCACAGTATCGAAAACATAGTTTCAGATAGAACAATCAGTTTAAAATGGAACAAAGTTTCGCATTTGGAGTTTCCTCTCTCACAAGGTCGACCACTTAGTTTCGTCGAACACATACGGTTTCGAGTGGCATCGCCACAGATTTCAGGGACAGGCGCTTCTCCTGGCACAGTATCGAACACATAGTTGCAGATAGAACAATTAGTTTAAAATGGAACTAAGTTTCGCATCTGGATTTCCTCTCTCAGAAGGACGACCACTTAGTTTCGTTGATCACATACGGTTTCGAGTAGCATCGCCACAGATTTCAGAGAACAAGCGCTTCTCCTGGCACAGTATCGAACACTTAGTTTCAGGTAGAACAATTAGTTTAAAATGGTACTATGTTTCGCATCTGGAGTATCCTCTCTCACAAGGTCAACAACATAGTTTCGTGGAACACATACGGTTTCGAGCGTCATCGGCACACAGTTCAGAGAACAGGGGCTCCTCCTGGCACCTTATCGAACACTTAGTTTCAGATAGAACAATTAGTTTAAAATGGTACTAAGATTCGCATCTGGAGTTTCCTCTCTCACAAAGTCGACGACTTAGTTTCGTCGAACACATACGGTTTCGAGTAGCATCGCCACAGATTTCAGAGGACAGGCGCTTCTCCTGGCCAAGTATCGAACACATAGTTTCAGATAGAACAATTAGCTTAAAGTGGAACTAATTCTCGCATCTGGATATTCCTGTCTCACAAGGTCGACCACTTAGTTTCGTCGAACACATACGGTTTCGAGTAGCATCGCCACAGATTTCAGAGGACAGGCGCTTCTCCTGGCCAAGTATCGAACACATAGTTTCAGATAGAACAATTAGCTTAAAGTGGAACTAATTCTCGCATCTGGATATTCCTGTCTCACAAGGTCGACCACTTAGTTTCGTCGAACACATACGGTTTCGAGTGGCATTGCCACAGATTTCAGGGAACAGGCGCTTCTCCTGGCGCAGTATCGAACACATAGTTTCAGATAGAACAATTAGTTTAAAATGGTACTATGTTTCGAATCTGGAGTTTCCTCTTTCACAAGGCGACTACTTATTTTCGTCGAACAGATACGGTTTCGAGTGGCATCGCCAGAGATATCAGAGAACAGGCGCTTCTCCTGGCACAGTATGGAACACTTAGTTTCAGATAGAACAATTAGTTGAAAATGGAACTAAGTTTCGCATCTGGCGTTTCCTCTCTCACAAGGTCGACCACTTGGTTTCGACGAACACATACGGTGTCGAGTGGCATCGCCACATATTTCAGAGGACAGGCGCTCCTCCTGGCACAGTATCGAACACTTTCAGATAGAACAATCAGTTTAAAATGGAACAAAGTTTCGCATCTGGAGTTTCCTCTCTCACAAGGCGGACCACTTAGTTTCGTCGAAAACTTACGGTTTCGAGTAGCATCGCCACAGATTTCAGAGAACAGACGCTTCTTCTGGCACATTATCGAACACTCTCATATAGAACAATTAGTTTGAAATGGAACTAAGTTTCGCATCTGAAGTTTCCTCTCTCACAAGGTCGACGACTTACTTTTGTTGAACACATTCGGTTTCGAGTGGTATCGTCACAGATTTCAGGGACAGGTGCTTCTCCTGGCACAGTATCGAAAACATAGTTTCAGATAGAACAATCAGTTTAAAATGGAACAAAGTTTCGCATTTGGAGTTTCCTCTCTCACAAGGTCGACCACTTAGTTTCGTCGAACACATACGGTTTCGAGTGGCATCGCCACAGATATCAGAGAACAGGCGCTTCTCCTGGCACAGTATCGAACACTTAGTATCAGATAGAACAATTAGTTTAAAATGGAACAAATCTTCGCATCTGGAGTTTCCTCTCTCACAAGGCGGACCACTTAGTTTCGTCGAAAAATTACGGTTTCGAGTAGCATCGCCACAGATTTCAGAGAACAGACGCTTCTTCTGGCACATTATCGAACACTCTCAGATAGAACAATTAGTTTAAAATGGAACTAAGTTTCGCATCTGAAGTTTCCTCTCTCACAAGGTCGACGACTTAGTTTCGTTGAACACATTCGGTTTCGAGTGGTATCGCCACAGATTTCAGGGACAGGTGCTTCTCCTGGCACAGTATCGAAAACATAGTTTCAGATAGAACAATCAGTTTAAAATGAAACTATGTTTCGCATCTGGAGTTTCCTCTCTCACAAGGTCGACGACTTAGTTTCGTCGAACACATACGATTTCGAGTGGCATCGCCACAGATTTCAGGGACAGGCGCTTCTCCTGGCACAGTATCGAACACATAGTTGCAGATAGAACAATTAGTTTAAAATGGAACTAAGTTTCGCATCTGGATTTCCTCTCTCAGAAGGACGACCACTTAGTTTCGTTGATCACATACGGTTTCGAGTAGCATCG
Source organism: Nysson spinosus (assembly GCA_910591585.2). Classification (NCBI taxonomy): domain Eukaryota; kingdom Metazoa; phylum Arthropoda; class Insecta; order Hymenoptera; family Crabronidae; genus Nysson; species Nysson spinosus. Next base: position 592,226 of record CAJUYC020000093.1, on the reverse strand, counting down.
CCACAGATTTCAGAGAACAGGCGCTTCTCCTGGCACAGTATCGAACACTTAGTTTCAGGTAGAACAATTAGTTTAAAATGGTACTATGTTTCGCATCTGGAGTATCCTCTCTCACAAGGTCAACAACATAGTTCCGTGGAACACATACGGTTTCGAGTAGCATCGCCACAGATTTCAGAGGACAGGCGCTTCTCCTGGCCAAGTATCGAACACATAGTTTCAGATAGAACAATTAGCTTAAAGTGGAACTAATTCTCGCATCTGGAGTTTCCTCTCTCACAAAGTCGACGACTTAGTTTCGTCGAACACATACGGTTTCGAGTAGCATCGCCACAGATTTCAGAGGACAGGCGCTTCTCCTGGCGCAGTATCGAACACATAGTTTCAGATAGAACAATTAGTTTAAAATGGTACTATGTTTCGAATCTGGAGTTTCCTCTTTCACAAGGCGACTACTTATTTTCGTCGAACACATACGGTTTCGAGTGGCATCGCCACAGATATCAGAGAACAGGCGCTTCTCCTGGCACAGTATGGAACACTTAGTTTCAGATAGAACAACTAGTTGAAAATGGAACTAAGTTTCGCATCTGGAGTTTCCTCTCTCACAAGGTCGACCACTTGGTTTCGACGAACACATACGGTGTCGAGTGGCATCGCCACATATTTCAGAGGACAGGCGCTTCTCCTGGCCAAGTATCGAACACATAGTTTCAGGTAGAACAATTAGCTTAAAGTGGAACTAATTCTCGCATCTGGATATTCCTCTCTCACAAAGTCGACGACTTAGTTTCGTCGAACACATACGGTTTCGAGTAGCATCGCCACAGATTTCAGAGGACAGGCGCTTCTCCTGGCGCAGTATCGAACACATAGTTTCAGATAGAACAATTAGTTTAAAATGGTACTATGTTTCGAATCTGGAGTTTCCTCTTTCACAAGGCGACTACTTATTTTCGTCGAACACATACGGTTTCGAGTGGCATCGCCACAGATATCAGAGAACAGGCGCTTCTCCTGGCACAGTATGGAACACTTAGTTTCAGATAGAACAACTAGTTGAAAATGGAACTAAGTTTCGCATCTGGAGTTTCCTCTCTCACAAGGTCGACCACTTGGTTTCGACGAACACATACGGTGTCGAGTGGCATCGCCACATATTTCAGAGGACAGGCGCTTCTCCTGGCCAAGTATCGAACACATAGTTTCAGGTAGAACAATTAGCTTAAAGTGGAACTAATTCTCGCATCTGGATATTCCTCTCTCACAAGGTCGACCACTTAGTTTCGTCGAACACATACGGTTTCGAGTGGCATTGCCACAGATTTCAGGGAACAGGAGCTTCTCCTGGCACAGTATGGAACACTTAGTTTCAGATAGAACAATTAGTTTAAAATGGAACTAAATTTCGCATCTGGAGTTTCCTCTCTCACAAGGCGGACCACTTAGTTTCGTCGAAAAATTACGGTTTCGAGTAGCATCGCCACAGATTTCAGAGAACAGACGCTTCTTCTGGCACATTATCGAACACTCTCAGATAGAACAATTAGTTTAAAATGGAACTAAGTTTCGCATCTGAAGTTTCCTCTCTCACAAGGTCGACGACTTAGTTTCGTTGAACACATTCGGTTTCGAGTGGTATCGCCACAGATTTCAGTGACAGGTGCTTCTCCTGGCACAGTATCGAAAACATAGTTTCAGATAGAACAATCAGTTTAAAATGAAACTATGTTTCGCATCTGGAGTTTCCTCTCTCACAAGGTCGACGACTTAGTTTCGTCGAACACATACGATTTCGAGTGGCATCGCCACAGATTTCAGGGACAGGCGCTTCTCCTGGCACAGTATCGAACACATAGTTGCAGATAGAACAATTAGTTTAAAATGGAACTAAGTTTCGCATCTGGATTTCCTCTCTCAGAAGGACGACCACTTAGTTTCGTTGATCACATACGGTTTCGAGTAGCATCGCCACAGATTTCAGAGAACAGGCGCTTCTCCTGGCACAGTATCGAACACTTAGTTTCAGGTAGAACAATTAGTTTAAAATGGTACTATGTTTCGCATCTGGAGTATCCTCTCTCACAAGGTCAACAACATAGTTCCGTGGAACACATACGGTTTCGAGTAGCATCGCCACAGATTTCAGAGGACAGGCGCTTCTCCTGGCCAAGTATCGAACACATAGTTTCAGATAGAACAATTAGCTTAAAGTGGAACTAATTCTCGCATCTGGAGTTTCCTCTCTCACAAAGTCGACGACTTAGTTTCGTCGAACACATACGGTTTCGAGTAGCATCGCCACAGATTTCAGAGGACAGGCGCTTCTCCTGGCGCAGTATCGAACACATAGTTTCAGATAGAACAATTAGTTTAAAATGGTACTATGTTTCGAATCTGGAGTTTCCTCTTTCACAAGGCGACTACTTATTTTCGTCGAACACATACGGTTTCGAGTGGCATCGCCACAGATATCAGAGAACAGGCGCTTCTCCTGGCACAGTATGGAACACTTAGTTTCAGATAGAACAACTAGTTGAAAATGGAACTAAGTTTCGCATCTGGAGTTTCCTCTCTCACAAGGTCGACCACTTGGTTTCGACGAACACATACGGTGTCGAGTGGCATCGCCACATATTTCAGAGGACAGGCGCTTCTCCTGGCCAAGTATCGAACACATAGTTTCAGGTAGAACAATTAGCTTAAAGTGGAACTAATTCTCGCATCTGGATATTCCTCTCTCACAAAGTCGACGACTTAGTTTCGTCGAACACATACGGTTTCGAGTAGCATCGCCACAGATTTCAGAGGACAGGCGCTTCTCCTGGCGCAGTATCGAACACATAGTTTCAGATAGAACAATTAGTTTAAAATGGTACTATGTTTCGAATCTGGAGTTTCCTCTTTCACAAGGCGACTACTTATTTTCGTCGAACACATACGGTTTCGAGTGGCATCGCCACAGATATCAGAGAACAGGCGCTTCTCCTGGCACAGTATGGAACACTTAGTTTCAGATAGAACAACTAGTTGAAAATGGAACTAAGTTTCGCATCTGGAGTTTCCTCTCTCACAAGGTCGACCACTTGGTTTCGACGAACACATACGGTGTCGAGTGGCATCGCCACATATTTCAGAGGACAGGCGCTTCTCCTGGCCAAGTATCGAACACATAGTTTCAGGTAGAACAATTAGCTTAAAGTGGAACTAATTCTCGCATCTGGATATTCCTCTCTCACAAGGTCGACCACTTAGTTTCGTCGAACACATACGGTTTCGAGTGGCATTGCCACAGATTTCAGGGAACAGGAGCTTCTCCTGGCACAGTATGGAACACTTAGTTTCAGATAGAACAATTAGTTTAAAATGGAACTAAATTTCGCATCTGGAGTTTCCTCTCTCACAAGGTCGACCACTTAGTTTCGTCGAACACATACGGTTTCGAGTAGCATCAACACAGATTTCACAGAACAGGCGCTTCTCCGGGCACAGTATCGAACACTTAGTTTCAGATAGAACAATTAGTTTAAAGTGGAACTAAGTCTCGCATCTGGATATTCCTCTCTCACAAGGTCGACCACTTAGTTTCGTCGAACACGTACGGTTTCGAGTGGTATCGCCACCGATTTCGCAGAACGGCGTTTCTCCTGGTACAGTATCGAACACTTAGTTTCAGATAGAACAATTAGTTTAAAGTGGAACTAAGTTTCGCATCTGGATATTCCTCTCTCACAAGGTCGACCACTTAGTTTCGTCGAACACATACGGTTTCGAGTGGCATCGCCACAGATTTCAGAGAACAGGCGCTTCTCCTGGCACAGTATCGAACACTTATTTCAGACAGAACAATTAGTTTAAAATGGAAATATGTTTCGCATCTGGAGTATCCTCTCTCACAAGGTCAACAACATAGTTTCGTGGAACACATACGGTCTCGAGCGTCATCGGCACACAGTTCAGAGAACAGGGGCTTCTCCTGGCACAGAATCGAACACTTATTTCAGACAGAACAATTAGTTTAAAATGGAAATATGTTTCGCATCTGGAGTTTCCTCTCTCACAAGGTCGACCACTTAGTTTCGTCGAACACATACGGTTTCGAGTAGCATCAACACAGATTTCACAGAACAGGCGCTTCTCCGGGCACAGTATCGAACACTTAGTTTCAGATAGAACAATTAGTTTAAAATGGAACAATGTTTCGCATCTGGAGTTTCCTTTCTCACAAGGTCGACCACTTAATTTCGTCGAACACATACGGTTTCGAGTGGCATCGCCATAGATATCAGAGAACAGGCGCTTCTCCTGGCACAGTATGGAACACTTAGTTTCAGATGGAGCAATTAGTTTAAAATGGAACTAAGTTTCGCATCTGGAGTTTCCTCTCTCACAAAGGTCGACCACTTGGTTTCGACGAACACATACGGTGTCGAGTGGCATCGCCACATATTTCAGAGGACAGGCGCTTCTCCTGGCCCAGTATCGAACACATAGTTTCAGACAGAACAATTAGTTTAAAATGGAAATATGTTTCGCATCTGGAGTATCATCTCTCACAAGGTCAACAACATAGTTTCGTGGAACACATACGGTCTCGAGCGTCATCGGCACACAGTTCAGAGAACAGGGGCTTCTCCTGGCACCTTATCGAACACTTAGTTTCAGATAGAACAATTAGTTTAAAATGGAACTAAGTTTCGCTTCTGGAGTTTCCTCTCTCACAAGGTCGACCACTTAGTTTCGTCGAACATATACGGTTTCGAGTAGCATCGCCACAGATTTCAGAGAACGGGCGCCTCTCCTGGCACAGTATCGAACACTTAGTATCAGATAGAACAATTAGTTTAAAATGGAACTATGCTTCGCATCTGGAGTTTCCTCTCTCACAAGGTCGACCACTTAGTTTAGTCGAACACATACGGTTTCGAGTAGCATCGCCACCGATTTCAGAGAACAGGCCCTTCTCCTGGCGCAGTATCTAACACTTAGTTACGGGTAGAACACTTTGTTTAAAATGGAACTAATTTTCGCATCTGGAGTTTCCTCCCTCACAAGGTCGACCACTTAGTTTCGTCGAACACAAACGGTTTCGAGCATCATCGCCACAAATTTCAGAGAACAGGCACTTCTCCTGGCACAGTATCGAAAACTTAGTTTCTGATAGAACAATTAGTTTTAAATGGATCTAAGTTTCGCATCTGGAGTTTCCTCTCTCACAAGGTCGACCACTTAGTTTCGTCGAACACATACGGTTTCGAGTGGCACCGTCACACATTTCAGAGAACAGGCGCTTCTTCTGGCACAGTACCGAACACTTAGTTTCAGATAGAACAATTAGTTTAAAATGGAACTAAGTTTCGCATCTGGAGTTTCCTCTCTCACAAGTTCCTTAGTTTCGTCGAACACATACGGTTTCGAGTGGCATCGCCACACGTTTCAGAGAATAGGCGCTTCTCCTGGCACAGTATCGAACACTTAGTTTGAGATAGAACAATTAGTTTAAAGTGGAACAATGTTTCGCATCTGGAGTTTCCTTTCGCACAAGGTCGACGACTTAATTTCGTCGAACACATACGGTTTCGAGTGGCATCGCCAGAGATTTCAGAGAACAGGCGCTTCTCCTGGCACAGTATCGGACACTTAGTTTCAGATAGAAAAATTAATTTAAAATGTAACTATGTTTCGCATCTGGAGTATCCTCCCCCACAAGGTCGACCACTTTGTTTAGTCGAACACATACGGTTTCGAGTGGCATCGCCACAGATTTCAGAGAATAGGCGCTTCTCCTGGCACACTGTCGAACACTCAGTATCAGATAGAACAATTAGTTTTAAATGGAACTAAGTTTCGCATCCGGAGTTTCCTCTCTCACAAGGTCAACCACTTAGTTTCGTCGAACACATACGGTTTCGAGTAGCATCGTCACAGATTTCAGAGAACAGGCGCCTCTCCTGGCACAGTATCGAACACTTAGTTTCAGATAGAACAATTAGTTTAAAATGGAACTAAGTTTCGCATCTGGAGTTTCCTCTCTCACAAGGTCGACCACTTAGTTTCCTCGAACACATACGGTTTCGAGTGGCATCGCCACATATTTCAGAGGACAGGCGCTTCTCCTGGCCCAGTATCGAACACATAGTTTCAGATAGAACAAGTAGTTTAAAGTGGAACTAAATTTCGCATCTGGATATTCCTCTCTCACAAGGTCGACCACTTAGTTTCGTCGAACACATACGGTTTCGAGTGGCATCGCCACAGATTTCAGAGAACGGGCGCCTCTCCTGGCACAGTATCGAACACTTAGTATCAGATAGAACAATTAGTTTAAAATGGAACTATGCTTCGCATCTGGAGTTTCCTCTCTCACAAGGTCGACCACTTAGTTTCGTCGAACACATACGGTTTCGAGTAGCATCGCCACCGATTTCAGAGAACAGGCCCTTCTCCTGGCGCAGTATCTAACACTTAGTTACAGGTAGAACACTTTGTTTAAAATGGAACTAATTTTCGCATCTGGAGTTTCCTCCCTCACAAGGTCGACCACTTAGTTTCGTCGAACACATACGGTTCCGAGCATCATCGCCACAAATTTCAGAGAACAGGCACTTCTCCTGGCACAGTATCGAAAACTTAGTTTCTGATAGAACAATTAGTTTTAAATGGATCTAAGTTTCGCATCTGGAGTTTCCTCTCTCACAAGGTCGACCACTTAGTTTCGTCGAACACATACGGTTTCGAGTGGCACCGTCACACATTTCAGAGAACAGGCGCTTCTTCTGGCACAGTACCGAACACTTAGTTTCAGATAGAACAATTAGTTTAAAATGGAACTAAGTTTCGCATCTGGAGTTTCCTCTCTCACAAGGTCGACCACTTAGTTTCGTCGAACACATACGGTTTCGAGTGGCATCGCCATAGATTTCAGAGAACAGGCGCTTCTCCTGGCACATTATCGAACACTTAGTTTCAGATAGAACAATTAGTCTAAAATGGACCTATGTTTCGCATATGGCGTTCCTCTCTCACAAGTTCCTTAGTTTCGTCGAACACATACGGTTTCGAGTGGCATCGCCACAGATTTCAGAGAAGAGGCGCTTCTCCTGGCACAGTATCGAACACTTAGTATCAGATAGAACAATTAGTTTAAAATGGAACTATGCTTCGCATCTGGAGTTTCCTCTCTCACAAGGTCGACCACTTAGTTTCGTCGAACACATACGGTTTCGAGTAGCATCGCCACCGATTTCAGAGAACAGGCCCTTCACCTGGCGCAATATCTAACACTTAGTTACAGGTAGAACATTTAGTTTAAAATGGAACTAATTTTCGCATCTGGCGTTTCCTCTCTCACAAGGTCGACCACTTAGTTTCGTCGAACACATATAGTTTCGAGTAGCATCGCCACAGATTTCGGAGAACAGGCGCTTCCCCTGGCACAGTATCGAACACTTAGTTTCAGGTGGAACATTTAGTTTAAAATTGAACAATGTTTCGCATCTGGAGTTTCCTCTCTCACAAGGTCGACCACTTAGTTTCGTCGAACACATACGGTTTCGAGGGGCATCGCCACAGATTTCAATGAACAGGCGTTTCTCCGGCACATTATCGAACACTTAGCTTCAGATAGAACAATTAGTTTAAAATGGAACTATGCTTCGCATCTGGAGTTTCCTCTCTCACAAGGTCGACCACTTAGTTTCGTCGAACACATACGGTTTCGAGTAGCATCGCCACCGATTTCAGAGAACAGACCCTTCTCCTGGCGCAGTATCTAACACTTAGTTACAGGTAGAACACTTAGTTTATAATGGAACTAATTTTCGCATCTGGAGTTTCCTCCCTCACAAGGTCGACCACTTAGTTTCGTCGAACACATACGGTTTCGAGCATCATCGCCACAAATTTCAGAGAACAGGCACTTCTCCTGGCACAGTATCGAAAACTTAGTTTCTGATAGAACAATTAGTTTTAAATGGATCTAAGTTTCGCATCTGGAGTTTCCTCTCTCACAAGGTCGACCACTTAGTTTCGTCGAACACATACGGTTTCGATTAGCATAGCCACTGATTTCAGAGAACAGGCGCTTCTTCTGGCACAGTATCGAACACTTAGTTTCAGATAGAACAATCAGTTTAAAATGAAACTAAGTTTTGCATCTGGAGTTTCCGCTCTCACAAGGTCGGCAACTTAGTTTCGTCGAACACATACGGTTTCGACTAGCATCGCCACAGATTTCAGAGAACAGGCGCTTCTCCTGGCACAGTATCGAACACTTAGTTTCAGATAGAACAATTAGTCTAAAATGGACCTATGTTTCGCATTTGGCGTTTCCTCTCTCACAAGTTCCTTAGTTTCGTCGAACACATACGGTTTCGAGTGGCATCGCCACAGATTTCAGAGAAGAGGCGCTTCTCCTGGCACAGTATCGAACACTTAGTATCAGATAGAACAATTAGTTTAAAATGGAACTATGCTTCGCATCTGGAGTTTCCTCTCTCACAAGGTCGACCACTCAGTTTCGTCGAACAGATACGGTTTCGAGTGGCATCGCCACAGATTTCAGAGAACAGGCGCTTCTCCTGGCACAGTATCGAACACTTAGTTTCAGATGGAACATTTAGTTTAAAATTGAACTATGTTTCGCATCTGGAGTCTCCTCTCTCACAAGGTCGACCACTTAGTTTCTTCGAACACATACGGTTTCGAGGGGCATCGCCACAGATTTCAATGAACAGGCGTTTCTCCGGCACATTATCGAACACTTAGCTTCAGATAGAACAATTAGTTTAAAATGGAACTGTGTCGCATCTGGAGTTTCCTCTCTCACAAGATCGACGACTTAGTTTCGTTGAACGCATTCGGTTTCGAGTGGCATCGCCACAGATTTCAGAGAACAGGCGCTTCCCCTGGCACAGTATCGAACACTTAGTTTCAGATAGAACAATTTGTTTAAAATGGAAGTAAGTTTCGCACCTGGAAATTCCTCTCCCACCAGGTCGACCATTTAGTTTCGTCGAACACATACGGTTTCGAGTGGCATCGCCACAGATTTCAGAGAACAGTCGCTTCTCCTGGCACAGTGTCGAACGCTTAGTTTCAGATAGAACAATTAGTTAATATGTGAAATATAGTTTTAAGCGGCTATTAATAAGGCCAAAGTTTAGACTAATACTTCTTTATTTCAATTTTCGACGAAACGTTTCGATAAGGTAGTTCTTATCCACTTCAGTCGTATAAATTGTCTGTTGAACGGATGGATGAAATAAGTATACAGAATATAAAAATTATAACATATAAATATAAATTAGGAATTAAGTGTAAATATAAAATATAGAAATATATAAGTTAAATGTATACAGATAAATAAGTATGTGAATAAAGTCATTACATCGATAGGAAAAACGTTTTATGACTCACACCAAGAAGTCCTAGGATGTGGATTTTACAGTAATTAGTCCTAGGTGCTATCGTCTCCGGTGTTGGTTGAGACTGAATAGCGTTAAACAATTTAAATCTGGGGTGAGTCAAGCAAGTGGGGGGGATGGACGTTAGGTGATTGTTCTGATCTTTATTTTAAAAACATTGCGGTGTCAATTGTCGCACACCCTAGGTTCAGGAGAGACAATATTCGTATCATTATTGACACATTAAGAAAGAATGGTTACCCGATAGACCTTATAAAACACCTAATCAAAAAACGAGTGGATGAGCTATATCACCCAATTAGGGTATATAACGAAAAACTCCAGCGTGCGGGCGATTCGTCTTCTAACTGCTTTGTGTTGCTCCCACATATCCCCGGAATTAACCTCAGCCACATTCTGCGAACACTTAACATTCGTTGCATACATACCAACAAATGCAATGCCCTTTCCTTTTTTAACAAAGGGAAAGACAAAATTAATGTTAAAAAATTGACAGATGTGGTATATAAAATACCGTGTGGTGATTGCTCGGAGAGTTACGTGGGCCAAACGCATAATTTGTTGTCGACTAGGATATACCAACACAAGTATAGCCTTGTACACAATATGCAAAAGACCGCCTTGACGGAACACGTGCTCGAGTTCGGTCACACTTTCAATTTCGAGGATACGGAGGTGTTACACAGGGACAAGAACACCTGCCGTCGTACGATAGCCGAGTCCCTATACATCATGAAAGAAAATAGTGTCAATAAGAAATTCGAATCTATTAACATCTCGTCGTACTACACTGACCTAGTTTCGATTCTTACTTAATTCCGCAGAGGGTGCCCACGCCAAGTCTTTAGTGCAGTTATTTTGTATCTGGTATTACTTTGTATGTCTTTCTATCCACCATGTGTCTTCCACTACTACCTTCGATTCAATGAGCGCACGTTGTGAATGGAACCACCATCCACTCCTTCACTCACCGTTGTGCGACGCGCTTCCGGTTCCGGATCGACTTAAATTATCGACTTCAGATCTCTCACAGGTGGTAGTGGCAGAGACACCTACATTTATCAATGCCAACTAGTGCACAATACATAACAATTGACACCGCAATGTTTTTAAAATAAAGATCAGAACAATGACCTAACGTCCATCTCCCCCACTTGCTTGACTCACCCCAGATTTAAATTGCTTACCGCTATTCAGTCTCAACCAACACCGGAGACGATAGCACCTAGGACTAATTACTGTAAAATCCACATCCTAGGACTTCTTGGTGTGAGTCATAAAACGTTTTTCCTATCGATGTAATGACTTTATTCACATACTTATTTATCTGAATACATTTAACTTATTTATTTCTATATTTTATATTTACACTTAATTCCTAATTTATATTTATATGTTATAATTTTTATATTCTGTATACTTATTTCATCCATCCGTTCAACAGACAATTTATACGACTGAAGAGGATAAGAACTACCTTGTCGAAACGTTTCGTCGAAAATTGAAATAAAGAAGTATTAGTCTAAACTTTGGCCTTATTAATAGCCGCTTAAAACTATATTTCACATATTAACTAATTGTTCTATCTGAAACTAAGCGTTCGACACTGTGCCAGGAGAAGCGACTGTTCTCTGAAATCTGTGGCGATGCCACTCGAAACCGTATGTGTTCGACGAAACTAAATGGTCGACCTGGTGGGAGAGGAAACTCCAGATGCGAAACTTAGTTCCATTTTAAACAAATTGTTCTTTCTGAAACTAAGTGTTCGTTACTGTGCCAGGGGAAGCGCCTGTTCTCTGAAATCTGTGGCGATGCTACTCGAAACCGTATGTGTTCGTTGAAACTAAGCGGTCGACCTTGTGAGAGAGGATACTCCAGATGCGAAACATAGTTCCATTTTAAACTAATTTTTCTGTCTGAAATAAGTGTTCGATACTGTGCCAGGAGAAGCGTCTGTTCTCTGAAATCTGTGGCGATGCCACTCGAAACCGTATGTGTTCGACGAAACTAAGTGGGCGACATTGTGAGAGAGGAAACTCCAGTTATGAAACTCAGTTCCATTTTAAACTAATGGTTCTTTCTGAAACTAAGTGTTCGATACTGTGCCAGGAGAAGCGCCTGTTCTCTGAAATCTGTGGCGGTGCCACTCGAAACCGTATGTGTTCGACGAAACTAAGTGTTCGACCTTGTGAGAGAGGAAACTTCAGACGCGAAACTTAGTGCCATTTTAAACTAATGGTTCTATCTGAAACTAAGTGTTCGATACTGTGCCAGGAGAAGCGCCTGTTCTCTGAAATCTGTGGCGGTGCCACTCGAAACCGTATGTGTTCGATGAAACTAAGTGGTCCACCTTGTGAGAGAGGAAACGCCAGTAGCGAAACTTAGTTCCATTTTAAACTGATTGTTCTATCTGAAACTAAGTGTCCGATACTGTGCCAGGAGAAGCGCCTGTTCTCTGAAGTCTGTGGCGATGCCACTCGAAACCGTATGTGTTCGACGCAACTAAGTGGTCGACCTTGTGGGAGAGTAAACTCCAGATGCGAAGCTTAGTTCCATTTAAAACGAACTGTTCCATCTGAAACTAAGTGTTCGATACTGTGCCAGGTGAAGCGCCTGTTCTCTGAAATCTGTGGCGATGCCACTCGAAACCGCGTGTGTTTGACGAAACTAAGTTGTCGATACTGTGCCAGGAGGAACTCCCGTTCGGCGAAATCTGTGGCCGTGCCACTCGAAACCGAATGTGTTCCACGAAGCTAAGTGGTCGACCTTGTGGGAGAGTAAACCCCAGGTTCGAAGCTTATTTCCATTAGAAACTAATTGTTCTATCTGATACTAAGTGTTCGATTCTGTGCCAGGAGAAGCGCCTGTTCTCTGAAGTATGTGGCGAGGCCACTCGAAACCATATGTGTTCGACGAAACAAACTGGTGGACGTAGTGAGAGGGGAAAATCCAGATGCGAAACTTAGTTCCATTTTAAACTAATTGTTCTATCTGAATCTATGTGTTCGATACTGTGCCAGGAGAAGCGCCTGTTCTCTGAAATCTGTAGCGATGCCACTCGAAACCGACGAAACTAAGTCGTCGACCTTGTGAGAGGGGAAACTCCAGATGCGAGACTTAGTTCCACTTTAAAATAATTGCTCTATCTGAAACTAAGTGCTCGATACTGTGCCAGGAGAAGCGCCTATTCTCTGAAATCTGTGGCGGTGCCACTCGAAACCGACGATACTAAGTCGTCGACCTTGTGAGAGGGGAAACTCCAGATGCGAAACTTAGTTCCACTTTAAACTAATTGCTCTATCTGAAACTAAATGTTCGATACTGTGCCAGGAGAAGCGCCTGTTCTCTGAAATCTGTGGCGATGCCACTCGAAACCGTATGTGTTCGACGAAACTAAGTGGTTGCCTTGTGAGAGAGGATACTCCAGATGCGAAACATAGTTCCATTTTAAACTAATTGTTCTGTCTGAAATAAGTGTTCGATACTGTGCCAGGAGAAAGGCCTGCTCTCTGAAATCTGTGGCGATGCTACTCGAAACCGTATGTGTTCGACGAAACTAAGTGGTCGACCTCGTGAGAGAGGAATATCCAGATGCGAAACTTAGTTCCATTTTAAATTAATTGTTCTATCTGAAACTATGTGTTCGATATTGTGCCAGGAGAAGCGCCTGTTCTCTGAAATGTGTGGCGACGCCACTCGAAACCGTATGAGTTCGACGAAACTAAGTGGTCGACCTTGTGAGGGAGGAAACTCCAGATCCGAAACTTAGTACCATTTTAAACTAATTGCTCTATCTGAAAGTATGTGTTCGACACTGTGCAAGGAGAAGCGCCTGTTCTCTGAAATGTGTGGCGATGCCACTCGAAACCGTATGTGTTCGACGAAACTAAGTGGTCGACCTTGTGAGAGAGGAAACTCCAGATGCGAAACTTAGTTCCATTTTAAACTAATTGTTCTATCTGAAACTAAGTGTTTGATACTGTGCCAGGAGTAGCGCCTGTTCTCTGAGATCAGTGGCGATGCTACTCGAAACCGTATGTGTTCGACGAATCTAAATGGTCGACCTTGTGAAAAAGGAAAATCCAAATGCGAAACTTAGTTCCATTTTAAACCAATTGTTCTATCTGAAACTAAGTGTTTGTTACTGTGCCAGGAGAAGCGCCTGTTCTCTGAAATCTGTGGCGATGCCACTCGAAACCGTATGTGTTCGTCGACACTAAGTGGTCGACCTTGTGAGAGAGGATACTCCAGATGCGAAACATAGTTCCATTTTAAACTAATTTTTCTGTCTGAAATAAGTGTTCGATACTGTGCCAGGAGAAGCGCCTGTTCTCTGAAATCTGTGGCGATGCCACTCGAAACCGTATGTGTTCGACGAAACTAAGTGGACGACATTGTGAGAGAGGAAACTCCAGTTGCGAAACTTAGTTCCATTTTAAACTAATTGTTCTATCTGAAACAAAGTGTTCGATACTGTGCCAGGAGAAGCGCCTGTTCTCTGAAATCTGTGGCGGTGCCACTCGAAACCGTATGTGTTCGACGAAACTAAGTGGTCGACCTTGTGAGAGAGGAAACTTCAGACGCGAAACTTAGTGCCATTTTAAACTAATGGTTCTATCTGAAACTAAGTGTTCGATACTGTGCCAGGAGAAGCGCCTGTTCTCTGAAATCTGTGGCGGTGCCACTCGAAACCGTATGTGTTCGATGAAACTAAGTGGTCCACCTTGTGAGAGAGGAAACGCCAGTAGCGAAATTTAGTTCCATTTTAAACTGATTGTTCTATCTGAAACTAAGTGTCCGATACTGTGCCAGGAGAAGCGCCTGTTCTCTGAAATCTGTGGCGATGCCACTCGAAACCGTATGTGTTCGACGCAACTAAGTGGTCGACCTTGTGGGAGAGTAAACTCCAGATGCGAAGCTTAGTTCCATTTAAAACGAACTGTTCCATCTGAAACTAAGTGTTCGATACTGTGCCAGGTGAAGCGCCTGTTCTCTGAAATCTGTGGCGATGCCACTCGAAACCGCGTGTGTTTGACGAAACTAAGTTGTCGATACTGTGCCAGGAGGAACTCCCGTTCGGCGAAATCTGTGGCCGTGCCACTCGAAACCGAATGTGTTCCACGAAGCTAAGTGGTCGACCTTGTGGGAGAGTAAACCCCAGGTTCGAAGCTTATTTCCATTAGAAACTAATTGTTCTATCTGAAACTAAGTGTTCGATAGTGTGCCAGGAGAATCGCTTGTTCTCTGAAATCGGTGGCGATGCCCCTCGAAACCGTATTAGTTCGAGGAAACTAAGTGGTCGACCTTGTGGGATAGGAAACTCCAGATGCGAAACTTAGTTCCATTTTAAACAAATTGTTCTATCTGAAACTAAGTGCTCGATACTGTGCCAGGAGAAGCGCCTGTTCTCTGAAATGTGTGGCGATGCCACTCGAAACCGTATGTGTTCGACGGAACTAAGAGGCCGACCTTGTGAGAGAGGAAACTTCAAATGCGAAATTTAGTTCCATTTTAAATTAATTGTTCTATCTGCAACTAAGTGTTCGATACTGTGCCAGGAGAAGCGCCTGTTCTCTGAAATCTGTGGCGATGCTACTCGAAACCGTATATGTTCGACGAAACTAAGTGGTCGACCTTGTGAGCGAGGAAACTCCAGATGTGAAACTTAGTTCCATTTTAAACTTATTTTTCTATCTGAAACTAAGTGTTCGATACTGTGCCAGGAGAAACGCCTGTTCTCTGAAACCTGTGACGATGCCACTCGAACCGCATGTGTTTGACGAAACTAAGTCGTCGACTTTGTGAGAGAGGAAACTCCATATGCGAAACTTAGTTCCATTTAAAACTAATTGTTCTATCTGAAACTAAGTGTTCGATAGTGTGCCAGGAGAAACTCCCGTTCGGCGAAATCTGTGGCGATAGCACTCGACACCGCATGTGTTCGACGAAACTAAGTGGTCGACCTTGTGAGCGAGGAAACTCCAGATGTGAAACTTAGTTCCATTTTAAACTTATTTTTCTATCTGAAACTAAGTGTTCGATACTGTGCCAGGAGAAACGCCTGTTCTCTGAAACCTGTGACGATGCCACTCGAACCGCATGTGTTTGACGAAACTAAGTCGTCGACTTTGTGATAGAGGAAACTCCAGATGCGAAACTTAGTTCCATTTAAAACTAATTGTTCTATCTGAAACTAAGTGTTCGATAGTGTGCCAGGAGAAACTCCCGTTCGGCGAAATCTGTGGCGATAGCACTCGACACCGCATGTGTTCGACGAAACTAAGTGGTCGACCTTGTGAGCGAGGAAACTCCAGATGTGAAACTTAGTTCCATTTTAAACTTATTTTTCTATCTGAAACTAAGTGTTCGATACTGTGCCAGGAGAAACGCCTGTTCTCTGAAACCTGTGACGATGCCACTCGAACCGCATGTGTTTGACGAAACTAAGTCGTCGACTTTGTGAGAGAGGAAACTCCAGATGCGAAACTTAGTTCCATTTAAAACTAATTGTTCTATCTGAAACTAAGTGTTCGATAGTGTGCCAGGAGAAACTCCCGTTCGGCGAAATCTGTGGCGATAGCACTCGACACCGCATGTGTTCGACGAAACTAAGTGGTCGACCTTCTGAGAGAGGAAACTCCAGTTGCGAAACGTAGTTCCATTTTAAACCAAATGTTCCATCCGAAACTAAGTGTTCGATACTGTGCCAGGAGAAGCGCCTGTTCTCGGAAATCTATGGCGATGCCACTCGAAACCGTATGTGTTCGACGGTAACTAAGTGGCCGACCTTTTTAGAGAGGAAACTCCAGATGCGAAACTTAGTTCCATTTTAAATTAATTGTTCTATCCGAAACTAAGTGTTCGATACTGTGCCAGGAGAAGCGCCTGCTCTCTGAAACCTGTGGCGATGGTACTCGAAACCGTATGTGTTCGACGAAACTAAGTGGCCGACCTTGTGAGAGAGGACACTCCAGATGCGAAACTTAGTTTCATTTTAAACTGATTGTTCTATCTGAAACTAAGTGTTCGATACTGTGCCAGGAGAAGCGCCTGTTCTCCGAAATCTCTGGCGATGCCACTCGAAACCGTATGTGTTCGACGAAATTAAGTCGTCGACCTTGTGCGAAAGGAAACTCCAGAGGAGAAACATTGTTCCATTTTAAACTAATTGTTCCATCTGAAACTAAGTGTTCGATACTGTGCCAGTAGAAGCGCCTGTTCTCTGAAACCTGTGGCGTTGCTACTCGAAACCGTATGTGTTCGACGAAACTAAGTGGTCGACCTTCTGAGAGAGGAAACTCCGGATGCGAAACTTAGTTCCATTTTAAACTAATTGTTCTATCTGAAACTAAGTGTTCGATACTGTGCCAGGAGAAGCGCCAGTTCTCAGAAACCTGTGGCGATGCCACTCGAAACCGTATGTGTTCGACGAAACTAAGTGGTCGACCTTGTGAGAGAGGAAACTCCAGATGCGAAACTTAGTTCCATTTTAAACCAAATGTTCCATCTGAAACTGAGTGTTCGATACTGTGCCAGGAGAAGCGCCTGTTCTCTGATATCTACGGCGATGCCACTCGAAACCGTATGTGTTCGACGAAACTGATGTAAATTTGAATGTAATGAATGTAAAATTCTATTAAATAAAATTTCTAATAAAAATTTATTAATATTTATTTCTATATTTAATTTTATTATATTAATTAATATTTTAGGATTATTCCCTTATATTTTTACTCCATCAAGACCAATATCTTTTTCATTATCTGTTTCATTTTCTATATGATTATCTTTTATAATTTGTGGTTGATTAATAAATTATAAAAATATATTTATACACCTCATTCCTACAGGAACTCCTTATATTCTAATACCTTTTATAGTAATTTTTGAATCAATTAGAAATATTATTCGATCAAGAACATTAGCTATTCGATTGTCAGCTAATATAATTGCAGGTCATTTATTATTAAATTTAATTGGTTCAACAAATTTTAATATTCTTATTTTTCCTCTAACATTTTCAACTCAAACTTTATTAATAATTCTAGAAATTTCAGTAGCTATAATTCAAGCTTATGTATACTCAATTGTTAGAACTTTATATTCTAATGAAGTTTCTTAAATGGCAATACATAATCATCCATTTCATTTAGTTACTGCAAGACCATGACCACTATTAACATCATTTTCAATTTTCAATTTATTAACAAGAATAATTCAATGAATACATAATAATAATTACTTAAATTTAATTATTAATTTTATAATTATTATTTTATGTATATCTCAATGATGACGAGATGTAATCCGAGAAAGACTTTATCAAGGAATACACACTTATCTTGTTTATAATAATCTACGATTTGGAATAATTCTATTTATTATTTCTGAATTATTTTTTTTTATTTCCTTTTTTTGAGCATTTTTTCATATATCCCTTAATCCTAGAATAGAAATTTGTATAATTTGACCTCCCAAAGGAATTAAAATATTTAATCCTTATAATATTCCTCTACTAAATACAATTGTATTAGTATCTTCAGGATTATCTATTACTTGATGTCATCATTCAATTATTAATAATATATTTAAAGAAAGAAAATTAAGATTAATAATAACCATTTTACT
Source organism: Nysson spinosus (assembly GCA_910591585.2). Taxonomy (NCBI): domain Eukaryota; kingdom Metazoa; phylum Arthropoda; class Insecta; order Hymenoptera; family Crabronidae; genus Nysson; species Nysson spinosus. Next base: position 574,173 of record CAJUYC020000093.1, on the reverse strand, counting down.
GGGAATATATTTCTCTTTCCTTCAATTATTTGAATATAAAAATGCATCATTTTCTATTAATGACAATGTTTTCGGATCAATATTTTATGTAATAACTGGATTTCATGGTATTCATGTAATTATTGGAACAACATTTTTAATTATTTGTTTCTATCGATTAATAAATAAACATTTTTCATCTAATCATCACTTTGGATTTGAAGCTGCTGCTTGATACTGACATTTTGTTGATGTAGTATGACTATTTTTATATATTTGCATCTATTGATGACCATTCATATTATTTTTATATAGTATAAAAATTACATTTAATTTCCAATTAAAAAATTTAATTAATTTAATATAAAAAATTTACTTAATTATTTTAATGTCAATAACTATTATAATTTTACCTATAATTTTTTTCATACTAAATTTTTTAATTTCTATAAATACAAAATTATATCTAGAAAAAAAATAGCTTACGAATGTGGATTTTCAAATATTTCTAATCCTTGAATACCCCCTGTTTAAGCCAGTTTAAATGTCGTGGCGCCCCTCGTTTCCGGCGGGCGGCAGAGGGTGCGTAGTCGCAGAGGGCTCTGTCTCCCCGAAGTGCGTTTCCGGGGGATAGAGCGAAATCTCGTTCTTCTTCTGCCGACTGTTAACCACGACGCACGTAAGAGTTTTTATCGCAAGCCACGAGGCTTCTCACATTCACATCGGAGACAATTTCTTCCACCACGGGAAGAGAATTGTACGCGGGCACGGGCCCAGTGAGTTTAATTACGGAATCTTTCGATCTACGGAGATCGTTACGAACAGAGAGATCGTCGCGAATCACGGACGAGCGATATTCAGCCACCATCCTTTCTGATCCGACACCCGGCGCTCAAATAAATATTCGGTGTTCTCGGCCAAGATCGAAGGGGTCGCGAACACCCCCTTCAATTAGTTTTTTTATTATTTCATTAATTTTCCTAATTTTTGATATTGAAATTGCCTTTCTTATCCCATTTATTAATTTTCAAAATATCAATTTTAATAATTACCTTATAATCTTTTTATTTATTATTATAATCATTTCTAGTTTATTACAAGAATGAATTGATTTAACTATTAATTGATTAAATTTGGATATTAGTTAATCTATAACATTCAAATTGCATTTTAAATTTATTGAATAAATCAATATATCTAGAAATAAAAATGAATAAACATTTTTTTTTAAATTAGAAATTTAAATTTTATATTATTTCAATTGAGAATTTATATTCTAATAATATTATTAAAAATAATATACCTCTTTTTGGTTTCATTTAATATATATATAAAGTAAAAATTACATTTAACTTCGAATTAAAATTTTGATTAAATTATTTAATCTATATATATTGTTGCGGCGCGTGCGGGGCATATCGGTACACGGAGGAGACGGTTACGATTACCAGAGCGTTTATTGGTATTTTATGAATCAGAGCGTCGAGCGCGCGTCCGGTCGCTCTCGCTGTCGGATTACAATTCAATTCTTTTGCGACTGTTTATAAATTGCTAGGCGCCCTTGACGACCCTCGTCATAACAATATATATATAAAATAAACTATATAAATATATATATATATATATTTATATAGTTTATTTTAAAACATTATATTTTCATTATAAAAATAATATACTTTATTTATAAATAACAAATATATATATATATTGTTTAAATAAGTGACCAGTAGTTGTTTCACCTGATCACGAGCCTAGTTACTCCCGAAAAGGAATGGGATTTCCTATTCCGATTTCCATCGTGGAGAAAACTAGTGCGCGTCACAGCATATTGTCTCCGGTTTCGGAGACGAGTGCAAGGTGACCCAAGGTCCTTTGTCAAGGAGATCCTCCACGCATCGGAGTTGCAACAAGCAACCCACAGAATTGCACAGTACATACAGAGTACGCATTTCGCGGAGGAGTACCGGTGCTTGAAAAATCACCGCGGAATTCCTGCGAAATCTCCGATAAAAAGTCTGCATCCGTTTCTCGACGATAAAGGCGTCTTGAGGGTCGGTGGAAAGCTGGAGAATACAGTACTCGATTGGCAAACGAAACATCCGATAATCCTGCCGAAACATTATGTGAGCACACTAATAATTAGGCAGGGGGACGTGGATACGTTGCACGGAGGTTTGCAGATGACCTTGTACAAGGTGAGACAGCAATTCTGGATCCTTGGCTGCCGAAATGCCGCTCGAACGGTGATCAACCAATGCATGAAATGCATAAGGTGGAAGGGTCGCACCTCCACGCAGATTATGGCTGGTTTGATCCCTGAGCGTTGCAGACCGGCTCGAGCTTTCTCGAATTGCGGAGTGGATTATGCTGGACCGTTTCGCGTTCGCTACTCCGCTGGCCGAGGGAAGACAGCTCATAAAGCGTACCTTGCGGTTTTCGTATGTTACGCTACAAGAGCTGTCCATCTCGAACTTGTCAGTGATTACACGACAGGCTCGTTTATTGCCGCCTTAGATCGCTTTATCGCCCGACGTGGAACCCCGTCCTGCATTTTCAGTGACAATGGGACAAACTTCGTCGGTGCAGATCGCGAGCTAAGAACGCACTTCCGCGAGGTGAGTAATTCGCAGGAAGTGCAAAATAGCTGCGACACGCAGGGCATACAATGGAGATTTAACCCTCCTAGTGCACCACATTTCGGTGGTATGCAGGAAGCCGGCGTGAAATAAGTGAAACATCACTTAAAGCGCATTCTCGGTGCATTCACTCCCACCGCAGAGGAGATGTATACGCTCCTTTGCAAGATCGAGGCGAGCTTAAACTCCCGCCCGATCGCAGCGTTGAGTGATGCACCCGATAGCTATGCGCCTCTCACGCCGGGCCACTTCCTTACTGGAGGTCCTTTAAATGCACTTCCGATGCGCTCTGTTGAGACGGAACAGCTCTCGCGCCTATCGCGCTGGAGAGCGATCCAGAAATTTCACGAGCAGCTGTGGAAGCATTGGACACGTGATTATATCACACATCTCCAGAATCGCAATAAGTGGCGATCCATCGAAATGCACCTGCAACCAGGGGATCTGGTACTGGTGCAAAACCCTCTTCTCCCACCTAATCAATGGGAAATGGGAAGAATTGAGGAGATTTTCCCGGGTAGAGACGGTAATGTGCGAGTGGTTAAACTCCGTACAAAAACCTCCACCTACACACGTCCGATAACGAGACTGTGTAAGCTACCCGTGGGAAACGAGTCTTCGGGCACGAATCGTGACCCCGAAGACGAATAAACACTCCAGAGGACTGTTTTTCGGTTAGGCGGGGCAACAAGGGGAGAGAAACCGTTGAGCTCGAAAATTCGATCCCGTACCCCCTTCTTGGCCCCCACTCCTCAGGATAAGACGAAAAGAGGGCGTAAAGTCTCTCTTCTGGTTTCGCACCTGTAGGGGAGGTACCCCCGTTGCCCACGGGTACCACCGAGGAAATAAAACAGGTCCCGATCCGTTCGCCCTCATAGTTCTAACTGTGAAAGCCGGCAGAATGGACGGAGAGAGTCAAAAATTGATAAGTGCGAGCTTTGAGAAGTGCCTCAAGCTCGGCGAGAAAGCGTGGGCAGCCCACGAGGAAGAGGCTGGCCCCAGCATGGAGGTGGAGGACCCCACCGGGGCAAGGCCCGCCCTGGGCAAACCGAAAGAGGGCCTAATCATTGACCTGGGGCATGATGTATTGCGGGTGCCGCAGCACATACCCCGGACCACCCGGAGGTATAACTGCCGGGTGGAAGGAGGGAAGTATACCCTCCGATGGAACTCCGAGGGACGTTTAACGTCGCTCCTATACAAGGTAAAACCGGAGAATCCTCCGGAGAGGACGCCGTGTCCGGCCCTCCCGGTACCAACACCCACGGCACAGGGGGCAACAACGGGTCCAACGGAGCGTAGCTCTACAGACCCGAAACGGAGGCGACATCGGGGACGAGCTGGAAGGGCTTCGTCCAGCTCGGGACGAGCGGGAGCTCAGGCAGCCTCACGCCCTCCAGGGACAGCCGGTCGTTGTACGAGCGAATCACTCGTATGGCCCTGGAGACGTCGTTGAGACTGTTGGAGACGACAGTCACCCCCTCGCCGCCACCAAAAAGTAAGTCATAATTATACTATATAATTAACTTGCAGTAATCCTCTCTCTCAAACGTCTATTCAACTTGAATTTGTAAAATTCCGCGATTCGAGTCTCGATGTCACAACTACCAAACCCTCCAGCAATTGCACAGACAGTGCAAGGGGGGCGGTATGTTTAAATAAGTGACCAGTAGTTGTTTCACCTGATCACGAGCCTCATAGTTAATTTCTTTTTCTTGAGTCTACCGAGTTTATTTGACCGGCGTGATTCGAAAAGGAAACACAAAAACTATCGAGGTCCAATAACATGACAATGATTGTTTTCGTCTATACCGTGGGAAACCAGAGATCGGCACGTCTGACCGGTACATATTACCGTTTGAAGACGTTCGAATTCGCGAATAGTAAACGGATATGAGAGAGAGTGAGAAAGAGCTAATAGTTTGACGAAAGCGCCGCGTAACGAGTAATTACTCGTTCGCGCTTGTCGACGACGGTGTAACGTCGCAGACAGTCAGTTCTTCTTAGAGAGTCCTCAGCAACAGTTCGCACGGAGCGCATCGATTGTCGATCGTGCTCCCGTTATAACGAACACTGCTTTCAGCTTAACACCAGCAAATTGTGAAACTGAATCGAGAATAACACACGACGATTCGTGTTGACTCTTCAGCACAATAGCTGCGCCTTTTAGTAATTTAGCGGTCTTTACCCTGAATTAGTACTGGGGCGAAAATCGGTGGGTTCACCTGGTTTTCGCCAACCATTGTTATTCGACGTGGGAGCGTCAGGAGTCCACTCCTTGGATGACCACTGCTCGGCGGAGCACTACGTTAGTTAGGGCGCTATTCTAAACTTAAGACCCGCTACTCGTTCTCTACCGGGAATCGCCTTGGTTACGTTTAGTGTAACCAAAGAGCGACCGGAGAGTTTCGATATCGCTGTGTCAAGGCTTCCTTCACGACGCGGCGTGTTGAGGAAGACGGGTTAGAATTAGCGTTGGTCCACTCTTACTCCACGTCAAGGCGTGTTGAGAAAGAAACGGTTAGATCAGCCTCCGTTGTCAGCCACCGGGACTAGTTACTAGTAACCGTGGATCTCCCCGCTCACGGAATCCATACAGGAGATTTACAACCTCCGCCTTGGTTTTCCGTTCGAGGCAATAGGACTGTGCGGTCGTTGCACTAAAGATTTCATTGCGTTAAATCTAGCCAACCGCCACGATTGTGTTCCTGAAAAAGACGGAACAGATCGGCCAAAACAGTCGACGCGTGGCTTACCGTATTTAAAATCCACGCACCAGTACACGCATTAGCACACACAGCACGGTTACCGTTGCTGTTTAAGTGTGCGCGTCAAAACATTCCCGAGACAGCACGTTAATACGATTATCGTATTTCTGGTGATTACACCCGTTCGTTCTTTTTCTGTTGTTCCAGAGATTATAACCTAGGACAACCAGGCCCGCCGACAGCCTGGCTACCAAGAAGTCAAATTCTTGTGATCGGCAAAACACTTTGTATTATACAGAGCGAAAAGGGTCTGAAATAAACGACTGTCCTTTTCAGGACAGTCAAAGGGAATCAAAGGCATATTGGTTTGGAGTTACCTTTACCCACTCTCCCTCGTCCGGACCGGAGGAGGAAGTTTCACTTCCTCCAATATCGGTTGGAGTTGGCCGATACTTTAAACAAATTTCAACATATATATATTGTTCAGGATTTCTCGAAGTCCGGAACGTTCGACGTAGTCAAACAGTGTTATGCTTACTTTGGACTCTTTTTCTGGCTTCGCTTCGTGCGTCTTAACTATGGTGCAAAAACTTTAAATACGTCGAACGTTCTGGAAACAAGGTCTTCTTCGCAGCAGTTGAGAATATTCGAGAAGGAATTGAATTCCCGAATATTCTCGAAGCGTCACGAGCGCGTGAGCTCCCCTCAAGGGGTAGCCCCTCACTCAAATCGTAAATACCGGTGCGACGGCACCGGTCGCGCTCTTAGTTCGGGTCTTTTGTTCTGGTAATCTATTCTACTTCGGGTGTATCGACGTTATAGCTTAAACTTGCGATTACAATTACTTATTGGGTTTATTACTTTCGTATAACTTTATACACGTTAATTATTGGTGTGCTTACCTGTAAATTTGCGTGCTGTGCTTATCTTCTTTGGCTGCTTAGTGCTTATCTTTGTAACTTTATACGGTTAATTTACTGGTGTGCTTACCTGTAAATCTGCGTACTTTACGTATCTGCTTTTGAGCTGCTTTCTCTATCGTGCTTACTGACTTATTGCGTATAACTAATTAACTGAGTGTGTGTGGGTATGACTGACTCCGTGTACTCTTGCCTACGGTTAACTTATTAATAAATAACTATTAAGATACGCGCCTCAGACTTTATTAAAACATACAGTCCACTCAACTTCTCACTTCTCCGTACATTTTTAAAAATAATTATATTATCTTAATATCTTCAATATTAAACTTTAATTTTTAAGCTATTTAAATTAATTAAATATTAAAATTAATAATATTATAATAAAAATTCTTTTTATAAAAATTATAATACTTCTTCATCTTATTAAAATATTTTTTTCATAATAATAAAAAATATTAAAAGAATCAAATCGACCGATAAATATTTCCAATAAACCTTTCTCAACTTCTAACAATGTAAATCTTCTTATTTTTAAAGGAAAAATAGATAAATAAGATCATAATAAATTTATTATTATCAAATTATAAAAAAATATTTTAACTTTATTTATTATAATACTATTCTATATAAAATAACCTAAAATTAAACCAATAATAATAAATCTTAAAATTAATATTTTAAAATAAAAATACAAAATAATCAAATTTATTGATATTATAAAATAAACTTATAAAAAAAAGTTCTAAAATTTTATCCTTTGAATAAAAACCTCTTAAAAAAGGTAATCTTCTTAAAGATAAAGAAGCAAAATTAAAACATAAACATACAAAAGGAGTAATTTTATAAAAATTTCCGTAAAATCGAATATCTTGAATATCTCCTATTCCATGAATTAAAATACCTGAAAAGGACAGTCGTTTATTACAGACCCTTTTCGCTCTGTATAATACAAAGTGTTTTGCCGATCACAAGAATTTGACTTCTTGGTAGCCAGGCTGTCGGCGGGCCTGGTTGTCCTAGGTTATAATCTCTGGAACAACAGGAAAAGAACGAACGGGTGTAATCATCTGAAATACGATAATCGTATTAACGTTCTGTCTCGGGAATGTTTTGACGCGCACACTTAAACAGCAACGGTAACCGTGCTGTGTGTGCTAATGCGTGTACTGGTGCGTGGATTTTAAATACGGTAAGCCACGCGTCGACTGTTTTGGCCGATCTGTTCCGTCTTTTTCAGGAACACAATCGTGGCGGTTGGCTAGATTTAACGCAATGAAATCTTTAGTGCAACGACCGCACAGTCCTATTGCCTCGAACGGAAAACCAAGGCGAAGGTTGTAAATCTCCTGTATGGATTCCGTGAGCGGGGAGATCCACGGTTACTAGTAACTAGTCCCGGTGGCTGACAACGGAGGCTGATCTAACCGTTTCTTTCTCAACACGCCTTGACGTGGAGTAAGAGTGGACCAACGCTAATTCTAACCCGTCTTCCTCAACACGCCGCGTCGTGAAGGAAGCCTTGACACAGCGATATCGAAACTCTCCGGTCGCTCTTTGGTTACACTAAACGTAACCAAGGCGATTCCCGGTAGAGAACGAGTAGCGGGTCTTAAGTTTAGAATAGCGCGCTAACTAACGTAGTGCTCCGCCGAGCAGTGGTCATCCAAGGAGTGGACTCCTGACGCTCCCACGTCGAATAACAATGGTTGGCGAAAACCAGGTGAACCCACCGATTTTCGCCCCAGTACTAATTCAGGGTAAACACCGCTAAATTACTAAAAGGCGCAGCTATTGTGCTGAAGAGTCAACACGAATTGTCGTGTGCTATTCTCGATTCAGTTTCACAATTGCTGGTGTTGAGCTGAAAGCTGTGTTCGTTATAACGGGAGCACGATCGACCATCGATGCGCTCCGTGCGAACTGTTGCTGGGGACTCTCGAAATTGAACTGAATGTCGGCGACGTTACACCGTCGTCGACAAGCGCGAACGAGTAATTCCTCGTTACGCGGCGCTTTCGTCAAACTATTAGCTCTTTCTCACTCTCTCTCATATCCGTTTACTATTCGCGAATTCGAACGTCTTCAAACGGTAATATGTACCGGTCAGACGTGCCGATCTCTGGTCTCCCACGGTCTAGACGAAAACAATCATTGTCATGTTATTGGACCTCGCTAGTTTTTCTATTTCCTTTTCGAATCACACCGGTCAAATAAACTCGGTAGACTCAAGAAAAAGAAATTAACTATGAGGCTCGTGATCGGGTGAAACAACTACTGGTCACTTATTTAAACACTTATCCTAAATTTTATATTAAATCCTATATATATCCTATATATTAAAATTACTAAAAAAGGTAAAGAAAAAAATTACATACAATATATTATAAGATATCTTGCCTCCACTCGATTTTTATAAGAACCCCAGTAAAAAATTAATAAAAATGTAGGAATAATTCCTAATTCATAAACTATATAAAATAATAATAAATCTATTCTCAAAAAAATTATTACTAAAATTATTAATAAAATTTTAAAAATATTAATAAAATATAATTGACTAAATTTTAAATTAATTCTTAAAATAATTAGTAATACTACCCAAATAGATAAAATAATTAATATTAAAGAAAATTTTCTTAAACAAAATCTATATCTAATTTAAATATTATCTAAAATTTCCAAATTTTGAAAAAAATAAAATATTATATAATACCTTAAAAAAATTAAAATATTTATTTTATTAAAAAAAATAAAATATAAATTTTAAAAAAATTAATACAATTAATAATTCTATCATAAATTAATATTTATAATTTTAAATTTTTCATTTCCATAATAATGAATTATCATAATTATTAATCCCAAGCCTAATACTCTTTCACAAATAGAAAATAATAAATAAAATAATATAAAAGATTCTAAAAATCTTCTAGAACATAAAAAAATTATAAAATAAATTCTTACAACAATAAATTCTAAAGAAATTAAAACTATTAAAATATGATTATAATATTTTATAAATAAAAATATTCTTAAAATAATTTTAAAAAAACATAATAAATTATTACTTAATAATATAAAGCTATATAATGTTACGAGCTGGGGCGTGCGAGTTTTAATTATCAAATGGCAGATGACCGAATCGCGTCGCGTACCTCGTTTGACCGTCCTCTCTCGATAAATAAGACCGGGTTCTGACTGGGGATCCTAAGACCGTAGCAGGCATCCGTTAATAACAATACAGGTACTTCCTCGCTGGTACGAGACAGGTCCTAGGAACTGCTGTCACCTGTTATTACCGGAAGGCTGTATTGCACCTTTTGTGCACCTAAGAACTACCACCTAGGCTGGGAGAGCGCGCGTAAAATAAAATAAACGCCCCGGGAAATCGCGAATATCTCCGGAGATAATGCAAACAAAAATAACGGGAAGGATAGCATGCGAAAGAGAGGACTTTTGTTTCTATAAAATCACCGTCGGTAAATAACGCGTGATCCGCCCTCTCGCGATAATTAAATACGAAGCCTCCTCCGAGCGGGGGGCATTCTCGCGCTTAAAAGTAGATTAAACGCCACGGGAAATCGCGAATACCTCCGGAGATAATGCAAACGAGGTAGCGGGAAAGATAGCACACGAAAGAGCGGATTTCTCTCTATAAATTCACCGTCGGGGATAGTTCCAGTGATCCGTTCTTTCGCGTCAACTAAATACGAAGCCTCCACCGAGCAGGGGACATTCTCGCGCGTATATATAAAAAAAAACACAATAAACGCCCCGGGAAATCGCGAATATCTCCGGAGATAATGCAAACGAGGTAGAGGGAAAGAAAGCATACGAAAGAACGGATTTTTCTCTATAAATTCACCGTCGGGGACAGTTCCAATGAGCCGTTCTTTCGCGTCAATTAAATGCGAAGCCTCCTCCGAGCGGGGGACTTTCTCGCACGTAAAAAAAAAATAGAATAAACGCCCCGGGAAATCGCGAATATCTCCGGAGATAAGGCAATCGAAATAGAAGGAAGGATAGCATATGAAAGAGCGGATTTTTCTCTATAAAATCACCGTCGGGAAATAACGCGGGATCCGTTCTTTCGCGATAACTAAAATACGAAGCCTCCCCCGAGCGGGGAGCATTCCCGCGCGTAAAATAAAATAAACGCCCCGGGAAATCGCGAATATCTCCGGAGATAATGCAAACAAAAATAACGGGAAGGATAGCATGCGAAAGAGAGGACTTTTGTTTCTATAAAATCACCGTCGGTAAATAACGCGTGATCCGCCCTCTCGCGATAATTAAATACGAAGCCTCCTCCGAGCGGGGGGCATTCTCGCGCTTAAAAGTAGATTAAACGCCACGGGAAATCGCGAATACCTCCGGAGATAATGCAAACGAGGTAGCGGGAAAGATAGCACACGAAAGAGCGGATTTCTCTCTATAAATTCACCGTCGGGGATAGTTCCAGTGATCCGTTCTTTCGCGTCAACTAAATACGAAGCCTCCACCGAGCAGGGGACATTCTCGGGCGTATATATAAAAAAAAACACAATAAACGCCCCGGGAAATCGCGAATATCTCCGGAGATAATGCAAACGAGGTAGCGGGAAAGAAAGCATACGAAAGAACGGATTTTTCTCTATAAATTCACCGTCGGGGACAGTTCCAATGAGCCGTTCTTTCGCGTCAATTAAATTCGAAGCCTCCTCCGAGCGGGGGACTTTCTCGCACGTAAAAAAAAAAATAGAATAAACGCCCCGGGAAATCGCGAATATCTCCGGAGATAAGGCAATCGAAATAGAAGGAAGGATAGCATATGAAAGAGCGGATTTTTCTCTATAAAATCACCGTCGGGAAATAACGCGGGATCCGTTCTTTCGCGATAACTAAAATACGAAGCCTCCCCCGAGCGGGGAGCATTCCCGCGCGTAAAATAAAATAAACGCCCCGGGAAATCGCGAATATCTCCGGAGATAATGCAAACGAAATAACGGGAAGGATAGCATGCGAAAGAGAGGACTTTTGTTTCTATAAAATCACCGTCGGTAAATAACGCGTGATCCGCCCTCTCGCGAGAATTAAATACGAAGCCTCCTCCGAGCGGGGGGCATTCTCGCGCTTAAAAGTAGATTAAACGTCCCGGGAAATCGTGAATATCTCCGGAAATACTGCACATCGCTTAACGAAACAGATAGCTATCGAAAGAGCGGATTTTTCTTTATAAATCCACCGTCGGGGATATTTTCAATTGATCCGCTCTTTCACATCAATTAAATGCGAAGCCTCCTCCGAGCGGGGGGCATTCTCGCGCTTGAAATAGAATAAACGCCCCGGGAAACTGCGAATATCTCCGGAGATAATGCAAACAAAGTAACGAGACAGATAACATACGAAAGAACGGATTTTTTTTTCCTTTTTTTCGATAAATTCACCGCCGGGGATACCCTCCCCCCACGGTATGAAACCCGCAAAGCTAGGCTAGGGCGGCCTTAATACACCCGACCTCCGGCCCGGATTAAAGGCAAATTACTCCCCCCTGAGGTGGGAGCCGGCAATGTACCGCCAAAATAGGCTACGTGGTGGCCTTTATGCATCCGAAACCCGGCACAGATCAAAGGCAATTACCCACCCTCGTGGTGGGAGCCGACGATCACCACCGGGATAGGCTACGTGGTGGCCTTAAGCACCCGACCTCCCGCCCGGATTAAAGGCAATTACCCACCCTGTTGTGGTGGGGGCTGACGAATTACCGTCGAAATAGGCTGCGTGGTGGCCTTTATGCACCCGACATCCGGCCCGGATTAAAGGCAATTACTCCCCCCTGAGGTGGGAGCCCGCGAAATATCGCAAAAAATTGGCTACGGGGTGGCCATCATTCACCCCGATTTCCGGCCCGGATTACAGGCAAGTCACTCACCCCTGTCAGAGTTGGGAGCTGGCGGAATACCGCCACATCTCGTAGGCCAGGTTGGACTGTGCCACACAACATCGGAGGACGGAGCGACGCACCTGCCTCCCCCACGTACCTCCCAGGGGCTCCATAACAACGCCCGTGACCGACCAGAGGGGACTTGCGAGGGGAATCCGAGGTATGGACAGGGCCGAATCATATGCGCGGGGTCCCGTACGGACGAAACGTGGGGGACAGGAGGGACGCTGCGTACTCCGATGTGCGATAGGCTTGGGGGTAGCCTTTATCCACCCTCACCTCCTTAGCGGGGAGTCTAATTACCGCTAACTTATAGGCAGGAGCAGCCTTAACCAACAGCCCACCCGTCCGCTTCGCGCGTGACAAGTCCTTTGAGACACCAGTCAAACAGAGACGTTTGGCGGGAGGAATAGGTGGCTGCAGGGGAAAACCGAGCCACCTCTGACACCGTACGGTCTCTCCGAAAGGAGCTTGGGGTGTGATTCGGGGTATCCAGTTACCGGGGACACCCGGACTTAAGCAACGTCAGAGAACCTATTTCCGCTCGCCTCGTAACTCTCCAGGTTAACGACCTGGCTCCATGGCAAAGCCGCATTAGTCGGCGTGCACTGTGAGAGAGAAAGAGCACCGCGGGCAGAGGGCCATTTCGCCCCGAGTCGTCGTGCGCTCACAATCTAAGTCGGATCGGCGGCTCCCGGTGGGTCAGATCACTCCGTCGCAGCAGTGCTCTCTCACTCGCGTAGCACGTCGACGTGGTAACAGCGAATCCACAAACACGCTCGCCCTCCGTCCAACTCGGTCGTCTCTAAGACTCTCCTGCCCGCTAGGGGCGGGTTGTCTCAGGAGGCATCGAGCACGAGGGGCAGTAGCCATAGCGTGGGCGGGGAATCGCAAAGCTCACCTGCTTAACCGCAGGGAACTAAAGAAATTGTTCACGAGCCGGGTGTGTGAGCTGTAGCCCCTTGATCAGGGACAAGCAGTCCCTCCTGCCTGGGTCAGCCCCCTGGGAGGCACTCACCCCCCCACTTTGAAATTGACTGAACCCCCCACCGATACCACTACAGACTACTAGGCTGGGAGAGAGAGTGACGACGAATCGAAATACTACCCGTTAACAATTAATTGATTCACTCCGAGCGGTTAGAGTGAATCTGTGATGGGCTCGTTGCTGTTATTGATTTTAGTAAAGGAAATGCACAAGATGTTGATGTTCCCTTTTTGAACAGTTACAAATTTATTCTAACAAATCTCTATTAATGACTCTTTTACAAATGTGTTTAGTGTGTGAGTGTAACGCTTACCTAAGTAGCGACGACGTATATTGTTCGTTGACTCGTTGATAGGTCACTCCGCTTCGATTGCTGATTTATAGCAAGATCACAATGGTGAACGACACTTTAATTGAGCTTAGATACTTTCAGTGAATTCGAGCGGCGCACTCCTAAGACGCGTGGACTTAATCGGACAGAGTAACGTTGTGATGTCGTAAGATGGTTTTACACTGGCTTGGATGGAAAATGGGTGCCTTTTTATAGGGCTTGATTTTGGGGAAACGGGAGGAAAAATGGGATGAAACTATAGGGCGAGTGGGAGGAATAGGCTTCCTTCTTCGCAGGTCTAGGTTGTTTACGTGAACGGTAGGAGATGCTTTTAGGGTCCGGAGAGGCTACACTGCCTAGGGGATGTTTAGGTAATTGAAGTCAAGTGGGACCGACGTGGACTGTGGGAAACGCATTTTGAATTCACTGAAAGTATCCTGGGAAGTTAAATAAAACTCTACTGAGGCGCCTTTCTGTCGCCGAGCGTTCTTAACTAAATCGTATGAACTTATGCATACGCAACAATAATTTAAATTAAAATATTAATTTTGTAAATTAAAAATAAATAAATATTTTATAGCTTTCAAAAAAATAAAAATTTTATGTCTTTAATCTCCAAAATTAATATTTTAATTAAACTATTTCTTGAAATGTTTAAACTCACAATTTTAATAAAAATAATTATTCCTATATTTAGTATTTTTATATTATTAAGATTAATTTTCTTAATAAAAAATAATCCTATCTTATTTCTAATTTGTCAAATAATTTTTACCCTAATAATTGTTATTATTATAAGTTTATACACAACCTCATTTAATATTTTTGCTCTTATTCTTTTTATTTCAATAATTAGAGGAATAATAGTAATATTTCTATTTTTTACAACATCAATTAGAGTATCAAAAATAAAAACAAATAATATATTTATAAAAATTATTATAATTTCACTAATAATAATTTTTATAATATTAATTATTTTAAAAATAAATATAATTGAATTTAAAAAAAACAAATAATTTAACTTATCAATATTATAACATAATATATTATTTATTAAGAATTTTTTATTTATTCTTTTCAATAATTACTATTATTAAAATCTGTAAACAAAAATATAAATTTATTCGTCGAACACAATAATAATGTTTAAATATTCTAAATCTAATAATGACCCAATAATTAATGTATTTAAAAATACATTTATTGTTTTACCTACTCCTATAAATATTTCTAGATGATGAAATTTTGGTTCAATTCTTGCCTCTTTGGTTCAATTCTAATTATTCAAATTAGCTCAGGAATCCTTTTATCAATACATTATATCCCTCAAACATCAATAGCATTTCATAGAATCATTCATATTATTCAAAATATTGAAGGATGATATATCCGAACAGCCCATATAAATGGAGCATCTTTATTTTTCATTTGTATATATTTACATATTTGACGAGGATTATATTATCATTCTTATAACTTTAAACATGTTTGATTATTAGGTGTAATAATTTTAATATTATCTATAACAACTGCATTTATAGGATATGTTTTACCCTGAGGACAAATGTCATATTGAGGAGCAACAGTTATCACAAATCTATTAACAGCTATCCCATCCTTTGGAAAATTTATAATTCACTGAATTTGAGGAGATTATTCAATTAGAACACCAACCCTTGGACGATTTTTTTCTATACATTATTTATTTCCTATTATTATTACATCTATAGTAATTATTCATTTAACATACCTCCATATATATGGATCTAATAATCCTAACGGAATTTCTAGAAATCCAGGAAAAATTAGATTTCATCCTTACTTCACTTGAATAGATTTAGTAGGATTTAGATGAATTTTAATAATTTTTTTTATTATTGTATTATATAATCCATATATTTTCTGTGACCCTGATAATTTCACCCCAGCTCCCCAAATAAATACCCCTAAACATATTCAACCTGAATGATATTTTCTATTTGCCTATACAATTTTACGTTCAATTCCTAATAAATTAGGGGGAGTAATTGGATTAATATTTTCAATTCTAATTTTAATAATTCTACCTTTTAACGGATTAACAAAATTTAAAACTACTAAATTTTATCCAATTAATCAATTTTATTTTTGAATATTTATATCAACATGTATTATTTTAACATGAACAGGTGCTAAACCAATTGAGTATCCTTACATATTTATTGCACAAATTAGTGCAATTATTTATTTTTCATTTTTTATTATTTCTCCTATAATTAATAAATTATGAGATAAAATTATTTTTATAAAAAATTAATTCTATAAGTTAATGAACTTGAAACAAGTATATATTTTGAAAATATATGATAGAAATTTAAATTTTCTATTAACTTAATATAAATAATAATTATGTAAAAAAATTACATAATTTAAAAAAAACAAAAAACAAAATATATTGTAAAATAAAATTTCAACATATATATATATTAAATCATCATACCGTAAACGAGGTATAATTGCTCGAATAAAAATAATAATAAAAATTATAAATAAATAAAATAATAAAAATTTTAAAGAAAATACTTTAAATTCTGTAAATAATACACCTGTTATTATTCTTATAAATATAATTATTATATATTCAGATATAAAAATTAATGCAAACCCTCATCTGTAATATTCTGTATTAAAACCAGAAACTAATTCTGATTCTCCTTCAACTAAATCTATTAGAGCAGCAACACAATCTGAATGTATGTAGTAAACAAATAGTCGACTGGTTTCTGTCCAGTCGTTTTGGTTACCGCGTTGTTGTTTCGTTATTAATAAAAGAAAGGTTCATACTCTGCAATAGGTTATGGGCCCAGCTCCCTTGGAATAGTATATTTTAGGTAGTTAATTAAAGTCAATATATCGCGAGTGAAGATAATAAGTGTATGTGCGCGAAAATGAGTACAAGCAGTTATACACGAATAGAAATGTTAGAAAGGGATAATTATGAGACTTGGAAATTACAAGCCGAAGCCCTTTTGGTGAAGAATGATGCATGGGGATATGTGAGTGGTGAGATACCGAAACCGGATTTGGCAGAAGGAGCTATAGTCACAAAGCAGTGGGAAATTGCTGACAAGAAAGCCAGGTCAGATCTAATACTATCTATCCACCCTCATGCATTAAAACAAATCAAGAATTGTACCACATCTCGAGATGTTTGGCTTAAATTAGAAAGTACCTATCAATCTAAGGGACCTGCTCGAAAAGCGAACCTTTTAAAACAACTCACTTTGCAAAAAATGCGTGAAGGTGAAGACACACGAGACCACATTTCTAAATTCTTTGATGTGGTTGACAAGCTACAAGAAATGGATGTAGACATCAATAAGGATTTGTTAGCCATAATGTTATTGTATAGTCTCCCAGAGAAATTTGAAAATTTCCGATGTGCAATCGAATCCAGAGATGAATTACCATCACCGGAAATATTGAAGATAAAGATAGTTGAAGAAAGTGACGCACGCAATCAGAAATTAAAGCAAGAAGTTCCGAATGCAATGATGGTTGGAAGACAAGCATTCAAAAATCAAAAATTCCGGAACAATTGGCCCAACGAGCGTAGGGAAGAACATAAAGAAGAATTCAAATTCCGTTGCCATAAATGCAAAAAGGTGGGACACAAAGCTATAGACTGCAGACTAGAAGATGGGAAATACAAACCTTGGAAGTCGGGAAAGCAGAGTCCCAAGGAATCTAGCTTACTAGTCACAGATAGAAAAGACTATGCTTTAAAGTCCGGACGCGATATAAGTACAAGCGATTGGTGCTTAGATAGTGGTTGCACATCGCATATTACGAAGAAAGAAGAAAGCCTAAAGAATCTGGAGTCACATGAGTTCGAAGACTTGAATTTAGCGACTAACAATACATCAGCTAAAGTATTGGCGAAAGGGACAGCATCTATTATTACCTCAAACAAAGATGGCAGTCAGAAAATAAATTTATTAAATACCTTATATGTTCCAGGATTACGCACAAATTTAATGTCTGTTTCAAAGATTACAGACAAGGGATATAATGTAACCTTCGGTAGAAACGGTGCTCTAGTCAAGGATAGAGCAGGAAGCATTTTAATGCGCGCTGACAGAATCGATGGTTTATATTACATTAGGCAAAACACACAATATGCAGGAAGAATGTCGAGTGAAACAGAAGAAAATTTAAAAATATGGCATGAGAGATACGGACACTTGAACGGAAGAGATCTGAAGAAAATGGTTGCTAATAAAGTGGTATGTGGCATCAGAATCAGAACACAAAAAGAACTACCTACGTGTGAAGTATGCTTAAAAGGCAAACTTACGCAGACACCTTTCCCAAAAGAGTCCAGTCGTAAATTGGAACTGCTAGAATTAGTACACACAGACTTATGTGGACCGATGAGGACAGAGTCATTGAATGGGTCAAAATATTTCTTAATCTTCATAGAAGACAGAACGAGGTGGTGCGAAGTAAGATTCTTGAAGAGGAAAAGCGAAGCCCTCACTGAATTCAAAAAGTACAAGAGCATGGTTGAAAACTTCACTGGTAGAAAAATCAAATACATTCAGTCCGACAACGGAAAAGAATATTGCAATAAAGAATTTGACGACTATTTACAAAAATCTGGAATCCAAAGAAGATTGACAATCCCGCACACACCGCAACAAAATGGCACCGCGGAACGCATGAATAGAACACTTGTGGAAATGGCAAGATGTCTACTAATTCAATCGAAACTATCCCCATCGTTTTGGGCAGAAGCACTGCATACAGCTAATTACATCCGCAATAGATGCCCCGCAAACCACTTAAATGGGCAAACACCTTATAAACTTTGGACCAGTAAAAGGCCAAATGTGAAATACTTCCGAACATTCGGATGTAAAGGATATGCATTGGACCGAGATACAAACAAAGGCAAATTTTCTCCAATATCCAGAGAGTGTATATTCGTAGGTTATTCTTTGAAATCTAAAGGTTACCGAGTTTGGGTACCTAGTGAAAGGAAAATAATTGTATCCAGAGATATAAAATTCTTCGAAGAAATTGGTGCCGGAACAAAATATGAAGAATTCGTTAATGAAAATAGGATGATTAATGGAAACAAACTAAAGGAAAGAAAATATGCTGAAATAGAGACAAAAACGATCAGAGACCTCGGAGAACAAAACTCATTACAAGAAGAAGAAGATGATGATGATGAAGAATACGAAGAAGCTATTGAGTGGACTCACGAAGAACCACAAAATAATGAAAACAGTGAAACCCGCGAACAAAGGGAAGAAAATGGGTTAAATAACCAACATCAAGAGCAAGAACAGGTAATACAAAATCCAGAAGTACAGTTGCGAAGAACCGTGGGGAGACCCAAAATAATAAGGCCGGGAAATCCAGGAAGACCCAAGAAACAATATCACTATGAGGTAGCACAACAAGTCACTACAAAAGAAGAAGAGACAGAAGAACATGTGGATACAAGTGAAATTTCGGCTAAAAAGGCAATGGCCGGTAAAGATAGGGAAGAGTGGAAAGCAGCCATACGTAGTGAGATAATGTCTATGATCAAAAATAATACGTGGGAAATCGTAGATCGACCAAGGGACCGAAGCATCGTAAGCTGTCGTTTAATATTACGGAATAAATGTAAGGCTGACGGGACGCTGGATAGAAGGAAGGTGAGACTCGTAGCTCGAGGTTTTACACAAGTCCCGGGAATGGACTTTCATGAAACTTTTGCACCAGTAGCAAGATTGAGTTCCATAAGGACATTAATCGCTCTAGCAGTTGAGCGAGACATGCTGGTTGATCATCTTGATGTATCGACCGCTTTTCTGAATGGAGATATAGATGAAGAGATATACATGGAAATACCAGAAATGCTGGAAGAAACATTACAAGACATAAGATCAGCAAAGGACAGTAAAATCAGTAAGGATCAGAAGATCAGAATTAACAAAATGTTGCAAAATATTAAAGGCGAGAATAAAGTCTGTTTACTAAAGAAGGCAATTTATGGTTTGAAACAATCAAGCAGACAATGGAATATTAGACTTGATGAGAAATTGCGTGAATTAGGATTGCAATCGATGAATCCTGACCCTTGTGTTTACTTCAAAATAATGAACGAAAATTTGGTTATCTTGGCGATTTATGTCGATGATATATTAATGATATCAAAAAATAGAGAACACATGGAAGAATTAAAACAAGGACTAATGTCAACGTTTGAAATGAAGGACTTAGGACCCATTCAGCATTGCTTAGGAAGTAAGTTCACGCGGAGTAAGGGGAAGAGGGCGATGACTCAGAAGACCTATATTGAAGACACATTGAGAAAATTTGGCATGAGTGATGCGAAACCGATT
Organism: Nysson spinosus; assembly: GCA_910591585.2. Lineage (NCBI taxonomy): Eukaryota > Metazoa > Arthropoda > Insecta > Hymenoptera > Crabronidae > Nysson > Nysson spinosus. Next base: position 554,302 of record CAJUYC020000093.1, on the reverse strand, counting down.
TCTACTCCTTGTGAACTAAATAAACGGGATATAAAGGAAGAAACCAATGAAGATGTATCGGGAGCCGAAATTAAAGGGTTGCCATATAGGGAACTGATAGGATCGTTGATGTACATAGCCATTGCCACGAGACCAGACATAGCTCACGTGGTAAGCTGGCTCAGTCAATTCAGCTCCAATTTTGATCAAAACCATTGGAAAGCTGCGAAAAGAGTTCTGCGATACTTGAGGGGAAGCCTAAATTATGGATTAGTGTTCACCAAAGCCAAAGAAGATTTAATGGGATATGTCGACGCGGATTGGGGAGCCTGCCCGGATGATAGAAGGTCATATACTGGTTACATCTTCAAATATGGAAATGCAGCTATAAGCTGGGAATCACGGAAACAGCGAACAGTAGCCCTGTCTAGTACGGAGGCAGAGTACATGGCTCTGACAGAAGCGACGAAAGAAGCAATCAACCTCCAAACTTTCCTGAAAGAATTAGGCGTTAGAGATGAGACACCATTGACACTGTGGAACGATAATCAAGGAGCACAAAAATTGGCCAAAAACGCCGTATTTCACAGGAGGACCAAGCATATCGATATAAGGCATCATTTCGTCCGCGATGCATTGAAAGAAAGATCTGTGGTATTAAAATATATGCCAACGCAGGAAATGATGGCCGATGTGCTGACGAAGGGACTACCACGTTCAAAACACGAACACTGTCGTGAATTACTGGGAGTCCAGTCAATCGAAGATTGAAGTTGAAGACTCGGTGGAGAGTAACAACATTTACGATTGAGGGGAAGTATTAGAGCAGCAACACAATCTGAATGTATGTAGTAAACAAATAGTCGACTGGTTTCTGTCCAGTCGTTTTGGTTACCGCGTTGTTGTTTCGTTATTAATAAAAGAAAGGTTCATACTCTGCAATAAAATCAAATGGGGATCGATTTAATTCTGCTAAAAGACAAATTAATCAAAATACTAAAATAGGTAAGTAAATAAAAAAAAATTCAAATTCTTGAAAAAATTGAAAATCAAGAAAAGAAAAACTAAATGTTGGAATTCGTCCTTCGCGGTACGACTCCATGGACGACGGTCCACTGCCGCGCCCTCATAGCGGGCTTCTTTTGTTTTGTTCTTTAGTTGCTAACCGCTTCTTCTTATGTACGCACGCATCACATCGTTCCTCTTAAATAAAACCTATCTATACTAATAAGTATCCTACAGAGCATTCTTATCAGTTATCGACCCTCCTCCACGCACCGCATCCAATAGGTTATGGGCCCAGGTACGGAAATCAAGTGAGATCGAAAATCTGTGAGAAAAAGTGCTCGGTGAGGTTGTGAGACTAGCATCGGAAGTTTCTCGAAGAATCGTCGTTACGCGAGCCACAAGAAATGGCGTCGTCGAATTCGGTCCGGATAGAAGTCTTGAACAAAGACAATTTCGACACCTGGAAAATTCAGATGCGAGCGATTCTCGTGAAAAACGACGCGTGGGATTACGTAACAGGCAATAATATCAGGCCTGCAGTAATCGAAGAAGACGAAGTAACGAAGAGAGCTGCGAAAACGTGGGATATCGAGGACGGAAAGGCGATGTCGGATATCATTCTGAGCATCAAGCCATCGGAATTAAAACTCGTCAAGGATTGCACCACCTCGAAAGATGTCTGGGAAAAATTGAAGAAGACGTATCAATCAAGCGGGCCGGCACGGAGAGCCATGCTCTTGAAACAGTTGACGCTGCACAAGATGGAAAATGGCGGAGATGTGCACAGTCATGTTCAAAAATATTTCGATATAGTCGATAAATTAAAGGAAATGGACGTGATCATAAACTCGGATTTGCTGTCAGTAATGCTTTTGTACAGTTTACCCTCTACGTTTGAAAACTTTAGATGTGCGATTGAGTCGCGCGATGAGTTACCGCCTATCGAAGTGTTACGCGTAAAAGTCGCGGAAGAATACGAAGCGCGAAAGAAAGACACGCACGTGACTGAGCCGAACGCGATGTACGTAAAGAAGCGTACGGGAAAGTATCGAAAATACGAGAAATACGCGGAAAATAAATCAAAAAGTGAAACAAGGTATAACGGTGAACAGAAATCCGTGCCGTTTAAGTATAAGTGTCATCGTTGTCGAAAAGTCGGCCATAAAGCCGCGGACTGTACGGAATCGATAAAAGAAATCGATAAAGCGAACGCGGCGGACGGTGTCGGTTTATACGCGCGTGCTAGCCATGCGTTTACCTCGGAAGCGCTCGGTGCAAGCAACGTCCGACACGCGGAGAGATGGTGCCTCGACAGCGGATGCTCTACGCATATGGGTAACGATACTGCAAAATTCGAAAGTATCGTACCGTCTGACACGGGAAGCGTAAAGCTCGCGAGCGGAACGGCAACGACTCCAGTTCATGGAAAGGGGTCCGTGTCCATTGTCGCGGAGACCGGCAGTTGTTCGAAAAACGTGAACGTACGCGACGTGTTGCGCGTGCCGGACTTACGTATTAATTTATTATCGGTCGGAAAAATAACAGATCGAGGTTACCGCGTGATCTTCGATAAAGACAAAGCCGTGGTCATCGACCGGAATCGTAATACTATACTCACGGCCGATCGACGTGACGGATTGTACTACTTGCGTCAGGGAATCGAAGAACGTTGCGCGAACGCCGAAAGCAGCACACGCGATGTCGATTTGAAAAACGCGACAGAACAATGGCACAGAAGGATGGGTCACTTAAACGTAAGTGATCTCGTCGAATGCGATCGTAACGAAACCGTGCTTGGAATGACACTCGGAGACACACGCGAAAAATTCGATTGCAAAATCTGTGCTCGCGGAAAGATGACCACGAAGCCGTTCCCGAAGAAGTCGCGAAGAAGTTCGGAATTGCTGGAAATTATTCACAGTGATGTTTGTGGCCCGATGCGCGTGGAATCGATCGGTAAAGCAAAATATTTTGTCACTTTTATTGACGATTATTCGCGTTGGGGCGTAGTTCGCATGATAAAACGGAAAGATGAGGTCTTGAACGTATTCAAGGAGTTCAAGGCGTATGCCGAAAATCAAACTGGGAGGAAAGTTAAGTTTCTCCAATCGGATAACGGCAAGGAGTATCGAAACGGGGCATTCGATTCGTTCCTGAAGATGCACGGAATCGGTAGAAGACTGACGGTCACCCATACCCCAGAACAAAACGGCGTTGCGGAAAGACGGAACCGCACGCTTATGGACATGACAAGGTGTCTGCTAATGCAGTCTTCACTACCGGATTCATTCTGGGGGGAAGCCGTGAATACTGCCAACTATGTACGAAATCGCTGTCCATCGAGTAGCCTAAACGGGAAAACAGCGTACGAAAAATGGACGGGTACTCTACCGAATGTGAAACATTTCAAGGAGTTCGGATCACATGTTTTCACGCTAAACCGAAGTCCGACTAAAGGAAAATTCGACTCCCGAACGAAGAACGGAATTTTCGTTGGTTACTCGGAAGAGTCGAAGGCGTATAGGATCTGGTTGCCGGATGAAAAACGCGTTGATATTGCGCGAGATGTAAAATTCGTGGGCATCCCGAAGACTTCGACGAAGAAGGAAAGCAGCGACGAAGACTTAATCGAAGAGATCGACGATTCATCAGGACGAGAAGTGTCGTTTCCTTTCAGGACTGACGAACTTTCCATCATCCCCGAAGACAACGAGATGGAAGAGGAACAGTATTACGACGTAGATGAAGGGTCGGTCGGAGACGAAGAAACAGACGAAGAAGAATACGAGAACGAGCAAGCGGACAGACGATCCGATCTCCCAAGAAGGGGCCGGGGCAGACCTCGCATAATAAGGACCGGTCTGAGGGGGAGACCCAGAAAACAGTATTGTTCCGTTAGTGTCGCGGATGATTTTGAGGAAACAGTCTGCCTTGCCGAAGTGCCTCTCGAACGGGCCATCTGTGGGCCTTGCTCAGCGGAATGGTTGCGGGCAATGGCGTCTGAAATGAAGTCCATTATCAAGAACGACACGTGGACGCTCATCGACAGACCCGAAGGTGAAAATATAATCGGCAGTAGAGTGGTTCTACGGAACAAGTACAAGCAAGATGGTACTCTCGACCGAAGAAAGGCACGCATAGTTGCAAGAGGGTTTGCCCAACGACCGGGTGTCGACTTTGTAGATACCTACGCGCCAGTCGCGCGCCTTTGCTCGATTCGCGCCATGATGGCTCTAGCGGCTGAGTATCAGATGAACGTGAACCAATTTGACATCGCGACCGCTTACCTTAACGGTGTACTTGAAGAAAAGGTGCTGATGGAAGCTCCGAAGTACACAGCCGAGACCTTAGAAGAAATTGTACGTTCCGAGCCTACGAAGAGCGACGTTGCTAAGAGAGCGTCGCGTTTGTTGCAAGAATTGAAGGAAGGCGGCAAAGTTTGTCGTTTGAACAAGGCTCTCTACGGTTTGCGTCAAGCTGGACGCTGCTGGAATATTAAGCTCGATAAGAAATTGCGCGCATTCGGAGCGAAGAAATCGGCCGCAGATCCGTGCATGTACTTCAAAGGAAGAGGTAAGGACCTGCTTCTCATTCTGATATATGTTGACGACATCCTAGTCGCTTCGCGTGACGCGAGCGCGATCACCGGATTCGGGAATTATTTATCGAGATTATTCGAAGTAAAGAACTTAGGTCCCGTGAAATACTGTCTCGGAATGGAGTTTATCCAGAAGAAGGATACGATAACGATGTGTCAGTCGGGATATATTAGAGATGTTCTTGAACGATTCGGGATGTCCGACTCCAACCCTGTCTCTACGCCTTTGGAACCTGGACTGAAGTTGGAAAGAGAAGAAAACCTACCGGAAAAGAAAGGGAAAGTGCTCCCGTATCGTGAATTAGTGGGTGCCCTGATGTATCTGGCTGTATGTACTCGTCCCGACATCGCATACGCTGTCAGTTACCTGAGTCAGTTCAATTCCTGTTACGGCGAAGTGCATTGGAATGCCGCGAAAAGAGTCTTAAGGTACCTGCAAGGAACTCGGAATATCGGACTTAAATTTAGAAAATGCGAAGAATCCCTGATCGGCTTCGTGGATGCTGATTGGGCGAACTGTCCAGACGACAGGATATCATATACCGGACTAGTGTTTATGTTCGGAGGCTGTCCCATTTCCTGGGAAGCAAGGAAGCAGAAAACGGTAGCACTCTCGTCCACAGAAGCAGAGTATATGGCTTTATCGGAGGCTACAAAGGAGGCTGTCTATCTGCGACGTCTCTTCTCCGATCTCGGTTTCGAAGATGTAGCTGACGTAAAGATCTATTGCGACAACAATGGAGCTCGAAAATTAGCGGAAAACCCGATCTTTCATAGTCGGAGCAAGCACATTGATGTTCGCCACCACTTTGTACGCGAAGTACTCGAAGGTGGACTGATCACGATAGAGTATCTGCCTACCACGGAAATGCCTGCAGACTTCCTAACGAAGAGCATGACTGGGCCTAAACATAGGAAATGTTTAATGCTTCTCGGTGTTACAGATATCGGTGGTGTCACGGAGAGGCGTCCATGAGTCGAGGGGGAGTGTTGGAATTCGTCCTTCGCGGTACGACTCCATGGACGACGGTCCACTGCCGCGCCCTCATAGCGGGCTTCTTTTGTTTTGTTCTTTAGTTGCTAACCGCTTCTTCTTATGTACGCACGCATCACATCGTTCCTCTTAAATAAAACCTATCTATACTAATAAGCATCCTACAGAGCATTCTTATCAGTTATCGACCCTCCTCCACGCACCGCATCCAATACTAAAGGATATAATAAAAAAATTAAACAAAATTAAAAATAAATTAATTTCATAAGAAATTGATTGAACAACAGCTCGTAAAGCCCCAATTATTGAATAATTAGAATTAGATGATCATCCTATAATTATTGCAGGATAAACTCTTGCCCCAAAAAAACATATTATTACTAAAGAATTAAATTCTATTCTTCAAATATTATTAGAAAAGGGTATAACAATTCAAATTAATAAAGAAATTATTATTATTATTATAGGTATTAGATGAAAAAATAAAATTCTAGAATTTCTTAAAATAATAATTTCTTTAGAAAATAATTTAATTGCATCACCTAAGGGTTGAAATAATCCTATTACTCCTACTTTATTTGGACCTTTACGGTATTGAATATATCCTAAAAAATTTCGTTCTACAAGTACTAAAAATCCAACTCTTACTAATTGTTGGAAATAGTATATCGACATGCATGTATGTATATCTGATGACATTCTAGGAGGCCACGGATCTAGATGACTTTCGTTCTTGTATGTTCTTTTGTCTATTGATTGCGTGATTGCGGTGGTTGCGTTTTAGATTTGTTAGCGGTCGGTCGTACTATTTATTCTGTCTCCATTATGTATGTGTTTTAATGTTCCTAAATATAATATTGTTCATCCGTTTAAATCTTATATTATATTTCATTCCTGCGTTTTACCCAAAAACCAAACACTAATATTATAATAATAAGTAAAATAAATGAAACTAAATTTAAAATTATATAATTAATTAAAATTATTGTTTAAATTAATATAAAATTAATTTATTTATAATTTCTAAAATTATTATACTTTTCTGCCAAAACAATATAACTATAATTATTCTTCTTTTAAAAAATATTTTTAATAAATGATCCTTTCGTACAAATTTATTATTTTTAATTATAAATAGATAGAAACCGATCTGGTTCACACCGATCTGAACTCAAATCATGTAAGATTTTAAAAGTCGAACAGACTTAAATATTAAACTTATACTTCTAATTTTTATCTTAATTCAACATCGAGGTCGCAAACATTTTTATCAATAAGATCTATCTAAAAATATTACGCTGTTATCCCTAAAGTATTTTATTCTTTTAAATTTTTCTAAAAATTCATTTAATACAAAAATTATTGTAAGTAACAATTTAAAGTTCATCAAATTTAAAAATCCTCCCAATTAAATATTAAAATTAATTAAAAATCTATAGGGTCTTCTCGTCATATAATAAAATTTTAGCTTTTTTACTAAAAAATAAAATTCAATATTATTCAATTGAAACAGTTATTATTTCGTCAAATCTTTCGTTCAAGCCTTCATTAAAAAGACAATTGATTATGCTACCTTTGTACAGTTAAAATACTGCAGCCATTACAATATTTTCATTGGGCAGACCCGACCTTAAATTATAAACAAAAAGACATGTTTTTGATAAACAAGCGAATAATAAATTTGCCTAATTCTTTAACTAAATTTTAATATTAAAATTTAATTATATAAATATTTTTACTAATTTTATCATTATAATTATTAAAAAATAATTTTTTAATATTTTTCTATAATTAATTAAATTTTTTATAAATCATATTTTAATTTTAATAAATTATTAAATTTATTTTATAAAATTCAAATATTAACCCTTTGCGGTCCTATGTCGAGTGGGGCTCGACATCGCATTTCGTTCTAGCACGTCCTATGTCGAGTGTGGCACGACATCGCTTTTCGTTCTACCGCGTCCTATGTCGAGTGTGGCACGACATAGGACGCGCTTTGTGGCTTTGCGTTCGGGCACGTCCTGAATCAAGTTTCACCCGACAATGTAATTCTTAATCTAAATGATATAAGATAAGAACTGCAGTGTAGCATATCCGAAATAGGCTATGCCTATTGAAATTAAGGGCTTAGTTTTTGTTAAGGATAACCGCGAATGTCGGGTGATCCAATAAAAACCATCACCTACCCTGCTTCCAAAAACCGCCCTCGGACCCCTTCAGGAGGCGGACCCTTTCGTCAAGGTACGGCCCAGGAATTTCCTGAACTTTCCTTCTACCCAGGTGACCTCAAGATCGCGCCCGGTCGGGGCCCGGTCAGGGTCCGGCCGGGGGCTCTCAGGAGGTCTGAGAGGGTGGTGTGCAGGCGACACGGTCCGATAGAGTTTATGATACGGCTATTACTATTGAGTCCGGAAGGTCACATCTGGAAGGACAGTCCAAAAAGTTCTCAATCCTGAGTATAAGTCCTTCCAGATGTAAAGCCTTCATAAAATAGCTAATAATGAAGAGCATGTACAAAGAAATGGTTAATCCTCAAAAATATCGTTCAAGTCACGTCCGTATCATAAACCCTGATTAAAAATACCTTATAATATGTACGGCTTGACCGGACAGTTTTAGTATTTTCAAACCCATCGTGGTATACAGTTCGATTTCGTAGCACAACTAGAAAGCATTTTCAAAGCCTAAATTTCTATAAAATAATTTTTTTTTGTAAAGAATATGGCTAGACGACAGAGTCGACGTACAACAGTGCGTGACAATGAATTTGAAAGTGATGATAATGATTGTTTGGGCGACGTAGAACAACAATTTCAAAGAATGTGTGCATCAGAAATCAAAAGTAGTGAAGATGCAGAGGACGTGGTTACATTCAGACGAAGCAGACGTATAAATAGAATTGGTGATACATCTGAAAGTAATAATGACACATATTCCAATTCCATCGAATTTTCTACGGGAGACAAGATGCAAGGGCCGCAAGTTCCGAGTGATTGCTTTACACCCCTGCAGTTTTTTTCATTATTTTTTACGAATGAGCTTTTTAGTAAAATAGCGGCAGAAACAAATTTATATGCTCCAAAAATAATTGGCGGCTGGTAAGTCTCTGTGCACTCATTATGGCATAATTGGTATGACGTTACAGTTACTGAATTAAGAGCATTTCTTGGTATAATTATCAATATGGGATTGATGCCTGTGCATGACATCAAAGATTATTGGAGCACAAAATTCCACGCACACATTCCATTTTATAATACAATTTTTAAACGCCAACGATTTCTACAAATATTTTGGGCAATACATTTAGAAACGACGCCGCAAACGGGCAATAAGGAAAGAATTTCTGTGGATAAAGTTGCCTATTTTCTCAACTATTTGGACACAAAATTCAGACGTCATTTTGTACCAGCACAGAATATCTCTGTAGATGAATCCATTGTTGGATTCAAAGGAAGAATTTCATTTAAAACGTACAACCCTAAAAAACCAAACAAATGGGGAATCCGTCTATACGTATTAGCTGACTCATCGTCCGGATATATATACACTTTTTTACCATATTTTGGAAAAAAAACGACAGACCTACTAATTTACCCCGATTTACCAGTCACAAGCCGGATTGTTTTACATCTATATAATAATCTACAACAGTCAATACCCGAAGCTACAGGATACCATATGTTTACCGATAGACTTTATACTAGCATCATACTTGGCCAAAAATTACATAATTTGCAATGTCATTTAACGGGAATAGTAATGACGAATAGAAAGGGAATACCTTTCTCGATGAAATCACCGAAATTAAGGATTGGGGAAACAATTGCTTATCGCAAACATGACATATTGTTGCTTGCATGGCGCGATAAACGTGTCGTGACTATGCTATCAACGTGTGGTACGTCAAGATCCGAAATTGTCAGAGATAGAAGAGTTAGGAATAATAGAACGCAGCCAGTCTTGAAACCAACCACAATAATTCAATATAATAAAAACATGGGCGGCGTCGATTTAGCAGATCAATACACTGCATCCTACTGTTTCCTTCGCAAAACCCTAAAATGGTGGAGGAAACTGTTTTTCTGGGGTTTGGAAGCATCAATTATCAATGCTTATATTTTATATAAAGCATCTCCTCCTAATACCAACAAAAACATTTCGCACAAACAGTTCAGAGAAAAACTGTTGCTTGAGCTTGTGGGGGACTTCCGTACAACAGCAAAACGTGGACGACCATCATCCAGCGACAAGGAACAGCGACTAGATGGAACATTGCATATTATTACAATACATCCCCAGCACAAACACAAGGATTGTGCAGTTTGTTCAAACCGAAAAGTTCCAGGTGGTAGAAAAGAGACTTCTTATATATGCGAAACCTGCGAGAGAAAACCGGGATTGCATATCGGAGAATGTTTTAAACGGTACCATACGATGGTCAATTATAAACTGTAAACAATAAAAAATAATGTTTAAACAAAATCTTACAATTTTATTTTATATACCTACTAATTCATAAGTACGTTACGTTAGTCATAAATGTTTTCGAAAGTAAACGCTACCAAGCGGATAAGCCTGGACGCAATAGTCCTGGAAGCCTGGAAGCGATATAGAAACTCTCCGGTCGCTCTTTGGTTACTCTAAACGTTCCAAGGCGATTCCCGGTAGAGAACGAGTAGCGGGTCTTAAGTTTAGAATAGCGCGCCAACTAACGTAGTGCTCCGCCGACCAGTGGTCATCCAAGGAGTGGACTCCTGACGTTCCCACGTCGAATAACAATGGTTGGCGAAAACCAGGTGAACCCACCGATTTTCGCCCCAGTACTAATTCAGGGTAAAGACCGCTAAATTACTAAAAGGCGCAGCTATTGTGCTGAAGAGTCAACACGAATCGTCGTGTGTTATTCTCGATTCAGTTTCACAATTTGCTGGTGTTAAGCTGAAAGCAGTGTTCGTTATAACGGGAGCACGATCGACAATCGATGCGCTCCGTGCGAACTGTTGCTGAGGACTCTCTAAGAAGAACTGACTGTCTGCGACGTTACACCGTCGTCGACAAGCGCGAACGAGTAATTACTCGTTACGCGGCGCTTTCGTCAAACTATTAGCTCTTTCTCACTCTCTCTCATATCCGTTTACTATTCGCGAATTCGAACGTCTTCAAACGGTAATATGTACGGGTCAGACGTGCCGATCTCTGGTTTCGCACGGTCTAGACGAAAACAATCATTGTCATGTTATCAGACCTCTATAGTTTTTGTATTTCCTTTTCGAATCACGCCGGTCAAATAAACTCGGTACACTCAAGAAAAAGAAATTAACTATGAGGCTCGTGATCGGGTGAAACAACTACTGGTCAATTATTTAAACAAAGTTCCTCTATTTAAATTAAATACTGCCAAATTTTCTTTATTTAATGATTCAACATTTACTAAATTAATATTATTTTTTATTCTATAATAGGGTATCTAATCCTAGTTTTATAAAAAAAATTTAAAAATAATTTATAATTAAATATTTAAAAATTTTACATTATTTATTTCACCAAAAAAATAAAAATTTTAAAACAATTAAATTTCAACTTATTCTAATTAATCCTAAATTAATTTATTTTATTAGTATAACCGCAGTTGCTGGCACTAAATTAACTAAATTTTTTTAAAATACTAAATCTAACTTTAATTATTTTTTAATATTTTATATTAATTATAATTTAATTATTTAAATAATACTAATTTTTATTTATTACACTATTTATATTATTAATTTTAAAACAAAAATTACATTTTTGTATAAATAGTATAAAATATTAATTTATAATATAAAATTTTTTATAAAACTCTATTTATTGTTAATCCCCACTTTAACGAAAAGTATCTAAATAAAAAAATCAATTCAACGAGAAAGCTTTTTTTTATCAAAATAAAAATCGTTAATCCCCACTTTAACGAAAAGTATCTAAATAAAAACATCAATTCAACGAGAAAGCTTTTTTTTTCAAAATAAAAATCGTTAGTCTCCACTTTAACCAAAAGTATCTAAATAAAAACATCAATTCAACGAGAAAGCTTTTTTTTATCAAAATAAAAATCGTTAATCCCCACTTTAACGAAAAGTATCTAAATAAAAACATATTCTTTCTTTTAATATTATACCAAAAACAATGACCTAATTCTTTTATCCCAATAAAATTTATAATTTATTTAATTAATATAAGTAATTTATTAATTAATTTATTTTAATAAAAAATCGCTGGTAATAAAAATAATTTCATATTATATACCTATATTATTGCAGAGTATAAACCTTTTTTTTTATTAATAACGAAACAACAACGCGGTAACCAAAACGACTGGACAGAAACCAGTCGACTATTTGTTTACTACATACATTCAGATTGTGTTGCTGCTCTAATACTGCCCCTCAATCGTAAATGTTGTTACTCTCCACCGAGTCTTCAACTTCAATCTTCGATTGACTGGACACCCAGTAATTCACGACAGTGTTCGTGTTTTGAACGTGGTAGTCCCTTCGTCAGCACATCGGCCATCATTTCCTGCGTTGGCATATATTTTAATACCACAGATCTTTCTTTCAATGCATCGCGGACGAAATGATGCCTTATATCGATATGCTTGGTCCTCCTGTGAAATACGGCGTTTTTGGCCAATTTTTGTGCTCCTTGATTATCGTTCCACAGTGTCAATGGTGTCTCATCTCTAACGCCTAATTCTTTCAGGAAAGTTTGGAGGTTGATTGCTTCTTTCGTCGCTTCTGTCAGAGCCATGTACTCTGCCTCCGTACTATACAGGGCTACTGTTCGCTGTTTCCGTGATTCCCAGCTTATAGCTGCATTTCCATATTTGAAGATGTAACCAGTATATGAACTTCTATCATCCGGGCAGGCTCCCCAATCCGCGTCGACATATCCAATTAAATCTTCTTTGGCTTTGGTGAACACTAATCCATAATTTAGGCTTCCCCTCAAGTATCGCAGAACTCTTTTCGCAGCTTTCCAATGGTTTTGATCAAAATTGGAGCTGAATTGACTGAGCCAGCTTACCACGTGAGCTATGTCTGGTCTCGTGGCAATGGCTATGTACATCAACGATCCTATCAGTTCCCTATATGGCAACCCTTTAATTTCGGCTCCCGATACATCTTCATTGGTTTCTTCCTTTATATCCCGTTTATTTAGTTCACAAGGAGTAGAAATCGGTTTCGCATCACTCATGCCAAATTTTCTCAATGTGTCTTCAATATAGGTCTTCTGAGTCATCGCCATCTTCCCCTTACTCCGCGTGAACTTAATTCCTAAGCAATGCTGAATGGGTCCTAAGTCCTTCATTTCAAACGTTGACATTAGTCCTTGTTTTAATTCTTCCATGTGTTCTCTATTTTTTGATATCATTAATATATCATCGACATAAATCGCCACGATAACCAAATTTTCGTTCATTATTTTGAAGTAAACACAAGGGTCAGGATTCATCGATTGCAATCCTAATTCACGCAATTTCTCATCAAGTCTAATATTCCATTGTCTGCTTGATTGTTTCAAACCATAAATTGCCTTCTTTAGTAAACAGACTTTATTCTCGCCTTTAATATTTTGCAACATTTTGTTAATTCTGATCTTCTGATCCTTACTGATTTTACTGTCCTTTGCTGATCTTATGTCTTGTAATGTTTCTTCCAGCATTTCTGGTATTTCCATGTATATCTCTTCATCTATATCTCCATTCAGAAAAGCGGTCGATACATCAAGATGATCAACCAGCATGTCTCGCTCAACTGCTAGAGCGATTAATGTCCTTATGGAACTCAATCTTGCTACTGGTGCAAAAGTTTCATGAAAGTCCATTCCCGGGACTTGTGTAAAACCTCGAGCTACGAGTCTCGCCTTCCTTCTATCCAGCGTCCCGTCAGCCTTACATTTATTCCGTAATATTAAACGACAGCTTACGATGCTTCGGTCCCTTGGTCGATCTACGATTTCCCACGTATTATTTTTGATCATAGACATTATCTCACTACGTATGGCTGCTTTCCACTCTTCCCTATCTTTACCGGCCATTGCCTTTTTAGCCGAAATTTCACTTGTATCCACATGTTCTTCTGTCTCTTCTTCTTTTGTAGTGACTTGTTGTGCTACCTCATAGTGATATTGTTTCTTGGGTCTTCCTGGATTTCCCGGCCTTATTATTTTGGGTCTCCCCACGGTTCTTCGCAACTGTACTTCTGGATTTTGTATTACCTGTTCTTGCTCTTGATGTTGGTTATTTAACCCATTTTCTTCCCTTTGTTCGCGGGTTTCACTGTTTTCATTATTTTGTGGTTCTTCGTGAGTCCACTCCATAGCTTCTTCGTATTCTTCATCATCATCATCTTCTTCTTCTTGTAATGAGTTTTGTTCTCCGAGGTCTCTGATCGTTTTTGTCTCTATTTCAGCATATTTTCTTTCCTTTAGTTTGTTTCCATTAATCATCCTATTTTCATTAACGAATTCTTCATATTTTGTTCCGGCACCAATTTCTTCGAAGAAATTTATATCTCTGGATACAATTATTTTCCTTTCACTAGGTACCCAAACTCGGTAACCTTTAGATTTCAAAGAATAACCTACGAATATACACTCTCTGGATATTGGAGAAAATTTTCCTTTGTTTGTATCTCGGTCCAATGCATATCCTTTACATCCGAATGTTCGGAAATATTTCACATTTGGCCTTTTACTGGTCCAAAGTTTATAAGGTGTTTGCCCATTTAAGTGGTTTGCGGGGCATCTATTGCGGATGTAATTAGCTGTATGCAGTGCTTCTGCCCAAAACGATGGGGATAGTTTCGATTGAATTAGTAGACATCTTGCCATTTCCACAAGTGTTCTATTCATGCGTTCCGCGGTGCCATTTTGTTGCGGTGTGTGCGGGATTGTCAATCTTCTTTGGATTCCAGATTTTTGTAAATAGTCGTCAAATTCTTTATTGCAATATTCTTTTCCGTTGTCGGACTGAATGTATTTCATTTTTCTACCAGTGAAGTTTTCAACCATGCTCTTGTACTTTTTGAATTCAGTGAGGGCTTCGCTTTTCCTCTTCAAGAATCTTACTTCGCACCACCTCGTTCTGTCTTCTATGAAGATTAAGAAATATTTTGACCCATTCAATGACTCTGTCCTCATCGGTCCACATAAGTCTGTGTGTACTAATTCTAGCAGTTCCAATTTACGACTGGACTCTTTTGGGAAAGGTGTCTGCGTAAGTTTGCCTTTTAAGCATACTTCACACGTAGGTAGTTCTTTTTGTGTTCTGATTCTGATGCCACATACCACTTTATTAGCAACCATTTTCTTCAGATCTCTTCCGTTCAAGTGTCCGTATCTCTCATGCCATATTTTTAAATTTTCTTCTGATTCACTCGACATTCTTCCTGCATATTGTGTGTTTTGCCTAATGTAATATAAACCATCGATTCTGTCAGCGCGCATTAAAATGCTTCCTGCTCTATCCTTGACTAGAGCACCGTTTCTACCGAAGGTTACATTATATCCCTTGTCTGTAATCTTTGAAACAGACATTAAATTTGTGCGTAATCCTGGAACATATAAGGTATTTAATAAATTTATTTTCTGACTGCCATCTTTGTTTGAGGTAATAATAGATGCTGTCCCTTTCGCCAATACTTTAGCTGATGTATTGTTAGTCGCTAAATTCAAGTCTTCGAACTCATGTGACTCCAGATTCTTTAGGCTTTCTTCTTTCTTCGTAATATGCGATGTACAACCACTATCTAAGCACCAATCGCTTGTACTTATGTCGCGTCCGGACTTTAAAGCATAGTCTTTTCTATCTGTGACTAGTAAGCTAGATTCCTTGGGACTCTGCTTTCCCGACTTCCAAGGTTTGTATTTCCCATCTTCTAGTCTGCAGTCTATAGCTTTGTGTCCCACCTTTTTGCATTTACGGCAACGGAATTTGAATTCTTCTTTATGTTCTTCCCTACGCTCGTTGGGCCTATTGTTCCGGAATTTGTGATTTTTGAATGCTTGTCTTCCAGCCATCATTGCATTCGGGACTTCTTCCTTTAATTTCTGATTGCGTGCATCAGTTTCTTCAACTATCTTTATCTTTAGTATTTCCGGTGATGGTAATTCATCTCTGGATTCGATTGCACATCGGAAATTTTCAAATTTCTCTGGGAGACTATACAATACCATTATGGCTAACAAATCTGTATTGATTTTGTTACGTGCGTAAGGAATTATTTCGTGGGCCGAGCGGTTAGCCGTTCCGCATGTAACGCTTGAATAAATTTAATTTAGGATGGGTCGTATCATCTAAGATTCCATACGGAATCCGCGCATAGGTCAGGAATGAAAGAGGTGTTAACGCAGAATAGAGGATAAATACCTTATTGGGCTGTTCTATTGATTCTTTACATTATATAAAAACAATTACACGGAATGGTTCAGAAATATCGGAGTCCAGAATGGATGACAATTTTACAATACCTATTTTGGTTGGAGTCTTAGATTGGTAAATTCCTAACGTGCTAAGTTTACGAATGGGCCCAAGGGAAATTCCCACAAGCATATAAACATATGTTTGGGTCCTCGTATCGCAATGCCAACATAAGTATGGAAAACTCACCAATGAATACTATCTTGGAAGCAATGTTTTTCGCTAGTTCTGATGTGAATTGTCCTAGATGCTGAGGGAGCCCAAAGATGAAGGAATGGCTGATGAACTTTTCACTTCTATGAGTTAACGCAATTCTATTTTCACTACACTATAAATACGATAAATACTATAAATACTATAAAGAAGAATTTAATATATTAGGATGGAGATTGGTTTCGATCTCAAGATTGATTTTAAATTTGAATAATTTCTTGTTTACTGAGTCCTTCGGTAACTATGAAGTAATTTCACTAGTTTAACACGAACTCTGGCTCAAAATAGTAACAAGGGCAAACGCCACGCACCTCGCGATTTGACTAACGATTGCAACTCGCGGCGGTTTCTCTGCCTCTTTTGTAGATTTTGGGGACCGCTAAGGGGAAGTTCCAAGAGCTATGCTCGTTCCTCCCACTCAGGAAATCGCCCGTTCCTGTTCTAAGAATTCCGCCCGCAGTTCATCAGCTATTTCCCATCCATAGCCTCCCGCTATTGCAATTTCGCTTATTAGCAAAACGTGACCACCGTTCGAAGAATATTCGCGGTCGAGGAATTTGCTTCGATGTGATTTTTCGGCTCGCATAGCATGATCGATGTTCGACGCCACGGCACGTGCCGTGTTTAGGTATGCAAATTTTAATTTAACATCCGGTACGTAACAATTTCTACATCCATTTCTTGTAGCTTGTCAACCACATCAAAGAATTTAGAAATGTGGTCTCGTGTGTCTTCACCTTCACGCATTTTATGCAAAGTGAGTTGTTTTAAAAGATTCGCTTTTCGAGCAGGTCCCTTAGATCGATAGATACTTTCTAATTTAAGCCAAACATCTCGAGATGTGGTACAATTCTTGATTTGTTTTAATGCATGAGGGTGGATAGATAGTATTAGATCTGACCTGGCTTTCTTGTCAGCAATTTCCCACTGCTTTGTGACTATAGCTCCTTCTGCCAAATCCGGTTTCGGTATCTCACCACTCACATATCCCCATGCATCATTCTTCACCAAAAGGGCTTCGGCTTGTAATTTCCAAGTCTCATAATTATCCCTTTCTAACATTTCTATTCGTGTACAACTGCTGGTACTCATTTTCGCGCACATACACTTATTATCTTCACTCGCGATATATTGACTTTAATTAACTACCTAAAATATACTATTCCAAGGGAGCTGGGCCCATAACCTATTGCAGAGAATAAACCTTTTTTTTTATTCATAACGAAACAACAACGCGGTAACCAAAACGACTCGACAGAAACCAGTCGACTATTTGTTTACTACATACATTCAAATTGTGTTACTGCTCTAATATATATAAATTAAAAAATCTCTAGTAACAAAAATAATTTTACATTGTATACCTATATAAATTAAAAAACCTCGAGTAACAAAAATAATTTTACATTATATACCTATATAAATTAAACAATCTCTAGTAACAAAAATAATTTTACATTATATACCTATATAAATTAAAAAATCTGTAGTAACACAAATAATTTTACATTATATACCTATATAAATTAAAAAATATCTAGTAATAAAAATCAATTAATTATTATTTGTATATATATATTAATATTTTTATATATAAATATTTTTTTTATATATAATTAAAATAAATTTATAAATATATAATATTAATATATGTTATTATATTAAATTATAAAAAAATTTTTATATAAATTATTATATTATATATATAGTATAGTTTATATTTATGATTTAATAATTTATATATATATATATTAATATTATATAAATTATATTTATTAATATATATATTATTAATAATATAAGAGTATAAATTTATTACCGATAATATATATATTAATTATATTAAATATATATATATATATATATATATAATTTATATATAATATTATTTATATAAATAATAATATATTGTTACGTGCCAAACACATATAAAAAATTAAATATAAAAAAAGAAAGAGGAAGTTAAAATCCTGAGTAGGCATCACACGTGCCCGATCTTACGACACGGTATCGATGAACTATTAGTCTGCAAAAACTGAAGTTAAGCAACCGCGAATATTTTCCGAACAGCGGCCACGTTTCGCTAATAAGCAAAATTGCAATAGCGAGAGGCTGTGGATGAGGGCGGGTTGATGAACTTTGGCGGAATTCTTTGGACAGGAAACGGGTGATTTCCTAAGTGGGAAGAATGAGCACAGCTCTTGGAATTCCCCCCCTTAGCGGTTCCAAAATCAACAAAAAGGAGCAGGAAATCACCGCGAGTTGCAATCGTTAGTCAAATCGCGAGGTGCGTGGCGTTTTGCCCTTGTTACTATTTTGAGCCAGAGTTCGTGTTAAACTAGTGAAATTACTTCATAGTTACCGAAGGACTCAGTAAACAAGAAATTATCCAAATCTAAAATCAATCTTGAGATCGAAACCAATCTCCATCCTCATATATTAAATTCTTCTTTATAGTATTTATAGTATTTATCGTATTTATAGTATAGTGAAAGTAAAAGTGAAAAGTTGATCAGCCATTCCTTCATCTTCGGGCTCCCTCAGCATCTAGGACAATTAACATCAGAGCTAGCGAAAACATTGCTTCCAAGATAGTATTCATTGGTGAGTTTTCCATACTTATGTTGGCATTGCGATACGAGGACCCAAACATATGTTTATATGCTAGTGGGAATTTCCCTTGGGCCCATTCGTAAACTTAGCACGTTAGGAATTTACCAATCTAAGACTCCAACTAAAATAGGTATTGTAAAATTGTCATCCATTCTGGACCCCGATATTTCTGAACTATTCCGTGTAATTGTTTTTGTATAATGTGAAGAATCAATAGAACAGGCCAATAAGGTATTTATCCTCTATTCTGCGTTAACACCTATTTCATTCCTGACCTATGCGCGGATTCCGTATGGAATCTTAGATGATACAACCCATCCTAAATTAAATTTATTCAAGCGTTACGCGCGGAACGGCTAACCGCTCGGCCCACGAAATAATTCCTTACGCACGTAACAGGCTGAATTGGTGTCAGAAGTGGGATAAGTATTGTCAATTAGCGCATGTGTTAGTGCAGAATAATTAAAGGATCGTATAGATTTCGAGATTCGCACACTGTTGCATAGATGGTTCAAATAATCAACATCAATTATAATTACACGATAGCGATTGCTGAATTTTCCTTCTCTTAATTTATCAAAATGGCCACAAATTCCTCTCGTAATGCAGCAGCACAAGTTTCTGCAAATGTTTCATTGGACGAATTACACGTTACTAATTTCATGATGGCTTCTATGGCTGAATGCTTCACAATTCAACACAGTACACTAAACATTCCTTTCTTTGACGGGAAAAACATTCCCCTTAAAAATTTCTTAGGTGACGTTCAAAATGGTGCAGTCTATGTGCCACCAGCACTGGAAACTTCATATGTAAGGGCAATATTAGGAAAATTGCAGGGAACAGCGAGAGATAGTATTTGGGGTAAAAATTTTCAAAAATTAGATGATCTCATAAAACATTTAAAGGAAAGATTTGCGCCGGGTAAAACATATCCATACTACCATCACGAAATAGAAAATATCCGAATGAGACGCGGAGAAGCGGTCAGTGACTTTGCAGATCGATTAAATATCCTAATCAGCGGTGCTCGAGTCGCTTTAGAAGATAAATATGGAGAACGCGCTAACCAAATGATGGCTCCCGTAGAAGAATGTGCTTTAGAGGCTTTTATTCGAGGATTACCCGACGAAATTGCTATCGCGGTTGATTCGCGTGAACCAAAGAAAATACAGGACGCTGTAAAAATTGCTGCACGAATAGAAACCCGAATGAAATTAGGAATAATCCCCGGTGGTGAACCTTCGCGATCAATGTTATCACA
Organism: Nysson spinosus; assembly: GCA_910591585.2. Taxonomy (NCBI): domain Eukaryota; kingdom Metazoa; phylum Arthropoda; class Insecta; order Hymenoptera; family Crabronidae; genus Nysson; species Nysson spinosus. The sequence goes on along the minus strand of CAJUYC020000093.1, from coordinate 534,168 downwards.
ACATTCAGTTCCGAATCCAGATTCCCGTGACTTACCTACCACCTACACAAACCGCTCCCAAACCTTGCGAGAGCAAGATTCGAGGAGTCCCAGTCCCATGAGAAATCCGAACTATAATCGCGCAAATTCACCGATTACCATTCTAAAATCTGCACGTCCTACATCACCTGTTCCTTACAAGCATCACCATTATCCGTTGCCACCGCATCCTTATCCATACTCTCCACCGTATTTTTATCCACCAATGCCATATCCGCCTTACAGTCCAATATACGATCACCCTCAATCTTTCCATATGAATCCAAACTTGACTAATCATACTCTAACCAGAGCAAATTCTCCAACCCCAGTTCCTTCGCGAAGCATTGAACCCTCCAGATCCAACACACCCACTAACCAAAATTCCAGATCTTCTTCCCCTATCCCAACATTTGATCATTTTAACTCGAATTCGCCGAGAAGGAACAGTGAAAATTTAAACTCCCGCACAACTCGTCGTGCCGGCGCGACGGCGAGTTACTCGAATCAGGAGCGTCGAACAGTAAAATTTTTGGAAGCAGAGGAATCGTCTATTCCTATAAACGACAGCTAGAATCACCATTAATTAAAATGTCTGCAAAAGAATTACGCAATAAATCTGGTTTATTTTTGGTTGATACAGGCGCAGATATAAATCTGATAAAATTAAATGCTTTGCACGAAGACGTCGAAGTAGACATTCAGGAATCAGTCTCTATAACTGGAATTACCCCGGAAAAATTGAGAACCTTAGGAACAACTACCGTTACACTTTTGGGACAACCAGTTAAATTTCACGTCGTCCGATCATCGTTTCCCTTGAATAATGATGGAATTTTAGGCAAAGATTACTTACGTCAAGAGCAGGCGGAAATCTCGTTCGCTCATAATACCTTGGTCACAAAAACTGAACCCATCAGACCTTTTAGGTTCATTGGGGAAGAACCAAATCAGAAATCTAAACGTAGTCCTCGTTCGCAAATTCTTACGATTAAAGCTCGCACTCGTCAACCGATAGCTATAGACGTGGTTAATTCAGAAATAAAAGAAGGATACTTGCCAAAGTTAGAATCAGTAGAAGGCTTATACATAGGCGAAGCAGCTGTTAGTGTACGCGATGGTGTCTGTCACGTATTAGCAATTAATACGTTGGAAGAAGACATACAGGTCAAAGTTACTCCACAAGAAGTAATTCCCTTTGAATACTATGATTTTCCAGAAGAAGAATATTTCGATTCAGACTCAGAAGTTCAAAATTTGCCCATAGTTCACGATAGGTTTTTCGAAATTCTAAAACGTTTGCGTTTAGATCACCTAAATGACGAGGAACGAGACCATATAATCGAAATTATAGAAGAATACCCAAATCGCTTTTATTTGCCAGGAGACCAATTACCTTTCACACCGTTAATAAAACATACAATTCCGACATCAGATGATTTACTGATTAATACTAGACAGTATCGCTTTCCAACGGTTCACAAGGAAGAAATACATCGTCAAATTTTGACAAAATTAAACAATAGGATAATTAAACCATCAAATTCGCCTTATAATTCACCTCTCTGGATCGTCCCTAAGAAACCTGATTCTCAAGGAAGACCCAGGTGGAGAATAGTAATTGATTTTCGCAAACTTAACGAAAAAACGATAGGAGATGCATATCCGTTACCAAATATAACCGATATTCTGGATCAATTAGGCCAAGCTAGATATTTCTCGATCATCGATCTCGCGAGTGGATTCCAACAAATAGAGATGGATCCAAAGGATAGGGCTAAAACAGCCTTTACAACTCCTAATGGGCACTACGAGTATATCCGTATGCCCGAAGGTTTGAAAAATGCACCTGCCACCTTTCAACGACTTATGGATCAAACGTTACGTGGTTTGCAGGGAACGGAAGTTTTCGTTTATCTCGATGACATTGTAGTGTACGCAAAAACTCTTGAAGAACACGGAAAGAAAATTCGTAGATTATTTAATCGGTTAGAAAAAGCTAAATTGACATTACAACCCGATAAATGTGAATTTTTGAAAACTGAAGTAGCATACCTAGGACATATAATTAGTCAAAAGGGTGTAAGACCAGATCCAAAAAAGATTATAGCAGTAAAAAACTTTCCTCGACCAAAAACAGCAAAGAACGTCAGACAATTTTTAGGTTTAGCAGGTTATTATCGCAGATTTATTAAAGATTTTGCAGCAAAATCCAAACCATTAACAGAATTGTTAAAAAAGAACGCGACCTTCGTTTGGGGAAAGGAACAAAAACGTAGCTTCCAGGAATTACGAAAAGCGCTCTGTAGAGGTCCAATTCTTCAATATCCAAATTTTGATAAGCCTTTCACTTTAACAACAGACGCCTCAGATTTTGCGATAGGAGCAATACTTAGTCAGGAGGTTGATGGAAACGATTTACCAATAGCTTATCTTTCTAGAACTTTAACAAACCCTGAGAAAAATTATTTCACCACCGAAAAAGAATGTTTGGCAGTATTATACGCAATTTTGCATTTTAGGCCGTATCTTTACGGTAGGAAATTTACGTTAGTTAGCGATCACGAGCCCCTGAAATGGATAGACTCCATAAAGGATCCAGGGCAACGTTTAATTCGATGGAGATTGAAATTCCGTGACTACGACTATAATTTCGTTCATAAAGCAGGAAAATTAAACACAAATGCAGACGCGTTATCCAGGAATCCTGTCGTTAAATTTAATCTCTCAGATACTAGCAGCACCGACTCTGACCGTGAACTTGAATCATCAAAAATTTTACCGATTCAAGAACAACCAGCAAAATCTATATTTAGCTCAGCAGCAACCACATCTAGACCAATATCCAAATCAGTTTCGGAAGTACCCAGAAAACCAGGAAGGCCCATTGGATCGAAAAATAAACCAAAAATTTCAAATCCTTTAAATGTCAGTGCAATAGCAACTAGGACTCGAAATCAATTAAAACCCAACGTTTACATTCCACCACGACCTACAGTTCCCTCGTCAGCAGATACGCCAGACGTAGATTCCGATAACTCACATGACGAGTCATCAGAACCACCCATATTACGGAAAAGAAAAAGTGTAATGCCAAGCCTGGATCTACACAAGAAAATTACTTCAAAGCATCCGAAAGGAAAAACATTGGAACCAATTGCCGAGGACGTTCACACTGAAACAGTAGACGAGACAACAATAAACGCTGACACCATACTACTAGAATTACAACCACCAGCAGAGGACAGTGACGATGACGTTTTTCTAGATGACGAACGAAGACTGTCTATAAACAAACAGGAATTACATGATTCTTTCAAACGTTTTGACGAATCTCTTAAAGAACACAGCGAAATTATGGAAGAATCATCAGGTAATACTTCGGACACTGACGAACTAGACGACGTAGAGTTAAATAGTAGAATAGAAAAATTACTTAAACAATATGGAACAGAAGGACATGATAAATCAAAACCTGACTGTACACTGGAAACATCCGAGCAGACCAAAATTCATTGGCAACCCCATAGATCCACATTACCTACTCCTATTCCACATTCTAAACCATTGGCATTGTCAACTCCTCTTCCAGCTTCACCAATCAATACGAGACAGAATGCACTTCTACCAGGACACTTCAGTGAAATTAAATCAAAATCTCTTGGTATACCAAGGCGAATAATTCCAAGGACGGTATCAGGTAACGAGACGTACTGCACTGGCATCCAGCTGACTCAGGGAATTCCCCCGGATATCACACCTAGCTCTCCCGTAAATCTTTCTCGGAAACCACAGCGCTCTTCAAAGAAATTAATTAATATTAGCCGAGAAAATTTGACCTACTCACATGATAATTATGTTCACTTTATTTCTGCTGATTGCGAATTGACAACATCCGTAGGAAAATTGCTAACAGATATAGGCGCTATCAGTGTTGAAAATTTCAGAGAAATTAAACCAAAGGAAGGTCAAGTACTAATCACTAGACAGGGAAAGTACAAAATATTTAGCATCGTTGTGCAGAAACATCATTTTGACGAAACTTCCGTCGCGAAAATAAAAACCGGGCTTAGGAACTTAAAATTAATTCTTCCAAATTCCGATATTAATTCCTTTCGAATTTCAAAATCCGGTGATTATACCGATTTACTCTCGATAGACTTAGACTTACTCTCGAATCACTAAAGGAAATCCTAACAGAAATCTTCGAGGAAATCGACATCGAAATTACAATTTGCCTTGGGAAAATTCAAATTCCTCCCGAAGAACTTCGTCATAATATAATTTCAGAATTACATGAAGGCATAGTCGGCGGTCACAAAGGAGTAACTAAAACGTATCGTAGGATTCGCGAAAGATTCTATTGGCCAGGAATGAGGAATGATATTCAAAATTTCATTAGAACTTGCCATAGCTGTCAAGAAAATAAATTAGTCAGAACAAAAACGCGTGAACCAATGATAATCACAGATACCCCTATAGAACCATTTGCTAAAGTATCATTAGATACTGTGGGACCCCTACCTACAACCCCTGATGGCAATCGGCACATATTGACTATGCAAGATAATTTGACAAAATATTGTATTGCCGTACCCGTACCGGATATAAAAGCTGAAACAATTGCTCACGCGATAGTAACACATTTAATCTTACAATTTGGAGCTCCGCGTATTATATTAACCGACAGAGGAACAAGATTCTAAAGGAATTAACAAAAATCTTCAAAATTCATCACGTAACAACGTCTGGTTACAGACCACAGACAAACGGTGCTTTAGAAAGGAGCCATATAGTATTAACGGACTATATAAAACATTATATAAATGATTTCGATGATTGGGATAAGTTAGTTCCGTTTGCCATACAACACCTCAGTACACGAAGCCACTAACTTCACTCCATATGAATTAGTTTTTGGAAAATTAGCTCGTTACCCTAGTTCATTTCCCGAAGATGATGATATGCTAACGTATAATTCATATCTTCGTGAATTGATAATTCGACTTTCCGAATCACAAATATTAGCCGGACAAAATTTAATTTCTGCTAAACATAAGTCTAAAGGATATTATGATGAAAAGGCACGACCATTCCCAGGAAAAGTAGGAGATATGGCTCGCGTTCTAGTAGAACCCAGGAAAGGAAAGTTCAGTACTCGATATCATGGTCCCTATAAAATAGTTGGAGTTTTGGAGAAAAATAGTATTGTTTTGGAAGATGGTAATGGTAAAAGATTCATCAAACACGCAGATAAAGTAGAATTGGCTGCACAGTAATTTCCAAGTTCATAAAATACTAATCATTGATGCCTGATATTTGATAAGGAATGGCAATGGACTCGGCGATGCTCATCCTATTACTGGGGCTAGTAGCAGCGGTAAATTCGGAGGACAAATATCAAATTACTGAGCTGAAGAACAGTCCGGGATTATATTTTGAAAAAAATATATAAAAAGAAAATGAATCATATATACCCATGTATTTTCAGGATAAGAATAATTGCAATAGTTTTGTTTAGATAATACTAAATTTAAAAGATCAGGATGAGTTATATCGAATCACTTAAATCGATACTTACTCGGAAATTTACTTTAAGGAATCACAAACGACTCAAAACAAGTACACCAGCACATAAATTCTGTTTTTATTAATCACAAATCATATATCAAAAGGAAATCCAAATAATTTGGGAGACACATTAATAGTATCTCCACTGAATTCAATCCACTGTATGAATTCGATTGCAAATTGGACCAATTGGCAAAACAATCATCACAACGGAGAAGTTACATCACAACCAATTTCTTCAACTGGAGCAATACTACTCTGCAACCGAAGTATCATCATGCACATAATATTTTGGCCACTAATTAAGAAGAAGAGGAACAAGGAAGACAACCATCCAAACAACAGCACTAGAGGAAGACTCACAATCAACAACATCAAGAAATCGGGATTGTCGATTACCAAACTCAGAATGTTACACTTAATTATTTTATATTAATTTTCTTCTATTGTTTTGGTTGAAAACTTGTTGCATGCATTTATTTATTGTTTATTATCTTTTATTATTTTACTCTTGTTTGATTAATATTTACATGACCGAGAAAATGGACTCTGTCGAAAATACCATGAATAGATCCAGGAGGAGCGGAAGGAACGTAGCGTATGTTACCTTCAGCACCACCGAGGAGGCCGGAGCACTATCATTCTGTGTGATGTCATTCGTACGCAAAAAGCGAAAGACAAAAGGAGACACTGAGCAAGTGAGCAGAGCTTGGCGTTCCCGGAGTGTCAACAACCTTCTCCAGGGAAACTCAACTGACATTGTCGGTTAGCCTTATGGAAGTACAACATCCAACCTTTACTACTAGGCAGTAGTTCGATTTGGACCTACTCTACGGAAAATGGTCGTAGACAATCATTATAACTTGTCATCATCAACATAAATCACGGAACAACTATCAGAACCGAAGTTCTTCGTGGACTCGGAAATCTTTCGACTCTGCGGCACCCTTCGACAAGAAAATGTTAAGAAGTCAGGATGACGAGCTGGAGAGCATCCACTACATGACGTACGTGTCTCTGCCTTGCTGAAGCCTCTGTTATTACAACAACGGTCATCCTCGGAGGGATGCTGAATGGTTAGCGTATTCTCACGATTCTTTCGTTTAAACGCGATAAATTAAATATTTTATATTAGATCATCTGTACATTTTTCTAATAGTACTTTGCGAAATCCATATTTTTCTCATAATTTAGTTAAGCGAATCATGCACGAGCAATCAATCATAAGCAATAATTTATATTTCATATAAGTTCAACCATTTTATGTACAACCACCTGTTCAATAATTGCAAAAAATTGTATACATACGAACATCTCTCGAACTTAACCTACGGTTAAACATCATCGAGGACGAGGATGATTCTAAGGGGGGAGGGGTGTTACGTGCCAAACACGTATAAAAAATTAAATATAAAAAAAGAAAGAGGAAGTTAAAATTCCTGAGTAGGCATCACACGTGCCCGATCTTACGACACGGTATCGATGAACTATTAGTCTGCAAAAACTGAAGTTAAGCAACCGCGAATATTCTCCGAACAGCGGCCACATTTCGCTAATAAGCAAAATTGCAATAGCGAGAGGCTGTGGATGAGGGCGGGTTGATGAACTTTGGCGGAATTCTTTGGACAGGAAACGGGTGATTTCCTAAGTGGGAAGAATGAGCACAGCTCTTGGAATTCCCCCCCTTAGCGGTTCCAAAATCAACAAAAAGGAGCAGGAAATCACCGCGAGTTGCAATCGTTAGTCAAATCGCGAGGTGCGTGGCGTTTTGCCCTTGTTACTATTTTGAGCCAGAGTTCGTGTTAAACTAGTGAAATTACTTCATAGTTACCGAAGGACTCAGTAAACAAGAAATTATCCAAATCTAAAATCAATCTTGAGATCGAAACCAATCTCCATCCTCATATATTAAATTCTTCTTTATAGTATTTATAGTATTTATCGTATTTATAGTATAGTGAAAGTAAAAGTGAAAAGTTCATCAGCCATTCCTTCATCTTCGGGCTCCCTCAGCATCTAGGACAATTAACATCAGAGCTAGCGAAAACATTGCTTCCAAGATAGTATTCATTGGTGAGTTTTCCATACTTATGTTGGCATTGCGATACGAGGACCCAAACATATGTTTATATGCTAGTGGGAATTTCCCTTGGGCCCATTCGTAAACTTAGCACGTTAGGAATTTACCAATCTAAGACTCCAACTAAAATAGGTATTGTAAAATTGTCATCCATTCTGGACCCCGATATTTCTGAACTATTCCGTGTAATTGTTTTTGTATAATGTGAAGAATCAATAGAACAGGCCAATAAGGTATTTATCCTCTATTCTGCGTTAACACCTATTTCATTCCTGACCTATGCGCGGATTCCGTATGGAATCTTAGATGATACAACCCATCCTAAATTAAATTTATTGAAGCGTTACGCGCGGAACGGCTAACCGATCGGCCCACGAAATAATTCCTTACGCACGTAACAATATTTATAAATATATTATATTATTATATTTAATTATAATTTATATGGACCGATATCTGTGGCGATGTCACTCGAAACCGTATGTGTTTGACGAAACTAAGTGGTCGACCTTGTGAGAGAGGAAACTCCAAATGCGAAATATGTTTCCATTTTAAACTAATTGTTCTATCTGAGACTAAGTGTTCGATACTGTGCCAGGCGAAGCGCCTGTTCTCTGAAATCTGTGGCGATGCCACTCGAAACCGTATGTGTTCGACGAAACCAAGTGGTCGACCTTGTGAGAGAGGAAACTCCTGATGCGAAACGTAGTTCCATTTTAAACTAACTGTTCTCTCTGAAACTAAGTGTTCGATACTGTGCCAGGAGAAGCGCCTGTCCTCTGAAATATGTGGCGATGCTACTCGAAACCGTATGTGTTCGTCGAAACCAGGTGGTCGACCTTGTGAGAGAGGAAACTCCAGATGCGAAACTTAGTTTCATTTTAAACTAATTGTTCTAACTGAAACTAAGTGTTCGATACTGTGCCAGGAGAAGCGCCTGTTCTCTGAAACCTGTCGCGATGCCACTCGAAACCGTATATGTTTGAGGAAACTAAGTGGTCCACCTTGTAAGAGAGGAAATTCCAGATGCGAAACATTGTTCCATTTTAAACTAATTGTTCTATCTGAAACTAAGTGTACGATACGCTGCCAGTAGAAGCGCCTGTTCTCTGAAACCTGTGGCTTTGCTACTCGAAGCCGAATGTGTTCGACGAAAGTAACTTGTAGACCGTGTGAGAGAGGAAACTCCAAATGCGAAACATAGTTCCATATTATACTAAGCGTTCCATCTGTAACTAAGTGTTCGATACTGTGCCAGGAGAAGCGCCTGTTCTCTGAAATCTGTGGCGATGCCACTCGAAACCGTATGTGTTCGACGAAACCAAGTGGTCGACCTTGTGAGAGTGGAAACTCCAGATGCGAAACTCAGTTCCATTTTAAACTAATTGTTCTATCTGAAATGATGTGGTCGATACTGTGCCAGGAGAAGCACCTGTCCTCTGAAATATGTGGCGATGCCACTCGAAACCGTATGTTTTCTTCGAAACCAGGTGGTCGACCTTGTGAGAGAGGAAACTCCAGATGCGAAACTTAGTTTCATTTTAAACTAATTGTTCTATCTGGTACTAAATGTTCGATATTGTGCCAGGAGAAGCGCTTGTTCTGTGAAATCTGTGGCGATGCTCCTCGAAACCGTATGTGTTCGACGAAACTAAGTGGTCGACCTTGTGAGAGAGGAAACTCCAGATGCGAAACTTAGATCCATTTTAAACTAATTGTTCTATCTGAAACTAAGTGTTCGATACTGTGCCAGCAGAAGCGCCTGTTCTCTGAAACCTGTGGCTTTCCTACTCGAAGCCGAATGTGTTCGACGAAAGTAAGTTGTAGACCGTGTGAGAGAGGAAACTCCAAATGCGAAACATAGTTCCATTTTATACTAAGCGTTCCATCTGTAACTAAGTGTTCGATACGCTGCCAGTAGAAGCGCCTGTTCTCTGAAACCTGTGGCTTTGCTACTCGAAGCCGAATGTGTTCGACGAAAGTAAGTTGTAGACCGTGTGAGAGAGGAAACTCCAAATGCGAAACTTAGTTCCATTTTAAACAAATTGTTCTATCTGAAACTAAGTGTTCGATACTGTGGCAGGAGAAGCGCCTGTTCTCTGAAATCTGTGGCGATGCCACTCGAAACCGTATGTGTTCCACGAAATTAAGTGGTCGCCTTGTGAGGGAAGAAACTCCAGATGCGAAACTTAGTTCCATTTAAAACTAATAGTTCTATCTGAAATTAAGTGTTCGATACTGTGCCAGGAGAAGCGCTTGTTCTCTGAAATCTGTGGCGATGCCACTCGAAACCGTATGTGTTCGACGAAACTAAGTAGTCGATCTTGTGAGAGAGGAAACTCCAGATGCGAAACTTAGTTCCATTTTAAACTAATTGTTCTATCTGAAACTAAGTGTTCGATACTGTGCCAGGAGAGGCGCCTGTTCTCTGAAATCTGTGGCGATGCCACTCGAAACCGTATGTGTTCCACGAAATTAAGTGGTCGCCTTGTGAGGGAAGAAACTCCAGATGCGAAACTTAGTTCCATTTAAAACTAATAGTTCTATCTGAAATTAAGTGTTCGATACTGTGCCAGGAGAAGCGCCTGTTCTCTGAAATCTGTGGCGATGCCTCTCGAAACCGTATGTGTTCGACGAAACTAAGTGGTCGACCTTGTGAGAGAGGAAACTCCAGATGCGAAACTTAGTTGCATTTTAAACTAATTGTTCTATCTGAAAGTGTTCGATACTGTGCCAGGAGAAGCGGCTGTTCTGTGAAATCTGTGGCGATACCACTCGAAACCGTATGTGTTCGACGAAACTAAGTAGTCGACCTTGTGAGAGAGGAAACTCCAGATGCGAAGCTTTGTACCATTTTAAACTAATTATTCTATCTGAAAGTGTTCTATACTGTTCTATACTGAAATCTGTGGCGATGCTACTCGAAACCGTATGCGTTCGACGAAACTAAGTTGTCGCCTTGTGAAAGAGGAAACTCCAGATGCGAAACTTAGTACCATTTTAAACTAATTGTTCTACCTGAAACTAAGTGTTCGATACTGTGCCAGGAGAGGCGCCTGTTCTCTGAAATCTGTGGCGATGCCACTCGAAACCGAATGTGTTCGACGAAACTAAGTGGTCGACCTTGTCGGAGAGTAAACTCCAGATTCGAAGCTTATTTCCATTAGAAACTAATTGTACTATCTGATACTAAGTGTCCGATGCTGTGCCAGGAGAAGCGCCTGTTCTCTGAAATCTGTGGCGATGCCACTCGAAACCGTATGTGTTCGACGAAACTAAGTGGCCGACCTTGTGAGAGAGGAAACTCCAGATGCGAAACTTACTTCCATTTCAAATTAATTGTTCTATCTGAAAGTGTTCGATACTGTGCCAGGAGAAGCGCCTGTTCTCTGAAATCTGTTGCGGTGCCACTCGAAACCGTATGTGTTCGACGTAACTGAGTGGCCGACCTTGTGAAAGAGGAAACTCCAGATGCGAAACTTAGTTCCATTTTAAACTAAATGTTCTATCTGAAACTAAGTGTTCGATACTGTGCCAGGAGAAGCACCTGTTCTCTGAAATCTGTGGCGATGCCACCCGAAACCGTATCTGTTCGACGAAACTAAGTGGACGACCTTGTGAGAGAGGAAACTCCAGATGCGGAACTTAGTTCCATTTTAAACTAATTGTTCTATCTGAAAGTGCTCGATACTGTGCCAGGAGAAGCGCCTGTTCTCTGAAATCAGTGGCGATGCTACTCGAACCCGTATGTGTTCGACGTAACTGAGTGGCCGACCTTGTGAAAGAGGAAACTCCAGATGCGAAACTTAGTTCCATTTTAAACTAAATGTTCTATCTGAAACTAAGTGTTCGATACTGTGCCAGGAGAAGCACCTGTTCTCTGAAATCTGTGGCGATGCCACTCGAAACCGTATGTGTTCGACGAAACTAAGTGGACGACCTTGTGAGAGAGGAAACTCCAGATGCGGAACTTAGTTCCATTTTAAACTAATTGTTCTATCTGAAAGTGCTCGATACTGTGCCAGGAGAAGCGCCTGTTCTCTGAAATCAGTGGCGATGCTACTCGAACCCGTATGTGTTCGACGTAACTAAGTGGCCGACCTTGTGAGAGAGGAAACTCCAGATGCGAAACTTAGTTCCATTTTAAACTAAATGTTCTATCTGAAACTAAGTGTTCGATACTGTGCCAGGAGAAGCACCTGTTCTCTGAAATCTGTGGCGATGCCACTCGAAACCGTATGTGTTCGACGAAACTAAGTGGACGACCTTGTGAGAGAGGAAACTCCAGATGCGGAACTTAGTTCCATTTTAAACTAATTGTTCTATCTGAAAGTGCTCGATACTGTGCCAGGAGAAGCGCCAGTTCTCTGAAATCAGTGGCGATGCTACTCGAACCCGTATGTGTTCGACGTAACTGAGTGGCCGACCTTGTGAAAGAGGAAACTCCAGATGCGAAACTTAGTTCCATTTTAAACTAATTGTTCTATCTGAAACTAAGTGTTCGATACTGTGCGAGGAGAGGCGCCTGTTCTCTGAAATCTGTGGCGATGCTACTCGAAACCGTATGTGTTCGACGAAACTAAGTGGTCGCCTTGTGAAAGAGGAAACCCCAGATGCGAAACTCAGTGCCATTATAAACTAATTGTTCTATCTGAAACTAAGTGTTCGATACTGTGCTAGCAGAAGCGCCTGTTCTCTGAAATCTGTGGCGATGCCACTCGAAACCGTATGTGTTCGGAGAAAGTAAGTCGTTGACCTTGTGAGAGAGGAAACTCCAAATGCGAAACATATTTCCATTTTAAACTAATTGTTCCATCTGAAACTAAGTGTTCGATACTGTGCCAGGAGAAGCGCCTGTTCTCTGAAATCTGTGGCGATGCTACTCGAAACCGTATGTGGTCGACGAAACTAAGTGATCCACCTTGTGAGAGAGGAAACTCCAGATGCGAAGCTTTGTTCCAATTTAAACTAATTGTTCTACCTGGAACTAAGTGTTCGATAGTGTGCCACGATATACGCCTGTTCTCTGAAATCTGTTGCGGTGCCACTCGAAACCGTATGTGTTCGACGAAACTAAGTGGACGACCTTGTGGGAGAGGAAACTCCAGATGCGGAACTTAGTTCCATTTTAAACTAATTGTTCTATCTGAAAGTGTTCGATACTGTGCCAGGAGAAGCGCCTGTTCTCTGAAATCAGTGGCGATGCTACTCGAACCCGTATGTGTTCGACGTAACTAAGTGGCCGACCTTGTGAGAGAGGAAACTCCAGATGCGAAACCTAGTTCCATTTTAAACTAAATGTTCTATCTGAAACTAAGTGTTCGATACTGTGCCAGGAGAAGCACCTGTTCTCTGAAATCTGTGGCGATGCCACTCGAAACCGTATGTGTTCGACGAAACTAAGTGGACGACCTTGTGAGAGAGGAAACTCCAGATGCGGAACTTAGTTCCATTTTAAACTAATTGTTCTATCTGAAAGTGCTCGATACTGTGCCAGGAGAAGCGCCTGTTCTCTGAAATCAGTGGCGATGCTACTCGAACCCGTATGTGTTCGACGTAACTGAGTGGCCGACCTTGTGAAAGAGGAAACTCCAGATGCGAAACTTAGTTCCATTTTAAACTAATTGTTCTATCTGAAACTAAGTGTTCGATACTGTGCGAGGAGAGGCGCCTGTTCTCTGAAATCTGTGGCGATGCTACTCGAAACCGTATGTGTTCGACGAAACTAAGTGGTCGCCTTGTGAAAGAGGAAACCCCAGATGCGAAATATAGTACCATTTTAAACTAATTGTTCTATCTGAAACTATGTGTTCGATACTGTGCCAGGAGAAGCGCCTGTTCCCTGAAATCTGTGGCGATGCCAATCGAAACCGTATGTGTTCGACGAAACTAAGTGGTTGACCTTGTGAGAGAGGATACTCCAGATGCGAAACATAGTTCCATTTTAAACTAATTGTTCTATCTGATACTAAGTGTTCGATACTGTGCCAGGAGAAGCACCTGTTCTCTGAAATCTGTGGCGATGCCACTCGAAACCGTATGTGTTCGACGAAACTAAGTGGACGACCTTGTGAGAGAGGAAACTCCAGATGCGGAACTTAGTTCCATTTTAAACTAATTGTTCTATCTGAAAGTGCTCGATACTGTGCCAGGAGAAGCGCCTGTTCTCTGAAATCAGTGGCGATGCTACTCGAACCCGTATGTGTTCGACGTAACTGAGTGGCCGACCTTGTGAAAGAGGAAACTCCAGATGCGAAACTTAGTTCCATTTTAAACTAATTGTTCTATCTCAAACTAAGTGTTCGATACTGTGCGAGGAGAGGCGCCTGTTCTCTGAAATCTGTGGCGATGCTACTCGAAACCGTATGTGTTCGACGAAACTAAGTGGTCGCCTTGTGAAAGAGGAAACCCCAGATGCGAAATATAGTACCATTTTAAACTAATTGTTCTATCTGAAACTATGTGTTCGATACTGTGCCAGGAGAAGCGCCTGTTCCCTGAAATCTGTGGCGATGCCAATCGAAACCGTATGTGTTCGACGAAACTAAGTGGTTGACCTTGTGAGAGAGGATACTCCAGATGCGAAACATAGTTCCATTTTAAACTAATTGTTCTATCTGATACTAAGTGTTCGATACTGTGCCAGGAGTAGCGCCTGTTCTCTGAAATCTGTGGCGATGCCACTCGAAACCGTATATGTTCGACGAAACTAAGTGGTCGACCTTGTGAGAGAGGAAACTCCAGATGCGAAGCTTTGTTCCATTTTAAACTAATTGTTTTATCTGATACTAAGTGTTCGATACTGTGCCAGGAGAAGCGGCTGTTCTGTGAAATCTGTGGCGATACCACTCGAAACCGTATGTGTTCGACGAAACTAAGTAGTCGACCTTGTGAGAGAGGAAACTCCAGATGCGAAGCTTTGTACCATTTTAAACTAATTATTCTATCTGAAAGTGTTCTATACTGTGCCAGGAGAAGCGCCTGTTCTCTGAAATGTGTGGCGATGCCACTCGAAACCGTATGTGTTCGACGAAACTAAGTGGTCGACCTTGTGAGAGAGGAAACTCCTGATGCGAATCTAACTTCCATTTTAAACTAATTGTTCTATCTGAAACTAAGTGTTCGATACTGTGCCAGGAGAGGCGCCTGTTCTCTGAAATCTGTTGCGGTGCCACTCGAAACCGTATGTGTTCGACGAAACTAAGTGGACGACCTTGTGAGCGAGGAAACTGCGGATGCGAATCTAACTTCCATTTTAAACTAATTGTTCTATCTGAAACTAAGTGTTCGATACTGTGCCAGGAGAGGCGCCTGTTCTCTGAAATCTGTTGCGGTGCCACTCGAAACCGTATGTGTTCGACGAAACTAAGTGGTCGACCTAGTGAGAGAGGAATCTCCAGATGCGAAACTTTGTTCCACTTTAAACCAAATGTTCCGTCCGAAACTAAGTGTGCGATACTGTGCCAGGAGAAGCGCCTGTTCTCTGAAATCTGTTGCGGTGCCACTCGAAACCGTATGTGTTCGACGAAACTAAGTGGCCGACCTTGTGAGAGAGGAAACTCCAGATACGGAACTTAATTCCATTTTAAACTAATTGTTCTATCTGAAAGTGTTCGATACTGTGTCAGGAGAAGCGCCTGTTCTCTGAAATCAGTGGCGATGCTACTCTAACCCGTATGTGTTCGACGAATCTAAATGGTCGACCTTGTGAGAGAGGAAACTCCAAATGCGAAACTTTGTTCCACTTTAAACCAAATGTTCCGTCCGAAACTAAGTGTGCGATACTGTGCCAGGAGAAGCGCCTGTTCTCTGAAATCTGTTCCGGTGCCACTCGAAACCGTATGTGTTCGACGAAACTAAGTGGACGACCTTGTGGGAGAGGAAACTCCAGATGCGGAACTTAGTTCCATTTTAAACTAATTGTTCTATCTGAAAGTGTTCGATACTGTGCCAGGAGAAGCGCCTGTTCTCTGAAATCAGTGGCGATGCTACTCGAACCCTTATGTGTTCGACGTAACTAAGTGGCCGACCTTGTGAGAGAGGAAACTCCAGATGCGAAACTTAGTTCCATTTTAAACTAAATGTTCTATCTGAAACTAAGTGTTCGATACTGTGCCAGGAGAAGCACCTGTTCTCTGAAATCTGTGGCGATGCCACTCGAAACCGTATGTGTTCGACGAAACTAAGTGGACGACCTTGTGAGAGAGGAAACTCCAGATGCGGAACTTAGTTCCATTTTAAACTAATTGTTCTATCTGAAAGTGCTCGATACTGTGCCAGGAGAAGCGCCTGTTCTCTGAAATCAGTGGCGATGCTACTCGAACCCGTATGTGTTCGACGTAACAGAGTGGCCGACCTTGTGAAAGAGGAAACTCCAGATGCGAAACTTAGTTCCATTTTAAACTAATTGTTCTATCTGAAACTAAGTGTTCGATACTGTGCGAGGAGAGGCGCCTGTTCTCTGAAATCTGTGGCGATGCTACTCGAAACCGTATGTGTTCGACGAAACTAAGTGGTCGCCTTGTGAAAGAGGAAACCCCAGATGCGAAACATAGTACCATTTTAAACTAATTGTTCTATCTGAAACTATGTGTTCGATACTGTGCCAGGAGAAGCGCCTGTTCCTGAAATCTGTGGCGATGCCAATCGAAACCGTATGTGTTCGACGAAACTAAGTGTTTGACCTTGTGAGAGAGGATACTCCAGATGCGAAACATAGTTCCATTTTAAACTAATTGTTCTATCTGATACTAAGTGTTCGATACTGTGCCAGGAGTAGCGCCTGTTCTATGAAATCTGTGGCGATGCCACTCGAAACCGTATATGTTCGACGAAACTAAGTGGTCGACCTTGTGAGAGAGGAAACTCCAGATGCGAAGCTTTGTTCCATTTTAAACTAATTGTTTTATCTGATACTAAGTGTTCGATACTGTGCCAGGAGAAGCGGCTGATCTGTGAAATCTGTGGCGATACCACTCGAAACCGTATGTGTTCGACGAAACTAAGTGGACGACCTTGTGAGAGAGGAAACTCCAGATGCGGAACTTAGTTCCATTTTAAACTAATTGTTCTATCTGAAAGTGCTCGATACTGTACCAGGAGAAGCGCCTGTTCTCTGAAATCAGTGGCGATGCTACTCGAACCCGTATGTGTTCGACGTAACTGAGTGGCCGACCTTGTGAAAGAGGAAACTCCAGATGCGAAACTTAGTTCCATTTTAAACTAATTGTTCTATCTGAAACTAAGTGTTCGATACTGTGCGAGGAGAGGCGCCTGTTCTCTGAAATCTGTGGCGATGCTACTCGAAACCGTATGTGTTCGACGAAACTAAGTGGTCGCCTTGTGAAAGAGGAAACCCCAGATGCGAAACATAGTACCATTTTAAACTAATTGTTCTATCTGAAACTATGTGTTCGATACTGTGCCAGGAGAAGCGCCTGTTCCCTGAAATCTGTGGCGATGCCAATCGAAACCGTATGTGTTCGAAGAAACTAAGTGGTTGACCTTGTGAGAGAGGATACTCCAGATGCGAAACATAGTTCCATTTTAAACTAATTGTTCTATCTGATACTAAGTGTTCGATACTGTGCCAGGAGTAGCGCCTGTTCTCTGAAATCTGTGGCGATGCCACTCGAAACCGTATATGTTCGACGAAACTAAGTGGTCGACCTTGTGAGAGAGGAAACTCCAGATGCGAAGCTTTGTTCCATTTTAAACTAATTGTTTTATCTGATACTAAGTGTTCGATACTGTGCCAGGAGAAGCGGCTGATCTGTGAAATCTGTGGCGATACCACTCGAAACCGTATGTGTTCGACGAAACTAAGTAGTCGACCTTGTGAGAGAGGAAACTCCAGATGCGAAGCTTTGTACCATTTTAAACTAATTATTCTATCTGAAAGTGTTCTATACTGTGCCAGGAGAAGCGCCTGTTCTCTGAAATGTGTGGCGATGCCACTCGAAACCGTATGTGTTCGACGAAACTAAGTGGTCGACCTTGTGAGAGAGGAAACTCCTGATGCGAAACTTAGTTCCATTTTAAACTAATTTTTCTATCTGACACTAAGTGTTCGATACTGTGCCAGGAGAGGCGCCTGTTCTCTGAAATCTGTTGCGGTGCCACTCGAAACCGTATGTGTTCGACGAAACTAAGTGGTCGACCTAGTGAGAGAGGAATCTCCAGATGCGAAACTTTGTTCCACTTTAAACCAAATGTTCCGTCCGAAACTAAGTGTGCGATACTGTGCCAGGAGAAGCGCCTGTTCTCTGAAATCTGTTGCGGTGCCACTCGAAACCGTATGTGTTCGACGAAACTAAGTGGCCGACCTTGTGAGAGAGGAAACTCCAGATACGGAACTTAATTCCATTTTAAACTAATTGTTCTATCTGAAAGTGTTCGATACTGTGTCAGGAGAAGCGCCTGTTCTCTGAAATCAGTGGCGATGCTACTCTAACCCGTATGTGTTCGACGAATCTAAATGGTCGACCTTGTGAGAGAGGAAACTCCAAATGCGAAACTTTGTTCCACTTTAAACCAAATGTTCCGTCCGAAACTAAGTGTGCGATACTGTGCCAGGAGAAGCGCCTGTTCTCTGAAATCTGTTCCGGTGCCACTCGAAACCGTATGTGTTCGACGAAACTAAGTGGACGACCTTGTGGGAGAGGAAACTCCAGATGCGGAACTTAGTTCCATTTTAAACTAATTGTTCTATCTGAAAGTGTTCGATACTGTGCCAGGAGAAGCGCCTGTTCTCTGAAATCAGTGGCGATGCTACTCGAACCCGTATGTGTTCGACGTAACTAAGTGGCCGACCTTGTGAGAGAGGAAACTCCAGATGCGAAACTTAGTTCCATTTTAAACTAAATGTTCTATCTGAAACTAAGTGTTCGATACTGTGCCAGGAGAAGCACCTGTTCTCTGAAATCTGTGGCGATGCCACTCGAAACCGTATGTGTTCGACGAAACTAAGTGGACGACCTTGTGAGAGAGGAAACTCCAGATGCGGAACTTAGTTCCATTTTAAACTAATTGTTCTACCTGAAAGTGCTCGATACTGTGCCAGGAGAAGCGCCTGTTCTCTGAAATCAGTGGCGATGCTACTCGAACCCGTATGTGTTCGACGTAACTGAGTGGCCGACCTTGTGAAAGAGGAAACTCCAGATGCGAAACTTAGTTCCATTTTAAACTAATTGTTCTATCTGAAACTAAGTGTTCGATACTGTGCGAGGAGAGGCGCCTGTTCTCTGAAATCTGTGGCGATGCTACTCGAAACCGTATGTGTTCGACGAAACTAAGTGGTCGCCTTGTGAAAGAGGAAACCCCAGATGCGAAACATAGTACCATTTTAAACTAATTGTTCTATCTGAAACTATGTGTTCGATACTGTGCCAGGAGAAGCGCCTGTTCCTGAAATCTGTGGCGATGCCAATCGAAACCGTATGTGTTCGACGAAACTAAGTGGTTGACCTTGTGAGAGAGGATACTCCAGATGCGAAACATAGTTCCATTTTAAACTAATTGTTCTATCTGATACTAAGTGTTCGATACTGTGCCAGGAGTAGCGCCTGTTCTCTGAAATCTGTGGCGATGCCACTCGAAACCGTATATGTTCGACGAAACTAAGTGGTCGACCTTGTGAGAGAGGAAACTCCAGATGCGAAGCTTTGTTCCATTTTAAACTAATTGTTTTATCTGATACTAAGTGTTCGATACTGTGCCAGGAGAAGCGGCTGATCTGTGAAATCTGTGGCGATACCACTCGAAACCGTATGTGTTCGACGAAACTAAGTGGACGACCTTGTGAGAGAGGAAACTCCAGATGCGGAACTTAGTTCCATTTTAAACTAATTGTTCTATCTGAAAGTGCTCGATACTGTGCCAGGAGAAGCGCCTGTTCTCTGAAATCAGTGGCGATGCTACTCGAACCCGTATGTGTTCGACGTAACTGAGTGGCCGACCTTGTGAAAGAGGAAACTCCAGATGCGAAACTTAGTTCCATTTTAAACTAATTGTTCTATCTGAAACTAAGTGTTCGATACTGTGCGAGGAGAGGCGCCTGTTCTCTGAAATCTGTGGCGATGCTACTCGAAACCGTATGTGTTCGACGAAACTAAGTGGTCGCCTTGTGAAAGAGGAAACCCCAGATGCGAAACATAGTACCATTTTAAACTAATTGTTCTATCTGAAACTATGTGTTCGATACTGTGCCAGGAGAAGCGCCTGTTCCCTGAAATCTGTGGCGATGCCAATCGAAACCGTATGTGTTCGACGAAACTAAGTGGTTGACCTTGTGAGAGAGGATACTCCAGATGCGAAACATAGTTCCATTTTAAACTAATTGTTCTATCTGATACTAAGTGTTCGATACTGTGCCAGGAGTAGCGCCTGTTCTCTGAAATCTGTGGCGATGCCACTCGAAACCGTATATGTTCGACGAAACTAAGTGGTCGACCTTGTGAGAGAGGAAACTCCAGATGCGAAGCTTTGTTCCATTTTAAACTAATTGTTTTATCTGATACTAAGTGTTCGATACTGTGCCAGGAGAAGCGGCTGATCTGTGAAATCTGTGGCGATACCACTCGAAACCGTATGTGTTCGACGAAACTAAGTAGTCGACCTTGTGAGAGAGGAAACTCCAGATGCGAAGCTTTGTACCATTTTAAACTAATTATTCTATCTGAAAGTGTTCTATACTGTGCCAGGAGAAGCGCCTGTTCTCTGAAATGTGTGGCGATGCCACTCGAAACCGTATGTGTTCGACGAAACTAAGTGGTCGACCTTGTGAGAGAGGAAACTCCTGATGCGAAACTTAGTTCCATTTTAAACTAATTTTTCTATCTGACACTAAGTGTTCGATACTGTGCCCGGAGAGGCGCCTGTTCTCTGAAATCTGTGGCGATGCCACTCGAAACCGTATGTGTTCGACGAAACTGAGTGGCCGGCTTGTGAGAGAGGAAACTCCAGATGCGAAGCTTAGTACCTTTCTAAACTAATTGTTCTATCTGAAACTATGTGTCCGATACTGTGCCGGGAGAAGCGCCTGTTCTCTGAAATGTGTGGCGATGCTACTCGATACCGTATGTGTCCCACGAAATTAAGTAGTCGCCTTGTGAGAGAGGAAACTCCGGATGCGAAACTTAGTACCATTTTAAACTAATTGTTCTATCTGAAACTAAGTGTTAGATACTGTGCCAGGAGAAGCGCCCGTTCGCTGAAATCTGTAGCGATGCCACTCGAAACCGTATGTGTTCGGAGAAAGTAAGTCGTTGACCTTGTGAGAGAGGAAACTCCAAATGCGAAACATATTTCCATTTTAAACTAATTGTTCCATCTGAAACTAAGTGTTCGATACTGTGCCAGGAGAAGCACCTGTTCTCTGAAATCTGTGGCGATGCCACTCGAAACCGTATGTGTTCGACGAAACTAAGTGGACGACCTTGTGAGAGAGGAAACTCCAGATGCGGAACTTAGTTCCATTTTAAACTAATTGTTCTATCTGAAAGTGCTCGATACTGTGCCAGGAGAAGCTGCTTTTCTCTTAAATCTGTGGCGATGCCACTCGAAACCGTATGTGGTCGACGAAACTAAGTGATCCACATTGTGAGAGAGGAAACTCCAGATGCGAAGCTTTGTTCCAATTTAAACTAATTGTTCTACCTGGAACTAAGTGTTCGATAGTGTGCCACGATATACGCCTGATCTCTGAAATCTGTGGCGATGCCACTCGAAACCGTAGGTGTTCGTCGAAATTAAGTGGTCGCGTTGTGAGGGAAGAAACTCCAGATGCGAAATTTAGTACAATTTTAGACTAATTGTTCTATCTGAAACTATGTGTCTGATACTGTGCCAGGAGAAGCGCCTGTTCTCTGAAATCTGTGGCGTTGCCACTCGAAACCGTATGTGTTCGACGAAACTAAGTGGTCCACCTTGTGAGAGAGGAAACTCCAGATGCGAAACATAGTTCCATTTTAAACTAATTGTTCTATCTGATACTAATTGTACGATACTGTGCCAGGAGTAGGGCCTGTTCCCTGAAATGTGTGGCGATGCCACTCGAAACCGTATGTGTTCGTCGAAACTAAGTGGTCGACCTTGTGAGAGAGGAAACTCCAAATGCGAAACATAGTTCCATTTTATACTAAGTGTTCTATCTGTATCTAAGTGTTCGATACTGTGCCAGGAGAGGCGCCTGTTCTCTGGAATCTGTGGCGATGCTACTCGAAACCGTATGTGTTCGACGAAACTAAGTGGTCGACCTTGTGAAAGAGGAAACTCCAGATGCGAAACTTAGTTCCATTTTAAACTCATTGTTCTATCTGAAACTAAGTGTTCGATACTGTGCCAGGAGAAGCGCCTGTTCTCTGAAATGTGTGGCGATGCCACTCGAAACCGTAATTGTTCGACGAAACTAAGTGGTTGATCTTGTGAGAGAGGATACTCCAGATGCGAAACATAGTTCCATTTTAAACTAATTGTTCTGTCTGAAATAAGTGTTCGATACTGTGCCAGGCGAAGCGCCTGTTCTCTGAAATCTGTGGCGATACCACTCGAAACCGTATGTGTTCGTCGAAACTAAGTGGTCGACCTTATGAGAGAGGAAACTCCAGATGCGGAACTTAGTTCCATTTTAAACTAATTGTTCTATCTGAAAGTTAGTGTTCGATACTGTGCCATGGGAAGCGCCTGTTCTCTGAAATCTGTGGCGATGCCACTCGAAACGGTATGCGTTCGACGAAACTGAGTGGTCGACATTGTGAGAGAGGAAACTCCAGACGCGAAACTTAGTGCCATTTTAAACTAATTGTTCTATCTGACACTATGTGTCCGATACTGTGCCAGGAGAAGCGCCTGTTCTCTGAAATCTGTGCCGATGCCACTCGAAACCTTATGTGTTTGACGAAACTAAGTGACCGACCTTGTGAGAGAGGAAACTCCAGACGCGAAACTTAGTTCCATTTTAAACTAATTGTTCTATCTGAAACTAAGTGTTCGATACTGTGCCAGGAGAAGCACCTGTTCTCTGAAATCAGTGGCGATGCCACTCGAAACCGTATGTGTTCGGCGAAACTAAATGGCCGAACTTGTGAGAGAGGAAACTCCAGATGCGGAACTTAGTTCCATTTTAAACTAATTGTTCTATCTGAAAGTGTTCGATAATGTGCCAGGAGAAGCGCTAGTTCTCTGAAATCTGTGGCGATGCCACTCGAAACCGTATGTGTTCGGCGAAACTAAATGGCCGACCTTGTGAGAGAGGAAACTCCAGATGCGGGACTTAGTTTCATTTTAAACTAATTGTTCTATCTGAAAGTGTTCGATACTGTGCCAGGAGAAGCGCCTGTTCTCTGAAATCAGTGGCGATGCTACTCGAACCCGTATGTGTTCGACGAATCTAAATGGTCGACCTTGTGAGAGAGGAAACTCCTGATGCGAATCTAACTTCCATTTTAAACTAATTGTTCTATCTGAAACTAAGTGTTCGATACTGTGGCAGGAGAGGCGCCTGTTCTCTGAAATCTGTTGCGGTGCCACTCGAAACCGTATGTGTTCGACGAAACTAAGTGGACGACCTTGTGAGAGAGGAAACTCCAGATGCGGAACTTAGTTCCATTTTAAACTAATTGTTCTATCTGAAAGTGTTCGATACTGTGCCAGGAGAAGCGCCTGTTCTCTGAAATCAGTGGCGATGCTACTCGAACCCGTATGTGTTCGACGAAACATATGTCGTCGACCTTGTGAGAGAGGAAACTCCAGATGCGGAGCTTAGTTCCATTATAACTAATTGTTCTATCTGACACTCAGTGTTCAATACTGCGACAGGAGAAGCGCCAGTTCTCCGAAATCTGTGGCGATGCTCGAAACCGTATGTGTTCGACGAAACTAAGTGGTCGACCTAGTGGGAGAGGAAACTCCAGATGCGAAACATAGTTCCATTTTAAATTAATTTGTTCTATCTGAAACTAAGTGTCGATACTGTGCCAGGAGAAACTCTCGTTCTGCAAAATCTGTGGCGATACTACTCGAAACCGAATGTGTTCGACGAAACTAAGTGGTCGACCTTGTGAGAGAGGAAACTCCAGATGCGAAACTTAGTACCATTTTAAACTAATTGTTCTATCGGAAACTAAGTTTTCGATACTGTGCCAGGAGACGCGCCAGTTCTCTGAAATGTGTGGCGATGCCACTCGAAACCGTATGTGTACGACGAAATTAAGTCGTTGACCTTGTGAGAGAGGAAATTCCAGATGCGAAACATAGTTCCATTTTAAACTAATTGTTCTATCTGAAATTAAGTGTTCGATACTGTGCCAGGAGAAGCGGCTGTTCTCTGAAATCTGTGGCGATGCCACTCGAAACCGTATGTGTTCGACGAAACTAAGTGGCCGGCCTTGTGATAGAGGAAACTCCAGATGCGAAACTTAGTTCGATTTTAAACTAATTGTTCTATCTGAAACTAAGTTTTCGATACTGTGCCAGGAGAAGCGCCTGTTCTCTGAAATCTGTCGCGATGCTACTCGAAACCGTATGTGTTCGACGAAACTATGGGGCCGCCTTGTGAGAGAGGAAACTACAGATGCGAAACTCAGTACCATTTTAAACTAATTGTTCTACTGAAACTATGTGTCCGATACTGTGCCAGAAGAAGCGCCGGTTCTCTGAAATGTGTGTCGATGCCACTCGAAACCGTATGTGTTCGACGAAGCTAAGTGGTCGACCTTGTGAGAGAAGAAACTCCAGATGCGAAACTCAGTTCCATTCAAAAATAATTGTTCTATCTCAAACTAAGTGTTCAATACTGTGCCAGGAGAAGTGCCTGTTCTCTGAAATTTGTGGTGATCATACTCGAAACCGTATGTGTTCGACGAAACTAAGTGGTCGACCTTCTGAGAGAGGAAACTCCGGATGCGAAACTTAGTTCCATTTTAAACTAATTGTTTTATCTGAAACTAAGTGTTCGATACTGTGCCAGGAGAAGCGCCTGTTCTCTGAAATCAGTGGCGATGCTACTCGAAACCGTATGTGTTCGGCGAAACTAAATGGCCGACCTTGTGAGAGAGGAAACTCCAGATGCGGAACTTAGTTTCATTTTAAACTAATTGTTCTATCTGAAAGTGTTCGATACTGTGCCAGGAGAAGCGCCTGTTCTCTGAAATCAGTGGCGATGCTACTCGAACCCGTATGTGTTCGACGAATCTAAATGGTCGACCTTGTGAGATAGGAAACTCCAGATGCGAAACTTAGTTCCACTTTAAACGAAATGTTCCGTCCGAAACTAAGTGTGCGATACTGTGCCAGGAGGAGCGCCTGTTCTCTGAAATCTGTGGCGATGCCACTCGAAACCGTATGTGTTCGACGAAACTAAGTGGACGACCTTGTGAGAGAGGAAACTCCAGATGCGGAACTTAGTTCCATTTTAAACTAATTGTTCTATCTGAAAGTGTTCGATACTGTGCCAGGAGAAGTGCCTGTTCTCTGAAATTTGTGGTGATCATACTCGAAACCGTATGTGTTCGACGAAACTAAGTGGTCGACCTTCTGAGAGAGGAAACACCAGATGCGGAACTTAGTTCCATTTTAAACTAATTGTTCTATCTGAAAGTGTTCGATAATGTGCCAGGAGAAGCGCTAGTTCTCTGAAATCTGTGGCGATGCCACTCGAAACCGTATGTGTTCGGCGAAACTAAATGGCCGACCTTGTGAGAGAGGAAACTCCAGATGCGGAACTAAGTTTCATTTTAAACTAATTGTTCTATCTGAAAGTGTTCGATACTGTGCCAGGAGAAGCGCCTGTTCTCTGAAATCAGTGGCGATGCTACTCGAACCCGTATGTGTTCGACGAATCTAAATGGTCGACCTTGTGAGATAGGAAACTCCAGATGCGAAACTTAGTTCCACTTTAAACGAAATGTTCCGTCCGAAACTAAGTGTGCGATACTGTGCCAGGAGGAGCGCCTGTTCTCTGAAATCTGTGGCGATGCCACTCGAAACCGTATGTGTTCGACGAAACTAAGTGGACGACCTTGTGAGAGAGGAAACTCCAGATGCGGAACTTAGTTCCATTTTAAACTAATTGTTCTATCTGAAAGTGTTCGATACTGTGCCAGGAGAAGCGCCTGTTCTCTGAAATCAGTGGCGATGCTACTCGAACCCGTATGTGTTCGACGAAACATAAGTCGTCGACCTTGTGAGAGAGGAAACTCCAGATGCGGAGCTTAGTTCCATTATAACTAATTGTTCTATCTGACACTCAGTGTTCAATACTGCGACAGGAGAAGCGCCAGTTCTCCGAAATCTGTGGCGATGCTCGAAACCGTATGTGTTCGACGAAACTAAGTGGTCGACCTAGTGGGAGAGGAAACTCCAGATGCGAAACATAGTTCCATTTTAAATTAATTTTTTCTATCTGAAACTAAGTGTCGATACTGTGCCAGGAGAAACTCTCGTTCTGCAAAATCTGTGGCGATACTACTCGAAACCGAATGTGTTCGACGAAACTAAGTGGTCGACCTTGTGAGAGAGGAAACTCCAGATGCGAAACTTAGTACCATTTTAAACTAATTGTTCTATCGGAAACTAAGTTTTCGATACTGTGCCAGGAGACGCGCCAGTTCTCTGAAATGTGTGGCGATGCCACTCGAAACCGTATGTGTACGACGAAATTAAGTCGTTGACCTTGTGAGAGAGGAAATTCCAGATGCGAAACATAGTTCCATTTTAAACTAATTGTTCCGTCCGAAACTAAGTGTGCGATACTGTGCCAGGAGGAGCGCCTGTTCTCTGAAATCTGTGGCGATGCCACTCGAAACCGTATGTGTTCGACGAAACTAAGTGGACGACCTTGTGAGAGAGGAAACTCCAGATGCGGAACTTAGTTCCATTTTAAACTAATTGTTCTATCTGAAAGTGTTCGATAATGTGCCAGGAGAAGCGCTAGTTCTCTGAAATCTGTGGCGATGCCACTCGAAACCGTATGTGTTCGGCGAAACTAAATGGCCGACCTTGTGAGAGAGGAAACTCCAGATGCGGGACTTAGTTTCATTTTAAACTAATTGTTCTATCTGAAAGTGTTCGATACTGTGCCAGGAGAAGCGCCTGTTCTCTGAAATCAGTGGCGATGCTACTCGAACCCGTATGTGTTCGACGAATCTAAATGGTCGACCTTGTGAGAGAGGAAACTCCTGATGCGAATCTAACTTCCATTTTAAACTAATTGTTCTATCTGAAACTAAGTGTTCGATACTGTGGCAGGAGAGGCGCCTGTTCTCTGAAATCTGTTGCGGTGCCACTCGAAACCGTATGTGTTCGACGAAACTAAGTGGACGACCTTGTGAGAGAGGAAACTCCAGATGCGGAACTTAGTTCCATTTTAAACTAATTGTTCTATCTGAAAGTGTTCGATACTGTGCCAGGAGAAGCGCCTGTTCTCTGAAATCAGTGGCGATGCTACTCGAACCCGTATGTGTTCGACGAAACATATGTCGTCGACCTTGTGAGAGAGGAAACTCCAGATGCGGAGCTTAGTTCCATTATAACTAATTGTTCTATCTGACACTCAGTGTTCAATACTGCGACAGGAGAAGCGCCAGTTCTCCGAAATCTGTGGCGATGCTCGAAACCGTATGTGTTCGACGAAACTAAGTGGTCGACCTAGTGGGAGAGGAAACTCCAGATGCGAAACATAGTTCCATTTTAAATTAATTTGTTCTATCTGAAACTAAGTGTCGATACTGTGCCAGGAGAAACTCTCGTTCTGCAAAATCTGTGGCGATACTACTCGAAACCGAATGTGTTCGACGAAACTAAGTGGTCGACCTTGTGAGAGAGGAAACTCCAGATGCGAAACTTAGTACCATTTTAAACTAATTGTTCTATCGGAAACTAAGTTTTCGATACTGTGCCAGGAGACGCGCCAGTTCTCTGAAATGTGTGGCGATGCCACTCGAAACCGTATGTGTACGACGAAACTAAATGGCCGACCTTGTGAGAGAGGAAACTCCAGATGCGGAACTTAGTTTCATTTTAAACTAATTGTTCTATCTGAAAGTGTTCGATACTGTGCCAGGAGAAGCGCCTGTTCTCTGAAATCAGTGGCGATGCTACTCGAACCCGTATGTGTTCGACGAATCTAAATGGTCGACCTTGTGAGATAGGAAACTCCAGATGCGAAACTTAGTTCCACTTTAAACGAAATGTTCCGTCCGAAACTAAGTGTGCGATACTGTGCCAGGAGGAGCGCCTGTTCTCTGAAATCTGTGGCGATGCCACTCGAAACCGTATGTGTTCGACGAAACTAAGTGGACGACCTTGTGAGAGAGGAAACTCCAGATGCGGAACTTAGTTCCATTTTAAACTAATTGTTCTATCTGAAAGTGTTCGATACTGTGCCAGGAGAAGTGCCTGTTCTCTGAAATTTGTGGTGATCATACTCGAAACCGTATGTGTTCGACGAAACTAAGTGGTCGACCTTCTGAGAGAGGAAACACCAGATGCGGAACTTAGTTCCATTTTAAACTAATTGTTCTATCTGAAAGTGTTCGATAATGTGCCAGGAGAAGCGCTAGTTCTCTGAAATCTGTGGCGATGCCACTCGAAACCGTATGTGTTCGGCGAAACTAAATGGCCGACCTTGTGAGAGAGGAAACTCCAGATGCGGAACTAAGTTTCATTTTAAACTAATTGTTCTATCTGAAAGTGTTCGATACTGTGCCAGGAGAAGCGCCTGTTCTCTGAAATCAGTGGCGATGCTACTCGAACCCGTATGTGTTCGACGAATCTAAATGGTCGACCTTGTGAGATAGGAAACTCCAGATGCGAAACTTAGTTCCACTTTAAACGAAATGTTCCGTCCGAAACTAAGTGTGCGATACTGTGCCAGGAGGAGCGCCTGTTCTCTGAAATCTGTGGCGATGCCACTCGAAACCGTATGTGTTCGACGAAACTAAGTGGACGACCTTGTGAGAGAGGAAACTCCAGATGCGGAACTTAGTTCCATTTTAAACTAATTGTTCTATCTGAAAGTGTTCGATACTGTGCCAGGAGAAGCGCCTGTTCTCTGAAATCAGTGGCGATGCTACTCGAACCCGTATGTGTTCGACGAAACATAAGTCGTCGACCTTGTGAGAGAGGAAACTCCAGATGCGGAGCTTAGTTCCATTATAACTAATTGTTCTATCTGACACTCAGTGTTCAATACTGCGACAGGAGAAGCGCCAGTTCTCCGAAATCTGTGGCGATGCTCGAAACCGTATGTGTTCGACGAAACTAAGTGGTCGACCTAGTGGGAGAGGAAACTCCAGATGCGAAACATAGTTCCATTTTAAATTAATTTTTTCTATCTGAAACTAAGTGTCGATACTGTGCCAGGAGAAACTCTCGTTCTGCAAAATCTGTGGCGATACTACTCGAAACCGAATGTGTTCGACGAAACTAAGTGGTCGACCTTGTGAGAGAGGAAACTCCAGATGCGAAACTTAGTACCATTTTAAACTAATTGTTCTATCGGAAACTAAGTTTTCGATACTGTGCCAGGAGACGCGCCAGTTCTCTGAAATGTGTGGCGATGCCACTCGAAACCGTATGTGTACGACGAAATTAAGTCGTTGACCTTGTGAGAGAGGAAATTCCAGATGCGAAACATAGTTCCATTTTAAACTAATTGTTCCGTCCGAAACTAAGTGTGCGATACTGTGCCAGGAGGAGCGCCTGTTCTCTGAAATCTGTGGCGATGCCACTCGAAACCGTATGTGTTCGACGAAACTAAGTGGACGACCTTGTGAGAGAGGAAACTCCAGATGCGGAACTTAGTTCCATTTTAAACTAATTGTTCTATCTGAAAGTGTTCGATAATGTGCCAGGAGAAGCGCTAGTTCTCTGAAATCTGTGGCGATGCCACTCGAAACCGTATGTGTTCGGCGAAACTAAATGGCCGACCTTGTGAGAGAGGAAACTCCAGATGCGGGACTTAGTTTCATTTTAAACTAATTGTTCTATCTGAAAGTGTTCGATACTGTGCCAGGAGAAGCGCCTGTTCTCTGAAATCAGTGGCGATGCTACTCGAACCCGTATGTGTTCGACGAATCTAAATGGTCGACCTTGTGAGAGAGGAAACTCCTGATGCGAATCTAACTTCCATTTTAAACTAATTGTTCTATCTGAAACTAAGTGTTCGATACTGTGGCAGGAGAGGCGCCTGTTCTCTGAAATCTGTTGCGGTGCCACTCGAAACCGTATGTGTTCGACGAAACTAAGTGGACGACCTTGTGAGAGAGGAAACTCCAGATGCGGAACTTAGTTCCATTTTAAACTAATTGTTCTATCTGAAAGTGTTCGATACTGTGCCAGGAGAAGCGCCTGTTCTCTGAAATCAGTGGCGATGCTACTCGAACCCGTATGTGTTCGACGAAACATATGTCGTCGACCTTGTGAGAGAGGAAACTCCAGATGCGGAGCTTAGTTCCATTATAACTAATTGTTCTATCTGACACTCAGTGTTCAATACTGCGACAGGAGAAGCGCCAGTTCTCCGAAATCTGTGGCGATGCTCGAAACCGTATGTGTTCGACGAAACTAAGTGGTCGACCTAGTGGGAGAGGAAACTCCAGATGCGAAACATAGTTCCATTTTAAATTAATTTGTTCTATCTGAAACTAAGTGTCGATACTGTGCCAGGAGAAACTCTCGTTCTGCAAAATCTGTGGCGATACTACTCGAAACCGAATGTGTTCGACGAAACTAAGTGGTCGACCTTGTGAGAGAGGAAACTCCAGATGCGAAACTTAGTACCATTTTAAACTAATTGTTCTATCGGAAACTAAGTTTTCGATACTGTGCCAGGAGACGCGCCAGTTCTCTGAAATGTGTGGCGATGCCACTCGAAACCGTATGTGTACGACGAAATTAAGTCGTTGACCTTGTGAGAGAGGAAATTCCAGATGCGAAACATAGTTCCATTTTAAACTAATTGTTCTATCTGAAATTAAGTGTTCGATACTGTGCCAGGAGAAGCGGCTGTTCTCTGAAATCTGTGGCGATGCCACTCGAAACCGTATGTGTTCGACGAAACTAAGTGGCCGGCCTTGTGATAGAGGAAACTCCAGATGCGAAACTTAGTTCCATTTTAAACTAATTGTTCTATCTGAAACTAAGTTTTCGATACTGTGCCAGGAGAAGCGCCTGTTCTCTGAAATCTGTCGCGATGCTACTCGAAACCGTATGTGTTCGACGAAACTATGGGGCCGCCTTGTGAGAGAGGAAACTACAGATGCGAAACTCAGTACCATTTTAAACTAATTGTTCTACTGAAACTATGTGTCCGATACTGTGCCAGAAGAAGCGCCGGTTCTCTGAAATGTGTGTCGATGCCACTCGAAACCGTATGTGTTCGACGAAGCTAAGTGGTCGACCTTGTGAGAGAAGAAACTCCAGATGCGAAACTCAGTTCCATTCAAAAATAATTGTTCTATCTCAAACTAAGTGTTCAATACTGTGCCAGGAGAAGTGCCTGTTCTCTGAAATTTGTGGTGATCATACTCGAAACCGTATGTGTTCGACGAAACTAAGTGGTCGACCTTCTGAGAGAGGAAACTCCGGATGCGAAACTTAGTTCCATTTTAAACTAATTGTTTTATCTGAAACTAAGTGTTCGATACTGTGCCAGGAGAAGCGCCTGTTCTCTGAAATCAGTGGCGATGCTACTCGAAACCGTATGTGTTCGGCGAAACTAAATGGCCGACCTTGTGAGAGAGGAAACTCCAGATGCGGAACTTAGTTTCATTTTAAACTAATTGTTCTATCTGAAAGTGTTCGATACTGTGCCAGGAGAAGCGCCTGTTCTCTGAAATCAGTGGCGATGCTACTCGAACCCGTATATGTTCGACGAATCTAAATGGTCGACCTTGTGAGATAGGAAACTCCAGATGCGAAACTTAGTTCCACTTTAAACGAAATGTTCCGTCCGAAACTAAGTGTGCGATACTGTGCCAGGAGGAGCGCCTGTTCTCTGAAATCTGTGGCGATGCCACTCGAAACCGTATGTGTTCGACGAAACTAAGTGGACGACCTTGTGAGAGAGGAAACTCCAGATGCGGAACTTAGTTCCATTTTAAACTAATTGTTCTATCTGAAAGTGTTCGATACTGTGCCAGGAGAAGTGCCTGTTCTCTGAAATTTGTGGTGATCATACTCGAAACCGTATGTGTTCGACGAAACTAAGTGGTCGACCTTCTGAGAGAGGAAACACCAGATGCGGAACTTAGTTCCATTTTAAACTAATTGTTCTATCTGAAAGTGTTCGATAATGTGCCAGGAGAAGCGCTAGTTCTCTGAAATCTGTGGCGATGCCACTCGAAACCGTATGTGTTCGGCGAAACTAAATGGCCGACCTTGTGAGAGAGGAAACTCCAGATGCGGAACTAAGTTTCATTTTAAACTAATTGTTCTATCTGAAAGTGTTCGATACTGTGCCAGGAGAAGCGCCTGTTCTCTGAAATCAGTGGCGATGCTACTCGAACCCGTATGTGTTCGACGAATCTAAATGGTCGACCTTGTGAGATAGGAAACTCCAGATGCGAAACTTAGTTCCACTTTAAACGAAATGTTCCGTCCGAAACTAAGTGTGCGATACTGTGCCAGGAGGAGCGCCTGTTCTCTGAAATCTGTGGCGATGCCACTCGAAACCGTATGTGTTCGACGAAACTAAGTGGACGACCTTGTGAGAGAGGAAACTCCAGATGCGGAACTTAGTTCCATTTTAAACTAATTGTTCTATCTGAAAGTGTTCGATACTGTGCCAGGAGAAGCGCCTGTTCTCTGAAATCAGTGGCGATGCTACTCGAACCCGTATGTGTTCGACGAAACATAAGTCGTCGACCTTGTGAGAGAGGAAACTCCAGATGCGGAGCTTAGTTCCATTATAACTAATTGTTCTATCTGACACTCAGTGTTCAATACTGCGACAGGAGAAGCGCCAGTTCTCCGAAATCTGTGGCGATGCTCGAAACCGTATGTGTTCGACGAAACTAAGTGGTCGACCTAGTGGGAGAGGAAACTCCAGATGCGAAACATAGTTCCATTTTAAATTAATTTTTTCTATCTGAAACTAAGTGTCGATACTGTGCCAGGAGAAACTCTCGTTCTGCAAAATCTGTGGCGATACTACTCGAAACCGAATGTGTTCGACGAAACTAAGTGGTCGACCTTGTGAGAGAGGAAACTCCAGATGCGAAACTTAGTACCATTTTAAACTAATTGTTCTATCGGAAACTAAGTTTTCGATACTGTGCCAGGAGACGCGCCAGTTCTCTGAAATGTGTGGCGATGCCACTCGAAACCGTATGTGTACGACGAAATTAAGTCGTTGACCTTGTGAGAGAGGAAATTCCAGATGCGAAACATAGTTCCATTTTAAACTAATTGTTCCGTCCGAAACTAAGTGTGCGATACTGTGCCAGGAGGAGCGCCTGTTCTCTGAAATCTGTGGCGATGCCACTCGAAACCGTATGTGTTCGACGAAACTAAGTGGACGACCTTGTGAGAGAGGAAACTCCAGATGCGGAACTTAGTTCCATTTTAAACTAATTGTTCTATCTGAAAGTGTTCGATACTGTGCCAGGAGAAGTGCCTGTTCTCTGAAATTTGTGGTGATCATACTCGAAACCGTATGTGTTCGACGAAACTAAGTGGTCGACCTTCTGAGAGAGGAAACACCAGATGCGGAACTTAGTTCCATTTTAAACTAATTGTTCTATCTGAAAGTGTTCGATAATGTGCCAGGAGAAGCGCTAGTTCTCTGAAATCTGTGGCGATGCCACTCGAAACCGTATGTGTTCGGCGAAACTAAATGGCCGACCTTGTGAGAGAGGAAACTCCAGATGCGGAACTTAGTTTCATTTTAAACTTATTGTTCTATCTGAAAGTGTTCGATACTGTGCCAGGAGAAGCGCCTGTTCTCTGAAATCAGTGGCGATGCTACTCGAACCCGTATGTGTTCGACGAATCTAAATGGTCGACCTTGTGAGATAGGAAACTCCAGATGCGAAACTTAGTTCCACTTTAAACGAAATGTTCCGTCCGAAACTAAGTGTGCGATACTGTGCCAGGAGGAGCGCCTGTTCTCTGAAATCTGTGGCGATGCCACTCGAAACCGTATGTGTTCGACGAAACTAAGTGGACGACCTTGTGAGAGAGGAAACTCCAGATGCGGAACTTAGTTCCATTTTAAACTAATTGTTCTATCTGAAAGTGTTCGATACTGTGCCAGGAGAAGCGCCTGTTCTCTGAAATCAGTGGCGATGCTACTCGAACCCGTATGTGTTCGACGAAACATAAGTCGTCGACCTTGTGAGAGAGGAAACTCCAGATGCGGAGCTTAGTTCCATTATAACTAATTGTTCTATCTGACACTCAGTGTTCAATACTGCGACAGGAGAAGCGCCAGTTCTCCGAAATCTGTGGCGATGCTCGAAACCGTATGTGTTCGACGAAACTAAGTGGTCGACCTAGTGGGAGAGGAAACTCCAGATGCGAAACATAGTTCCATTTTAAATTAATTTTTTCTATCTGAAACTAAGTGTCGATACTGTGCCAGGAGAAACTCTCGTTCTGCAAAATCTGTGGCGATACTACTCGAAACCGAATGTGTTCGACGAAACTAAGTGGTCGACCTTGTGAGAGAGGAAACTCCAGATGCGAAACTTAGTACCATTTTAAACTAATTGTTCTATCGGAAACTAAGTTTTCGATACTGTGCCAGGAGACGCGCCAGTTCTCTGAAATGTGTGGCGATGCCACTCGAAACCGTATGTGTACGACGAAATTAAGTCGTTGACCTTGTGAGAGAGGAAATTCCAGATGCGAAACATAGTTCCATTTTAAACTAATTGTTCCGTCCGAAACTAAGTGTGCGATACTGTGCCAGGAGGAGCGCCTGTTCTCTGAAATCTGTGGCGATGCCACTCGAAACCGTATGTGTTCGACGAAACTAAGTGGACGACCTTGTGAGAGAGGAAACTCCAGATGCGGAACTTAGTTCCATTTTAAACTAATTGTTCTATCTGAAAGTGTTCGATACTGTGCCAGGAGAAGTGCCTGTTCTCTGAAATTTGTGGTGATCATACTCGAAACCGTATGTGTTCGACGAAACTAAGTGGTCGACCTTCTGAGAGAGGAAACACCAGATGCGGAACTTAGTTCCATTTTAAACTAATTGTTCTATCTGAAAGTGTTCGATAATGTGCCAGGAGAAGCGCTAGTTCTCTGAAATCTGTGGCGATGCCACTCGAAACCGTATGTGTTCGGCGAAACTAAATGGCCGACCTTGTGAGAGAGGAAACTCCAGATGCGGAACTTAGTTTCATTTTAAACTAATTGTTCTATCTGAAAGTGTTCGATACTGTGCCAGGAGAAGCGCCTGTTCTCTGAAATCAGTGGCGATGCTACTCGAACCCGTATGTGTTCGACGAATCTAAATGGTCGACCTTGTGAGATAGGAAACTCCAGATGCGAAACTTAGTTCCACTTTAAACGAAATGTTCCGTCCGAAACTAAGTGTGCGATACTGTGCCAGGAGGAGCGCCTGTTCTCTGAAATCTGTGGCGATGCCACTCGAAACCGTATGTGTTCGACGAAACTAAGTGGACGACCTTGTGAGAGAGGAAACTCCAGATGCGGAACTTAGTTCCATTTTAAACTAATTGTTCTATCTGAAAGTGTTCGATACTGTGCCAGGAGAAGCGCCTGTTCTCTGAAATCAGTGGCGATGCTACTCGAACCCGTATGTGTTCGACGAAACATAAGTCGTCGACCTTGTGAGAGAGGAAACTCCAGATGCGGAGCTTAGTTCCATTATAACTAATTGTTCTATCTGACACTCAGTGTTCAATACTGCGACAGGAGAAGCGCCAGTTCTCCGAAATCTGTGGCGATGCTCGAAACCGTATGTGTTCGACGAAACTAAGTGGTCGACCTAGTGGGAGAGGAAACTCCAGATGCGAAACATAGTTCCATTTTAAATTAATTTTTTCTATCTGAAACTAAGTGTCGATACTGTGCCAGGAGAAACTCTCGTTCTGCAAAATCTGTGGCGATACTACTCGAAACCGAATGTGTTCGACGAAACTAAGTGGTCGACCTTGTGAGAGAGGAAACTCCAGATGCGAAACTTAGTACCATTTTAAACTAATTGTTCTATCGGAAACTAAGTTTTCGATACTGTGCCAGGAGACGCGCCAGTTCTCTGAAATGTGTGGCGATGCCACTCGAAACCGTATGTGTACGACGAAATTAAGTCGTTGACCTTGTGAGAGAGGAAATTCCAGATGCGAAACATAGTTCCATTTTAAACTAATTGTTCTATCTGAAATTAAGTGTTCGATACTGTGCCAGGAGAAGCGGCTGTTCTCTGAAATCTGTGGCGATGCCACTCGAAACCGTATGTGTTCGACGAAACTAAGTGGCCGGCCTTGTGATAGAGGAAACTCCAGATGCGAAACTTAGTTCCACTTTAAACGAAATGTTCCGTCCGAAACTAAGTGTGCGATACTGTGCCAGGAGGAGCGCCTGTTCTCTGAAATCTGTGGCGATGCCACTCGAAACCGTATGTGTTCGACGAAACTAAGTGGACGACCTTGTGAGAGAGGAAACTCCAGATGCGGAACTTAGTTCCATTTTAAACTAATTGTTCTATCTGAAAGTGTTCGATACTGTGCCAGGAGAAGCGCCTGTTCTCTGAAATCAGTGGCGATGCTACTCGAACCCGTATGTGTTCGACGAAACATAAGTCGTCGACCTTGTGAGAGAGGAAACTCCAGATGCGGAGCTTAGTTCCATTATAACTAATTGTTCTATCTGACACTCAGTGTTCAATACTGCGACAGGAGAAGCGCCAGTTCTCCGAAATCTGTGGCGATGCTCGAAACCGTATGTGTTCGACGAAACTAAGTGGTCGACCTAGTGGGAGAGGAAACTCCAGATGCGAAACATAGTTCCATTTTAAATTAATTTTTTCTATCTGAAACTAAGTGTCGATACTGTGCCAGGAGAAACTCTCGTTCTGCAAAATCTGTGGCGATACTACTCGAAACCGAATGTGTTCGACGAAACTAAGTGGTCGACCTTGTGAGAGAGGAAACTCCAGATGCGAAACTTAGTACCATTTTAAACTAATTGTTCTATCGGAAACTAAGTTTTCGATACTGTGCCAGGAGACGCGCCAGTTCTCTGAAATGTGTGGCGATGCCACTCGAAACCGTATGTGTACGACGAAATTAAGTCGTTGACCTTGTGAGAGAGGAAATTCCAGATGCGAAACATAGTTCCATTTTAAACTAATTGTTCTATCTGAAATTAAGTGTTCGATACTGTGCCAGGAGAAGCGGCTGTTCTCTGAAATCTGTGGCGATGCCACTCGAAACCGTATGTGTTCGACGAAACTAAGTGGCCGGCCTTGTGATAGAGGAAACTCCAGATGCGAAACTTAGTTCAATTTTAAACTAATTGTTCTATCTGAAACTAAGTTTTCGATACTGTGCCAGGAGAAGCGCCTGTTCTCTGAAATCTGTCGCGATGCTACTCGAAACCGTATGTGTTCGACGAAACTATGGGGCCGCCTTGTGAGAGAGGGAACTACAGATGCGAAACTCAGTACCATTTTAAACTAATTGTTCTACTGAAACTATGTGTCCGATACTGTGCCAGAAGAAGCGCCGGTTCTCTGAAATGTGTGTCGATGCCACTCGAAACCGTATGTGTTCGACGAAGCTAAGTGGTCGACCTTGTGAGAGAAGAAACTCCAGATGCGAAACTCAGTTCCATTCAAAAATAATTGTTCTATCTCAAACTAAGTGTTCGCTACTGTGCCAGGAGAAGCGGCTTTTCTCTGAAATCTGTGGCGATGCCACTCGAAACGGTATGCGTTCGCCGAAACTGAGTGGTCGACATTGTGAGAGAGGAAACTCCAGACGCGAAACTTAGTGCCATTTTAAACTAATTGTTCTATCTGACACTATGTGTCCGATACTGTGCCAGAAGAAGCGCCTGTTCTCTGAAA
Organism: Nysson spinosus; assembly: GCA_910591585.2. Classification (NCBI taxonomy): domain Eukaryota; kingdom Metazoa; phylum Arthropoda; class Insecta; order Hymenoptera; family Crabronidae; genus Nysson; species Nysson spinosus. Next base: position 496,459 of record CAJUYC020000093.1, on the reverse strand, counting down.
TGTGTGACGATGCCACTCGAAACGGTATGCGTTCGCCGAAACTGAGTGGTCGACATTGTGAGAGAGGAAACTCCAGACGCGAAACTTAGTGCCATTTTAAACTAATTGTTCTATCTGACACTATGTGTCCGATACTGTGCCAGAAGAAGCGCCTGTTCTCTGAAATGTGTGACGATGCCACTCGAAACCGTATGTGTTCGACGAAACTAAGTGGTCGACCATGTGAGAGAGGAAACTCCAGATGCGAAACTCAGTTCCGTTCAAAAATAATTGTTCTATCTCAAACTAAGTCGTCAATACTGTGCCAGGAGAAGTGCCTGTTCTCTGAAATTTGTGGCGATGATACTAGAAAGCGTATGTGTTCGACGAAACTAAGTGGTCGACCTTCTGAGAGAGGAAACTCCGGATGCGAAACTCAGTTCCATTTCAAACTAATTGGTCTATCTGAAACTATGTGTCCGATACTGTGCCAGAAGAAGCGCCTGTTCTCTGAAATCTGTGGCGATGCCACTCGAAAACCTATGTGTTCGACGAAACTAAGTGGCCGACCTTGTGAGAGAGGAAACTTCAGATGCGAAACTTATTTCGATTTTAAACTAATTGTTCTCTCTGTAACTAAGTGTTCGATACTGTGCCAGGAGAAGCGCCCGTTCTGTGAAACCTGTGGCGATGCCACTCGAAACCGTATGTGTACGACGAAATTAAGTCGTTGACCTTGTGAGAGAGGAAATTCCAGATGCGAAACATAGTTCCATTTTAAACTAATTGTTCTATCTGAAATTAAGTGTTCGATACTGTGCCAGGAGAAGCGGCTGTTCTCTGAAATCTATGGCGATGCCACTCGAAACCGTATGTGTTCGACGAAACTAAGTGGCCGGCCTTGTGATAGAGGAAACTCCAGATGCGAAACTTAGTTCCATTTTAAACTAATTGTTCTATCTGAAACTAAGTTTTCGATACTGTGCCAGGAGAAGCGCCTGTTCTCTGAAATCTGTCGCGATGCTACTCGAAACCGTATGTGTTCGACGAAACTATGGGGCCGCCTTGTGAGAGAGGAAACTACAGATGCGAAACTCAGTACCATTTTAAACTAATTGTTCTATCTGAAACTATGTGTCCGATACTGTGCCAGAAGAAGCGCCGGTTCTCTGAAATGTGTGACGATGCCACTCGAAACGGTATGTGTTCGACGAAACTAAGTGGTCGACCTTGTGAGAGAAGAAACTCCAGATGCGAAACTCAGTTCCATTCAAAAATAATTGTTCTATCTCAAACTAAGTGTTCAATACTGTGCCAGGAGAAGTGCCTGTACTCTGAAATTTGTGGCGATCATACTCGAAACCGTATGTGTTCGACGAAACTAAGTGGTCGACCTTCTGAGAGAGGAAACTCCGGATGCGAAACTTAGTTCCATTTTAAACTAATTGTTTTATCTGAAACTAAGTGTTCGATACTGTGCCAGGAGAAGCGCCTGTTCTCTGAAATCAGTGGCGATGCTACTCGAAACCGTATGTGTTCGATGAAACGAAGTGGTCCACCTTGTGGGAGAGGAAACTTCAGATTCGAAACTTAGTTCCATTTTAAACTAATTGTTCCATCTCAAATTAAGTGTTCGCTACTGCGCCAGGAGAAGCGGCTTTTCTCTGAAATCTGTGGCGATGCCACTCGAAACGGTATGCGTTCGACGAAACTGAGTGGTCGACATTGTGAGAGAGGAAACTCCAGACGCGAAACTTAGTGCCATTTTAAACTAATTGTTCTATCTGACACTATGTGTCCGATACTGTGCCAGGAGAAGCGCCTGTTCTCTGAAATCTGTGCCGATGCCACTCGAAACCTTATGTGTTTGACGAAACTAAGTGACCGACCTTGTGAGAGAGGAAACTCCAGACGCGAAACTTAGTTCCATTTTAAACTAATTGTTCTATCTGAAACTAAGTGTTCGATACTGTGCCAGGAGAAGCACCTGTTCTCTGAAATCAGTGGCGATGCCACTCGAAACCGTATGTGTTCGGCGAAACTAAATGGCCGACCTTGTGAGAGAGGAAACTCCAGATGCGGAACTTAGTTCCATTTTAAACTAATTGTTCTATCTGAAAGTGTTCGATAATGTGCCAGGAGAAGCGCTAGTTCTCTGAAATCTGTGGCGATGCCACTCGAAACCGTATGTGTTCGGTGAAACTAAATGGCCGACCTTGTGAGAGAGGAAACTCCAGATGCGGAACTTAGTTTCATTTTAAACTAATTGTTCTATCTGAAAGTGTTCGATACTGTGCCAGGAGAAGCGCCTGTTCTCTGAAATCAGTGGCGATGCTACTCGAACCCGTATGTGTTCGACGAATCTAAATGGTCGACCTTGTGAGATAGGAAACTCCAGATGCGAAACTTAGTTCCACTTTAAACGAAATGTTCCGTCCGAAACTAAGTGTGCGATACTGTGCCAGGAGAAGCGCCTGTTCTCTGAAATCATTGGCGATGATACTCGAAACCGTATGTGTTCGGCGAAACTAAGTGGTCGACCTTGTGAGAGAGGAAACTCCAGAACCGAAACATAATTCCATTTAAAACTAATTGTTCTATCTGAAACTAAGTTTTCGATACTGTCCCAGGAGAAGCGCATTTTCTCTGAAATCTGTGGCGATGCCACTCGAAACCGTATGTGTTCGACGAAACTCAGTGGTCGACCTTGTGAGAGAGGAAACTCCAAATGCGAAGCTTCGTTCCTTTTAAACAAATTGTTCTATCTGGTACTGAGTGTTCGATACTGTGCCAGGAGAAGCGCCTGTTCTCTGAAATCTGTGGCGATGCGTCCTCGAAACCGTATGTGTTCGACGAAACTAAGTGGTCGTTCTTGTGAGAGAGGAAACTCCAGATGCGAAACTTAGTTCCATTTTAATGTTATTGTTCTATCTGAAACTAAGTTTTCGATACTGTGCCAGGAGAAGCGCCTGTTCTCTGAAATCTGTGGCGATGCTACTCGAAACCGAATGTGTTCCACGAAAGTAAGTGGCCGACCTTGTGAGAGAGGAAACTCCAGATGAGAAACTTAGTTCCATTTTAAACTAATTGTTCTATCTGCAACAATGTGTTCGATACTGTGCCTGGAGAAGCGCCTGTTCTCTGAAATCTGTGGCGATGCCACTCGAAACCGTATGTGTTCGACGAAACTAAGTGGTTGACCTTGTGAGAGAGGATACTCCAGATGCGAAACATAGTTCCATTTTAAAGTAATTGTTCTATCTGATACTAGGTGTTCGATACTGTGCCAGGAGAAGCGCCTGTTCTCTGAAATCTGTGGCGATGCCACTCGAAACCGTATGTGTTCGACGAAACTAAGTGGTCGACCTTGTGGGAGAGGAAACTACAGATGCGAAAGTTAGTTCCATTTTAAACTAATTGTTCGATCTGAAACTAAGTGTGCCATACTGTGCCAGGATAAGCGCCTGTTCTCTGATATCTGTGGCGATGCCACTCGAAACCGTATGCGTTCGACGAAATCACGTCGTCGACCTTGTGAGAAAGGAAACTGCAGATCCGAAATATTGTTCCATTTTAAACGAATTGTTCGATCTGAAACTAAGTGTTCGATACTGTGCCAGGAGAAGCGCCTGTTCTCTGAAATCATTGGCGATGATACTCGAAACCGTATGTGTTCGGCGAAACTAAGTGGGCGACCTTGTGAGAGAGGAAACTCCAGAACCGAAACATAATTCCATTTAAAACTAATTGTTCTATCTGAAACTAAGTTTTCGATACTGTCCCAGGAGAAGCGCATTTTCTCTGAAATCTGTGGCGATGCCACTCGAAACCGTATGTGTTCGACGAAACTCAGTGGTCGACCTTGTGAGAGAGGAAACTCCAAATGCGAAGCTTCGTTCCTTTTAAACAAATTGTTCTATCTGGTACTGAGTGTTCGATACTGTGCCAGGAGAAGCGCCTGTTCTCTGAAATCTGTGGCGATGCGTCCTCGAAACCGTATGTGTTCGACGAAACTAAGTGGTCGTTCTTGTGAGAGAGGAAACTCCAGATGCGAAACTTAGTTCCATTTTAATGTTATTGTTCTATCTGAAACTAAGTTTTCGATACTGTGCCAGGAGAAGCGCCTGTTCTCTGAAATCTGTGGCGATGCTACTCGAAACCGAATGTGTTCCACGAAAGTAAGTGGCCGACCTTGTGAGAGAGGAAACTCCAGATGAGAAACTTAGTTCCATTTTAAACTAATTGTTCTATCTGCAACTATGTGTTCGATACTGTGCCTGGAGAAGCGCCTGTTCTCTGAAATCTGTGGCGATGCCACTCGAAATCGTATGTGTTCGACGAAACTAAGTCGTCGACCTTGTGAGAGAGGAAACTCCAGATGCGAAGCTTAGTTCCATTTTAAACTAATAGTTCTATCTGATACTAAGTGTTCGATACTGTGCCAGGAGAAGCGCCTGTTCTCTGAAATGTGTGGCGATGCCACTCGAAACCGTAATTGTTCGACGAAACTAAGTGGTCGACTTTGTGGGAGAGGAAACTCCAGATGCGAAACTTAGTTCCATTTTAAACTAATTGTTCTATCTGAAACTAAGTGTTCGATACTGTGCCAGGAGAAGCGCCTGTTCTCTGAAATCTCTGGCGATGCCACTCGAAACCGTATGTGTTCGAGGAAACTAAGTGGTCGACCTTGTGGGAGAGGAAACTCCAGATGCGAAACATAGTTCCATTTTAATCTAATTGTCCTATCTGAAACTAAGTGTTCGATACTGTGCCAGGAGAAACGCCTGTTCTCTGAAATCTGTGGCCATGCCACTCGAAACAGTATGTGTTCGACGAAACTAAGTGGTCGACCTAGGTGAGAGAGGAATATCCAGATGCGAAACTTTGTTCCATTTTAAACTAATTGTTCTATCTGAAAGTGTTCGATACTGTACCAGGAGAAGCGCCTGTTCTCTGAAATCTTTGGCGATGACACACGAAAACGTATGTGTTCGACGAAACTAAGTGGTTCACCTTGTGAGAGAAGAAACTCCAGATGCGAAACTTAGTCCCATTTAAAAATAATTGTTCTATCTGAAACTAAGTGTTCGACAGTGTGCCAGGAGAAACGGCTGTTCTCTGAAATCTGTGGCGATGCCACTCGAAACCGTATGTGTTCGACGAAACTAAGTCGTCGACCTTGTGAGAGAGGAAACTCGAGATGCGAAACATAGTTCCATTTGAACCTAATTGTTCTATCTGAAACCAAGTGTTCGACAGTGTGCCAGGAGAAACGTCTGTTCTCTGAAACCTGTGGCGATGCCACTCGAAACCGTATGTGTTCGTCGAAACTAAGTAGTCGACCTTGTGAGAGAGGAAACTCCAGATGCGAAACGTAGTTCCATTTTAAATTAATTGTTCTATCTGAAACTAAGTGTTCGTTACTGTGCCAGGAGAAGCACCTGTTCTATGAAATCTGTGGCGATGCCACTCGAAACCGTATGTGTGCGACGAAACTAAGTGGTCGACCTTGTGAGAGTGGAAACTCCAGATGCGAAACTTAGTACCATTTTAAAATAATTGTTCTATCTGAAACTATGTGTTCGATACTCTGCCAGGAGAAGCGTCTGTTCTCTGAAATCTGTGGCGATGCTACTCGAAACCGTATGTGTTCGACGAAACTAAGTGGTCGACTTTGTGAGAGAGGAAACTCGAGATGCGAAACTTTGTTCCATTTTAAACTAATTGTTCTATCTGAAAGTGTTCGATACTGTACCAGGAGAAGCGCCTGTTCTCTGAAATCTTTGGCGATGACACACGAAAACGTATGTGTTCGACGAAACTAAGTGGTTCACCTTGTGAGAGAAGAAACTCCAGATGCGAAACTTAGTACCATTTTAAAATAATTGTTCTATCTGAAACTATGTGTTCGATACTCTGCCAGGAGAAGCGTCTGTTCTCTGAAATCTGTGGCGATGCTACTCGAAACCGTATGTGTTCGACGAAACTAAGTGGTCGACTTTGTGAGAGAGGAAACTCGAGATGCGAAACATAGTTCCATTTGAACCTAATTGTTCTATCTGAAACCAAGTGTTCGACAGTGTGCCAGGAGAAACGTCTGTTCTCTGAAATCTGTGGCGATGCTACTCGAAACCGAATGTGTTCGAGGAAATTAATTGGTCGACCTTGTGGGAGAGGAAACTCCAGATGCGAAACTTAGTTCCATTTTAAACAAATTGTTCTATCTGAAACTAAGTGTTCGATACTGTGCCAGGAGAAGCGCCTGTTCTCTGAAATCTGTGGTGATGCTACTCCAAACCGTATGTGTTCGACAAAACATTGTGGTCGACCTTGTGAGAGAGGAAACTCCAGATGCGAAACTTAGTACCATTTTAAACTAATTGTTCTATCTGAAACTATGTGTTCGATACTCTGCCAGGAGAAGCGTCTGTTCTCTGAAATCTGTGGCGATGCTACTCGAAACCGTATGTGTTCGACGAAACTAAGTGGTCGACTTTGTGAGAGAGGAAACTCCAGATGCGAAACTTAGTTCCATTTAAAACTAATTGTTCTATCCGAAACTAAGTTTCTGATACTGTGCCAGGAGAAACTCCCGTTCGGCGAAATTTGTGGCGATGCCACTCGAAACCGTATGTGTTTGACGAAACTAAGTGGTCCACCTTGCGAGAGAGGAAACTCCAAATGCGAAACATAGTTCCATTTTAAACTAATTGTTCTCTCTGAAACTATGTGTTCGATACTGTGCCAGGAGAAGCGCCTGTTCTCTGAAATCTGTGGCGATGCCCATCGAAACCGTATGTGTTCGACGAAACTAAGTGGTCGCCTTGTGAAAGAGGAAACTCCAGATGCGAAACTTAGTACCATTTTAAACTAATTGTTCTATCTGAAGCTATGTGTTCGATACTGTGCCAGGAGGACCGTAGAGAATGTAGTGTTAAAATATAGTATAGGGCTGACTGAGTCAAACACCCGTTAAGTAGCACTATCGGCTGTCCATCCAAGTACTCTACGCCCTGATGCCTAAAACAATACTTCGGTCGTGGGCGGTGTGAAACTTCATAATTTACGTTCCAACGAAATGCAAAAAACCCCAATGTTGAAGAACCTAGTCGAGCCCCAGAGGACCCGTAGAAGACATGTGACTGTTTTCCAACAGTTGGTGGTGGAATCGTCACATTCAGCACCGTGGATCATGATCCGGTGTATCCAAAATTGATGCAAAACCTTCTGATTCGTGGAATTCAGATTTTCGGGCTGATTCCTTAAAAAGTAGTCTGAGAGTTGTCGCTCATTGGTGAATCTAATCATCCGGAAATAGGGCCGCAAGATATTTGCCACCTATATAATACGTGCAGGTACGCACACGGGGATCAAATGCACACGTGCATCAATCGTGTTAGCATGGAGTACTTCAGTTTCTTTCTACGTGCAATCGGGAAGCCACGTTCGGCAAATGTGGACTTCGTCCATGACTTACCTCTGGAAATATCGCAGTTGATTCTGCGGCAATTGGATTCTGCATCTTTACTGAGCACAGCGCTTGTTTCCCGGAAGTGGCTATCGGTTTGCCGGGCCGATGTGAAACTCAGGCAAAGGGTAAGGAGATCCCTCAGGAAGAAGGCGGAGCGGATTCGGTCGGACTACATTGGGAGGCCCACAACGGATGTAGTCAGACGTCATGGGTTCAGATTGAATTCACGTGTTAGAAATATGCAAAGATCAGCGCCTCCGACCAGTATTGACGCATATCGCCTAATCGATATAGAATCGACGCGACGCAGTCGTTATCATGGACATCAGCGCGAGGACACCAAGAGGCGAATCAAGTCTTACAGAATTTGATGTAGTGAGAAACGGAAGGGGAGTTTCTCCTGGCACAGTATCGAACAGATAGTTTCAGAGAAAACAATTAGTTTAAAATGGAACTATGTTTCGCATTTGGAGTTTCCTCTCTCACAAGGTCGACCACTTAGTTTCGTCGAACACATACGGTTTCGAGTGGCATCGCCACAGATTTCAGAGAACAGGTGCTTCTCCTGGCACAGTATCGAACACTTAGTTTCAGATAGAACAATTAGTTTAAAATGGAACTAAGTTTCGCATATGAAGTTTCCTCTCTCACAAGGTCGGCCACTTAGTTTCGTCGAACACATACGGCTTCGAGTGGCATCGCCACAGATTTCAGAGAACAGGCGCTTCTCCTGGCACAGTACCGAACACTTAGTTTCAGATAGAACAGTTAGTTTAAAATGGAATTATATTGCGCACCTGGGGTTTCCTCTACCACAAGGTCGACCACTTATTTTCGTCGAACACATACGGTTTCGAGTAGCATCGGCACAGATTTCAGAGAACAGGCGCTTCTCCTGGGACAGTATCGGACACTTAGTTTCAGATAGAAAAATTAGTTTAAAATGGAACTAAATTTCGCATATGAAGTTTCCTCTCTCACAAGGTCGGCCACTTAGTTTCGTGGAACACATTCGGTTTCGAGTAGCATCGCCACAGATTTCAGAGAACAGGCGCTTCCCCTGGCACAGTATCGAACACTTAGTTTCAGATAGAACAATTAGTTTAAAATGGTACTAAGTTTCGCATCTGGCGTTTCCTCTTTCACAAGGCGACCACTTAGTTTCGTCGAACACATACGGTTCCAAGTAGCATCGGCACAGATTTAAGAGAACAGGCGCTTCTCCTGGCACAGTTTCGAACACATAGTTTCAGATAGAACCATTAGTTTAAAATGGTACTAAGTTTCGCATCTGGATATTCCTCTCCCACAAGGTCGACTACTTAGTTTCGTCGAACACATACGGTTTCGAGTGGTGTCGCCACAGGTTTCACAAAACGGGCGCTTCTCCTGGCACATTATCCAACACTTAGTTTCAGATAGAACAATTAATTTAAAATGAAACTATGTTTCGCATTTGGAGTTTCCTCTCTCACAAGGTTGACCACATAGTTTTGTCGAACACCTACGGTTTCGACTGGCATCAACACATATTTCAGAGAACAGGCGCTTCTCCTGGCACAGCATCGAACACTTAGTATCAGATAGAACAATTAGTTTAAAATGGAACTAAGCCTCGCATTTGGAGTTTCCTCTCTCACAAGGTCGACCACTTAGTTTCGTCGAACACAAAGGGTTTCGAGTTGTATCGCCACAGATTTCGCCGAACGGGAGTTTCTCCTGGCACAGTATCGACCACTTAGTTTCGTCGAACACATACGGTTTCGAGTAGCATCGCCACAGATTTCAGAGAACAGGCGCTTCTCCTGGCACAGTATGGAACACTTAGATTCAGATAGAACAATTAGTTTCAAATGGAACTATGTGTCGCATTTGGAGTTTCCTCTCGGACAAGGTCGACGACATAGTTTCGTTGAACGCATTCGGTTTCGAGTGGCATCGCCCCAGATTTCAGAGTACAGGCGCTTCCCCTGGCACAGTATCGAACACTTAGTTTCAGATAGTACGATTAGTTCAAAATCGAACAAAGTTTCGCATCTGGAGTTTCCTCTCCCACTAGGTCGACCACTTAGTTTCGTCGAACACATACGGTTTCGAGTGGCATCGCCACATATTTCAGAGAACAGGCGCTTCTCCTGGCACAGCATCGAACACTTAGTATCAGATAGAACAATTAGTTTAAAATGGAACTAAGCCTCGCATTTGGAGTTTCCTCTCTCACAAGGTAGACCACTTAGTTTCCTCGAACACATACGGTTTCGAGTAGCATCGCCACAGATTTCAGAGAAGAGGCGCTTCTCCTGGCACAGTATCGAGCACTTAGTTTCAGATAGAACAATTAGTTTAAAATGGAACTAAGTTTCGCATCTGGAGTTTCCTCTCTCACAAGGTCGACCACTTAGTTTCGTCGAACACATAGGGTTTCGAGTTGTATCGCCACAGATTTCGCCGAACGGGAGTTTCTCCTGGCACAGTATCGACCACTTAGTTTCGTCGAACACATACGGTTTCGAGTAGCATCGCCACAGATTTCAGAGAACAGGCGCTTCTCCTGGCACAGTATCGAACACTTAGATTCAGATAGAACAATTAGTTTCAAACGGAACTATGTGTCGCATCTGGAGTTTCCTCTCGGACAAGGTCGACGACATAGTTTCGTTGAACGCATTCGGTTTCGAGTGGCATCGCCCCAGATTTCAGAGTACAGGCGCTTCCCCTGGCACAGTATCGAACAGTTAGTTTCAGATAGTACGATTAGTTCAAAATAGAACAAAGTTTCGCATCTGGAGTTTCCTCTCCCACTAGGTCGACCACTTAGTTTCGTCGAACACATACGGTTTCGAGTGGTGTCGCCACAGGTTTCACAAAACGGGCGCTTCTCCTGGCACATTATCCAACACTTAGTTTCAGATAGAACAATTAATTTAAAATGAAACTATGTTTCGCATTTGGAGTTTCCTCTCTCACAAGGTTGACCACATAGTTTTGTCGAACACCTACGGTTTCGACTGGCATCAACACATATTTCAGAGAACAGGCGCTTCTCCTGGCACAGCATCGAACACTTAGTATCAGATACAACAATTAGTTTAAAATGGAACTAAGTTTCGCATCTGGAGTTTCCTCTCTCACAAGGTCGACCACTTAGTTTCGTCCAACACATAGGGTTTCGAGTTGTATCGCCACAGATTTCGCCGAACGGGAGTTTCTCCTGGCACAGTATCGACCACTTAGTTTCGTCGAACACATACGGTTTCGAGTAGCATCGCCACAGATTTCAGAGAACAGGCGCTTCTCCTGGCACAGTATGGAACACTTAGATTCAGATAGAACAATTAGTTTCAAATGGAACTATGTGTCGCATTTGGAGTTTCCTCTCGGACAAGGTCGACGACATAGTTTCGTTGAACGCATTCGGTTTCGAGTGGCATCGCCCCAGATTTCAGAGTACAGGCGCTTCCCCTGGCACAGTATCGAACACTTAGTTTCAGATAGTACGATTAGTTCAAAATCGAACAGAGTTTCGCATCTGGAGTTTCCTCTCCCACTAGGTCGACCACTTAGTTTCGTCGAACACATACGGTTTCGAGTGGCATCGCCACATATTTCAGAGAACAGGCGCTTCTCCTGGCACAGCATCGAACACTTAGTATCAGATAGAACAATTAGTTTAAAATGGAACTAAGCCTCGCATTTGGAGTTTCATCTCTCACAAGGTAGACCACTTAGTTTCCTCGAACACATACGGTTTCGAGTAGCATCGCCACAGATTTCAGAGAAGAGGCGCTTCTCCTGGCACAGTATCGAGCACTTAGTTTCAGATAGAACAATTAGTTTAAAATGGAACTAAGTTTCGCATCTGGAGTTTCCTCTCTCACAAGGTCGACCACTTAGTTTCGTCGAACACATAGGGTTTCGAGTTGTATCGCCACAGATTTCGCCGAACGGGAGTTTCTCCTGGCACAGTATCGAACACTTAGTTTCAGATAGAACAATTATTTTAAATTGGAACTAAGTTTCGCATCTGGAGTTTCCTCTCTCACTAGGTCGACCACTTATTTTCGTCGAATACATACGGTTTCGAGGGGCATCGCCACAGATTTCAGAGAACAGGCGCTTCTCCTGGCACAGTATCAAACACTTAGTTTCAGATAGAGCATTTAGTTTAAAATGGACCTATGTTTCGCATTTGGAGTTTCCTCTCTCACAAGTTCGACCACTTAGGTTCGTCGAACAGATACGGTTTCGAGTGGCATCGTCACAGATTTCAGAGAACAGGCGCTTCGCCTGCCAGAGTATCGAACTCTTAGTTTCAGAGAGAACAATTAGTTTAAAATTGAACTATGTTTCGCATCTGGCGTTTCCTCTCTCACAAGGTCGACCACTTAGTTTCGTCGAACTCATACGGTTTGGAGTGGCATCGCCACACATTTCAGAGAACAGGCGCTTATCCTGACACAGTATCGAACACTTAGTTTCAGATAGAACAATTAGTTTAAAATGGAAGCAAATTTCGCATCTGGAGTTTCCTCTCTCACAAGGTCGACCACTTAGTTTCGTCGAACACATAAGGTTTCGAGTAGTGTCGCCACAGATTTCGCAGAACGGGAGTTTCTCCTGGCACAGTATCGAACACTTAGTTGCAGATATAACAATTAGTTTAAAATTCAACTATGTTTCGCATCTGGAGTTTCCTCTCTCACAAGGACGGCCACTTAGTTTCGTAGAACACATACGGTTTCGAGTGCTATCGCCACAGATTTCTGAGAACAGGCGCTTCTCCTGGCACAGTATCGAACACTTAGATTCAAATAGAACAATTAGTTTAAAATGCAACTATGTTTCGCATCTGGAGTTTCCTCTCTCACAAGGTCGGCCACTTAGTTTCGTCGAACACATACGGTTTCGAGTAGCATCGCCACAGATTTCAGAGAACGGGCGCTTCTCCTGGCACAGTAGCGAACGCTTAATATCATATAGAACAATTATTTTAAAATGGAATTATGTTTCGCATTTGGAGTTCCCTCTCTCACAAGGTTGACCACTTAGCTTCGCCGAACACATACAGTTTCGAGCGGTATCGCCGCAGATTTCGCCGAAAGGGAGCTTCTCCCGGCCCAGTATCGAATACTTAGTTTCGTCGAACACATACGGTTTCGAGTATCATCGCCACAGGTTTCAGAGAACAGGCGCTTCTCCTGGCACAGTATCGAACACTTTCAGATAGAGAAATTAGTTTAAAATGGAACTAAGTTTCGCATCTGGAGTTTCCTCTCCCACAAGGTCGGCCACTTAGTTTCGTCGAACACATACGGTTTCGAGTGGCATCGCCACAGATTTCAGAGAACAGGCGCTTCTCCTGGCACAGTATCGAACACTTATTTTCAGATAGAACAATTAGTTTAAAATCGTACTAAGTTTCGCATCTGGAGTTTCCTCTCTCACAAGGTCGACCACAATGTTTCGTCGAACACATACGGTTTCGAGTGGCATCGCCACAGATTTCAGAGAAGAGGCGCTTCTCCTGGAACAGTATCGAAAACTTAGTATCAGATGGAACAATTAGTTTAAAATGGAACTAAGCTTCGCATCTGGAGTTTCCTCTCTCACAAGGTCGACCACTTAGTTTCGCCGAACACATACGGTTTCGAGTGGTATCGCCACAGATTTCGCCGAACGGGAGTTCCTCCTGGCACAGTATCGACCACTTAGTTTCGTCGCACACATACGGTTTCGAGTGGCATCGCCACAGATTTCAGAGAACAGGCGCTTCTCCTGGCACAGTAACGAACACTTAGTTTCAGATAGAACAATTAATTTAAAATGGAACTATGTTTCGCATCTGGAGTTTCCTCTCTCACAAGGTCGACCACTTAGTTTCGACGAACACATACGGTTTCGAGTGGCATCGCCACAGGTTTCAGAGAACAGACGTTTCTCCTGGCACACTGTCGAACACTTGGTTTCAGATAGAACAATTAGGTTCAAATGGAACTATGTTTCGCATCTCGAGTTTCCTCTCTCACAAGGTCGACGACTTAGTTTCGTCGAACACATACGGTTTCGAGTGGCATCGCCACAGATTTCAGAGAACAGCCGTTTCTCCTGGCACACTGTCGAACACTTAGTTTCAGATAGAACAATTAGTTTTAAATGGAACTAAGTTTCGCATCTGGAGTTTCATCTCTCACAAGGTGAACCACTTAGTTTCGTCGAACACATACGTTTTCGTGTGTCATCGCCAAAGATTTCAGAGAACAGGCGCTTCTCCTGGTACAGTATCGAACACTTTCAGATAGAACAATTAGTTTAAAACGGAACAAAGTTTCGCATCTGGATATTCCTCTCTCACCTAGGTCGACCACTTAGTTTCGTCGAACACATACTCTTTCGAGTGGCATGGCCACAGATTTCAGAGAACAGGCGTTTCTCCTGGCAGAGTATCGAACACTTAGTTTCAGATAGGACCATTAGATTAAAATGGAACTATGTTTCGCATTTGGAGTTTCCTCTCTCACAAGGTCGACCACTTAGTTTCGCCGAACACATACGGTTTCGAGTGGTATCGCCACAGATTTCGCCGAACGGGAGTTCCTCCTGGCACAGTATCGACCACTTAGTTTCGTCGCACACATACGGTTTCGAGTGGCATCGCCACAGATTTCAGAGAACAGGCGCTTCTCCTGGCACAGTAACGAACACTTAGTTTCAGATAGAACAATTAATTTAAAATGGAACTATGTTTCGCATCTGGAGTTTCCTCTCTCACAAGGTCGACCACTTAGTTTCGACGAACACATACGGTTTCGAGTGGCATCGCCACAGGTTTCAGAGAACAGACGTTTCTCCTGGCACACTGTCGAACACTTGGTTTCAGATAGAACAATTAGGTTCAAATGGAACTATGTTTCGCATCTCGAGTTTCCTCTCTCACAAGGTCGACGACTTAGTTTCGTCGAACACATACGGTTTCGAGTGGCATCGCCACAGATTTCAGAGAACAGCCGTTTCTCCTGGCACACTGTCGAACACTTAGTTTCAGATAGAACAATTAGTTTTAAATGGAACTAAGTTTCGCATCTGGAGTTTCATCTCTCACAAGGTGAACCACTTAGTTTCGTCGAACACATACGTTTTCGTGTGTCATCGCCAAAGATTTCAGAGAACAGGCGCTTCTCCTGGTACAGTATCGAACACTTTCAGATAGAACAATTAGTTTAAAACGGAACAAAGTTTCGCATCTGGATATTCCTCTCTCACCTAGGTCGACCACTTAGTTTCGTCGAACACATACTGTTTCGAGTGGCATGGCCACAGATTTCAGAGAACAGGCGTTTCTCCTGGCACAGTATCGAACACTTAGTTTCAGATAGGACCATTAGATTAAAATGGAACTATGTTTCGCATCTGGAGTTTCCTCTCTCACAAGGTCGACCACTTAGTTTCCTTGAACACATACGGTTTCGAGTGGCAACGCCACAGATTTCAGAGAACAGGCGCTTCTCCTGTAAATAAATTTATACTCTTATATTATTAATAATATATATATATATTAATAAATATAATTTATATAATATTAATATATATATAAATTATTAAATCATAAATATAAACTATACTATATATATATATAATATAATAATCTATATTAAAATTTTTTTATAATTTAATATAATAACATATATTAATATTATATATTTATAAATTTATTTTAATTATATATAAAAAAAATATTTATATATATAAATATTAATATATATATATAATAATTAATTGATTTTTATTACTAGATATTTTTTAATTTATATAGGTATATAATGTAAAATTATTTTTGTTACTAGAGATTGTTTAATTTATATAGGTATATAATGTAAAATTATTTTTGTTACTCTAGATTTTTTAATTTATATAGGTATATAATGTAAAATTATTTTTGTTACTAGAGATTTTTTAATTTATATATATTAGAGCAGAAACACAATCTGAATGTATGTAGTAAACAAATAGTCGACTGGTTTCTGTCCAGTCGTTTTGGTTACCGCGTTGTTGTTTCGTTATTAATAAAAAAAAAGGTTTATACTCTGCAATAGGTTATGGGCCCAGCTCCCTTGGAATAGTATATTTTAGGTAGTTAATTAAAGTCAATATATCGCGAGTGAAGATAATAAGTGTATGTGCGCGAAAATGACTACCAGCAGTTGTACACGAATAGGAATGTTAGAAAGGGATAATTATGAGACTTGGAAATTACAAGCCGAAGCCCTTTTGGTGAAGAATGATGCATGGGGATATGTGAGTGGTGAGATACCGAAACCGGATTTGGCAGAAGGAGCTATAATGTCACAAAGCAGTGGGAAATTGCTGACAAGAAAGCCAGGTCAGATCTAATACTATCTATCCACCCTCATGCATTAAAACAAATCAAGAATTGTACCACATCTCGAGATGATTGGCTTAAATTAGAAAGTATCTATCAATCTAAGGGAGCTGCTCGAAAAGCGAATCTTTTAAAACAACTCACTTTGCATAAAATGCGTGAAGGTGAAGACACACGAGACCACATTTCTAAATTCCTTGATGTGGTTGACAAGCTACAAGAAATGGATGTAGAAATCAATACAGATTTGTTAGCCATAATGATATTGTATAGTCTCCCAGATAACGGCTGGATAACGGCCACGCGTTCGACTTCGATAACGCTAGTATTCTTCACAAGGACAACGATTACTACCGCCGGAGTATCGCCGAATCCCTATATATACAGTTAGAAAATAGTGTTAACAAGAAGTTTGAATCGGTCAATTTAGCTATCCATTACACGGACCTCATCGCCACCTGCTGACGTAGCCGAATTACTTCATATTAGTTAAAAAAGAAAACTGCTTGTACATTGTCACTAATTCTATTAACTCTTTGCACTCGAGGCCTATTTCGCTCGGGCGAACCAGCTACTCGAGACGATTCCCGCGTATTTGGTGGATGTCTTACAGCTATCTTAAACTGATTTCACACACAATTTATCGTATAAAACTTTTATTTTTGAAAATTTTATGTATCTCTATACTTCAAAGAAGGACATTGTTTAAACATTAAGCTCTATATTGTTGCTTTGTGTGGTATTTTATAAAGCAACCTCCAAGATACATCCTCGGCTTGTCGGGACAAGTATCACTGTAATATATGGTTTGGTGTCTTTCGCCAGGCTTAGTGCGTTGAAAGCAAACCTTGCAATCCTTCTTAATTCCAGTTAGTATAAAATGTAGCTTCCCATTCAATCGGATTTCATCAGAATTGCAGCGCGAAGTAATAGAAGCGCGATCTCGTTTTTGCCGGAAATCTACTCTCAATTAGTCAACCAAAGTTTTTATGTACTGCAGATGAGTAAGCGGCCGTTCGTTTCTCTGTTTCTTTACTGATTTATAAAGAATATAAGATTGATGGAACAGATCTCTAAACCCCAACAAAATAGTTGTCGCTAACATTTTAAGGACTTTCGTAAGAAACAATATGTTGAAGCATATTGATCCGCTCAATCAACGCCACCCATATATTTTATATAATTTACTATAACATTGGGTGTTTTGATGATGGTTTCGACACCACCTTGTACAGTCCTTTTGACGTTACTCATTCCTGTATTGCCCCTAGTGGTCAAACAAGTGACGGTCCTTTTATCCTTCCACGCTAAAAATAGAGTGTTACCTCTTCGGTAAGCTACGGTGGATTTTCTTAAAAATTGTGGGTTTCTTATCTGACTGGGCAAGTCCTTTCTGTTCGTTAGAAGCGTATTGGAAACAAACATATCGAGTTCGAAAACGCCGGAGCGTCCTTAGAGTAAACGCATCAAACCTCTCGGGCGCCGCAGCGGCGCCGCTCGAGTGGAAGCGTCAAACCGGCCTGGCGCGAATACGGCGCCGCTCGAGTGCAAAGGGTTAATAGCTAAAGAGATAGATTACGCTTTTTACCTACCACCTTCAATTACAGACACGCACCGGATCACAGGGAAAAATTCCGATTTATAATAACGCCTTGCCTCAGCACTCTTGAACGAACTGTGATGGCTGCTGGATAGTAAGTGATACGTAAATCCATTCACTTCCGCCGATCGATTCTATGGATCGATATTACCGACCCTAGGTCGCACAGAATCCAGGCGGGATTGTGTCCTTACTGTCCAGCAGACCACGTTCAAATAAAGTGCGCAACTGATTTCGTGACGTCAATTAATGTAAATAAATAACCCTTGTCCTTCCTCTCCGCCTCAGTGGTTACAGTTAATTCTAAGTTTAAAATTTGTACTTTAGTCTTCCTTTAACACCGAAGACATAAGCACCTAGGGCAGATAATAAGTAGCCTAGGACTTCTTTTAGTGAGTACAATTTTTTCATTTTTTCCGTTAATAATTAGTTTTACATAGGAACAATAGGTATTTAAGAAACTTGTAAAATATTATTGTAATAGAGAAACTTTTTCTTTTCTTTCCATATAGCATTAATGTTCAGACTGAAGAGGGTGCAAAATTGTACCGAAACGTTTCTACGTTAAAAAATAAAGAAGTTTAAATCTTTACATTGGTCTATCAAAAGCCGAAACCCAAAATCACACATACTAGTTATTATTGGACCAAGAAATAAACTATTGATTACTATAGTCTCCCAGAGAAATTTGAAAATTTCCGATGTGCAATGGAAGCCAGAGATGAATTGCCAGATATCTCCAAATAGACTCTAAAAATAAAAATTTTAGAAGAATATGAGACTAGAGAGCAAAAGGCGTCGGAAATGCATGGTGCAATGGCAGTAAAGGGAAACTATCGAATGAACGAAGTGAAGCCCAGAGCAGAATGGTCCAATACCAAAGAGAATATAGCAAGAAAACCCAAGATTACCTGTTATAAATGTGGGAAGGTTGGACATAAGGCCAATGACTGTTATTCTAAGAAGATTGATCCAAAATTTAAGGCAGGTCAGCACTAAGAATTATTCTACATTAATCATCAAAATAACGATGAGACAAATATAATTACTGAGACTCCAGAACAAAAATATTGGTGCCTGGACAGTGGTTGTACGACACATATTTGCAAAGATCAATCAAAATTTACTTATATGAAGCACACAAATCATGAAAACTTGAATTTGGCTAGTAATGCATCTGCAAAGGTAAAAGCTACAGGCAATGTTCGTATCAAAGCATTGATGAACAAAGAAATAAAAGACATTGAGTTTGAAGAAACTCTTTATGTGCCAAAGCTACGAACAAATTTAATGTCTGTTGCCAAAATCACTGATAAAGGAAATTCTGTAATATTTAGAGAGAAAGAAGCTCTAATAGTTGGACATGATGGAAGAGTTAAACTAAAGGCTACTCGTGTCGGAAATCTATATTATGTTCCTGAGGAACAAAGAGGAGTAGCTCAGAATACTAGCTACAAAGTGTCTGATGGATCACAAATCAAGCTGTGGCATGAACGATTGGGTCATCTAAACATAAGAGATCTACTAGACGTTGTGAAAAGGGAGCGTGCCCTTGGTGTTAAACTTCAAGGAGAAACGAAGATGCCTATCTGTGAGATATGTATACAAGGAAAAGCAACAAGCTCGCCATTTCCAAAAGGGGGTCGACGTAGCTCAAGATTGCTGGAGATAGTGCACTCTGATGTTTGTGGACCCATGAGCACTGAATCTATTGGAGGCTCCAGATATATGCTATCGTTCATTGATGACCACTCAAGATGGAGTGAAGTTTATTTTTTGAAGAACAAAAGTGAAGTGTTTCAAAAATTTAAGGAATACAAAAGTTATGTAGAAAGACGTACAGGCAATAAAATCAAATATCTTCAAACTGACAATGGGAGCGAATATTGTAATAATCAATTTGACGAATTTTTAAAAAGTGAGGGTGTACAGAGGCGACTGACAGTGCCTCATACGCCTGAACAAAACGGAGTCGCCGAACGCAAAAATCGTACGTTGATTCAGACTGCTAGGTGCATGCTATTAAGAGCAAACCTGACCAACAGATTTTGGGCTGAAGCAGTGATGACGGCCAATTATTTAAGAAATCGGTGCCCGACGAAAACCCTAGAGGGTAAGACAGCGTTCGAACTTTGGAACAATAGAATACCTAGTTTAAATCATTTAAGGGTGTTTGGAATGAAGACATATGTGCTAAATAAGGATCCTAATAAACGAAAATTTGATCGAAGAACGAAAGTAGGAACGTTTATAGGCTACTCGGAAAGGTCGAATGCATATAGAGTATGGCTCCCAGATGAGAGGAAAGTGATTGTGTCTCGCGATATACGGGTGATAGAGAACGAAAATACCAAAAATAATAATTTTACAAATCAGATTTGTAAAAGCGGAGGGGATTTGCTCAACGACGCGGAGTAGAGTTCTTTGATACGTTTGCACCGGTAGCGAGGTTAGAGTCTTTTCGTTTATTGTTCGCACTATCTGCAAAACTTGGCATGACAATCGAACAAATGGATGTTACCAGCGCGTACTTGAATGGTTCACTTCGAGAGGAGGTTTATATGGAAAAACCTGAATTATTTAGTGAATGTTTGAATGATATCGTCAATGATATTAATGAAGAAAAATATATAAAGAAAGTTGCAGTAAAATTCTTGAATTCTTTGAAGGATAACAAAGATCTAGTATGTCTTTTAAGCAAAGCGTTCTATGGTTTGCGCCAAGCTGGTAGACAGTGGCACGAACGGCTATGTCAAAAATTAAAGAAAATGGGGTTCAAGCCAACGATAGCTGATCCCTGTGTATATTATTCAAAGAAAGCTGAATCTACTTTATTTATAATCATATATGTTGATGATATGTTAATTGTTGCAAAGAATCAAGATTGGATTGCTGAAGTTAAGAATCAGCTAGCAGAAGAATTCGATGTTAAGGATTTAGGGAAAGCCCAGTATTGTTTAGAAATTGAGATCAAACAAAATCTCAAAACAATAACTATTTCGCAAAAACGATATATTTTGGATTTATTAAAACGATTTGGATTGGAAGAATGCAATCCCGTGGCAACTCCCATGGATAAAGACAGTATATTAAACAAGGCTGACGGAAATCACTCAAACAAGAGGAGGCCATATAGAGAGTTGGTCGGAGCGCTTATGTATTTGGCTGTCGCAACAAGGCCCGACATTTCGCATGCGGTCAGCACATTAGCGCAATTCAATGATTGCCATGGAGAGGCCCATTGGGGCGCTGCCAAACGAGTACTGAGATACTTAAAGGGCACATTAGATTATAGTATTGTTTATAGAAAATCCGATGATTGTCCAAAGATTTAAGTCGATGCTGACTGGGGGCGATGCAAAATGGACAGGAGATCGTATACAGGATACGTAATAACTTTGTCGCAAGGTCCGGTCAGCTGGAAATCCACGAAACAAAGATCAGTGGCCCTATCGTCCACAGAGGCGGTATATGTCGCGATGGCTGAGGCTGTAAAGGATGGAGTATATATATCGGAATTTTTGAAAGAAATGGGATTTTATGCACTTTCAAAAATGACCGTCTATAACGATAACATTGGCGCACAATTACTCGCAAAGAATCCCATCGTGCATCCCCGCACTAAACACATAGATATAAGGTTTCATTTTCTACGCGACGTATTCAAAAGGGATAATTTCAAATTAGATTATTTGTCATCCGCCACGATGCCAGCGGATATGTTAACAAAGCCCTTACCTAGAGATAAGCATTCGTTTTGCATTGATAGCATAGGTATGGTACAAGGTTCGATTGTTGACGATATACGCATCAAGAGGAGGTGTTAGAGCGATTTGATTCGTACCGCCAAAACAGTCGAACCCGATGTGTGTGACCGTTATAGGTTTACTCTTTTGTTTGATGTCGTAACCGTTACTTATATTCATTCTCCAACTGCATTATGTTACTTACTTATTCTATTATAATAAACTCATCTATTAACAAACCGATACTCGTATTATCTGCGTAAAGACTCCTGCCCTAACAAATTTAATATTTAAATCTTTTAAAAGATTAATTAGTTTATTCTTAAAATTTTTAACATTTAAATAAATTATTTTGTATTTTAATTATTAATTTGAAAAAAATTTTAAGAATTTAAGTTTAAGTAATAAATTAGAAAAATTTTTTTTTATAAAATAAATGAAAGTGAGTTATAAAATTTTAGTTAAAAAGATTTGTTATTGAACCTTTTGTATCAGGGTTTATTAATTTAATATTTATATAAAATATTCTCGAAATTAAAAGATTTAATTAGAAATAATTTTTTTTGTAGAATAAGAATCTTTAATTTTTAATTGGTAATGAAAAGTTATTCGTTTTTATTGATATCTAGTTTTTTTAGAGATAAATTTAATTTAGATTTTAATTAATAAAATTATTTATTTTTTTATAATTTTAATATTAAAATTAATAAATTATGGGATAAACTATAATTTAAAATTAAAATTTTTTTTGTATTAAATTAGTATTCTTAATATTTGAATTTTATAAAATAAATTTAATAATTTATTAAAATTAAAATAAGATTTATAAAAAATTTAATTAATTATAGAAAAATATTAAAAAATTATTTTTTAATAATTATAATGATAAAATTAGTAAAAATATTTATATAATTAAATTTGAATATTAAAATTTAGTTAAAGAATTAGGCAAATTTATTATTCGCTTGTTTATCAAAAACATGTCTTTTTGTTTATAATTTAAGGTCGGGTCTGCCCAATGAAAATTTTGTAATGGCTGCAGTATTTTAACTGTACAAAGGTAGCATAATCAATTGTCTTTTTAATGAAGCCTTGAATGAAAGATTTGACGAAATAATAACTGTTTCAATTGAATAATATTGAATTTTATTTTTTAGTAAAAAAGCTAAAATTTTATTATAAGACGAGAAGACCCTATAGATTTTTATATTAAAATTTTTATTTTATTTAAAATAATAATTTTTATTTTATTTAAAATAAAAAATTTTAATTAATTTTAATATTTAATTGGGAGGATTTTTAAATTTGATGAACTTTAAATTGTTACTTACAATAATTTTTGTATTAAATGAATTTTTAGAAAAATTTCAAAGAATAAAATACCTTAGGGATAACAGCGTAATATTTTTAGATAGATCTTATTGATAAAAATGTTTGCGACCTCGATGTTGAATTAAGATAAAAATTAGAAGTATAAGTTTAATATTTAAGTCTGTTCGACTTTTAAAATCTAACATTATTTGAGTTCAGATCGGTATGAACCAGATCGGTTTCTATCTATAATTAAATATAATAAATTTGTACGAAAGGATCATTTATTAAAAATATTTTTTAAAAGAAGAATAATTATAATTATATTGTTTTGGCAGAAAAGTGTAATAATTTTAGAAATTATAAATAAATTAATTTCATATTAATTTAAACAATAATTTTAATTAATTATATAATTTTAAATTTAGTTTCATTTATTTTACTTATTATTATAATATTAGTGTTTGGTTTTTGGGTAAAACGCAGGAATGAAATATAATATAAGATTTAAACGGATGAACAATATTATATTTTGGAACATTAAAACACATACATAATGGAGACAGAATAAATAGTACGACCGACCGCTAACAAATCTAAAACGCAACCACCGAAAATCAATAGACAAAAGAACATACAAGAACGAAAGTCATCTAGATCCGTGGCCTCCTAGAATGTCATCAGATATACATACATTCATGTCGATATACTATTTCCAACACTCCCCCTATGACGACATGTTAGTTTTTTAACTGATTTACGATATTTTCATTAAATGCATACAAGTAAAATGTTTTTCTCGGGTCAATGCCTTGGTTAAAATATCTGCGGTCATCATTTTTGTTGATAGAAATTTTATGAATATTTCGCCTCGTTCCTGTGCTTCTCTTGAAAAATGGTATCTTATGTCTATATGTTTACTTCGTGGATGAAAAACACTATTTTTACATAATTCAATTGCGCTTTGATTATCGCAATAAACTTCAGCGGGCACCTTTAACAAACTGAGTACATTAATATGACTTAATAAATTTCTTATATGAATAATTTCTTTGCTAATTTCCGAAAGAGCCATGTATTCCGCTTCCATGGTTGAAAGCGCTACAGATTTTTGCTTTTTGCTGCTCCAACTTACCGGCGCACCCGCTATATAAATGGCATATCCTGTACAGGATCTTCTATCGGTAGTGTCTGCAGCCCAATCTGAATCGACATACCCTACTACACAATCGTTTTCTTTACTATAATTAATGCCAAAATCTATCGTACCCTTTAAATATCTTAGCACACGTTTTGCCATTTTCCAGTGTGTTTGATTTGGGTTATTATTGAATCTGCTTAACAAATTCGCTGCGAAAGCTATGTGGGGGCGCGTCGCGTTTGCAAGGTAAATCAAACTGCCTACAAGTTCCCGATACGGTTCATTTAAATTCTCACATTTTTCGTTTTTTGTTTGAGACATTAGTTCAGCTGTATTTAAATTCTGTTCTAAGGGTGTGCTCAACGGGTTACATTTTTCCATTCCGAATTTAATTAACAGATCATTAATATACTTCTTCTGTCTAATGTTAATATCTCCCGTATCACCTTCCCTTTCGACACATATTCCTAAAATATCCTTTACTTTGCCTAAGTCTTTTATCTTAAATTTCTCTCGCAACTTATTCTTTGTTCTTATTATTGCCGATAATTTCGCGGACGCTATTTATTGAGGGAAATGCGGGATATCTTTACCTAACATTTCTTAAAGAATGAATGTTTACGGATTGTTTAGTGAGACAAAGATAATTTATTATAACTCGTGGCGTCTCGCCTTTTAGAAGAACAGAAGAATATCTACAGTATGAATACATCGATACTTGGATCGATACAGAAACGCGAGGATCTTGTTTCTCCCGCGCAACTTAAATATGTTAACGCCAACACGCCCCCTCAAGATGGTCGCAGTCACAAATTTTTGTCGTTATTGGTGAGACCTAGGTCACTAATGCACCTCCAGTGGGACGCTCTTGGCAGAGCTTTTGTCAAGACATCAGCCCTCATTTGATCGGTTGGAATGTGCCTTAATTCTACCAATCCATTCTCAACAGATTCCCGGATAAAATGGTGTCTAATATCAATGTGCTTAGTCCTGGCATGGAAAATAGAATTTGAGGCCAGATGCTGTGCTCCCTGATTGTCCACATATAATAGCACACTAGTCATCTTGCTCAACTCCAATTCCTGCAACAAACTACGCAAATGCAAAGCCTCCTTGACGGCCTCCGATAGACTGATATACTCAGCCTCAGTGGAAGACAACGCGACTGTGCGTTGCTTCTGCGACTTCCATGTTATTGTCGCACGAGCCAAAATGAAAGAATAGCCAGTAAATGAATGCCGGTCGGTTAAGCAACCTCCCCAGTCCGCATCAGAGTATCCGAGTAAATGTTCACCCGTTTTGGTGTACCTTAAACCAAGGCCGGTGGTCCCTGCTAAATACCTCAACACTCTCTTTGCTCCTGCACAATGTTGGCTCGTAGGCTTGGTCGTATATTGGGCGAGTTTAGACACAGTATTTGCTATGTCCGGTCTCGTTCCTACGGCAAGATACATGAGGGTCCCAATGAGTTCTCTATACGGCCATCTTTCCTTCTCGGTCTTATCCTCAGATTCACTAGCCTCCTTTGCTTGAATCTCCGCTGGAGTTTTCACGGGATTGCAGTCGCTCATTCCGTACTTCTCGAGGATATCCAATATATATCTGGTCTGAGTCACCATGATAGAGTCATTCCCTTGATCGATCTCTAAACCAACGCATTGTTGTGCGAGTCCAAGGTCCTTGACTTCAAAGTCTTCAAGTAAACCCAACTTGACTTCATCTATCCACTTCAGATCGGCAGATGCCATCAGGATATCGTCTACATAGACGACTAGCAATAGTAAATTTCCGTTGCGTCTAGCATGATACATGCAAGGTTCACCTTTCGTAGGAGTAAGTCCCATGGTACACAACTTCTTAGAAAGACGTGCATGCCATTGTCGACCGGCCTGTCGCAGACCATATATAGCTTTCCTTAATCGACAACTGTTTCCGCCATCTTCAAGTTTTCTAAGCATATCTAGTGCTCGAACCCTTACATCCTGAGTAACCTGTTTATTTTCGCCTATTCGTATAAGCATCTCGGGTAACATCTCTGGAACCTCCATGAGAACATCTTCTTCCAGATCACCGTTGAGATAGGCTGTCACGATATCGAATTCTCGAATCGGCATTCCAATTTCCACCGACAGAGCTAACAAGAGTCTTACGGAATCCAACCTCGCTACCGGCGCAAAGGTCTCATGATAGTCGATCCCGTACTTCTGACTATACCCTTTTTCAATTTCCCAAGTGTCATTTTTAATTAAACTTTCAATCTCGGACTGAATAGCGTCTTTCCACAATTCTCTCTCAGGAGATATCATGGCCTCTTCTATCGTTACCTCGGCCATGCCCGCGAACGATCTATTCTCATCCTCTTCGATATCTTGAGTGGTGGAAGTTTGCGGCAATTCTTCATGATTTCCTCGATTTGTCCGAACAGTTGCGAATAGTTTCCTAGGGCGCCCTCTTGCTCCCGTTCGTACTATTCTCGGTTTTCCTGGTCCTCTTCTGGTCTCACGCAATAATTCGGGGCTTGAACTTCGTGGGGTGTGCGGTGTTTCTGGCCGCACTAATGGTTCAGTAGAGGTCGGAATGTCCACGATTATTTCGATCTCATTGCCTTCCCTGGGTTTTTCAATGTCATCGTCGATATACACGGCGTCCTTTTGATTTCCTTCTAATCTCGCAGTATCGTTTTCTTGGAACTTTACGTCTCTCGCGACAATGAATTTCTTGCTTTCTGGTATCCATATTCGATAACCTTTCGTTTCTCGTGGGTATCCCACAAACACACCTGTTATCGATCGATTTGCAAGCTTACCCTTTGAAGGATCCTTATCCAGAACATGTACATTTGATCCGAATATTCGGAAGTAATCCCACGTTGTTTGTTACCAGTCCATTTCTTGTGAGGAAGATCGCCACTAAGACTCCTTGATGGACATCTGTTTCTTATGTGAGCTGCAGTTGCAATGGCTTCAGCCCAAAACATTAATGGCAACCCAGACTGAATCAACAGACAGGGAGCCATATCCAAAAGCGTTCTGTTGAGGCGTTCCGCAATGCCATTTTGCTGTGGCGTCCTCGGAACAGTCAAACGACGCTCAATGCCTCGTGAGTTTAAGAAAGAATTAAACTCTTCATTACAGTATTCTGTGCCATTATCGGACTGAATGCATTTAATCCTTTTTCCAGTAAATCTTTCGACATGGGCTTGGTATCATTTGAAGGCTTCTAGGGCTCCACTCTTCTGCTTTAAGAAATATATTTCGCACCATCGAGAGTAATCATCCACAAAAGTGATGAAATATTTGGCACCATTTGCTGCTTGTGTTCTAAACGGTCCAACGACGTCCGAGTGTACTAACTCCAATGCTTCGTTACTTTGTCGCTCACTTGTGGGAAAAGGTAGAGCATTCATCTTTCCTTTTAAACACACATCACATTGTTGTAAAAACTCCATGTTCCTTGAGGTTGGTTTCCTCTTGGTTGACATGCCAACAACCTTCATAAGGTCTCTGGAATTTAAATGACCTAGACGTTGATGCCATTTCTGCATCTCAAGTTCATACTTCGTTTCCACTGTGCAAGCCATATCTTTACTTTGGTGAACGTAATACAGATCCCCCCGACGTTCAGCAGTCATCTTCACTTGTCCTTGCTTGTCAAAAACAATAGCTGAATCACGCCTAAACAATACCTCGTGATCTCTATTTGCAATTTTAGATACTGAAACTAAATTTGACCTCAAATCGGGTACATATAGGGTATTAACGAACTCGATTGATCTAAGATCCTTTCCATTTTCCACAGTCAAATCAACAGTGCCCCTTCCTTTAATTTCACTAGATGCTTCACTAGCTAAATTTATCTTCCCATATGTGGATATGTCAAGGTGTCTAAATGCCTCCTTATCCGCACACAGGTGTGTAGTGCACCCACTGTCCAAAATCCATGATTTGGACGTCATGTCTGTAGATCTATGACTCCTTGTATGGTATGCTGCAAACGTATCATCTTTTGTCTGAGTACTATGCTTCTGCTTTCCTGGTAGATCCTTCTTGATCGGGCAATCTGGCGACTTGTGACCTTGTTTGCCACACTTAAAGCACTTTCCTTTGAAAGTAGTCACGGGCAGACTCCTTTCATAGCTTTTCGCCTGATTTTGTCGTCGTTTATTTCTATTGCTCCCAACTGTAAGAGCACCGACACCCTCAACAACATTTAATTGTTTTCTAACTTCATTTTCTTCAAAAATCTTCACCTTCAGCGCATCTACTGTTGGTAGTTCATCCCGGGTCATAATAGCACATCTAAAATTTCCATAGCTGGGTGGCAGGCTATACAGAAGCAGAGCAGACAAGAAATCTTTATGTATCTCCACTCCCATCGCAGCCAAAGGGTCTACAGCATCAAGAAATTTGTTCATGTGGTCTCGGACATCACCTCCTTCACTTAATTTTTGGATCATTAGCTGTGTTAGTAACGTAGCTTTCTTAGCTGGTCCCCTTGATGCATAAACAGAATCAAGTTTTAACCACACTTCCCGAGAAGTCGTGCATCCTCGTACATTATGTAACTCTGTTGGATGTATCGATAAAATTACGTCAGATTTTGCTTTCCTATCTGCTTTGATCCATTCCATCCTTGCACGATCTCTTTCTGTCTGATCGGTTCCCGTGGTCTCAGGAGGGAATAACTTTTCTCCACTTACAAATTCCCACAGATCATTCTTTATCAGCAGCGCTTCTACGTGCGTTTTCCATGTTTCATAATTATCCTTAGATAAAGGGTCAAGACGGATTGCACTCGATGTCATTTTATTCACACACGTGGTCAAGTTTTTAACCTCCAAAATTTGCACGCGGTAGACTCACAGACACCACCAAATATATTTACCAACAAAAATATATATCACAAGCACTCTGGGCCCATAACCTATTGAGGGATATGCGGGATATCTTTACCTAACATTTCTTAAAGAATGAATGTTTACGGATTGTTTAGTGAGACAAAGATAATTTATTATAACTCGTGGCGTGTCGCCTTTTAGAAGAACAGAATAATATCTACAGTATGAATACATCGATACTTGGATCGATACAGAAACGCGAGGATCTTGTTTCTCCCGCGCAACTTAAATATGTTAGCGCCAACACTATTAATAAGTCATCCACATAAACAATTATAATTACTTCGCTTCTCTCTTTGGAATCTATATACACGCAAGGATCCGCTGCCGTGTTTTTAAATCCTATGCTCAGTAAATAATTGTTCAACTTATGATACCATACGCGATCTGCTTGTTTTAGACCATACAAAGGCTTGTTTAACTTACAAACTATTTGTTCCTCCCCAGTTTTCTCGAACATAATCGGCTGCTCCATATATACCTCGTCTGTTAAATTCCCTTGAATGTATGCAGTCACGAAGTCTATTTGATGCACATGCATTCCTTTTATGACACTTACTGCCAGTAACATGCGTATTGTCTCTAATCTCGCTACAGGTGCAAATACTTCGTTAAAATCAATGCCCTCACGCTGTTGGTCACCTCTGGCAACTAGTCTTGCTTTAAATTTGTCGATTAAGCCGTCCTGGTTTCTTTTAGTCCTAAAAACCCATTTACATTTTACAATTTTTTTACTTTGTGGTTTACTCACCAAGGTCCAAGTATTATTCTCGACTAGTCCATCATATTCGGCCTTCATCGCTTCTAGTCATTCGGTACGTTTCGGGTCATTCATTGCTTCTTGTACATTCTACGGATCAGGTTGGGATTCTTGCGTAGGTTTCGCCTGATAAAGTTTTCGTGGTCTTCCTCGCTTTCCCGTTCTTTCTACTTTTGGACGACCACGTGCGTGACTCAATACTGGAGTATCAACAAATTTTCTGGGTTCCTCGTCAGCTTCTTCATTTTCATGTAGGGTTGCACAATTTTCGGCTTTTGAAGAACATCCTGCAATCGCATCCTCTTCCATTCGATGTCGATGACCTTCATCCTCTTCCAGTCGATGATCTTCCCGTCGGGTATTTTCTTTCTCTTCTTTTTGAAGATTTTCATGCCGGGTAATTTCCTCAATTTCTTGATTCATGGGTACTTCAAAGAGATTTGGCTCATAAATGTATGATCCCGTGATTTGATTTTCGATAAATTTGACATCTCTTCTTGTTAACACAGTCCCAGTGCCTCTTTTCCATAAACGATATGCCTTCGTTTCTTCAGAATAACCCACAAGAACGTACTCCTTTCCTTTAGGTAAAAACTTATTCTTCCTTCGTCCCTTTTCGAGAGCTATCACTCTACTTCCGTATTTTCGGAAATAACCCACATATGGTTTCTGCCCTGTCCAAACTTGGTACGGTGTTACTCCTTCATTTGCTTTGGTTGGACAACGATTTCTTGTATACGTTGCAGCTACGACTGCCTCTGCCCATAGAGAAATTGGTAGATTTGCGTGCATGAGCATGCATCTCGCCATTTCTACTAAAGTGCTGTTCAAGCGTTCTTCAACTCCGTTTTGCTGTGGAGTATATGCCACACTTAGTTCTCTCAATATTCCTTCTTTCTTAAGGAATTCACTAAATTCATGAGAAAGATATTCGGTCCCATTATCTGTTCTTAGTCTTTTTATTTTTCTTCCCGTTTGTTTTTCAACACATGCTTTGTAGTCTTTAAACGCACTTGATACATCTGAACGCCGTTTCAAAGGTTTTACTTGAACGAAACGACTTTTGTCATCGGTAAATGTAACAAAATATTTCGCTCCCCCTAGCGAACTTGTATTAAATGGCCCGCAAATGTCACTGTGGACCAAGCCCAATAATTCATTTTCTCTTCGTGTTGAAGTTTTAAACGGTAATTGGTGAATCTTCGCTTTTTCACAAATTTCACATATGGGATTCACATTTTCCATGTTATCGTTAATCCCCATCACAATCTCTTTGTTTTTTAAATTTCTGACGTCATCAAAATTCAAATGGCCTAGTCTTTCATGCCATTTTACTAAACCACTACACTGTTCCGTCTGTACCATCGCACTAGCACTATTAGTTTTATTATTCTCTTTCACTATATACAGACCGTTTTCTTCTCTAGCTGTCATTACAAGTGATCCGTCTGAACGTCTAATTTTTGCACCATCTTGATAGAAAGTCCCTGTGTAACCATGTTTTGTTATATGTGACACTGACAGCAAATTGGTTTTAAAACTTGGCACAAGCATTGCCTCTTGCAAATTAATATTGTTCTTTTTGTTGGGCGTGGTGTTTACTTCTATTTCAATCTGTCCTTTTCCGGTTGACTTTACACTTTGTTCCGTGGCTGTGTATATGGTTGCATTATCCTGACCAATTTTCTTAAATTTTTCTTTTTTATTCGTGATATGTGTCGTCGCACCACTATCTAAACACCAAATGTCCGTCCTCTTCTGATAATTATTTAACGCTGTGGCTGTCATTGCATCGACTGTCTTCGCATCCTTCCGTTTTTGAGACATATTTTCATTCTTCCTATAACAATCCCTTGCACGATGACCATTGTTTAAATAAGTGACCAGTAGTTGTTTCACCCGATCACGAGCCTCATAGTTGATTTCTTTTTCTTGAGTCTACCGAGTTTATTTGACCGGTGTGATTCGAAAAGGAAATAGAAAAACTAGCGAGGTCCAATAACATGACAATGATTGTTTTCGTCTAGACCGTGGGAGACCAGAGATCGACACGTCTGACCGGTACATATTACCGTTTGAAGACGTTCGAATTCGCGAATAGTAAACGGATATGAGAGAGAGTGAGAAAGAACTAATAGTTTGACGAAAGCGCCGCGTAACGAGGAATTACTCGTTCGCGCTTGCCGACGACGGTGTAACGTCGCAGACAGTCAGTTGATTCCAGAAACTCCTCCGAGACGGTTGATTCCGGAGTGAGTTCAATTTAGAGAGTCCTCAGCAACAGTTCGCACGGAGCGCATCGATTGTCGATCGTGCTCCCGTTATAACGAACACAGCTTTCAGCTCAACACCAGCAATTGTGAAACTGAATCGAGAATAGCACACGACAATTCGTGTTGACTCTTCAGCACAATAGCTGCGCCTTTTAGTAATTTAGCGGTCTTCACCCTGAATTAGTACTGGGGCGAAAATCGGTGGGTTCACTTGGTTTTCGCCAACCATTGTTATTCGACGTGGGAGCGTCAGGAGTCCACTCCTTGGATGACCACTGGTCGGCGGAGCACTACGTTAGTTGGCGCGCTATTCTAACTTAAGACCCGCTACTCGTTCTCTACCGGGAATCGCCTTGGTGACGTTTAGAGAAACCAAAGAGCGACCGGAGAGTTTCGATACCGCTGTGTCTAGGCTTCCTTCACGACGCGGCGTGTTGAAGAAGACGGGTTAGAAATAGCGTTGGTCCACTCTTACTCCACGCCAAGGCGTGTTGAGAAAGAAACGGTTAGATCAGCCTCCGTTGTCAGCCACCGGGACTAGTTACTAGTAACCGTGGATCTCCCCGCTCACGGAATCCATACAGGAGATTTACAACCTCCGCCTTGGTTTTCCGTTCGAGGCAATACGACTGTGCGGTCGTTGCACTAAAGATTTCATTGCGTAAATCTAGCCGACCGCCACGATTGTGTTCCTGAAAAAGACGGAACAGATCGGCCAAAACAGTCGACGCGTGGCTTACCGTATTTAAAAGCCACGCACCAGTACACGCATTAGCACACACAGCACGGTTACCGTTGCTGTTTAAGTGTGCGCGTCAAAACATTCCCGAGACAGAACGTTAATACGATTATCGTATTTCAGGTGATTACACCCGTTCGTTCTTTTTTCTGTTGTTCCAGAGTCATAACCTAGGACAACCAGGCCCGCCGACAGCCAGGCTACCAAGAAGCTAAATTCTTGAGATCGGCATAACACTGTATTGTACAGAGCGAAAAAGGGTCTGTAATAAACGACTGTCCTTTTCAGGACAGTCAAAGGGAATCAAAGGCGTATTGGTTTGGAGTTACCTTTACCCACTCTCCCTCGTCCGGACCGGAGGAGGAAGCTTCACTTCCTCCAATATCGGTTATAGTTGGCCGATAATTCAAAACAAATTTCAACAAGGTCCTTCGAGCCGGATATACGGACTAGAGGTCGAGAGTTTGGGAAAGACATCCAACCAAACAAGCTTGAGCGTGTGGAGTAACACACGCAGGTTTGCGAGTCGATTATTTAATCCTCAATAAATCACAATGGCTCAAGTTGAAGAGACCGATCATGACTTGGAATTTGATTTCAAGGGGCAGATCGATGATCTCGTATTCGTTCTAGAACGACTTAAGCCCGTGATGACAAACCTGAAAAAAAGAGGACGAGCTAACTTCTCAGAAGCGCTCCTTAAAGAAAAGCTGCGCTACATTACGGGAATTTGGATGGACGCTCTCTCACGCCACTCGGAGTTGATGAGAGTCATTCCTCCCAACAAACGTAAGAGCTACAGCTTCTTTAAGTTGAACCGCATGGTAGAGGCTGAGGAAGAATTCCTTGAGAGTCAGGATTACCTGACCTCGGCATTAGACAGCCTCGCCGCAGCTGAGAAGGAAAGGGAGAAGGGTGAAGCCTCGCGAACCTCTTTAGAGGGCAAAGCTAGCCGCATCCCCTTCCCATTAGAACTCCCGAAGCAAAGTCTCCCAAGATTCGGAGGAGATCCACGGAACTGGGCTCAGTTCGAGGATCTATTCACCTCCGTTATAATTAACGACGATAGGCTGTCGGATGGACAAAGGTTGCAATACCTTAATGCCTGCGTTGAGGGAGACGCTTCGGCGACGATCGCATCCCTCGAAATTAGGGATACTAATTTCGAGGTGGCGTGGGAAGCCCTGAAGGACAAATTCGGGAAACCACGCGTAGTGATCGCGCAGCTTCTCGAGCCAATCGGGAAGCTAAAACCAATAAGGAAGGGGGATCTAGCGAGTCTGCAGCAAGTTACGGTTGGCATAAAGCGAACGCTTGCCGCCTTGCAAAAGCTGAACCGACCAGTGAAACACTGGAGTGACTTGCTAGTCCTACTGGTAAAAAATAAGTTGGAGCCTGCGCTCGATTGGGATTGGGAAAAGTCGTTGAAAAACGCCAAGGAATACCCCTCGTTTGACGAGATGTTGGCGTTCCTGGAGGTGTATGAGAGCGCTATGCTGGTGCCAAACGAGCAGCGTCGGAAAGCCTCAACCGATCCCCAATCGAAGCCAAGACTACGGGCTCATAATACCGTGGTACAGGCGTCCCCTTCCACG
Organism: Nysson spinosus; assembly: GCA_910591585.2. Classification (NCBI taxonomy): domain Eukaryota; kingdom Metazoa; phylum Arthropoda; class Insecta; order Hymenoptera; family Crabronidae; genus Nysson; species Nysson spinosus. The sequence goes on along the minus strand of CAJUYC020000093.1, from coordinate 462,570 downwards.
AACGAAACGTGTGCGTTTTGCTGTCAGTCGCACGACGTATCATATTGTGATAGCTTCAAGCGACTGTCGCCCGAGCACCGTTTCCAGTTTATTAGAGGCAGCCAGCATTGTATACTCTGCTTGGCCGCCACTCACACGACGAAGCAATGCCAGAGCCGTACAGTCTGCGAGAAGTGCAGTGGGAGACATCATAGCCTGCTGCATTTCGAACAACGGACAAGTAAGGCACAGGTAAAACCGTCGCCGATGAGTACGGCTACGCCGAGCAAACGGAGAGCGGGACGGAGCAACGCCCCACCCCGTCGCTCGAGCAGTAAGCCGACTGATACGTCATCCGCCTCAGTGACGTCACACTGTAGCGCGACGATGGCAGTAAAAACTCCGCCGGTGCTACTCGCTACAGCGAATGTGCGCCTGTTGGGAAGGGATGGCACAACGCGCATCGCGCGTGCCCTCCTGGATCAGGGGTCAGAGACTTCTTTTATCTCCGCGAGTCTAGTCAATGACCTTAGACTCCGGCGGAAAAGATCACCAGCCACGGTAACGGGCTTGGGGGGCGGTCGAACCCAATCCATAACCCACAAGGTGCAGATGAGTCTGTCGTCACTGCATAACGCCTCGGAAGTTTTTGTAACGAGCGCGTATGTGGTCCCGAGGATCACGACGTATGTTCCGCCGTCGGTGCAAGTACCCGATAGCGATGCCATACGTGACCTCCCACTCGCAGACCCGAATCTAGCGTCGAACCACCGTATTGAGGTGTTGATCGGCGCTGAGCTGTATGCGCAAATTATTCGACGGGGTTTCCGTCGGATAAGCACCACAGGTCCGATAGCCCAAGAAACCGCGCTCGGTTGGGTGCTATCCGGACCTTTAAACGCAACAACCTCCTGCACCAAGACGCTGAGGACGTTGCATTGCAACGTCCTTGAATCGCTGGACGAAGCGATACGGCGTTTTTGGGAGATTGAGGAGATCCCTCGCAAATTGGTTTTAACCAAAGACGAGGAGGATTGCGAAGCGCACTTCGCAAAGACCGTTGCACGCGATGCAATGGGCAGGTTTGTCGTCCGCTTGCCCTTCAACCATCCGAGGCCGGAAGAAGTGCTGGGAGATTCCTTCCACATAGCGCTCTCCGCCCTCACAAGGTTAAGGAAGAAGCTGGAAGCAAACCAGACCCTCGAAGAGGAATACGGTGAGTTTCTCACCGAATATGAGTCGATGGGGCATATGACCAGTCTTGAGTCGCTTGACCGAGCACGACTATATATTCCACATCGAGCAGTCATCCGTGAGGAAAGCTCGACGACGAAGTTGCGCGTCGTATTTAATGCAACCTCCGGAACCACGAGCGGTCGCTCGTTAAACGACGTCCTTCACGTGGGGCCAAAATTGCAGAATGACATCACGTCGGTTCTGATGAGATGGCGTCTGCATGCCTACGTGCTGGTGGCAGACATTGAGAAAATGTTTCGACAAATTCTCGTCGCCCCGGAGGACCGTCGGTTTCAATGCATCCTATGGCGTGCGCCAAAAACCGAGCGACTTATCGCTTTCGAGTTAAATACCGTGACATACGGTACGGCTTGCGCGCCATATCTATCGATGCGAACCCTTCTCGAGTTGAAAGAGCAGGACGGAGGTGATTTCCCTCTTGCCACTCCAGTCCTCGAGAAGGACATATACGTTGACGACGTATTTATGGGGGCTCCAGATAAATCGTTGTTAGAGCAAACGCGAAGGCAAATTTGCGAGCTTCTACAAAAAGGTGGATTTCGCCTGCGAAAGTGGGCTGGAAATTCACCAGATTTACTGAGCAATATCCCCCAAAGTGCCCATTCGCACGCGGTCGACCTTGCACTGTTCGCGGATTCCGAACTAAAGGTATTAGGCCTACGATGGGTACCGTCGGGAGATTATTTCTATTTCAACTTGCAACGGTTTCAACCGTCGCTGGTCCCGATAACGAAGCGCACTTTGTTCTCGGAGATCGCGAAATTGTACGATCCACTCGGGTGGTTAACCCCGGTAGTGATTCGCGCAAAGGTCCTCATGCAGGCCCAATGGCTGGAGAAAATCCAGTGGGACGAACAAGTCTCCGCGAATACACTCAAAACGTGGAATGCGTTTTGTGTGGATTGGAGCAAGTTGAATTAATGGAAAATTCCCCGATGGTTCAGATGCGGAGCCGACACACTTTCTGTGGAGTTACACGGATTCTGTGACGCATCACTCGCTTCCTATTCCGCCGTTACTTATTTAAGAGTAACGTCGATGAATAATGATGTAAATACTACATTGTTGATGGCAAAAGCGCGAGTGGCTCCCTTCAAAACACAATCAATCCCGATCCTGGAGTTGAACGGGGTTGTGCTCCTCACCGAACTCATGCTGCATGTGCAAAGCTCGCTCTGCACAAGAGTTGAGCGCGTGGTCTGTTGGACAGACTCCACGATTGCACTCGCATGGTTGAGGAAACATCCCTCGACATGGAAGGTGGTTGTTGCCAACCGAGTGTCGAAGGTACAGACGATGCTTCCGAGTGCACAATGGCGGTATGTTCCGACAAGCTCCAATCCCGCGGATCTTAATTCACGTGGAGTGGAAGCTGCGGAGCTGCTATCCTCGGAGCTGCGGTCGTCAGGACGTGGCGTGTTGAGTTGGATACGACGGTCACACCTCCGCCACCAAAATGTAAGTCATAATTATACTATATAATTAACTTGCAGTAATCCTCTCTCTCAAACGTCTATTCAACTTGAATTTGTAAAATTCCGCGATTCGAGTCTCGATGTCACAACTACCAAACCCTCCAGAAATTGCACAGACAGTGCAAGGGGGGCGGTATGTTTAAATAAGTGACCAGTAGTTGTTTCACCCGATCACGAGCCTCATAGTTGATTTCTTTTTCTTGAGTCTACCGAGTTTATTTGACCGGTGTGATTCGAAAAGGAAATAGAAAAACTAGCGAGGTCCAATAACATGACAATGATTGTTTTCGTCTAGACCGTGGGAGACCAGAGATCGACACGTCTGACCGGTACATATTACCGTTTGAAGACGTTCGAATTCGCGAATAGTAAACGGATATGAGAGAGAGTGAGAAAGAACTAATAGTTTGACGAAAGCGCCGCGTAACGAGGAATTACTCGTTCGCGCTTGCCGACGACGGTGTAACGTCGCAGACAGTCAGTTGATTCCAGAAACTCCTCCGAGACGGTTGATTCCGGAGTGAGTTCAATTTAGAGAGTCCTCAGCAACAGTTCGCACGGAGCGCATCGATTGTCGATCGTGCTCCCGTTATAACGAACACAGCTTTCAGCTCAACACCAGCAATTGTGAAACTGAATCGAGAATAGCACACGACAATTCGTGTTGACTCTTCAGCACAATAGCTGCGCCTTTTAGTAATTTAGCGGTCTTCACCCTGAATTAGTACTGGGGCGAAAATCGGTGGGTTCACTTGGTTTTCGCCAACCATTGTTATTCGACGTGGGAGCGTCAGGAGTCCACTCCTTGGATGACCACTGGTCGGCGGAGCACTACGTTAGTTGGCGCGCTATTCTAACTTAAGACCCGCTACTCGTTCTCTACCGGGAATCGCCTTGGTGACGTTTAGAGAAACCAAAGAGCGACCGGAGAGTTTCGATACCGCTGTGTCTAGGCTTCCTTCACGACGCGGCGTGTTGAAGAAGACGGGTTAGAAATAGCGTTGGTCCACTCTTACTCCACGCCAAGGCGTGTTGAGAAAGAAACGGTTAGATCAGCCTCCGTTGTCAGCCACCGGGACTAGTTACTAGTAACCGTGGATCTCCCCGCTCACGGAATCCATACAGGAGATTTACAACCTCCGCCTTGGTTTTCCGTTCGAGGCAATACGACTGTGCGGTCGTTGCACTAAAGATTTCATTGCGTAAATCTAGCCGACCGCCACGATTGTGTTCCTGAAAAAGACGGAACAGATCGGCCAAAACAGTCGACGCGTGGCTTACCGTATTTAAAAGCCACGCACCAGTACACGCATTAGCACACACAGCACGGTTACCGTTGCTGTTTAAGTGTGCGCGTCAAAACATTCCCGAGACAGAACGTTAATACGATTATCGTATTTCAGGTGATTACACCCGTTCGTTCTTTTTTCTGTTGTTCCAGAGTCATAACCTAGGACAACCAGGCCCGCCGACAGCCAGGCTACCAAGAAGCTAAATTCTTGAGATCGGCATAACACTGTATTGTACAGAGCGAAAAAGGGTCTGTAATAAACGACTGTCCTTTTCAGGACAGTCAAAGGGAATCAAAGGCGTATTGGTTTGGAGTTACCTTTACCCACTCTCCCTCGTCCGGACCGGAGGAGGAAGCTTCACTTCCTCCAATATCGGTTATAGTTGGCCGATAATTCAAAACAAATTTCAACAACTTGTTGCATATGTTGCAATTCCCATTAAACTTTGTTGATTTCATCTTGTCCTTGGGATAAAATTTTCTTTTATTCACTAAGGCGTTTTCATGGCTTCGGTTTTCGTCTCCTTCGTTGTTGTGATCTCCTCTTCTTGCTTCTTCTTCTATTAATTTGATTTTTAAACTCTCGATGTTAGGTATCTCGTCACGTGTTTCTATTGCCACCTTAAAATTTTCATACACTGCTGGCATCGACTTGAGCAGCATTACCGACACAAGATCGTCCGGAATCTTCATATCGGCGATTTCCAATTGTTCGACTTTCAATTGAAAATCATTGATGTACTGCGTCATCGTCTGATGTGTTTGTTTTTTCATGGCATATAATTGACTATATAATGCGGCTCTTCGTACAGGACCCCTGGATTGATGTACTTTTCTTAAATTTTCCCAAGCTTCCTGTGATGTTTCCGCTCTTTTTACGTGATTTAATTGACCTTCTTTTACGCTGAGAAGAATTAACGCCAATGCCTTTTCGTCCTTTTTCGTCCAAGCGACAGCATTTTCTTCGTTCTTTAATTCTGTACCATTCGTACACGACCACAATTCATTGTAAATTAATACACTTCTTAGTTGAACCTTCCATGTTTCATAATTCTTCTCTCCTAATTTTTGAATCTGGTTCATGTTCGGTGCTGCCATATTTTTTTTTTTACGCACCAATTTCACGACACGACTTTTCACGTTTTTACTTTACTCGCGTTTTCTAAATACATATTTCACTCGCGCAGTTGAATAGTCCTGGGCCCATAACCTGTTTGGTTTTTGGGTAAAACGCAGGAATGAAATATAATATAAGATTTAAACGGATGAACAATATTATATTTAGGAACATTAAAACAGAATAAATAGTACGACCGACCGCTAACAAATCTAAAACGCAACTACCGAAAATCAATAGACAAAAGAACATACAAGAACGAAAGTCATCTAGATCCGTGGCCTCCTAGAATGTCATCAGATATACATACATACATGTCGATATACTATTTCCAACAATTAGTAAGAGTTGGATTTTTAGTACTTGTAGAACGAAAAATTTTAGGATATATTCAATACCGTAAAGGTCCAAATAAAGTAGGAGTAATAGGATTATTTCAACCCTTAGGTGATGCAATTAAATTATTTTCTAAAGAAATTATTATTTTAAGAAATTCTAGAATTTTATTTTTTCATCTAATACCTATAATAATAATAATAATTTCTTTATTAATTTGAATTGTTATACCCTTTTCTAATAATATTTGAAGAATAGAATTTAATTCTTTAGTAATAATATGTTTTTTTGGGGCAAGAGTTTATCCTGCAATAATTATATAATAGGATGATCATCTAATTCTAATTATTCAATAATTGGGGCTTTACGAGCTGTTGTTCAATCAATTTCTTATGAAATTAATTTATTTTTAATTTTGTTTAATTTTATTATTATATCCTTTAGTTTTTCTTTTCTTGATTTTCAATTTTTTCAAGAATTTGAATTTTTTTTTATTTACTTACCTATTTTAGTATTTTGATTAATTTGTCTTTTAGCAGAATTAAATCGATCCCCATTTGATTTCGTTGAAGAAGAATCAGAATTAGTTTCTGGTTTTAATACAGAATATTACAGATGAGGGTTTGCATTAATTTTTATATCTGAATATACAATAATTATATTTATAAGAATAATAACAGGTGTATTATTTACAGAATTTAAAGTATTTTCTTTAAAATGTTTATTATTTTATTTATTTATAATTTTTATTATTATTTTTATTCGAGCAATTATACCTCGTTTACGGTATGATGATTTAATATATATATGTTGAAAATTTATTTTACCATATATTTTGTTTTTTGTTTTTTTAAAATTATGTAATTTTTTTACATAATTATTATTTATATTAAGTTAATAGAAAATTTAAATTTCTATCATATATTTTCGAAATATATACTTGTTTCAAGTTCATTAACTTATAGAATTAATTTTTTATAAAAATAATTTTATCTCATAATTTATTAATTATAGGAGAAATAATAAAAAATGAAAAATAAATAATTGCACTAATTTGAGCAATAAATATGTAAGGATACTCAATTGGTTTAGCACCTGTTCATGTTAAAATAATACATGTTGATATAAATATTCAAAAATAAAATTGATTAATTGGATAAAATTTAGTAGTTTTAAATTTTGTTAATCCGTTAAAAGGTAGAATTATTAAAATTAGAATTGAAAATATTAATCCAATTACTCCCCCTAATTTATTAGGAATTGAACGTAAAATTGTATAGGCAAATAGAAAATATCATTCAGGTTGAATATGTTCAGGGGTATTTATTTGGGAAGCTGGGGTGAAATTATCAGGGTCACAGAAAATATATGGATTATATAATACAATAATAAAAAAAATTATTAAAATTCATCTAAATCCTACTAAATCTATTCAAGTGAAGTAAGGATGAAATCTAATTTTTCCTGGATTTCTAGAAATTCCGTTAGGATTATTAGATCCATATATATGGAGGTATGTTAAATGAATAATTACTATAGATGTAATAATAATAGGAAATAAATAATGTATAGAAAAAAATCGTCCAAGGGTTGGTGTTCTAATTGAATAATCTCCTCAAATTCAGTGAATTATAAATTTTCCAAAGGATGGGATAGCTGTTAATAGATTTGTGATAACTGTTGCTCCTCAATATGACATTTGTCCTCAGGGTAAAACATATCCTATAAATGCAGTTGTTATAGATAATATTAAAATTATTACACCTAATAATCAAACATGTTTAAAGTTATAAGAATGATAATGTTACGTGCGTAAGGAATTATTTCGTGGGCCGAGCGGTTAGCCGTTCCGCATGTAACGCTTGAATAAATTTAATTTAGGATGGGTTGTATCATCTAAGATTCCATACGGAATCCGCGCATAGGTCAGGAATGAAATAGGTGTTAACGCAGAATAGAGGATAAATACCTTATTGGCCTGTTCTATTGATTCTTCACATTATATAAAAACAATTACACGGAATAGTTCAGAAATATCGGAGTCCAGAATGGATGACAATTTTACAATACGTATTTTAGTTGGAGTCTTAGATTGGTAAATACCTAACGTGCTAAGTTTACGAATGGGCCCAAGGGAAATTCCGACAAGCATATAAACATATTTTTGGGTCCTCGTATCGCAATGCCAACATAAGTATGGAAAACTCACCAATGAATACTATCTTGGAAGCAATGTATTCGCTAGCTCTGATGTTAATTGTCCTAGATGCTGAGGGAGCCCGAAGATGAAGGAATGGCTGATGAACTTTTCACTTCTATGTTCACTATACTATAAATACGATAAATACTATAGATACTATAAAGAAGAATTTAATATATGAGGATGGAGATTGGTTTCGATCTCAAGATTGATTTTAAATTTGAATAATTTCTTGTTTACTGAGTCCTTCGGTAACTATGAAGTAATTTCACTAGTTTAACACGAACTCTGGCTCAAAATAGTAACAAGGGCAAAACGCCACGCACCTCGCGATTTGACTAACGATTGCAACTCGCGGTGATTTCCTGCCCCTTTTTGTTGATTTTGGAACCGCTAAGGGGGGGAATTCCAAGAGCTGTGCTCATTCTTCCCACTTAGGAAATCACCCGTTTCCTGTCCAAAGAATTCCGCCAAAGTTCATCAACCCGCCCTCATCCACAGCCTCTCGCTATTGCAATTTTGCTTATTAGCGAAACGTGGCCGCTGTTCGGAGAATATTCGCGGTTGCTTAAATTCAGTTTTTGCAGACTAATGGTTCATCGATACCGTGTCGTAAGATCGGGCACGTGTGATGCCTACTCAGGAATTTTAACTTCCTCTTTCTTTTTTTATATTTAATTTTTTTATATGTGCTTGGCACGTAACACCCCTCCCCCCTTAGAATCATCATCGTCCTCGATGATGTTTAACCGTAGGTTAAGTTCGAGAGATGTTCGTATGTATACAATTTTTCGCAATTATTGAACAGGTGGTTCTACATAAAATGGTTGAACTTATATGAAATATAAATTATTGCTTATGATTGATTGCTCGTGCATGATTCGCTTAACTAAATTATGAGAAAAATATGGATTTCGCAAAGTACTATTAGAAAAATGAACAGATGATCTAATATAAAATATTTAATTTATCGCGTTTAAATGAAAGAATCGTGAGAATACGTTAACCATTCAGCATCCCTCCGAGGATGACCGTTGTTGTAATAACAGAGGCTTCAGCAAGGCAGAGACACGTACGTCATGTAGTGGATGCTCTCCAGCTCGTCATCCTGGCTTCTTAACATCTTCTTGTCGAAGGGTGCCGCAGAGTCGAAAGATTTCCGAGTCCACGAAGAACTTCGGTTCTGATAGTTGTTCCGTCATTTATGTTGATGATGACAAGTTATAATGATTGTCTAGGACCATTTTCCGTAGAGTAGGTCCAAATCGAACTACTGCCTAGTAGTAAAGGTTGGATGTTGTACGTCCATAAGGCTATTGGTTAACCGACAATGTCATTTGAGTTTCCCTGGAGAAGGTTGTTGACACTCCGGGAACGCCAAGCTCTGCTCACTTGCTCAGTGTCTCCTTTGTCTTTCGCTTTTTGCGTACGAATGACATCACACAGAATGATAGTGCTCCGGCCTCCTCGGTGGTGCTGAAGGTAACATACGCTACGTTCCTTCCGCTCCTCCTGGATCTATTCATGGTATTTTCGACAGAGTCCATTTTCTCGGTCATGTAAATATTAATCAAACAAGAGTAAAATAATAAAAGATAATAAACAATAAATAAATGCATGCAACAAGTTTTCAACCAAAACAATAGAAGAAAATTAATATAAAATAATTAAGTGTAACATTCGAAGTTTGGTAATCGACAATCCCGATTTCTTGATGTTGTTGATTGTGAGTCTCCCTCTAGTGCTGTTGTTTGGATGGTTGTCTTCCTTGTTCCTCTTCTTCTTAATTAGTGGCCAAAATATTATGTGCATGATGATACTTCGGTTGCAGAGTAGTATTGCTCCAGTTGAAGAAATTGGTTGTGATGTAACTTCTCCGTTGTGATGATTGTTTTGCCAATTGGTCCAATTTGCAATCGAATTCATACAGTGGATTGAATTCAGTGGAGATACTATTAATGTGTCTCCCAAATTATTTGGATTTCCTTTTGATATATGATTTGTGATTAATAAAAACAGAATTTATGTGCTGGTGTACTTGTTTTGAATCGTTTGTGATTCCTTAAAGTAAATTTCCGAGCAAGTATCGATTTAAGTGATTCGATATAACTCATCCTGATCTTTTAAATTTAGTATTATCTAAACAAAACTATTGCAATTATTCTTATCCTGAAAATACATGGGTATATATGATTCATTTTCTTTTTATATATTTTTTTTTGTATTTTCTATTATTTCCTATTCTAAATATTATCTCTCCGTGCTGAACCAAACTATTGTAAAACAAATTTGAAAATAGAAAAATGTCTGTGAGCTTAGGTATTATCTCTGTGAGTTAATTGTAACTTGTCCGCATGTTTTAAAAATCTATCACCATTTTCTTTTTCTAATACAAAATTATTTCGTTCCAAAATGCCTACTATCTTATACGGACCATGATAACGGTTACTGAACTTTCCTTTCCTCGGTTCTACTAGAACGCGAGCCATATCTCCTACCTTTCCTGGGAATGGTCGTGCCTTTTCATCATAATATCCTTTAGACTTATGTTTAGCAGAAATTAAATTTTGTCCGGCTAATATTTGTGATTCGGAAAGTCGAATTATCAATTCACGAAGATATGAATTATACGTTAGCATATCATCATCTTCGGGAAATGAACTAGGGTAACGAGCTAATTTTCCAAAAACTAATTCATATGGAGTGAAGTTAGTGGCTTCGTGTACTGAGCTGTTGTATGAGAACATGGCAAACGGAACTAACTTATCCCAATCATCGAAATCATTTATATAATGTTTTATATAGTCCGTTAATACTATATGGCTCCTTTCTAAAGCACCGTTTGTCTGTGGTCTGTAACCAGACGTTGTTACGTGATGAATTTTGAAGATTTTTGTTAATTCCTTTAGAATCTTGTTTATAAAACTTGTTCCTCTGTCGGTTAATATAATACGCGGAGCTCCAAATTGTAAGATTAAATGTGTTACCATTGCGTGAGCAATTGTTTCAGCTTTTACATCTGGTACGGGTACGGCGATGCAATATTTTGTCAAATTATCTTGCATAGTCAATATGTGCCGATTGCCATCAGGGGTTGTAGGTAGGGGTCCCACAGTATCTAATGATACTTTAGCAAACGGTTCTATAGGGGTATCTGTGATTATCATTGGTTCACGCGTTTTTGTTCTGACTAATTTATTTTCTTGACAGCTATGGCAAGTTCTAATGAAATTTTGAATATCATTCCTCATTCCTGGCCAATAGAATCTTTCGCGAATCCTACGATACGTTTTAGTTACTCCTTTGTGACCGCCGACTATGCCTTCATGTAATTCTGAAATTATATTATGACGAAGTTCTTCGGGAGGAATTTGAATTTTCCCAAGGCAAATTGTAATTTCGATGTCGATTTCCTCGAAGATTTCTGTTAGGATTTCCTTTAGTGATTCGAGAGTAAGTGAATCGGTATAATCACCGGATTTTGAAATTCGAAAGGAATTAATATCGGAATTTGGAAGAATTAATTTTAAGTTCCTAAGCCCGGTTTTTATTTTCGCGACGGAAGTCTCGTCAAAATGATGTTTCTGCACAACGATGCTAAATATTTTGTACTTTCCCTGTCTAGTGATTAGTACTTGACCTTCCTTTGGTTTAATTTCTCTGAAATTTTCAACGCTGATAGCGCCTATATCTGTTAGCAATTTTCCTACGGATGTTGTCAATTCGCAATCAGCAGATATAAAGTGAACATAATTATCATGTGAGTAGGTCAAATTTTCTCGGCTAATATTAATTAATTTCTTTGAAGAGCGCTGTGGTTTCCGAGAAAGATTTACGGGAGAGCTAGGTGTGATATCCGGGGGAATTCCCTGAGTCAGCTGGATGCCAGTGCAGTACGTCTCGTTACCTGATACCGTCCTTGGAATTATTCGCCTTGGTATACCAACAGATTTTGATTTAGTTTCACTGAAGTGTCCTGGTAGAAGTGCATTCTGTCTCGTATTGATTGGTGAAGCTGGAAAAGGAGTTGACAATGCCAATGGTTTAGAATGTGGAATAGGAGTAGGTAATGTGGATCTATGGGGTTGCCAATGAATTTTGGTCTTCTCGGATGTTTCCAATGTACAGTCAGGTTTTGATTTATCATGTCCTTCTGTTCCATATTGTTTAAGTAATTTTTCTATTCTACTATTTAACTCTACGTCGTCTAGTTCGTCAGTGTCCGAAGTATTACCTGATGATTCTTCCATAATTTCGCTGTGTTCTTTAAGAGATTCGTCAAAACGTTTGAAAGAATCATGTAATTCCTGTTTGTTTATAGACAGTCTTCGTTCGTCATCTAGAAAAACGTCATCGTCACTGTCCTCTGCTGGTGGTTGTAATTCTAGTAGTATGGTGTCAGCGTTTATTGTTGTCTCGTCTACTGTTTCAGTGTGAACGTCCTCGGCAATTGGTTCCAATGTTTTCCCTTTCGTATGTTTAGAAGTAAATTTCTTATGTAAATCCAGGCTTGGCATTACACTTTTCCTTTTTCGTAATATCGGTGGTTCTGATGACGCATCATGCGAATTATCCGAATCTACGTCTGGGGTATCTGCTGACGATGGGACTGTAGGTTGTGGTGGAATGGGAGCGCTGGATTTTAATTGATGTCGCGTCCTAGTTGCTATTGCACTAGTATTTAAAGGATTCGAAATTTTTGGTTTATTTTTCGATCCAAAGGGTCTTCCTGGTTTTCTGGGTACTTCCGAAACTGATTTGGATATTGGTCTAGATGTGGTTGCTGCTGAGCTAAATTTAGATTTTGCTGGTTGTTCTTGAATCGGTAAAATTTTTGATGATTCAAGTTCACTGTCAGAGTCGGTACTGCTAGTATCTGAGAGATTAAATTTAACGACAGGATTTCTGGATAACGCGTCTGCACTTGTGTTTAATTTTCCCGCTTTATGAACGAAATTATAGTCATAGTCACGCAATTTCAATCTCCATCGAATTAAACGTTGCCCTGGATCCTTTATGGAGTCTATCCATTTCAGGGGCTCGTGATCGCTAACTAACGTGAATTTCCTACCGTAAAGATACGGCCTAAAATGCAAAATTGCGTATAATACTGCCAAACATTCTTTTTCGGTGGTGAAATAATTTTTCTCAGGGTTTGTTAAAGTTCTAGAAAGATAAGCTATTGGTAAATCGTTTCCATCAACCTCCTGACTAAGTATTGCTCCTATCGCAAAATCTGAGGCGTCTGTTGTTAAAGTGAAAGGCTTATCAAAATTTGGATATTGGAGAATTGGACCTCTACAGAGCGCCTTTCGTAATTCCTGGAAGCTACGTTTTTGTTCCTTTCCCCAAACGAAGGTCGCGTTCTTTTTTAACAATTCTGTTAATGGTTTGGATTTTGCTGCAAAATCTTTAATAAATCTGCGATAATAACCTGCTAATCCCAAAAATTGTCTGACATTCTTTGCTGTTTTTGGTCGAGGAAAGTTTTTTACTGCTATAATCTTTTTTGGATCTGGTCTTACACCCTTTTGACTAATTATATGTCCTAGGTATGCTACTTCAGTTTTCAAAAATTCACATTTATCGGGTTGTAATGTCAATTTAGCTTTTTCTAACCGATTAAATAATCTACGAATTTTCTTTCCGTGTTCTTCAAGAGTTTTTGCGTACACTACAATGTCATCGAGATAAACGAAAACTTCCGTTCCCTGCAAACCACGTAACGTTTGATCCATAAGCCGTTGATATGTGGCAGGTGCATTTTTCAACCCTTCGGGCATACGGATATACTCGTAGTGCCCATTAGGAGTTGTAAAGGCTGTTTTAGCCCTATCCTTTAGATCCATCTCTATTTGTTGGAATCCACTCGCGAGATCGATGATCGAGAAATATCTAGCTTGGCCTAATTGATCCAGAATATCGGTTATATTTGGTAACGGATATGCATCTCCTATCGTTTTTTCGTTAAGTTTGCGAAAATCAATTACCATTCTCCACCTGGGTCTTCCTTGAGAATCAGGTTTCTTAGGGACGATCCAGAGAGGTGAATTATAAGGCGAATTTGATGGTTTAATTATCCTATTGTTTAATTTTGTCAAAATTTGACGATGTATTTCTTCCTTGTGAACCGGTGGAAAGCGATACTGTCTAGTATTAATCGGTAAATCATCTGATGTCGGAACTGTATGTTTTATTAATGGGGTGAAAGGTAATTGGTCTCCTGGCAAATAAAAGCGATTTGGGTATTCTTCTATAATTTCGATTATATGGTCTCGTTCCTCGTCATTCAGGTGATCTAAACGCAAACGTTTTAGAATTTCGAAAAACCTATCGTGAACTATGGGCAAATTTTGAACTTCTGAGTCTGAATCGAAATATTCTTCTTCGGGAAAATCATAGTACTCAAAGGGAATTACTTCTTGTGGAGTAACTTCGACCTGTATGTCTTCTTCCAACGTATTAATTGCTAATACGTGACAGACACCATCGCGTACACTAACAGCTGCTTCGCCTATGTATAAGCCTTCTACTGATTCTAACTTTGGCAAGTATCCTTCTTTTATTTCTGAATTAACCACGTCTATAGCTATCGGTTGACGAGTGCGAGCTTTAATCGTAAGAATTTGCGAACGAGGACTACGTTTAGATTTCTGATTTGGTTCTTCCCCAATGAACCTAAAAGGTCTGATGGGTTCAGTTTTTGTGACCAAGGTATTATGAGCGAACGAGATTTCCGCCTGCTCTTGACGTAGGTAATCTTTGCCTAAAATTCCATCATTATTCAAGGGAAACGATGATCTAACGACGTGAAATTTAACAGGTTGTTCCAAAAGTGTAACGGTAGTTGTTCCTAAGGTTCTCAATTTTTCCGGGGTAATTCCAGTTATAGAGACTGATTCCTGAATGTCTACTTCGACGTCTTCGTGCAAAGCATTTAATTTTATCAGATTTATATCTGCGCCGGTATCAACCAAAAATAAACCAGATTTATTGCGTAATTCTTTCGCAGACATTTTAATTAATGGTGATTCTTGCTGTCGTTTATAGGAATAGACGATTCCTCTGCTTCCAAAAATTTTACTGTTCGACGCTCCTGATTCGAGTAACTCGCCGTCGCGCCGGCACGACGAGTTGTGCGGGAGTTTAAATTTTCACTGTTCCTTCTTGGCGAATTCGAGTTAAAATGATCAAATGTTGGGATAGGGGAAGAAGATCTGGAATTTTGGTTAGTGGGTGTGTTGGATCTTGAAGGTTCAATGCTTCGGGAAGGAACTGGGGTTGGAGAATTTGCTCTGGTTAGAGTATGATTAGTCAAGTTTGGATTCATATGGAAAGATTGAGGGTGATCGTATATTGGACTGTAAGGCGGATATGGCATTGGTGGATAAAAATACGGTGGAGAGTATGGATAAGGATGCGGTGGCAACGGATAATGGTGATGCTTGTAAGGAACAGGTGATGTAGGACGTGCAGATTTTAGAATGGTAATCGGTGAATTTGCGCGATTATAGTTCGGATTTCTCATGGGACTGGGACTCCTCGAATCTTGCTCTCGCAAGGTTTGGGAGCGGTTTGTGTAGGTGGTAGGTAAGTCACGAGAATCTGGATTCGGAACTGAATGTTGTGATAACATTAATCGCGAAGGTTCACCACCGGGGATTATTCCTGATTCCATTCGGGTTTCTATTCGTGCAGCAATTTTTACAGCGTCCTGTATTTTCTTTGGTTCACGCGAATCAACCGCGATAGCAATTTCGTCGGGTAATCCTCGAATAAAAGCCTCTAAAGCACATTCCTCTACGGGAGCCATCATTTGATTAGCGCGTTCTCCATATTTATCTTCTAAAGCGACTCGAGCACCGCTGATTAGGATATTTAATCGATCTGCAAAGTCACTGACCGCTCCTCCGCGTCTCATTCGGATATTTTCTATTTCGTGATGGTAGTATGGATATGTTTTACCCGGCGCAAATCTTTCCTTTAAATGTTTTACGAGATCATCTAGTTTTTGGAAATTTTTACCCCAAATACTATCTCTCGCTGTTCCCTGCAATTTTCCTAATATTGCCTTTACATATGAAGTTTCCAGTGCTGGTGGCACATAGACTGCACCATTTTGAACGTCACCTAAGAAATTTTTAAGGGGAATGTTTTTCCCGTCAAAGAAAGGAATGTTTAGTGTACTGTGTTGAATTGTGAAGCATTCAGCCATAGAAGCCATCATCAAATTAGTAACGTGTAATTCGTCCAATGAAATATTTGCAGAAACTTGTGCTGCTGCATTACGAGAGGAATTTGTGGCCATTTTTATCAATTAAGTGAAGGAAAATTCAGCAATCGCTATCGTGTAATTATAATTGATGTTGATTATTTGAACCATCTATGCAACAATGTGCGAATCTCGAAATCTATACGATCCTTTAATTATTCTGCACTAACACATGCGCTAATTGACAATACGTATCCCACTTCTGACACCAATTCAGCCTGTTACGTGCGTAAGGAATTATTTCGTGGGCCGAGCGGTTAGCCGTTCCGCATGTAACGCTTGAATAAATTTAATTTAGGATGGGTTGTATCATCTAAGATTCCATACGGAATCCGCGCATAGGTCAGGAATGAAATAGGTGTTAACGCAGAATAGAGGATAAATTTCTTATTGGCCTGTTCTATTGATTCTTCACATTATATAAAAACAATTACACGGAATAGTTCAGAAATATCGGAGTCCAGAATGGATGACAATTTTACAATACGTATTTTAGTTGGAGTCTTAGATTGGTAAATACCTAACGTGCTAAGTTTACGAATGGGCCCAAGGGAAATTCCGACAAGCATATAAACATATTTTTGGGTCCTCGTATCGCAATGCCAACATAAGTATGGAAAACTCACCAATGAATACTATCTTGGAAGCAATGAATTCGCTAGCTCTGATGTTAATTGTCCTAGATGCTGAGGGAGCCCGAAGATGAAGGAATGGCTGATGAACTTTTCACTTCTATGTTCACTATACTATAAATACGATAAATACTATAAATACTATAAAGAAGAATTTAATATATGAGGATGGAGATTGGTTTCGATCTCAAGATTGATTTTAAATTTGAATAATTTCTTCTTTACTGAGTCCTTCGGTAACTATGAAGTAATTTCACTAGTTTAACACGAACTCTGGCTCAAAATAGTAACAAGGGCAAAACGCCACGCACCTCGCGATTTGACTAACGATTGCAACTCGCGGTGATTTCCTGCCCCTTTTTGTTGATTTTGGAACCGCTAAGGGGGGGAATTCCAAGAGCTGTGCTCATTCTTCCCACTTAGGAAATCACCCGTTTCCTGTCCAAAGAATTCCGCCAAAGTTCATCAACCCGCCCTCATCCACAGCCTCTCGCTATTGCAATTTTGCTTATTAGCGAAACATGGCCGCTGTTCGGAGAATATTCGCGGTTGCTTAAATTCAGTTTTTGCAGACTAATGGTTCATCGATACCGTGTCGTAAGATCGGGCACGTGTGATGCCTACTCAGGAATTTTAACTTCCTCTTTCTTTTTTTATATTTAATTTTTTTATATGTGCTTTGCACGTAACAATAATATAATCCTCGTCAAATATGTAAATATATACAAATGAAAAATAAAGATGCTCCATTTATATGGGCTGTTCGGATATATCATCCTTCAATATTTTGAATAATATGAATGATTCTATCAAATGCTATTGATGTTTGAGGGATATAATGTATTGATAAAAGGATTCCTGAGCTAATTTGAATAATTAGAATTAAGGCAAGAATTGAACCAAAATTTCATCATCTAGAAATATTTATAGGAGTAGGTAAAACAATAAATGTATTTTTAAATACATTAATTATTGGGTCATTATTAGATTTAGAATATTTAAACATTATTATTGTGTTCGACGAATAAATTTATATTTTTGTTTACAGATTTTAATAATAGTAATTATTGAAAAGAATAAATAAAAAATTCTTAATAAATAATATATTATGTTAGAATATTGATAAGTTAAATTATTTGTTTTTTTTTAAATTCAATTATATTTATTTTTAAAATAATTAATATTATAAAAATTATTATTAGTGAAATTATAATAATTTTTATAAATATATTATTTGTTTTTATTTTTGATACTCTAATTGATGTTGTAAAAAATAGAAATATTACTATTATTCCTCTAATTATTGAAATAAAAAGAATAAGAGCAAAAAAATTAAATGAGGTTGTGTATAAACTTATAATAATAACAATTATTAGGGTAAAAATTATTTGATAAATTAGAAATAAAATAGGATTATTTTTTATTAAGAAAATTAATCTTAATAATATAAAAATACTAAATATAGGAATAATTATTTTTATTAAAATAGTGAGTTTAAACATTTCAAGAAATAGTTTAATTAAAATATTAATTTTGGAGATTAAAGACATAAAATTTTTATTTTTTTGAAAGCTATAAAATATTTATTTATTTTTAATTTACAAAATTAATATTTTAATTTAAATTATTGTTGCGTATGCATAAGTTCATACGATTTAGTTAAGAACGCTCGGCGACAGAAAGGCGCCTCAGAAGAGTTTTATTTAACTTCCCAGGATACTTTCAGTGAATTCAAAATGCGTTTCCCACAGTCCACGTCGGTCCCACTTGACTTCAATTACCTAAACATCCCCTAGGCAGTGTAGCCTCTCCGGACCCTAAAAGCATCTCCTACCGTTCACGTAAACAACCTAGACCTGCGAAGAAGGAAGCCTATTCCTCCCACTCGCCCTATAGTTTCATCCCATTTTTCCTCCCGTTTCCCCAAAATCAAGCCCTATAAAAAGGCACCCATTTTCCATCCAAGCCAGTGTAAAACCATCTTACGACATCACAACGTTACTCTGTCCGATTAAGTCCACGCGTCTTAGGAGTGCGCCGCTCGAATTCACTGAAAGTATCTAAGCTCAATTAAAGTGTCGTTCACCATTGTGATCTTGCTATAAATCAGCAATCGAAGCGGAGTGACCTATCAACGAGTCAACGAACAATATACGTCGTCGCTACTTAGGTAAGCGTTACACTCACACACTAAACACATTTGTAAAAGAGTCATTAATAGAGATTTGTTAGAATAAATTTGTAACTGTTCAAAAAGGGAACATCAACATCTTGTGCATTTCCTTTACTAAAATCAATAACAGCAACGAGCCCATCACAGATTCACTCCAACCGCTCGGAGTGAATCAATTAATTGTTAACGGGTAGTATCTCGATTCGTCGTCACTCTCTCTCCCAGCCTAGGTGGTAGTTCTTAGGACCTATCCACAAAAGGTGCAATACAGCCTTCCGGTAATAACAGGTGACAGCAGTTCCTAGGATCTGTCTTGTACCTGTCGCAAGAAATACGCAGGCGAGGAAGTACCTGTATTGCTATTAACGGATGCCTGCTGCGGTCTTAGGATCCCCAGTCAGAACCCGGTCTTATTTATCGAGAGAGGACGGTCAAACGAGGTACGCGACGCGATTCGGTCATCTGCCATTTGGTAATTAAAACTCGCACGCCCCAGCTCGTAACATTATATAGCTTTATATTATTAAGTAATAATTTATTATGTTTTTTAAAATTATTTTAAGAATATTTTTATTTATAAAATATTATAATCATATTTCAATAGTTTTAATTTCTTTAGAATTTATTGTTGTAAGAATTTATTTTATAATTTTTTTATGTTCTAGAAGATTTTTAGAATCTTTTATATTATTTTATTTATTATTTTCTATTTGTGAAAGAGTATTAGCCTTGGGATTAATAATTATGATAATTCATTATTATGGAAATGAAAAATGAAAAATTATAAATATTAATTTATGATAGAATTATTAATTGTATTAATTTTTTTAAAATTTATATTTTATTTTTTTTAATAAAATAAATATTTTAATTTTTTAAGGTATTATATAATATTTTATTTTTTTCAAAATTTGGAAATTTTAGATAATATTTATATTAGATATAGATTTTGTTTAAGAAAATTTTCTTTAATATTAATTATTTTATCCATTTGGGTAGTATTACTAATTATTTTAAGAATTAATTTAAAATTTAGTCAATTATATTTTATTAATATTTTTTTAATTTTATTAATAATTTTAGTAATAATTTTTTTGAGAATAGATTTATTATTATTTTATATAGTTTATGAATTAAGAATTATTCCTACATTTTTATTAATTTTTTACTGGGGTTCTTATAAAAATCGAGTTGAGGCAAGATATCTTATAATATATTGTATGTTATTTTTTTCTTTACCTTTTTTAGTAATTTTAATATATAGGATATATATAGGATTTAATATAAAATTTAGGATAAGATTTATTTTTATTGAAATGGTTAAGTATTCTATTAATAGATTTTTTATAATTTTTATTTTAATAGTATTTTTAATTAAATTCCCTATATTTTTAAGACATTTTTGACTATTAAAAGCTCATGTGGAAGCTCCTTATTTTGGTTCAATAATTTTAGCTTCAGTTTTATTCAAATTGGGAGGGTATGGATTAATCCGAGTAATATTAATAATAATTTTTAATAATTTATTAAATTATTTAATTTTATCTTTATCTTTAATTGGAAGAATAATTTTGAGATTTATATGAACAACCGAAGAATAAGCAACTAATAATTTTATATCAATTTGTCGTAAACAAATTAATCTTTATCTTTAATTGGAAGAATAATTTTGAGATTAATTTGTTTACGACAAATTGATATAAAATTATTAGTTGCTTATTCTTCGGTTGTTCATATAAATTTTATACTTTTTAGAATATTTATATTTGAAGAATTAATAATTACTGCTTCTTTAATAATAATAATTGCTCATGGTTTATGTTCATCAAGTATATTTTATATTGTAAATATTATTTATGTTCCTACAGGTAGTCGAATATTTATAATTAATAAAGGATTATTAAATGTTATGCCTTCAATAATATTATTATGATTTTTAGTTTTTTTTAATATATCAGCTCCTTTTTCTTTAAACTTAATAAGAGAAATTTTAATAATTAGAATTGTTGTTTTATTAAAATATACATATTTACTGAGTTTATTAATTTTAATTATTTTTTTAAGTTCAATTTTTACTTTATATATTTTGAGTTATAGATCTCATGGTAAAATAATTTTTTATTTAGGATTTAATTCTGGAAAATTAAAAGAATATATTGTTTTATTTATATATTTAATTCCTTTAAATTTTTTATTTTTATTAAATTTAAATTTTTATATAAATAGTTTAATAAAAATTTTAGTTTGTGATACTAAAGATGTATAAAATTATATTTTGAATTATTTTTATTATAATATTATCTGTAATAATTTTACTTTTATTTCTTAGATTTATAATATTTATATTATCTATGTATTTTAAAATTTATGAATTAATATTTTTATATATTTTTGATTTATATGATTTAAATATTTGTAGAATTGAGTATGTTCTATTAGTTGATTGAATTTCGATAGTATTTTTATTTTAAAATATTAATTTTAAGATTTATTATTATTGGTTTAATTTTAGGTTATTTTATATACAATAGTATTATAATAAATAAAGTTAAAATATTTTTTTATGATTTGATAATAATAAATTTATTATGATCTTATTTATCTATTTTTCCTTTAAAAATAAGAAGATTTACATTGTTAGAAGTTGAGAAAGGTTTATTGGAAATATTTATCGGTCGATTTGATTCTTTTAATATTTTGTATTATTATGAAAAAAATATTTTAATAAGATGAAGAAGTATTATAATATTTATAAAAAGAATTTTTATTATAATATTATTAATTTTAATATTTAATTAATTTAAATAGCTTAAAAATTAAAGTTTAATATTGACGATATTAAGATAATATAATTATTTTTAAAAATGTACGGAAAAGTGAGAAGTTGAGTGGACTGTATGTTTTAATAAAGTCTGAGGCGCGTATCTTAATAGTTATTTATTAATAAGTTAACCGTAGGCACGAGTACACGGAGTCAGTCATACGCACACACACTCAGTTAATTAGTTATACGCAATAAGTCAATAAGCACGATAGAGAAAGCAGCTCAAAAGCAGATACGTAAAGTACGCAGATTTACAGGTAAGCACACCAATAATTAACGTGTATAAAGTTATACGAAAGTAATAAACCCAATAAGTAATTGTAATCGCACGTTTAAGCTATAACGTCGATACACCCGAACTAGAATAGATTACCAGAACAAAAGACCCGAACTAAGAGCGCGAGCGGTGCCTTCGCACCGGTATTTATGATTTGAGTGAGGGGCTACCCCTTGAGGGGAGCTCACGCGCTCGTGACGCTTCGAGAATATTCGGGAATTCAATTCCTTCTCGAATATTCTCAACTGCTGCGAAGAAGACCTTGTTTCCAGAACGTTCGACGTATTTAAAGTTTTTGCACCATAGTTAAGACGCACGAAGCGAAGCCAGAAAAAGAGTCCAAAGTAAGAATAACACTGTTTGACTACGTCGAACGTTCCGGACTTCGAGAAATCCTGAACAATATATATATATATATATATGTGTTGAAATTTGTTTAAAATATCGGCCAACTACAACCGATATTGGAGGAAGTGAAACTTCCTCCTCCGGTCCGGACGAGGGAGAGTGGGTAAAGGTAACTCCAAACCAATATGCCTTTGATTCCCTTTGACTGTCCTGAAAAGGAGAGTCGTTTATTGCAGACCCTTTTCGCTCTGTATAATACAAAGTGTTTTTGCCGATCGCAAGAATTTAACTTCTCGGTAGCCTGGCTGTCGGCGGGCCTGGTTGTCCTAGGTTGTAATCTCTGGAACAACAGAAAAAGAACGAACGGGTGTAATCACCTGCAATACGATAATCGTATTAACGTTCTGTCTCGGGAATGTTTTGACGCGCACACTTAAACAGCAACGGTAACCGTGCTGTGTGTGCTAATGCGTGTACTGGTGCGTGGCTTTTAACTACGGTAAGCCACGCGTCGACTGTTTTGGCCGATCTGTTCCGTCTTTTTCAGGAACACAATCGTGGCGGTCGGCTAGATTTACGCAATGAAATCTTTAGTGCAACGACCGCACAGTCGTATTGCCTCGAACGGAAAACCATGGCGGAGGTTGTAAATCTCCTGTATGGATTCCGTGAGCGGGGAGATCCACGGTTACTATTAACTAGTCCCGGTGGCTGACAACGGAGGCTGAACTAACCGTTTCTTTCTCAACACGTCTTGACGTGGAGTAAGAGTGGACCAACGCTAATTCTAACCCGTCTTCCTCAACACGCCGCGTCGTAAAGGAAGCCTGGACACAGCGACATCGAAACTCTCCGGTCGCTCTTTGGTTCCTCTAAACGTCGCCAAGGCGATTCCCGGTAGAGAACGAGTAGCGGGTCTTAAGTTTAGAATAGCGCGCCAACTAACGTAGTGCTCCGCCGATCAGTGGTCATCCAAGGAGTGGACTCCTGACGCTCCCACGTCGAACAACAATAGTTGGCGAAAACCAGGTGAACCCACCGATTTTCGCCCCAGTACTAATTCAGGGTAAAGACCGCTAAATTACTAAAAGGCGCAGCTATTGTGCTGAAGAGTCAACACGAATTGTCGTGTGTTATTCTCGATTCAGTTTCACAATTTGCTGGTGTTAAGCTGAAAGCAGTGTTCGTTATAACGGGAGCACGATCGACAATCGATGCGCTCCGTGCGAACTGTTGCTGAGGACTCTCGAAATTGAACTCTCCGGAATCAACCGTCTCGGAGGAGTTTCTGGAATCAACTGACCGTCTGCGACGTTACACCGTCGACGACAAGCGCGAACGAGTAATTACTCGTTACGCGGCGCTTTCGTCAAACTATTAGTTCTTTCTCACTCTCTCTCATATCCGTTTACTATTCGCGGATTCGAACGTCTTCAAACGGTAATATGTACCGGTCAGACGTGCCGATCTCTGGTTTCCCACGGTCTAGACGAAAACAATCATTGTCATGTTATTGGACCTCGATAGTTTTTGTGTTTCCTTTTCGAATCACACCGGTCAAATAAACTCGGTAGACTCAAGAAAAAGAAATTAACTATGAGATCGTGATCAGGTGAAACAACTACTGGTCACTTATTTAAACATACCGCCCCCCTTGCACTGTCTGTGCAATTGCTGGAGGGTTTGGTAGTTGTGACATCGAGACTTGAATCGCGGAATTTTACAAATTCAAGTTGAATGGACGTTTGAGAGAGAGGATTACTGCAAGTTAATTATATAGTATAATAATGACTTACTTTTTGGTGGCGGCGAGGGGGTGACTGTGGTCTCCAACAGTCTCAACGACGTCTCCAGGGCCATACGAGTGATTCGCTCGTACAACGACCGGCTGTCCCTGGAGGGCGTGAGGCTGCCTGAGCCTCCGCTCGTCGAGCTGGACGAAGCCCTTCCAGCTCGTCCCCGATGTCGCCTCCGTTTCGGGTCTGTAGAGCTACGCTCCGTTGGACCCGTTGTTGCCCCCTGTGCCGTGGGTGTTGGTACCGGGAGGGCCGGACACGGCGTCCTCTCCGGAGAACAGTCCTCTGGAGTGTTTATTCGTCTTCGGGGTCACGATTCGTGCCCGAAGACTCGTTTCCCACGGGTAGCTTACACAGTCTCGTTATCGGACGTGTGTAGGTGGAGGTTTTTGTACGGAGTTTAACCACTCGCACATTACCGTCTCTACCCGGGAAAATCTCCTCAATTCTTCCCATTTCCCATTGATTAGGTGGGAGAAGAGGGTTTTGCACCAGTACCAGATCCCCTGGTTGCAGGTGCATTTCGATGGATCGCCACTTATTGCGATTCTGGAGATGCGTGATATAATCACGTGTCCAATGCTTCCACAGCTGCTCGTGAAATTTCTGGATCGCTCTCCAGCGCGATAGGCGCGAGAGCTGTTCCGTCTCAACAGAGCGCATCGGAAGTGCATTTAAAGGACCTCCAGTAAGGAAGTGGCCCGGCGTGAGAGGCGCATAGCTATCGGGTGCATCACTCAACGCTGCGATCGGGCGGGAGTTTAAGCTCGCCTCGATCTTGCAAAGGAGCGTATACATCTCCTCTGCGGTGGGAGTGAATGCACCGAGAATGCGCTTTAAGTGATGTTTCACTGATTTCACGCCGGCTTCCTGCATACCACCGAAATGTGGTGCACTAGGAGGATTAAATCTCCATTCTATGCCCTGCGTGCCGCAGCTATTTTGCACTTCCTGCGAATTACTCACCTCGCGGAAGTGCGTTCTTAGCTCGCGATCTGCACCGACGAAGTTTGTCCCATTGTCACTGAAAATGCAGGACGGGGTTCCACGTCGGGCGATAAAGCGATCTAAGGCGGCAATAAACGAGCCTGTCGTGTAATCACTGACAAGTTCGAGATGGACAGCTCTTCTAGCGTAACATACTAAAACCGCAAGGTACGCTTTATGAGCTGTCTTCCCTCGGCCAGCGGAGTAGCGAACGCGAAACGGTCCAGCATAATCCACTCCGCAATTCGAGAAAGCTCGAGCCGGTCTGCAACGCTCAGGGATCAAACCAGCCATAATCTGCGTGGAGGTGCGACCCTTCCACCTTATGCATTTCATGCATTGGTTGATCACCGTTCGAGCGGCATTTCGGCAGCCAAGGATCCAGAATTGCTGTCTCACCTTGTACAAGGTCATCTGCAAACCTCCGTGCAACGTATCCACGTGCCCCTGCCTAATTATTAGTGTGCTCACATAATGTTTCGGCAGGATTATCGGATGTTTCGTTTGCCAATCGCGTACTGTATTCTCCAGCCTTCCACCGACCCTCAAGACGCCTTTATCGTCGAGAAACGGATGCAGACTTTTTATGCAACGGCTCTCACAGAGCACGTGCTGGATAACGGCCGCGCGTTCGACTTTGATAACGCTAGTATTCTTCACAAGGACAATAATTACTACCGCCGGAGTATCGCCGAATCCCTATATATACAGTTAGAGAATAGTGTTAACAAGAAGTTTGAATCGGTCAATTTAGCAATCCACTACACGGACCTCATCGCCCACCTGCTGACGTAGCCGAATTACTACATATCAGTTAAAAAAGAAAACTGCTTGTAAATTGTCAATAATTCTATTAATAGCCAAAGGGATAGATTACGCATCTTACCTACCACTTTCAATTACAGACATGCACCGGATCACAGGGAAAAATTCCGATCTATAATAACGCCTTGCCTCAGCACCCTTGAACGAACTGTGATGGCTGCTGGATAGTAAGTGATACGTAAATCCATTCACTTCCGCCGATCGATTCTATGGATCGATATTACCGACCCTAGGTCGCGCAGAATCCAGGCGGGATTGTGTCCTTACTGTCCAGCAGACCACGTTCAAATAAAGTGCGCAACTGATTTCGTGACGTCAATTAATGTAAATAAATAACCCTTGTCCTTCCTCTCCGCCTCAGTGGTTACAGTTAATTCTAAGTTTAAAATTTGTACTTTAGTCTTCCTTTAACACCGAAGACATAAGCACCTAGGGCAGATAATAAGTAGCCACTCGAAACCGTATGTGTTCGACGAAACTAAGTGGTCGACCTTGTGAGAGAGGAAACTGCAGATGCGAAACATATTCCATTTTAAATGAATTGTTCTATCTAAAACTAAGTGTTCGATACTGTGCCAGGAGAAGCGCCTGTTTTGTGAAACCTGTGGCGATACCACTCGAAACCGTATGTGTTCGACGAAACTAAGTGGTCGACCTTGTGGGAGAGGAATATCCAGATGCGAAACTTAGTACCATTTTAAACTAATGGTTCTATCTGAAACTATGTGTTCGAAACTGTGCCAGGAGAAGCGCCTGTTCCCTGAAATCTGTGGCAATGCCACTCGAAACCGTATGTGTTTGACGAAACTAAGTTGTCGACCTTGTGAGAGAGGAACTCCAGATGCGAAAATTAGTTCCATTTTAAACTAATTGTTCTATCTGAAACTAAGTGTTCGACACTGTGCCAGGAGAAGCGCCTGTTCTCTAGAATCTGTGGCCATGCCACTCGAAACCGTATGTGTTCGACGAAACTATGTGGTCGACCTTGTGGGAGAGGAAACTCCAGATACGAAACTTAGATCCATTTTAAACTAATTGTTCTATCTGAAACTAAGTGTTCGATACTGTGCCAGGAGAAGCGCCCGTTTTGTGAAAGCTGTGGCGATACCACTCGAAACCGTATGTGTTCGACGAAACTAAGTGGTCGACCTTCTGAGGGAGGAAACTCCAAATGCGAAACATATTTCCATTTTAAACTAAATGTTCTATCTGAAACTAAGTGTTCGATACTGTGCCAGGAGAAGCGCCTGTTCTCTGAAATCTGTGGCGATGCTACTCTAAACCGTATGTGTTCGACGAAACTAAGTGGTCGACCTTGTGAGGGAGGAAACTCCAAATGCGAAACATATTACCATTTTAAACTAAATGTTCTATCTGAAACTAAGTATTCGATACTCTGCCAGTAGAAGCGCCTGTTCTCTGAAATCTGTGGCGATGCTACTCGAAACCGTATGTTTTCGAGGAAACTAAGTGGTCGACCTTGTGGGAGAGGAAACTCCAGATGCGAAACTTAGTTCCATTTTAAACTAATTGTTCTATCTGAAGCTAAGTGTTCCGTACTGTGCCAGGAGAAGCGCCTGTTCTCTGAAATCTGTGGCGATGCCCCTCGAAAACGTATGTGTTCGTCGAAACTAAGTGGTCGACCTTGTGGGAGACGAAACTCCAGATGCGAAACTTAGTTCCATTTTAAACTAATTGTTCTATCTGAAACTATGTGTTCGATACTGTGCCAGGAGAAGCTCCTGTTCTCCGAAATGTGTGGCGATGCCATTCGAAACCGTATGTGTTCGACGAAACTAAGTGGTCGACCTTGTGAGAGAGGAAACTGCAGATGCGAAACATATTCCATTTTAAATGAATTGTTCTATCTGAAACTAAGTGTTCGATACTGTGCCAGGAGAAGCGCCCGTTTTGTGAAACCGGTGGCGATACCACTCGAAACCGTATGTGTTCGACGAACCTAAGTGGTCGACCTTGTGGGAGAGGAATATCCAGATGCGAAACTTAGTACCATTTTAAACTAATGGTTCTATCTGAAACTATGTGTTCGATACTGTGCCAGGACAAGCGCCTGTTCCCTGAAATCTGTGGCAATGCCACATGAAACCGTATGTGTTTGACGAAGCTAAGTTGTCGACCTTGTGAGAGAGGAATCTCGAAATGCAAAAATTAGTTCCATTTTAAACTAATCGTTCTATCTGAAACTAAGTGTTCGATACTGTTCCAGGAGTAGCGCCTGTTCTCTGAAATCTGTCGCGATGCTACTCGAAACCGTATGTGTTCGACGAAACTAAGTGGCCTACCTTCTCAGAGAGGAAACTCCAGATGCGAAATTTAGTTCCACTTGAAACTAATTGTTCTAACTGAAACTAAGTGTTCGATACTGTGCCAGGAGAAGCGCCTGTTCTCTGAAATCTGTGGCGATGCCACTCGAAACCGTATGTGTTCGACCAAACTAGGTGGCCGACCTTGTGAGAGAGGAAAATCCAGACGCGAAACTTAGTGCCATTTTAAACTAATTGTTCTATCTGAAACTAAGTGTTCGGTACTGCGCCAGCAGAAGCGCCTGTTCTCTGAAAACTCTGGCGATGCCACTCGAAACCGTATGTGTTCGACGAAACTAAGTGGTCGACCTTGTGAGAGAGGAAACTCCAGATGCGAAACTTAGTTCCATTTTAAACTAATTGTTCTATCTGAAACTATGTGTTCGATACTGTGCCAGGAGAAGCTCCTGTTCTCCGAAATGTGTGGCGATGCCACTCGAAACCGTATGTGTTCGACGAAACTAAGTGGTCGACCTTGTGAGAGAGGAAACTGCAGATGCGAAACATATTCCATTTTAAATGAATTGTTCTATCTGAAACTAAGTGTTCGATACTGTGCCAGGAGAAGCGCCCGTTTTGTGAAACCGGTGGCGATACCACTCGAAACCGTATGTGTTCGACGAACCTAAGTGGTCGACCTTGTGGGAGAGGAATATCCAGATGCGAAACTTAGTACCATTTTAAACTAATGGTTCTATCTGAAACTATGTGTTCGATACTGTGCCAGGACAAGCGCCTGTTCCCTGAAATCTGTGGCAATGCCACTCGAAACCGTATGTGTTTGACGAAGCTAAGTTGTCGACCTTGTGAGAGAGGAATCTCGAAATGCAAAAATTAGTTCCATTTTAAACTAATCGTTCTATCTGAAACTAAGTGTTCGATACTGTTCCAGGAGTAGCGCCTGTTCTCTGAAATCTGTCGCGATGCTACTCGAAACCGTATGTGTTCGACGAAACTAAGTGGCCGACCTTCTCAGAGAGGAAACTCCAGATGCGAAATTTAGTTCCACTTGAAACTAATTGTTCTAACTGAAACTAAGTGTTCGATACTGTGCCAGGAGAAGCGCCTGTTCTCTGAAATCTGTGGCGATGCCACTCGAAACCGTATGTGTTCGACCAAACTAGGTGGCCGACCTTGTGAGAGAGGAAAATCCAGACGCGAAACTTAGTGCCATTTTTAACTAATTGTTCTATCTGAAACTAAGTGTTCGATACTGTGCCAGGAGAAGCGTCTGTTCTCTGAAATCTGTGGCGATGCCACTCGAAAACGTATGCGTTCGGCGAAACTAAGTTGTCGACCGGGTGAGAGAGGAAACTCCAAATGCGAAACATAGTTCCATTTTAAACTAAGTGTTCTATCTGTAACTAAGTGTTCGATACTGTGCCAGGAGAAGCGCCTGTTCTCTGAAATCTGTGGCGATGCTACTCGAAACCGTAAGTGTTCGACGAAACTAAGTGGCCGACCTTGTGAGAGAGGAAACTACAGATGCGAAACTTAGTTCCATTTTAAATTAATTGTTCTATCTGAAAGTGTTCGATACTGTCCCAGGAGAAGCACCAGTTCTCTAAAATCTGTGGCGATGCTACTCGAAACCGTATGTGTTCGACGAAACCAAGTGGACGACCTTGTGAGGAAGGAAACTCCAAATGCGAAATATATTTCCATTTTAAACAAATTGTTCTATCTGAAACTAAGTATTCGATACTCTGCCAGTAGAAGCGCCTGTACTCTGAAACCTCTGGCGTTGCTACTCGAAGCCGAATGTGTTCGACCAAACTAAGTGGCCGACCTTGTGAGAGAGGAAACTCCAGATGCGAAACTTAGTCCCATTTTAAACTAATAGTTCTATCTGAAACTAAGTGTTCGATACTGTGCCAGGAGAAGCGCCTGTTCTCTGAAATCTGTGGCGATGCCACTCGAAACCGTATTTGTTCGACGAAACTAAGTGGCCGACCTTGTGAGAGAGGAAACTGCAGATGCGAAAATTAGTCCCATTTTAAACTAATAGTTCTATCTGAAACTACGTGTTCGATACTGTGCCAGGAGAAGCGCCTGTTCTCTGAAATCTGTCGCGATGCTACTCGAAACCGTATTTGTTCGACGAAACTAAGTGGTCGACCTTTTGAGAGAGGAAACTCCAGATGCGAAACCTAGTTCCATTTTAAACTAATTGTTCCATCTGAAATTAAGTGTTCGATAGTGTGCCAGGAGAAGCGGCTGCTCTCTGAAATCTGTGGCGATGCCACTCGAAACCGTATGTGTTCGACGAAACTAAGTGGCCGACCTTGTGAGAGAGGAAACTACAGATGCGAAACTTAGTTCCCTTTTAAATTAATTGTTCTATCTGAAACTAAGTGTTCGATACTGTGCCAGGAGAAGCGCCTGTTCTCTGAAATCTGTGGCGATGCCACTCGAAACAGTATGTGTTCGACGAAACTAAGTGGTCGACCGCGTGAGAGAGGAAACTCCAAAAGCGAAACATAGTTCCATTTTAAACTAAGTGTTCTATCTGTAACTAAGTGTTCGATACTGTGCCAGGAGAAGCGCCTGTTCTCTGAAATCTGTGGCGATGCTACTCGAAACCGTATGTGTTTCGTCGAAACTAAGTGGTTGACCTTGTGAAAGAGGAAACTCCAGATGCGTAACTTAGTTCGATTTCAAATTAATTGTTCTATCTGAAACTAAGTGGTCGATACTGTGCCAGGGGAAGCGCCTGTTCTCTGAAATGTGTGGCGATGCCACTCGAAACCATACATGTTCGACGAAACTAAGTGGTTGACCTTGTGAAAGAGGAAACACCAGCTGCGAAACTTAGTTCCATTTTAAATGAATTGTTCTATCTGAAACTAAGTGTTCGGCAATGTGCCAGCAGAAGCGCTTGTTCTCTGAAATCTGTGGCGATGCTACTCGAAACCCTATGTGTTCGACGAAACTAAGTGGTCGACCTTGTGAGAGAGGAAATTCCAGATGCGAAACTTAGTTTGATTTTAACTAATTGTTCTATCTCAAACTAAGTGTTCGATACTGTGCCAGGAGAAGCGCCTGTTCTCTGAAATCTGTCGCGATGCTACTCGAAACCGTATGTGTTCGACGAAACTAAGTGGTCGACCTTGTGAGAGAGGAAATTCCAAACGCGAAACTTAGTTTGATTTTAAACTAATTGTTCTATCTGAAACTAAGTGTTCGATACTGTGCCAGGAGAAGCGCCTGTTCTCTGAAACCTGTCGCGATGCTACTCGAAACCGTATGTTTTCGACGAAACTAGGTGGTCGACCTTCTGAGAGAGGAAACTCCAGCTGCGAAACTTAGTTCCATTTTAAACTAATTGTTCTATCTGTAACTAAGTGTTCGTTACTGTGCCAGGAGAAGCGCCTGTTCTCTGAAATCTGTGGCGATGCTACACGAAACCGTATGTGTTCGACGAAACTAAGTGGTCGACCTTGTGAGGGAGGAAACTCCAAATGCGAAACATATTTCCATTTTAAACTAAATGTTCTGTCTGAAACTAAGTATTCGATACTCTGCCAGTAGAAGCGCCTGTTCTCTGAAACCTGTGGCATTGCTCCTCGAAACCGTGTGTGTTCGACGAAACTAAGTGGCCGACATTCTGAGAGAGGAAACTCCGGATGCGAAGCTTATTTCCATTTTAAACTAATTGTTCTATCTGAAACTAAGTGTTCGATACTGTGCCAGGAGAAGCGCTTGTTCTCTGAAATCTGTGGCGATGCCACTCGAAACCGTATGTGTTCGACGATACTAAGTGGCCGAACTTGTGAGAGAGGAAACTCCAGATGGAAAACTTAGTTCCATTTGAAATTAATTGTTCTATCTGAAACTAAGTGTTCCATACTGTGAGAGCAGAAGCGCCTGTTCTCTGAAATCTGTGGCGATGCCACTCGAAACCGTATGCGTTCGGCGAAACTAAGTGGTCGACCTTGTGAGGGAGGAAACTCCAAATGCGAAACATATTTCGATTTTCAACTAAATGTTCTATCTGAAACTAAGTATTCGATACTCTGCCAGTAGAAGCGCCTGTTCTCTGAAACCTGTGGCGTTGCTACTCGAAGCCGAATGTGTTCGACGAAAGTAAGTGGTAGACCGTGTGAGAGAGGAAACTCCAGATGCGAAACTTAGATCCATTTTAAACTAAATGTTCTATCTGAAACTAAGTGTTCGATACTGTGCCAGGAGAAGCGCCTGTTCAGTGAAATCTGTGCCGATGCCCCTCGAAACCGTATGTGTTCCTCGAAACTAAGTGGTCGACCTTGTGAGAGAGGAAACTCCAGATGCGAAACTTAGTTCCATTTTAAACTAATTGTTCTATCTGAAACTAAGTGTTCGTTACTGTGCCAGGAGAAGCGCCTGTTCTCTGAAATCTCTGGCGATGCCACTCGAAACCGTATGTGTTCGACGAAACTAAGTGGCCGACCTTGTGAGAGAGGAAACTCCACATGCGAAACTTAGTTCAATTTTAAACCAAATGTTCCATCTGAAACTAAGTGTTCGATAATCTGCCAGTAGAAGCGCCTGTTCTCTGAAACCTGTGGCGTTGCTACTCGAAACAGTATGTGTTCGACGACACTATGTGGTCGACCTTGTGGGAGAGGAAACTCCAGATGCGAAACATAGTTCCATTTTAAACTAATTGTTCTATCTGAAACTAAGTGTTCGATACTGTGCCAGGAGAAGCGCCTCTTCTCTGAAATATGTGGCGATGCTACTCGAAACCGTATCTGTTCGACGTAACTAAGTGGTCGACCTTGTGAGGGATTAAACTCCAAATGGGAAACATATTTCCATTTTAAACTAAATGTTCTATCTGAAACTAAGTGTTCGATACTGTGCCAGGAGAAGCGCCTGTTCTCTGAAATCTCTGGCGATGCCACTCGAAACCGTATGTGTTCGACGAAACTAAGTGGCCGACCTTGTGAGAGAGGAAACTCCACATGCGAAACTTAGTTCAATTTTAAACCAAATGTTCCATCTGAAACTAAGTGTTCGATAATCTGCCAGTAGAAGCGCCTGTTCTCTGAAACCTGTGGCGTTGCTACTCGAAACAGTATGTGTTCGACGAAACTATGTGGTCGACCTTGTGGGAGAGGAAACTCCAGATGCGAAACATAGTTCCATTTTAAACTAATTGTTCTATCTGAAACTAAGTGTTCGATACTGTGCCAGGAGAAGCGCCTCTTCTCTGAAATATGTGGCGATGCTACTCGAAACCGTATCTGTTCGACGTAACTAAGTGGTCGACCTTGTGAGGGATTAAACTCCAAATGGGAAACATATTTCCATTTTAAACTAAATGTTCTATCTGAAACTAAGTGCTCGATACTGTGCCAGGAGAAGCGCCTGTTCTCTGAAATCTGTCGCGATGCTACTCGAAACGGTATGTGTTCGACGAAACTGAGTGGTCGACCTTGTGAGAGAGGAAACTCCAGACGCGAAACTTAGTTCCATTTTAAACTAATTGTTCTATCTGAAACTAAGTGTTCGTTACTGTGCCAGGAGAAGCGCCTGTTCTCTGAAATCTCTGGCGATGCCACTCGAAACCGTATGTGTTCGACGAAACTATGTGGTCGACCTTGTGGGAGAGGAAACTCCAAATGCGAAACATAGTTCCATTTTAAACTAAATGTTCTATCTGAAACTAAGTGTTCGATACTGTGCCAGGAGAAGCGCCTGTTCTCTGAAATCTGTGGCGATGCTACTCGAAACCGTATGTGTTCGACGAAACTAAGTGGTCGACCTTGGGAGAGAGGAAACTCCAGATGCGAAACTTACTACCATTTTAAACTAATTGTTCTATCTGAAACCAAGTGTTCGATACTGTGCCAGGAGAAGCGCCTGTTCTCTGAAATATGTGGCGATGCTACTCGAAACCGTATGTGTTCGATGTAACTAAGTGGTCGACCTTGTGAGGGATTAAACTCCAAATGCGAAACATATTTCCATTTTAAACTAAATGTTCTATCTGAAACTAAGTGTTCGATACTGTGCCAGGAGAAGCGCCTGTTCTCTGAAATCTGTGGCGATGCTACTCGAAACCGTATGTGTTCGACGAAACTAAGTGGTCGACCTTGTGAGAGAGGAAACTCCAGATGCGAAACTTACTACCATTTTAAACTAATTGTTCTATCTGAAACTAAGTGTTCGATACTGTGCCAGGAGAAGCGCCTGTTCTCTGAAATCTCTGGCGATGCCACTCGAAACCGTATGTGTTCGACGAAACTAAGTGGCCGACCTTTTGAGAGAGGAAACTCCACATGCGAAACTTAGTTCAATTTTAAACCAAATGTTCCATCTGAAACTAAGTGTTCGATAATCTGCCAGTAGAAGCGCCTGTTCTCTGAAACCTGTGGCGTTGCTACTCGAAACAGTATGTGTTCGACGAAACTAAGTGGTCGACCTTGTGAGAGAGGAAACTCCAGATGCGAAACTTACTACCATTTTAAACTAATTGTTCTATCTGAAACCAAGTGTTCGATACTGTGCCAGGAGAAGCGCCTGTTCTCTGAAATCTGTGGCGATGCTGCTCGAAACCGTATGTGTTCGACGAAACTAAGTGGTCGACTTTGTGAGAAAGGAAACTCCAAATGCGAAGCTTAGTTCCATTTTAAGCAAATTGTTCTATCTGAAACTAAGTGTTCGTTACTGTGCCAGGAGAAGCGCCAGTTCTCTAAAATCTGTGGCGATGCCACACGAAACCGTATGTGTTTGACGAAACTAAGTTGTCGACTTTGTGAGAGAGGAACTCCAGATGCGAAAATTAGTTCCATTTTAAACTAATTGTTCTATCTGAAACTAAGTGTTCGACACTGTGCCAGGAGAAGCGCCTGTTCTCTGAAACCTGTGGCGATGCCACTCGAAACCGTATGTGTTTGACGAAACTAAGTTGTCGACCTTGTGAGAGAGGAACTCCAGATGCGAAAATTAGTTACATTTTAAACTAATTGTTCTATCTGAAACTAAGTGTTCGATAATCTGCCAGTAGAAGCGCCTGTTCTCTGAAACCTGTGGCGTTGCTACTCGAAACGGTATGTGTTCGACGAATCTGAGTGGTCGACCTTGTGACAGAAGAAACTCCAGACGAGAAACTTAGTGCCATTTTAAACTAATTGTTCTACCTGAAACTAAGTGTTCGACACTGTGCCAGGAGAAGCGCCTGTTCTCTGAAATATGTGGCCATGCCACTCGAAACCGTATGTGTTCGACGAAACTATGTGGTCGACCTTGTGGGAGAGGAGACTCCAGATGCGAAACATAGTTCCATTTTAAACTAAATGTTCTATCTGAAACTAAGTGTTCGATACTGTGCCAGGAGAAGCGTCTGTTCTCTGAAATATGTGGCGATGCTACTCGAAACCGTATGTGTTCGACGTAACTAAGTGGTCGACCTTGTGAGGGATTAAACTCCAAATGCGAAACATATTTCCATTTTAAACTAAATGTTCTATCTGAAACTAAGTGTTCGATACTGTGCCAGCAGAAGCGCCTGTTCTCTGAAATCTGTGGCGATGCTACTCGAAACCGTATGTGTTCGACGAATCTAAATGGTCGACCTTGTGAGAGAGGAAACTCCAGAAGCGAAACTTAGATCCATTTAAAACTAAGTGTTCCATCTGAAACTAAGTGTTCGATACAGTGCCAGGAGACGCGCCTGTTCTCTGAAATCTGTCGCGATGCTACTCGAAACCATATGTGTTCGACGAAACTAAGTGGTCGACCTTGTGGTAGAGGAAATTCCAGATGCGAAACTTAGTTCCATTTTAAACTAATTGTTCTATCTGAAACTAAGTTTTCGATACTGTGCCAGGAGAAGCGCCTGTTCTCTGAAATCTGTGGCGATGCCACTCGAAACCGTATGTGTTCGACGAAACTAAGTGGTCGACCTTTTGAGAGAGGAAACTCCAGATGCGAAAATTAGTTCCATTTTAACCTAATTGCCCCTTCTGAATCTAAGTGTTCGATACTGTGCCAGGAGAAGCGCCTGTTCTCTGAAATCTGTGGCGATGCCACTCGAAACCGTATGTGGTCGACGAAACTAAGTGGCCGACCTTGTGAGATAGGAAACTCCAGATGCGAAACTTAGTTCCATTTAGAACTAAGTATTCGATCTGAAACTAAGTGTTCGATACAGTGCCAGAAGACGCGCCTGTTCTCTGAAATCTGTCGCGATGCTACTCGAAACCATATGTGTTCGACGAAACTAAGTGGTCGACCTTTTGAGAGAGGAAACTCC
Organism: Nysson spinosus; assembly: GCA_910591585.2. Taxonomy (NCBI): domain Eukaryota; kingdom Metazoa; phylum Arthropoda; class Insecta; order Hymenoptera; family Crabronidae; genus Nysson; species Nysson spinosus. Next base: position 426,215 of record CAJUYC020000093.1, on the reverse strand, counting down.
AGATGCGAAACTTAGTTCCATTTTAAAATAATTGTTCCTTCTGAATCTAAGTGTTCGATACTGTGCCAGGAGACGCGCCTGTTCTCTGAAATCTGTCGCGATGCTACTGGACACCATATGTGTTCGACGAAATTAAGTGGTCGACCTTATGAGAGAGGAAACTCCAGATGCGAAACTTAGTTCCATTTTAAACTAATTGTTCTATCTGAAACTATGTGTTCGATAATCTGCCAGGAGAAACGCCGTTCTGCGAAATCTGTGGCGATACCACTCGAAACTGTATGTGTTCGACGAAACTAAGTGGTCGACCTTGTGAGAGAGGAAACTCCAAATGCGAAACTTAGTTCCATTTTAAACTAATTGTTCTATCTGAAACTAAGTGTTCGATCCTGTGCCAGGAGAAGCGCCTGTTCTCTGAAATCTGTGGCGATGCTACTCGAAACCGTATGTGTTCGACGAAACTAAGTGGTCCACCTTGTGCGAGAGGAAACTCCAGATGCGAAACTTAGTTCCATTTTAGACTAATTGTTCTATCTGATACTAAGTGTTCGATACAGTGCCAGGAGACGCGCCTGTTCTGTGAAATCTGTCGCGATGCTACTCGAAACCATATGTGTTCGACGAAACTAAGTGGTCACCTTGTGAGAGAGGAATCTCCAGATGCGAAACATAGTTCCATTTTAAACTAATTGTTCTATCTGAAACTATGTATTCGATACTGTGCCAGGAGAAGCGCCTGTTCTCTGAAACCTGTGGCGAGGCCACTCGAAACCGTATGTGTTCGACGCAACTCAGTGGTCGACCTTGTGAGAGAGGAAACTCCAAATGCGAAACATAGTTCCATTTTAAACTAATTGTTCTATCTCAAAATAAGTGTTCTATACTGTGCCAGGAGAAGCGCCTGTTCTCTGAAATGTGTGACGATGCTACTCGAAACCGTATGTGTTCGACGAAACTAAGTGGTCCACCTTGTGCGAGAGGAAACTCCAGATGCGAAACTTAGTTCCATTTTAGACTAATTGTTCTATCTGATACTAAGTGTTCGATACAGTGCCAGGAGACGCGCCTGTTCTCTGAAATCTGTCGCGATGCTACTCGAAACCATATGTGTTCGACGAAACTAAGTGGTCACCTTGTGAGAGAGGAATCTCCAGATGCGAAACATAGTTCCATTTTAAACTAATTGTTCTATCTGAAACTATGTATTCGATACTGTGCCAGGAGAAGCGCCTGTTCTCTGAAACCTGTGGCGAGGCCACTCGAAACCGTATGTGTTCGACGCAACTCAGTGGTCGACCTTGTGAGAGAGGAAACTCCAAATGCGAAACATAGTTCCATTTTAAACTAATTGTTCTATCTCAAAATAAGTGTTCTATACTGTGCCAGGAGAAGCGCCTGTTCTCTGAAATGTGTGACGATGCCACTCGAAACCGTATGTGTTCGACGAAACTAAGTGGTCGACCTTGTGAGAGAGGAAACTCCAAATGCGAAACTTAGTTCCATTTTAAACTAATTGTTCTATCTGAAACTAAGTGCTCGATCCTGTGCCAGGAGAAGCGCCTGTTCTCTGAAATCAGTGGCGATGCTACTCGAACCCGTATGTGTTCGACGAAACTAAGGGGTCAACCTTGTGAGAGAGGAAACTCCAAATGCGAAACTTAGTTCCATCTTAAACTAATTGTTCTATCTGAATCTAAGTGTTCGATACTGTGCCAGGAGAAGCTCCTGTTCTCTGAAATCTGTCGCGATGCTACTCGAAACCGTATGTGTTCGACGCAACTCAGTGGTCGACCTTGTGAGAGAGGAAACTCCAAATGCGAAACATAGTTCCATTTTAAACTAATTGTTCTATCTCAAAATAAGTGTTCTATACTGTGCCAGGAGAAGCGCCTGTTCTCTGAAATGTGTGACGATGCTACTCGAAACCGTATGTGTTCGACGAAACTAAGTGGTCCACCTTGTGCGAGAGGAAACTCCAGATGCGAAACTTAGTTCCATTTTAGACTAATTGTTCTATCTGATACTAAGTGTTCGATACAGTGCCAGGAGACGCGCCTGTTCTCTGAAATCTGTCGCGATGCTACTCGAAACCATATGTGTTCGACGAAACTAAGTGGTCACCTTGTGAGAGAGGAATCTCCAGATGCGAAACATAGTTCCATTTTAAACTAATTGTTCTATCTGAAACTATGTATTCGATATTGTGCCAGGAGAAGCGCCTGTTCTCTGAAACCTGTGGCGAGGCCACTCGAAACCGTATGTGTTCGACGCAACTCAGTGGTCGACCTTGTGAGAGAGGAAACTCCAAATGCGAAACATAGTTCCATTTTAAACTAATTGTTCTATCTCAAAATAAGTGTTCTATACTGTGCCAGGAGAAGCGCCTGTTCTCTGAAATGTGTGACGATGCCACTCGAAACCGTATGTGTTCGACGAAACTAAGTGGTCGACCTTGTGAGAGAGGAAACACCAAATGCGAAACTTAGTTCCATTTTAAACTAATTGTTCTATCTGAAACTAAGTGCTCGATCCTGTGCCAGGAGAAGCGCCTGTTCTCTGAAATCAGTGGCGATGCTACTCGAACCCGTATGTGTTCGACGAAACTAAGGGGTCAACCTTGTGAGAGAGGAAACTCCAAATGCGAAACTTAGTTCCATCTTAAACTAATTGTTCTATCTGAATCTAAGTGTTCGATACTGTGCCAGGAGAAGCTCCTGTTCTCTGAAATCTGTCGCGATGCTACTCGAAACCGTATGTGTTCGACGAAACTAAGTGGTCGACCTTGTGAGAGAGGAAACTCCAAATGCGAAACTTAGTTCCCTTTTAAACTAATTGTTCTATCTGAAACTAAGTGTTCGATCCTGTGCCAGGAGAAGCGCCTGTTCTCTGAAATCTGTGGCGATGCTACTCGAAACCGTATGTGTTCGACGAAACTAAGTGGTCCACCTTGTGCGAGAGGAAACTCCAGATGCGAAACTTAGTTCCATTTTAGACTAATTGTTCTATCTGATACTAAGTGTTCGATACAGTGCCAGGAGACGCGCCTGTTCTCTGAAATCTGTCGCGATGCTACTCGAAACCATATGTGTTCGACGAAACTAAGTGGTCACCTTGTGAGAGAGGAATCTCCAGATGCGAAACATAGTTCCATTTTAAACTAATTGTTCTATCTGAAACTATGTATTCGATACTGTGCCAGGAGAAGCGCCTGTTCTCTGAAACCTGTGGCGAGGCCACTCGAAACCGTATGTGTTCGACCCAACTCAGTGGTCGACCTTGTGAGAGAGGAAACTCCAAATGCGGAACATAGTTCCATTTTAAACTAATTGTTCCATCTGAAACTAAGTGCTCGATACTGTGCCAGGCGAAGCGCCTATTCTCTGAAATCTGTGGCGATGCCACTCGAAACCGTATGTGTTCGACGAAACTAAGTGGCCGACCTTGTGAGAGAGGAAACTCCAGATGCGAAACTTAGTTCCACTTTCAACTAATTGTTCTATCTGAAACTTTGTGTTCGATACTGGGCCAGGAGAAGCGCCTGTCCTCTGAAATCTGTGGCGATGCCATTCGAAACCGTATGTGTTCGATGAAACTAAGTTGTCGACCGTGCGGGACAGGAAACTCCAGATGCGAAGCTTAGTTCCATTTTAAACTAATTGTTATATCTCAAACTATATGTTCGATACTGTGCCAGGAGAAGCGCCTGTTCTCTGAAATGTGTGGCGATGCCGCTCGAAACCGTATTTTTTCGACGAAATTAAGACGTCGACCTTGTGAGAGAGGAAACTCCAGATGCAAAACATAGTTCCATTTTAAACTAATCGATCTATCTGAAACTAAGTGTTCGATTCTGTGCCAGGAGAAGCGTCTGTACTCTTAAATCTGTGGCGATGCTACTCGAAACCGTATGTGTTCGACGAAACTAAGTGGTCGACCTTGTGAGAGACGAAACTCCAGATGCGAAACTTAGTTCCATTTAAAAAAAATTGTTCTATCTGAAACTAAGGGTTCGATACTGTGCCAGGAGAAGCGCCCGTTCTCTGAAATCTGTGGCGATGCTACTCGAAACCGTATGTGTTCGACGAAACTAAGCGGTCGACGTTGTGAGTGGGGAAACTCCAGATGCGAAAATTAGTTCCATTTTAAACTAATTGTTCTATCTGAAACTAAGTGTTCGATACTGTGCTGGGAGAAGCGCCTGTTCTCTGACATCTGTGGCATTGCCACTCGAAACCGTAGGAGTTCGACGAAACTAAGTGGTCGTTACTGTGCCAGGAGAAACTCCCGTTCGGCGAAATCTGTGGCGATACAACTCGAAACCGTATGTGTTCGACGAAACTAAGTGGTCGCCTTGTGAGAGAGGAAACTGCAGATGCGAAAATTAGTTCCATTTTAAACTAATTGTTCTATCTGAAACTAAGTGTTCGATACTGTGCCAGGAGAAGCGACTGTTCCCTGAAATCTGTGGCGATGCCACTCGAATCCGTATGTGTTCGACGAAATTAAGTGGTCGACCTTGTGAGAGACGAAAGTCCAGATGCGAAACTTAGTTCCATTTTAAACTAATTGTTCTATCTGAAACTAAGGGTTCGATCCTGTACCAGGGGAAGCGCCTGTTCTCTGAAATCTGTGGCGATGCTACTCGAAACGGTATGTGTTCGACGAAACTAAGTGGTCGACATGGTGAGAGAGATAACTCCAGATGCGAAACTTAGTTCCATTTTAAACTGATTGTTCTATCTGAAACTGAGTGTTCTATACTGTGCCAGGAGAAGCGCCTGTTCCCTGAAATCAGTGGCGATGCTACTCGAAACGGTATGTGTTCGACGAAACTAAGTGGTCGACATGGTGAGAGAGGAAATTCCAGATGCGGAACTTAGTTCCATTTTAAACTGATTGTTCTATCTGAAACTAATTGTTCGATACTGTGCCAGCAGAAGCGCCTCTCCTCTGAAATCTGTGGCGATGCTACTCGAAACCGTATGTGTTCGACGAAAATAAGTAGTCGACCTTGTGAGAGAGGAATATCCAGATGCGAAACTTAGTTCCACTTTAAACTAATTGTTCTATCTGAAACTATGTGTTCGATACTGCGCCAGGAGAAGCCCCTGTTCTCTGAACTGTGTGCCGATGACGCTCGAAACCGTATGTGTTCCACGAAACTATGTTGTTGACCTTGTGAGAGAGGATACTCCAGATGCGAAACATATTTCCGTTTTAAACTAATTGTTCTGTCTGAAATAAGTGTTCGATACTGTGCCAGGAGAAGCGCCTGTTCTCTGAAATCTGTGGCGATGCTACTCGAAACCGTATGTGTTCGACGAAACTAAGTGGTCGACCTTGTGAAAGAGGAATATCCAGATGCGAAACTTATTTCCACTTTAAACTAATTGTTCTATCTGAAACTATGTGTTCGATACTGGGCCAGGAGAAGCGCCTGTCCTCTGAAATCTGTGGCGATGCCAGTCGAAACCGTATGTGTTCGACGAAACCAAGTGGTCGACCTTGTGAGAGAGGAATATCCAGATGCGAAACTTAGTTCCACTTTAAACTAATTGTTCTATCTGAAACTATGTGTTCGATACTGGGCCAGGAGAAACGCCTGTCCTCTGAAAGCTGTGGCGATGCCATTCGAAACCGTATGTGTTCGATGAAACTAAGTTGTCGACCGTGCGGGACAGGAAACTCCAGATGCGAAGCTTAGTTCCATTTTAAACTAATTGTTATATCTCAAACTATATGTTCGATACTGTGCCAGGAGAAGCGCCTGTTCTCTGAAATGTGTGGCGATGCCGCTCGAAACCGTATTTTTTCGACGAAATTAAGACGTCGACCTTGTGAGAGAGGAAACTCCAGATGCAAAACATAGTTCCATTTTAAACTAATCGATCTATCTGAAACTAAGTGTTCGATTCTGTGCCAGGAGAAGCGTCTGTACTCTTAAATCTGTGGCGATGCTACTCGAAACCGTATGTGTTCGACGAAACTAAGTGGTCGACCTTGTGAGAGACGAAACTCCAGATGCGAAACTTAGTTCCATTTAAAAAAAATTGTTCTATCTGAAACTAAGGGTTCGATACTGTGCCAGGAGAAGCGCCCGTTCTCTGAAATCTGTGGCGATGCTACTCGAAACCGTATGTGTTCGACGAAACTAAGCGGTCGACGTTGTGAGTGGGGAAACTCCAGATGCGAAAATTAGTTCCATTTTAAACTAATTGTTCTATCTGAAACTAAGTGTTCGATACTGTGCTGGGAGAAGCGCCTGTTCTCTGACATCTGTGGCAATGCCACTCGAAACCGTAGGAGTTCGACGAAACTAAGTGGTCGTTACTGTGCCAGGAGAAACTCCCGTTCGGCGAAATCTGTGGCGATACAACTCGAAACCGTATGTGTTCGACGAAACTAAGTGGTCGCCTTGTGAGAGAGGAAACTGCAGATGCGAAAATTAGTTCCATTTTAAACTAATTGTTCTATCTGAAACTAAGTGTTCGATACTGTGCCAGGAGAAGCGACTGTTCCCTGAAATCTGTGGCGATGCCACTCGAATCCGTATGTGTTCGACGAAATTAAGTGGTCGACCTTGTGAGAGACGAAAGTCCAGATGCGAAACTTAGTTCCATTTTAAACTAATTGTTCTATCTGAAACTAAGGGTTCGATCCTGTACCAGGGGAAGCGCCTGTTCTCTGAAATCTGTGGCGATGCTACTCGAAACGGTATGTGTTCGACGAAACTAAGTGGTCGACATGGTGAGAGAGATAACTCCAGATGCGAAACTTAGTTCCATTTTAAACTGATTGTTCTATCTGAAACTGAGTGTTCTATACTGTGCCAGGAGAAGCGCCTGTTCCCTGAAATCAGTGGCGATGCTACTCGAAACGGTATGTGTTCGACGAAACTAAGTGGTCGACATGGTGAGAGAGGAAATTCCAGATGCGGAACTTAGTTCCATTTTAAACTGATTGTTCTATCTGAAACTAATTGTTCGATACTGTGCCAGCAGAAGCGCCTGTTCTCTGAAATCTGTGGCGATGCCCCTCGAAACCGTATGTGTTCGACGAAACTAAGTGGCCGACCTTGTGAGAGCGGAAACTTCAGATGCGGTACATAGTTCCATTTTAAACTAATTGTTCTATCAGAAACTAAGTGTTCGATACTTTGCCAGGAGAAGCGCCTGTTATCTGAAATCTGTGGCGATGCCACTCGAAACCGTATGTGTTCGACGAAACTCCAAATGCGAAAATTATTTCGATTTTAAACTAATAATCCAATCTGAAACTAAGTGTTCGATACTGTGCCAGGAGAAGCGCCTGTTCTCTGAAATCTGTGGCGATGCCACTCGAAACCGTATGTGTTCGACGAAACTGAGTGGTCGACCTTGTGAGATAGGAAACTCCAGAGGCAAAACTTAGTTCCATTTTAAACTAATTGTTCTATCTGAAACTAAGTGTTCAATACTGTGCCAGGGGAAGCGCCTGTTCCCTGAAATCGGTCGCGATGCTACTCGAAACCGTATGTGTTCGACGAAACTAAGTGGTCGACCTTGTGAGAGAGGAAACTCCAAATGCGAGACATAGTTCCATTTTAAACTAATTGATCTCTGAAACTAAGTGTTCGATAATGTGCCAGGAGAAGCGCCTGTTCTCAGAAATCTGTGGCGATGCCACTCGAAACCGTATGTGTTCGACGAAACTAAGTGGTCGATCTTGTGAGGGAGGAAACTCCAGATGCCAAACTTAGATCCATTTTAAACTAAGTGTTCGATACTGTGCCAGGGTAAGCGCCTGTTCTCTGGAATCTGTGACGATGCTACTCCAAACCGTATGTGTTCGAGGAAACCAAGTGGTCGACCTTGTGGGAGAGGAAACTCCAGTAGCGAAACTTAGTTCCATTTTAAACTAACTGTTCTATCTGAAATTAAGTGTTCGATACTGTGCCAGGAGAAGCGTCTGCTCCCTGAAATCTGGGGCGATGCCCCTCGAAACCGTATGTGTTCGACGAAACTAAGTGGCCGACCTTGTGAGAGCGGAAACTTCAGATGCGGTACATAGTTCCATTTTAAACTAATTGTTCTATCAGAAACTAAGTGTTCGATACTGTGCCAGGAGAAGCGCCTGTTCTCTGAAATCTGTGGCGATGCCACTCGAAACCGTATGTGTTCGACGAAACTCCAAATGCGAAACTTATTTCCATTTTAAACTAATAATCCATTCTGAAACTAAGTGTTCGATACTGTGCCAGGAGAAGCGCCTGTTCTCTGAAATCTGTGGCGATGCCACTCGAAACCGTATGTGTTCGACGATACTGAGTGGTCGACCTTGTGAGATAGGAAACTCCAGAGGCAAAACTTAGTTCCATTTTAAACTAATTGTTCTATCTGAAACTAAGTGTTCGATACTGTGCCAGGGGAAGCGCCTGTTCTCTGAAATCGGTCGCGATGCTACTCGAAATCGTATGTGTTCGACGAAACTAAGTGGTCGACCTTCTGGAAGAGGAAAATCCAGATGCGAAACTTAGTTCCATTTTAAACTAATTGTTCTATCTGAAACTAATTGTTCGATACTGTGCCAGGAGAAGCGCCTGTTCTCTGAAATCTGTGGCGATGCTACTCGAAACCGTATGTGTTCGACGAAACTAAGTGGTCGACCTTGTGAGAGAGGAAACTCCAGATGCGAAATTGACTTCCATTTTAAACTAATTGTTCTATCTGAAACTAAGTGTTCGATACAGTGTCAGGATAAGCGCCTGTTCTCTGAAATCTGTGGCGATGCCACTCGAAACCGTATGAGTTCGACGAAACTAAGTGGTGGAACTTGTGAGAGAGGAAACTCCAGATGCGAAATTTAGTTGCATTTTTAACTAATTACTCTATCTGAAACTAAGTGTACGTTACTGTGCCGGGAGAAGCGCCTGTTCTCTGAAATCTGTGGCGATGCCACTCGAAACCGTATGTGTTCGACGAAACTGAGTTGTCGATACTGTGCCAGGAGGAACTCCCGTTCGGCGAAATCTGTGGGAATACCACTCGAAACCGTATGTGATCGACGAAACTAAGTGGTCGACCTTGTGGGAGAGGAAACTCCAGATGCGAAATTTAGTTGCATTTTTAACTAATTACTCTATCTGAAACTAAGTGTTCGTTACTGTGCCAGGAGAAGCGCCTGTTCTCTGAAATCTGTGACGATGCTACTCCAAACCGTATGTGTTCGACGAAACCAAGTGGTCGACCTTGTGGGAGAGGAAACTCCTGATGCAAAACTTAGTTCCATTTTAAACTAATTGCTCTATCTGAGACTAAGTGTTCGATACTGTGTCAGGGGAAGCGCCTGTTCTCTGAAATCGGTGGCCATGCTACTCGAAACTGTAGGTATTCGAAGAAACTAAGTGGTCGATCTTGTGAGAGAGGAAACTCCAGATGCGAATCTTATTTCCATTTTACACTAATTGTTCTATCTGAAACTAAGAGTTCGATACTGTGCCAGGAGAAGCGTCTGTTCTCTGAAAGCTGTGAGGATGCCACTCGAAACCGTATGTGTTCGACGAAATTAAGTGGTCGCCTTGTAAGGGAAGAAACTCCAGATGCGAAATTTAGTACAATTTTAAACTAATTCTTCTATCTGAAACTATGTGTCCGATATTGTGCCAGTAGAAGCGCCTGTTCTCTGAAATCTGTGGCGATGCTACTCGAAACCGTATGCGTTCGACGAAACTGAGTTGTCGATACGGTGCCAGGAGGAACTCCCGTTCGGCGAAATCTGTGGGGATACCACTCGAAACCGTATGTGATCGACGAAACTGGGTGGTCGACCTTTCGAGAGAGGAAACTCCAAATGAGAAACATAGTTCCACTTGAAACTAATTGTTCTATCTGAAACGAAGTGTTCGAAACTGTGCCAGGAGAAGCGCCTGTTCTCTGAAATCTGTGGCGATGCCACTCGAAACCATACGTGTTTGACGAAACTAAGTGGTTGACCTTGTGAAAGAGGAAACTCCAGTTGCGAAACTTAGTTCCATTTTAAACTAATTGTTCTATCTGAAACCCAGTGTTAGATAGTGTGCCAGGAGAAACGCCTGTTCTCTGAAATCTGTGGCGATGCCACTCGAAACCGGATGTGTTCGACGAAACTAATTGGTCGACCTTGTGAGAGAGGAAACACCAGAAGCGAAACTTAGATCCATTTAAAACTAATTGTTCTACCAGAAACTAAATTTTCGATACTGTGCCAGGAGAAGCGCCTGTACTCTGAAATCTGTCGCGATGCCACTCGAATCCGTATGTGTTCGACGAAACTAAGTCGTCGACCTTGTGAGAGAGGACACTCCAGATGCGAAACTTAGTTCCATTTTAATCTAATTGTTCTATCTGAAACTAAGTGTTCGATACTGTGCCAGGAGAAGCGCGTGTTCTCTGAAATCAGTCGCGATGCTCCTCGATACTGTATGTGTTCGACGAATCTAAATTGTCGACCTTGTGAGGGAGGAAACTCCAGATGCGAAACTTAGTTCCATTTTAAACTAATTGTTCTATCTGAAACTAAGTGTTCGATAATGTGCCAGGAGAAGCGCCTGTTCTCTGAAAGCTGTGGCGATGCCACTCGAAACCGTATGTGTTCGACGAAATTAAGTGGTCGCCTTGTAAGGGAAGAAACTCCAGATGCGAAATTTAGTACAATTTTAAACTAATTCTTCTATCTGAAACTATGTGTCCGATACTGTGCCAGGAGAAGCGCCTATTCTCTGAAATCTGTGGCGATGCTACTCGAAACCGTACGTGTTCGACGAAACTATGTGGCCCACCTTGTGAGAGAGGAAACACCAAATGCGAAACATAGTTCCATTTTAAACTGAGTGTTCTATCTGTAACTAAGTGTTCGATACTGCGCCAGGAGAAACTCCCGTTCTGCGAAATCAGTGGCGATACTACTCGAAACCGTATGTCTTCGAGGAAACCAAGTGGTCGACCTTGTGGGAGAGGAAACTCCAGATGCGAAACTTAGTTCTATTTTAAACTAATTATTCTATCTGAAACTAAGTGTTCGTTACTGTGCCAGAAGAAGCGCCTGTCCTCTGAAATCTGTGACGATGCTACTCCAAACCGTATGTGTTCGAGGAAACCAAGTGGTCGACCTTGTGGGAGAGGAAACTCCAGATGCGAAACTTAGTTCCATTTTAAACTAATTGTTCTATCTGAAACTAAGTGTTCGATACTGTGCCAGGAGAAGCGACTGTTCTCTGAAATCTGTGCCGATGCTACTCGAAACCGTATGTGTTCGACGAAACTAAGTGGTCGACCTTGTGAGAGACGAAACTCCAGATGCGAAACTTAGTTCCATTTTAAACTAATTGTTCTATCTGAAACTAAGTGTTCGATACTGTGCCAGGAGAGGCGCCTGTTCTCTGAAAACTGTGGCGATGCTACTCGAAACCGTATGTGTTCGACGAAACTAAGTGGTCGACGTTGTGAGTGGGGAAACTCCAGATGCGAAAATTAGTTCCATTTTAAACTAATTGTTCTATCTGAAACTAAGTGTTCGATACTGTGCTGGGAGAAGCGCCTGTTCTCTGACATCTGTGGCAATGCCACTCGAAACCGTAGGAGTTCGACGAAACTAAGTGGTCGTTACTGTGCCAGGAGAAACTCCCGTTCGGCGAAATCTGTGGCGATACAACTCGAAACCGTATGTGTTCGACGAAACTAAGTGGTCGCCTTGTGAGAGAGGAAACTGCAGATGCGAAAATTAGTTCCATTTTAAACTAATTGTTCTATCTGAAACTAAGTGTTCGATACTGTGCCAGGAGAAGCGACTGTTCCCTGAAATCTGTGGCGATGCCACTCGAATCCGTATGTGTTCGACGAAATTAAGTGGTCGACCTTGTGAGAGACGAAAGTCCAGATGCGAAACTTAGTTCCATTTTAAACTAATTGTTCTATCTGAAACTAAGGGTTCGATCCTGTACCAGGGGAAGCGCCTGTTCCCTGAAATCAGTGGCGATGCTACTCGAAACGGTATGTGTTCGACGAAACTAAGTGGTCGACATGGTGAGAGAGGAAATTCCAGATGCGGAACTTAGTTCCATTTTAAACTGATTGTTCTATCTGAAACTAATTGTTCGATACTGTGCCAGCAGAAGCGCCTGTTCTCTGAAATCTGTGGCGATGCCCCTCGAAACCGTATGTGTTCGACGAAACTAAGTGGCCGAACTTGTGAGAACGGAAACTTCAGATGCGGTACATAGTTCCATTTTAAACTAATTGTTCTATCTGAAACTAAGTGTTCGATACTGTGCCAGGAGAAGCGCCTGTTCTCAGAAATCTGTGGCGATGCCACTCGAAACCGTATGTGTTCGACGAAACTGAGTGGTCGACCTTGTGAGGGAGGAAACTCCAGATGCCAAACTTAGATCCACTTTAAACTAAGTGTTCTATCTGAAACTAAGTGTTCGATACTGTGCCAGGGGAAGCGCCTGTTCTCTGGAATCTGTGACGATGCTACTCCAAACCGTATGTGTTCGAGGAAACTAAGTGGTCGACCTTGTGGGAGAGGAAACTCCAGATGCGAAATTTAGTTGCATTTTTAACTAATTACTCTATCTGAAACTAAGTGTTCGTTACTGTGCCAGGAGAAGCGCCTGTTCTCTGAAATCTGTGACGATGCTACTCCAAACCGTATGTGTTCGAGGAAACCAAGTGGTCGACCTTTTGAGAGAGGAAACTCCAGATGCGAAACATAGTTGCATTTTAAAATAATTGTTCTATCTGTAACTAAGTGTTCGATACTGTGCCAGGAGAAGCGCCTGTTCTCTGAAATCTGTGGCGATACCACTCGAAACCGTATGTGTTCTACGAAACTAAGTGGTCGACCTTGTGATAGAGGAAACTGCAGATGCGAAACTTACTTCCATTTTAAACTAATTGTTCTATCTGAAACTAAGTGTTCGATACTGTGCCAGGAGAGGCGCCTGTTCTCTGAAAACTGTGGCGATGCTACTCGAAACCGTATGTGTTCGACGAAACTAAGTGGTCGACGTTGTGAGTGGGGAAACTCCAGATGCGAAAATTAGTTCCATTTTAAACTAATTGTTCTATCTGAAACTAAGTGTTCGATACTGTGCTGGGAGAAGCGCCTGTTCTCTGACATCTGTGGCAATGCCACTCGAAACCGTAGGAGTTCGACGAAACTAAGTGGTCGTTACTGTGCCAGGAGAAACTCCCGTTCGGCGAAATCTGTGGCGATACAACTCGAAACCGTATGTGTTCGACGAAACTAAGTGGTCGCCTTGTGAGAGAGGAAACTGCAGATGCGAAAATTAGTTCCATTTTAAACTAATTGTTCTATCTGAAACTAAGTGTTCGATACTGTGCCAGGAGAAGCGACTGTTCCCTGAAATCTGTGGCGATGCCACTCGAATCCGTATGTGTTCGACGAAATTAAGTGGTCGACCTTGTGAGAGACGAAAGTCCAGATGCGAAACTTAGTTCCATTTTAAACTAATTGTTCTATCTGAAACTAAGGGTTCGATCCTGTACCAGGGGAAGCGCCTGTTCTCTGAAATCTGTGGCGATGCTACTCGAAACGGTATGTGTTCGACGAAACTAAGTGGTCGACATGGTGAGAGAGATAACTCCAGATGCGAAACTTAGTTCCATTTTAAACTGATTGTTCTATCTGAAACTGAGTGTTCTATACTGTGCCAGGAGAAGCGCCTGTTCCCTGAAATCAGTGGCGATGCTACTCGAAACGGTATGTGTTCGACGAAACTAAGTGGTCGACATGGTGAGAGAGGAAATTCCAGATGCGGAACTTAGTTCCATTTTAAACTGATTGTTCTATCTGAAACTAATTGTTCGATACTGTGCCAGCAGAAGCGCCTGTTCTCTGAAATCTGTGGCGATGCCCCTCGAAACCGTATGTGTTCGACGAAACTAAGTGGCCGAACTTGTGAGAACGGAAACTTCAGATGCGGTACATAGTTCCATTTTAAACTAATTGTTCTATCTGAAACTAAGTGTTCGATACTGTGCCAGGAGAAGCGCCTGTTCTCAGAAATCTGTGGCGATGCCACTCGAAACCGTATGTGTTCGACGAAACTGAGTGGTCGACCTTGTGAGGGAGGAAACTCCAGATGCCAAACTTAGATCCACTTTAAACTAAGTGTTCTATCTGAAACTAAGTGTTCGATACTGTGCCAGGGGAAGCGCCTGTTCTCTGGAATCTGTGACGATGCTACTCCAAACCGTATGTGTTCGAGGAAACTAAGTGGTCGACCTTGTGGGAGAGGAAACTCCAGATGCGAAATTTAGTTGCATTTTTAACTAATTACTCTATCTGAAACTAAGTGTTCGTTACTGTGCCAGGAGAAGCGCCTGTTCTCTGAAATCTGTGACGATGCTACTCCAAACCGTATGTGTTCGAGGAAACCAAGTGGTCGACCTTTTGAGAGAGGAAACTCCAGGTGCGAAACTTAGTTCCATTTTAAACAAATTGTTCTATCTGAAACTTAGTGTTCGATACTGTGCCAGGAGAAGCGCCTGTTCTCTGAAATCGGTGGCGATGCTACTCGAAACCGCATGTGTTCGAGGAAACTAAGTGGTCGACCTTGTGGGAGAGGAAACTCCAGATGCGAAATTTAGTTGCATTTTTAACTAATTACTCTATCTGAAACTAAGTGTTCGTTACTGTGCAAGGAGAAGCGCCTGTTCTCTGAAATCTGTGACGATGCTACTCCAAACCGTATGTGTTCGAGGAAACCAAGTGGTCGACCTTGTGGGAGAGGAAACTCCAGATGCGAAACTTAGTTCCATTTTAAACTAATTGCTCTATCTGAGACTAAGTGTTCGATACTGTGTCAGGGGAAGCGCCTGTTCTCTGAAATCGGTGGCCATGCTACTCGAAACCGTATGTATTCGAAGAAACTAAGTGGTCGATCTTGTGAGAGAGGAAACTCCAGATGCGAATCTTATTTCCATTTTAAACTAATTGTTCTATCTGAAACTAAGTGTTCGATACTGTGCCAGGAGAAGCGCCTGTTCTCTGATAGCTGTGGCGATGCCACTCGAAACCGTATGTGTTCGACGAAATTAAGTGGTCGCCTTGTAAGGGAAGAAACTCCAGATGCGAAATTTAGTACAATTTTAAACTAATTCTTCTATCTGAAATTATGTGTCCGATATTGTGCCAGTAGAAGCGCCTGTTATCTGAAATCTGTGGCGATGCCACTCGAAACCGTATGTGTTCTGCGAAACTAAGTGGCCGAACTTGTGAGAGATGAAACTCCAGATGCGAAACTTAGTACCATTTTAAACTAATTGTTCTATCTGAAACTAAGGGTTCGATACTGTGCCAGGAGAAGCGCCCGTTCTCTGAAATCTGTGGCGATGCTACTCGAAACCGTATATGTTCGACGAAACTAAGTGGCCGACCTTGTGAGAGAGGAAACTCCAGATGCGAAACATAGTTGCATTTTAAAATAATTGTTCTATCTGTAACTAAGTGTTCGATACTGTGCCAGGAGAAGCGCCTGTTCTCTGAAATCTGTGGCGATACCACTCGAAACCGTATGTGTTCTACGAAACTAAGTGGTCGACCTTGTGATAGAGGAAACTGCAGATGCGAAACTTACTTCCATTTTAAACTAATTGTTCTATCTGAAACTAAGTGTTCGATACTGTGCCAGGAGAGGCGCCTGTTCTCTGAAAACTGTGGCGATGCTACTCGAAACCGTATGTGTTCGACGAAACTAAGTGGTCGACGTTGTGAGTGGGGAAACTCCAGATGCGAAAATTAGTTCCATTTTAAACTAATTGTTCTATCTGAAACTAAGTGTTCGATACTGTGCTGGGAGAAGCGCCTGTTCTCTGACATCTGTGGCAATGCCACTCGAAACCGTAGGAGTTCGACGAAACTAAGTGGTCGTTACTGTGCCAGGAGAAACTCCCGTTCGGCGAAATCTGTGGCGATACAACTCGAAACCGTATGTGTTCGACGAAACTAAGTGGTCGCCTTGTGAGAGAGGAAACTGCAGATGCGAAAATTAGTTCCATTTTAAACTAATTGTTCTATCTGAAACTAAGTGTTCGATACTGTGCCAGGAGAAGCGACTGTTCCCTGAAATCTGTGGCGATGCCACTCGAATCCGTATGTGTTCGACGAAATTAAGTGGTCGACCTTGTGAGAGACGAAAGTCCAGATGCGAAACTTAGTTCCATTTTAAACTAATTGTTCTATCTGAAACTAAGGGTTCGATCCTGTACCAGAGGAAGCGCCTGTTCTCTGAAATCTGTGGCGATGCTACTCGAAACGGTATGTGTTCGACGAAACTAAGTGGTCGACATGGTGAGAGAGATAACTCCAGATGCGAAACTTAGTTCCATTTTAAACTGATTGTTCTATCTGAAACTGAGTGTTCTATACTGTGCCAGGAGAAGCGCCTGTTCCCTGAAATCAGTGGCGATGCTACTCGAAACGGTATGTGTTCGACGAAACTAAGTGGTCGACATGGTGAGAGAGGAAATTCCAGATGCGGAACTTAGTTCCATTTTAAACTGATTGTTCTATCTGAAACTAATTGTTCGATACTGTGCCAGCAGAAGCGCCTGTTCTCTGAAATCTGTGGCGATGCCCCTCGAAACCGTATGTGTTCGACGAAACTAAGTGGCCGACCTTGTGAGAACGGAAACTTCAGATGCGGTACATAGTTCCATTTTAAACTAATTGTTCTATCTGAAACTAAGTGTTCGATACTGTGCCAGGAGAAGCGCCTGTTCTCAGAAATCTGTGGCGATGCCACTCGAAACCGTATGTGTTCGACGAAACTGAGTGGTCGACCTTGTGAGGGAGGAAACTCCAGATGCCAAACTTAGATCCACTTTAAACTAAGTGTTCTATCTGAAACTAAGTGTTCGATACTGTGCCAGGGGAAGCGCCTGTTCTCTGGAATCTGTGACGATGCTACTCCAAACCGTATGTGTTCGAGGAAACTAAGTGGTCGACCTTGTGGGAGAGGAAACTGCAGATGCGAAACTTACTTCCATTTTAAACTAATTGTTCTATCTGAAACTAAGTGTTCGATACTGTGCCAGGAGAGGCGCCTGTTCTCTGAAAACTGTGGCGATGCTACTCGAAACCGTATGTGTTCGACGAAACTAAGTGGTCGACGTTGTGAGTGGGGAAACTCCAGATGCGAAAATTAGTTCCATTTTAAACTAATTGTTCTATCTGAAACTAAGTGTTCGATACTGTGCTGGGAGAAGCGCCTGTTCTCTGACATCTGTGGCAATGCCACTCGAAACCGTAGGAGTTCGACGAAACTAAGTGGTCGTTACTGTGCCAGGAGAAACTCCCGTTCGGCGAAATCTGTGGCGATACAACTCGAAACCGTATGTGTTCGACGAAACTAAGTGGTCGCCTTGTGAGAGAGGAAACTGCAGATGCGAAAATTAGTTCCATTTTAAACTAATTGTTCTATCTGAAACTAAGTGTTCGATACTGTGCCAGGAGAAGCGACTGTTCCCTGAAATCTGTGGCGATGCCACTCGAATCCGTATGTGTTCGACGAAATTAAGTGGTCGACCTTGTGAGAGACGAAAGTCCAGATGCGAAACTTAGTTCCATTTTAAACTAATTGTTCTATCTGAAACTAAGGGTTCGATCCTGTACCAGAGGAAGCGCCTGTTCTCTGAAATCTGTGGCGATGCTACTCGAAACGGTATGTGTTCGACGAAACTAAGTGGTCGACATGGTGAGAGAGATAACTCCAGATGCGAAACTTAGTTCCATTTTAAACTGATTGTTCTATCTGAAACTGAGTGTTCTATACTGTGCCAGGAGAAGCGCCTGTTCCCTGAAATCAGTGGCGATGCTACTCGAAACGGTATGTGTTCGACGAAACTAAGTGGTCGACATGGTGAGAGAGGAAATTCCAGATGCGGAACTTAGTTCCATTTTAAACTGATTGTTCTATCTGAAACTAATTGTTCGATACTGTGCCAGCAGAAGCGCCTGTTCTCTGAAATCTGTGGCGATGCCCCTCGAAACCGTATGTGTTCGACGAAACTAAGTGGCCGACCTTGTGAGAACGGAAACTTCAGATGCGGTACATAGTTCCATTTTAAACTAATTGTTCTATCTGAAACTAAGTGTTCGATACTGTGCCAGGAGAAGCGCCTGTTCTCAGAAATCTGTGGCGATGCCACTCGAAACCGTATGTGTTCGACGAAACTGAGTGGTCGACCTTGTGAGGGAGGAAACTCCAGATGCCAAACTTAGATCCACTTTAAACTAAGTGTTCTATCTGAAACTAAGTGTTCGATACTGTGCCAGGGGAAGCGCCTGTTCTCTGGAATCTGTGACGATGCTACTCCAAACCGTATGTGTTCGAGGAAACTAAGTGGTCGACCTTGTGGGAGAGGAAACTCCAGATGCGAAATTTAGTTGCATTTTTAACTAATTACTCTATCTGAAACTAAGTGTTCGTTACTGTGCCAGGAGAAGCGCCTGTTCTCTGAAATCTGTGACGATGCTACTCCAAACCGTATGTGTTCGAGGAAACCAAGTGGTCACCTTTTGAGAGAGGAAACTCCAGATGCGAAACTTAGTTCCATTTTAAACAAATTGTTCTATCTGAAACTTAGTGTTCGATACTGTGCCAGGAGAAGCGCCTGTTCTCTGAAATCGGTGGCGATGCTACTCGAAACCGCATGTGTTCGAGGAAACTAAGTGGTCGACCTTGTGGGAGAGGAAACTCCAGATGCGAAATTTAGTTGCATTTTTAACTAATTACTCTATCTGAAACTAAGTGTTCGTTACTGTGCAAGGAGAAGCGCCTGTTCTCTGAAATCTGTGACGATGCTACTCCAAACCGTATGTGTTCGAGGAAACCAAGTGGTCGACCTTGTGGGAGAGGAAACTCCAGATGCGAAACTTAGTTCCATTTTAAACTAATTGCTCTATCTGAGACTAAGTGTTCGATACTGTGTCAGGGGAAGCGCCTGTTCTCTGAAATCGGTGGCCATGCTACTCGAAACCGTATGTATTCGAAGAAACTAAGTGGTCGATCTTGTGAGAGAGGAAACTCCAGATGCGAATCTTATTTCCATTTTAAACTAATTGTTCTATCTGAAACTAAGTGTTCGATACTGTGCCAGGAGAAGCGCCTGTTCTCTGATAGCTGTGGCGATGCCACTCGAAACCGTATGTGTTCGACGAAATTAAGTGGTCGCCTTGTAAGGGAAGAAACTCCAGATGCGAAATTTAGTACAATTTTAAACTAATTCTTCTATCTGAAATTATGTGTCCGATATTGTGCCAGTAGAAGCGCCTGTTCTCTGAAATCTGTGGCGATGCCACTCGAAACCGTATGTGTTCTGCGAAACTAAGTGGCCGAACTTGTGAGAGATGAAACTCCAGATGCGAAACTTAGTACCATTTTAAACTAATTGTTCTATCTGAAACTAAGGGTTCGATACTGTGCCAGGAGAAGCGCCCGTTCTCTGAAATCTGTGGCGATGCTACTCGAAACCGTATATGTTCGACGAAACTAAGTGGCCGACCTTGTGAGAGAGGAAACTCCAGATGCGAAACATAGTTGCATTTTAAAATAATTGTTCTATCTGTAACTAAGTGTTCGATACTGTGCCAGGAGAAGCGCCTGTTCTCTGAAATCTGTGGCGATACCACTCGAAACCGTATGTGTTCTACGAAACTAAGTGGTCGACCTTGTGATAGAGGAAACTGCAGATGCGAAACTTACTTCCATTTTAAACTAATTGTTCTATCTGAAACTAAGTGTTCGATACTGTGCCAGGAGAGGCGCCTGTTCTCTGAAAACTGTGGCGATGCTACTCGAAACCGTATGTGTTCGACGAAACTAAGTGGTCGACGTTGTGAGTGGGGAAACTCCAGATGCGAAAATTAGTTCCATTTTAAACTAATTGTTCTATCTGAAACTAAGTGTTCGATACTGTGCTGGGAGAAGCGCCTGTTCTCTGACATCTGTGGCAATGCCACTCGAAACCGTAGGAGTTCGACGAAACTAAGTGGTCGTTACTGTGCCAGGAGAAACTCCCGTTCGGCGAAATCTGTGGCGATACAACTCGAAACCGTATGTGTTCGACGAAACTAAGTGGTCGCCTTGTGAGAGAGGAAACTGCAGATGCGAAAATTAGTTCCATTTTAAACTAATTGTTCTATCTGAAACTAAGTGTTCGATACTGTGCCAGGAGAAGCGACTGTTCCCTGAAATCTGTGGCGATGCCACTCGAATCCGTATGTGTTCGACGAAATTAAGTGGTCGACCTTGTGAGAGACGAAAGTCCAGATGCGAAACTTAGTTCCATTTTAAACTAATTGTTCTATCTGAAACTAAGGGTTCGATCCTGTACCAGGGGAAGCGCCTGTTCTCTGAAATCTGTGGCGATGCTACTCGAAACGGTATGTGTTCGACGAATCTAAGTGGTCGACCTTGTGGGAGAGGAAACTCCAGATGCGAAATTTAGTTGCATTTTTAACTAATTACTCTATCTGAAACTAAGTGTTCGTTACTGTGCCAGGAGAAGCGCCTGTTCTCTGAAATCTGTGACGATGCTACTCCAAACCGTATGTGTTCGAGGAAACCAAGTGGTCGACCTTTTGAGAGAGGAAACTCCAGATGCGAAACTTAGTTCCATTTTAAACAAATTGTTCTATCTGAAACTTAGTGTTCGATACTGTGCCAGGAGAAGCGCCTGTTCTCTGAAATCGGTGGCGATGCTACTCGAAACCGCATGTGTTCGAGGAAACTAAGTGGTCGACCTTGTGGGAGAGGAAACTCCAGATGCGAAATTTAGTTGCATTTTTAACTAATTAATCTATCTGAAACTAAGTGTTCGTTACTGTGCAAGGAGAAGCGCCTGTTCTCTGAAATCTGTGGCCATGCTACTCGAAACCGTATGTATTCGAAGAAACAAAGTGGTCGATCTTGTGAGAGAGGAAACTCCAGATGCGAATCTTATTTCCATTTTAAACTAATTGTTCTATCTGAAACTAAGTGTTCGATACTGTGCCAGGAGAAGCGCCTGTTCTCTGAAACCTGTGGCGTTGGTACTCGAAACCGTATGTGTTCGACGAAACTAAGTGGTCGACCTTGTGAGAGAGGAAACTTCATATGCGAAACTTAGTTCCATTTTAAATTAATTGTTCTATCTGAAACTAAGTGCTCGATACTGCGCCAGGAGAAGCGCCTGTTCTCTGAAATCTGTGGCGATGCTACTCGAAACCGTATGTGTTCGAGAGAACTAAGTGGTGGACCTTGTGGGACAGGAAACTCCAGATGCGAAACTTAGGACCATTTTAAACTAATTGTTCTATCTGAAACTATATGTTCGATACTGTGCCAGGAGAAGCGCCTGTTCCCTGAAATCTGTGGCAATGTTCTCGAAACCGTATGTGTTCGACGAAACTAAGTGGTCGCCTTGTGAGGGAGGATAATCCAGATGCGAAACATAGTTACATTTTAAACTAATTGTTCTGTCTGAAATAAGTGTTCGATACTGTGCCAGGGGAAGCGCCTGCGCTCTGAAATCTGTGGCGATGCTACTCGAAACCGTATGTGTTCGACGAAACTAGATGGTCGACCTTGTGGTAGAGGAAACTCCAGATGCGAAACATAGTTCCATTTTAAGCTAATTGTTCTATCTGAAACTAAGTGTTCGGTACTGTGCCAGGAGAAGCGCCTGTTCTCTGAAATATGTGGCGATGCGGCTCGAAACCGCATGTGTTCGACGAAACTAAGTGGTCGACCTTGGAGAGAGGAAACTCCAGATGCGAAACTTAGTTCCATTTTAAACTGTTTGTTCTATCTGAAACTAAGTGATCGATAATGAGCCAGGAGAAGCGCCTGTTCTCTGAAATCTGTGGCGATGCTACTCGAAACCGTATGTGTTCGACTAAACTAAGTAGTCGACCTTGTGGGAGAGGAAACTCTAGATGCGAAACTTTGTTCCATTATAAACTAATCGTTCTATCTGAAACCAAGTGTTCGATACTGTGCCAGGAGAAGCGCCTGTTCTCTGAAATCTGTGGCGATGCCACTCGAAACCGTATGTGTTCGACGAAAATAAGTGGTCGACCTTGTGGTAGAGGAAACTCCAGATGCGACACATAGTTCCATTTTAATCTTATTGTTCAATCTGAAACTAAGTTTTCGATACTGTGCCAGGAGAAGCGCCTGTTCTCTGAAATCTGTCGCGATGCTACTCGAAACCGTATGTGTTCCACGACACTAAGTGGTCGAACTTGTGGTAGAGGAAACTCCAGATGCGAAACATAGTTCCATTTTAAACTAATTGTTCTATCTGAAACTAAGTGTTCCGTACTGTGCCAGGAGAAGCGCCTGTTCTCTGAAATATGTGGCGATGCGGCTCGAAACCGCATGTGTTCGACGAAACTAAGTGGTCGACCTTGGAGAGAGGAAACTCCAGATGCGAAACTTAGTTCCATTTTAAACTGTTTGTTCTATCTGAACTAAGTGATCGATAATGAGCCAGGAGAAGCGCCTGTTCTCTGAAATCTGTGGCGATGCTACTCGAAACCGTATGTGTTCGACGAAACTAAGTAGTCGACCTTGTGGGAGAGGAAACTCCAGATGCGAAACTTTGTTCCATTCTAAACTAATCGTTCTATCTGAAACCAAGTATTCGATACTGTGCCAGGAGAAGCGCCTGTTCTCTGAAATCTGTGGCGATGCCACTCGAAACCGTATGTGTTCGACGAAAATAAGTGGTCGGCCTTGTTGTAGAGGAAACTCCAGATGCGAAACATAGTTCCATTTTAAACTAATTGTTCTATCTGAAACTAAGTGTTCGGTAATGTGCCAGGAGAAGCGCCTGTTCTATGAAATCTGTGGCGATGCTACTCGAAGCCGAATGTGTTCGACGAAAGTAAGTGGTAGACCGTGTGAGAGAGGAAACTCCAAATGCGAAACATAGTTCCATTTTAAACTAAGTGTTCCATCTGAAACTAAGTGTTCGATTATCTGCCAGTAGAAGCGCCTGTTCTCTGAAACCTGTGGCGTTGCTACTCGAAACCGTATGTGTTCGACGAAACTAAGTGGTCGACCTTCTGAGAGAGGAAACTCCGGATGCGAAACTTAGTTCCATTTTAAACTAATTGTTCTATCTGAAACCAAGTGTTCGATACTGTGCCAGGAGAAGCGACTGTTCTCTGAAATCTGTGTCGATGCCACTCGAAGCCGAATGTGTTCGACGAAAGTAAGTGGTAGACCGTGTGAGAGAGGAAACTCCAAATGCGAAACATAGTTCCATTTTAAACTAAGTGTTCCATCTGAAACTAAGTGTTCGATAATCTGCCAGTTGAAGCGCCTGTTCTCTGAAACCTGTGGCGTTGGTACTCGAAACCGTATGTGTTCGACGAAACTAAGTGGTCGACCTTCTGAGAGAGGAAACTCCAGATGCGAAACTTTTAGTTTAGCGAACAATTAGTTTAAAATGGTACTAAGTTTCGCATCTGGAGTTTCCTCTTTCACAAGGCGACCACTTAGTTTCGTCGAACACATACGGTTTCGAGTAGCATCGCCATAGATTTCAGAGAACAGGCGATTCTCCTGGCACAGTATCGAACACTTTCAGATAGAACAATTAGTTTAAAATGCAACTAAGTTTCGCATCTGGAGTTTCCTCTCTCACAAGGTCGACCACTTAGTTTCGTCGAACACATACGGTTTCGAGTGGTATCGCCACAGGTTTCAGAGAACGGACGCTTCTCCTAACACAGTATCGAACACTTAGTTTCAGATAGCACAATTAATTTGAAATAGAACTAAGTTTCGCATCTGAAGTTTCCTCTCTCACAAGGCCGGCCACTAAGTTTTGTCGAACACATACGTTTTCGGGTGGCATCGCCACAGATTTCGGAGAACAGGCGCTTCTCCTGGCACAGTATCGAGCACTTAATTTCAGATAGAACAATTAATTTGAAATGGAACTAAGTTTCGCATCTGAAGTTTCCTCTTTCACAAGGTCAACCACTTAGTTTCGTCGAGCACATACGGTTTCCAGTGGTATCGCCACAGATTTCGCAGAACGGCGTTTCTCCTGGCACAGTATCGAACACCTATTTTCAGATAGAACAATTAGTTTAAAATGCAACTAAGTTTCGCATCTGGAGTTTCCTCTATCACAAGGTCGACCACTTAGTTTCGTCGAACATATACGGTTTCGAGTGGCATCGCCACAGATTTCAGAGAACAGGCGCTTCTCCTGGCACTGTATCGAACACTTAGGTTCAGATAGAACAATTAGTTTAAAATGGAACTGTTTCGCATCTGGAGTTTCCTCTCTCACATGGTCTACCAGTTACTTTCGTCGAACACATTCGGCTTCGGGTAGCATCGCCACAGATTTCAGAAAACAGGCGCTTCTCCTAGCACAGTATCGAACACTTACATTCAGAAGGAACAGTTATTATAAAATGGAACTAAGTTTCGCATCTGGATTTTCCTCTCTCAAAAGCTCGACAACTTAGTTTCGTCGAACACATATGGTTTCGAGTAGCATCGCGACAGATTTCAGAGAAAAGGCGCGTCTCCTGGCACTGTATCGAACACTTAGTATCAAATAGAACAATTAGTTTAAAATGGAACTAAGTTTCGCATTTGGAGTTTCCTCTCTCACAAGGTCGACCACTTAGTTGCGCCGAACACATACGGTTTCGAGTGGTATCGCCACAGATTTCAGAGAACAGGCGCTTCTCCTGGCACAGTATCGAACACTTACATTCAGAAGGAACAGTTTTATAAAATGGAACTAAGTTTCGCATCTGGATTTTCCTCTCTCAAAAGCTCGACCACTTAGTTTCGTCGAACACATATGGTTTCGAGTAGCATCGCGACAGATTTCAGAGAAAAGGCGCGTCTCCTGGCACTGTATCGAACACTTAGTATCAAATAGAACAATTAGTTTAAAATGGCACTAAGTTTCGCGTCTGGAGTTTCCCCTCTCACCATGTCGACCACTTAGTTTCGTCGAACACATACGGTTTCGAGTAGCATCGCCACCGATTTCAGAGAACAGACGCTTCTCCTGGCACAGGATCGAACACTTAGTTTCGGATAGAACAATTAGTTTAAAATGGAACTAAGTTTCGCATTTGGAGTTTCCTCTCTCACAAGGTCGACCACTTAGTTTCGTCGAACACATATGGTTTCGAGTAGCATCGCGACAGATTTCAGAGAACAGGCGCTTCTCCTGGCACAGGATCGAACACTTAGTTTCAGATAGAACAATTAGTTTAAAATGGAACTAAGTTTCGCATTTGGAGTTTCCTCTCTCACAAGGTCGACCACTTAGTTTAGTCGAACACATATGGTTTCGAGTAGCATCGCGACAGATTTCAGAGAACAGGCGCGTCTCCTGGCACTGTATCGAACACTTAGTTTCAGATGGAACACTTAGTTTTAAATGGAACTAAGTTTCGCTTCTGGAGTTTCCTCTCTCACAAGGTCGACCATTTAGATTCGTCGAACACATACGGTTTCGAGTAGCATCGCCACAGATTTCAGCGAACAGGCGCTTCTGCTGGCACAGTATCGAACACTTAGTTTCAGGTAGAACAATTAGTTTAAAATGGCACTAAGTTTCGCGTCTGGAGTTTCCCCTCTCACCATGTCGACCACTTAGTTTCGTCGAACACATACGGTTTCGAGTAGCATCGCCACCGATTTCAGAGAACAGACGCTTCTCCTGGCACAGTATCGGACACTTAGTATCAGATAGAACAATAAGTTTAAAATGGAACTATGTTTCGCATCTGGAAAATCCTCTCTCACAAGGTTGACCACTTAGTTTCGTCGAACGCATACAGTTTCGAGTGGTATCGCCTCAGATTTCGCAGAACGGCGTTTCTCCTGGCACATTATCGAACACATAGTTTCAGATAGAACAATTAGTTTAAAATGGAACTAAGTTTCGCATCTGGAGTTTCCTCTCTCACAAGGTCGACCACTTCGTTTCGTCGAACACATACAGTTTCGAGTGGTATCGCCTCAGATTTCGCAGAACGGCGTTTCTCCTGGCACATTATCGAACACATAGTTTCAGATAGAACAATTAGTTTAAAATGGAACTAAGTTTCGCATCTGGAGTTTCCTCCCTCACAAGGTCGACCACTTAGTTTCGTCGAACACATATGGTTTCGAGTAGCATCGCGACAGATTTCAGAGAACAGGCGCGTCTCCTGGCACTGTATCGAACAGTTAGTATCAAATAGAACAATTAGGTTAAAATGAAACTAAGTTTCGCATCTGGAGTTTCCTCTCGCACAAGGTGGACCACTTAGTTTCGTCGAACACATACGGTTTCGAGTAGCATCGCCACAGATTTCAGAGAACAGGCGCTTCTCCTGGCACATTATCGAACACATAGTTTCAGATAGAACAATTAGTTTAAAATGGAACTAAGTTTCGCATCTGGAGTTTCCTCTCTCACAAGGTCGACCACTTAGTTTCGTCGAACACATATGGTTTCGAGTAGCATCGCGACAGATTTCAGAGAACAGGCGCGTCTCCTGGCACAGTATCGAACACTTAGATTCAGAAGGAACAATTATTTTAAAATGGAACTAAGTTTCGCATCTGGAGTTTCCTCTCTCAAAAGGTCGACCACTTAGTTTCGTCGAACACATACGGTTTCGAGTAGCATCGCCACCGATTTCGGAGAACAGACGCTTCTCCTGGCACATTATCGAACACATAGTTTCAGGTAAAACAATTAGTTTAAAATGGTACTAAATTTCGCATCTGGAGTTTCCTCTCTCACATGGCGACCACTTAGTTTCGTCGAACATATACGGTTTCGAGTGCCATCGCTACACATTTTAGAGAACAGGCGCTTCTCCTGGCACAGTATCGAACACATAGTTTCAGACAGAACAATTAGTTTAAAATGGAACTATGTTTCGCATCTGGAGTATCCTCTCTCATTAGGTCAACCACTTAGTTTCGTCGAACACATACGGTTTCGAGTGGCATCGCCACAGGTTTCAGAGAACAGGCGTTTTTCCTGGCACACTATCGAACACTTAGTTTCAGATAGAACAATTAATTTTAAATGGAACTATGTTTCGCATCTGGGGTATCCTCTCTCACAAGGTCGACCACTTAGTTTCGTTGAACACATACGGTTTCGAGTGGCAACGCCACAGATTTCAGAGAACAGGCGCTTCTCCGGGCACAGTATCGAA
This sequence comes from Nysson spinosus, assembly GCA_910591585.2. Classification (NCBI taxonomy): domain Eukaryota; kingdom Metazoa; phylum Arthropoda; class Insecta; order Hymenoptera; family Crabronidae; genus Nysson; species Nysson spinosus. The sequence continues at coordinate 398,984 of CAJUYC020000093.1, read as the reverse complement.
CACTTAGTTTCAGATAGAACAATTAGTATAAAATGGAACTAAGTTTCGCATCTGGAGTTTCCCCTCTCACAAGGTCGACCACTTACTTTCGTCGAACACATACGGTTTCGAGTGGCTTCGCCACACATTTCAGAGAACAGGCGTTTCTCCTGGCACAGTATCGAACACATAGTTTCAGATAGAACAATTAGTTTCAAATTGTACTAAATTTCGCATCTGGAGTTTCTTCCCTCACAAGATCAAACACTTAGTTTCATCGAACACATACGGTTTCGAGTAGCATCGCCACAGATTTCAGAGAACAGGCGCTTCTCCTGGCACAGTATCGAACACTCAGTTTCAGATAGAACAATTAGTTTAAAATGAACCTACGTTTCGCATCTGGAGATTCCTCTCCCACAAGGTCGACCAATTAGATTCGTCGAACACATATGGTTTCGTGTAGCATTACCACACATTTCAGAGAACAGGCTCTTCTCCTGGCACAGTATCGAACGCTTAGTTTCAGATAGAACAATTAGTTTAAAATGGAACTAATTTCCGCATCTGGAGTTTCCTCTCTCACAAGGTCGACCACTTAGTTTCGTCGAACATATACGGTTTCGAGTGGCATCGCTACACGTTTCAGAGAACAGGCGCTTCTACTGGCACAGTATCGAACACATAGTTTCAGACAGAACAATTAGTTTAAAATGGAACTATGTTTCGCATCTGGAGTATCCTCTCTCATTAGGTCAACCACTTACTTTCGTCGAACACATACGGTTTCGAGTGGCATCGCCACAGGTTTCAGAGAACAGGCGTTTTTCCTGGCACACTATCGAACACTTAGTTTCAGATAGAACAATTAATTTTAAATGGAACTATGTTTCGCATCTGGGGTATCCTCTCTCACAAGGTCGACCACTTAGTTTCGTTGAACACATACGGTTTCGAGTGGCATCGCCACAGATTTCAGAGAACAGGCGCTTCTCCTGGCACAGTATCGAACACATAGTTTCAGACAGAACAATTAGTTTAAAATGGAACTACGTTCGCATCTGGAGTATCCTCTCTCATTAGGTCAACCACTTAGTTTCGTCGAACACATACGGTTTCGAGTGGCATCGCCACAGGTTTCAGAGAACAGGCGTTTTTCCTGGCACACTATCGAACACTTAGTTTCAGATAGAACAATTAATTTTAAATGGAACTATGTTTCGCATCTGGGGTATCCTCTCTCACAAGGTCGACCACTTAGTTTCGTTGAACACATACGGTTTCGAGTGGCATCGCCACAGATTTCAGAGAACAGGCGCTTCTCCTGGCACAGTATCGAACACTTAGTTTCAGATAGAACAATTAGTATAAAATGGAACTAAGTTTCGCATCTGGAGTTTCCCCTCTCACAAGGTCGACCACTTACTTTCGTCGAACACATACGGTTTCGAGTGGCTTCGCCACACATTTCAGAGAACAGGCGTTTCTCCTGGCACAGTAGCGAACACATAGTTTCAGATAGAACAATTAGTTTCAAATTGTACTAAATTTCGCATCTGGAGTTTCTTCCCTCACAAGATCAAACACTTAGTTTCATCGAACACGTACGGTTTCGAGTAGCATCGCCACAGATTTCAGAAAACAGGCGCTCCCCCTGGCACTGTATCGAACACTTAGTTTCAGATAGAACAATTATTTTAAAATGGAACTAAGTTTCGCATTTGGAGTTTCCTCCCTCACAAGGTCGACCACTTAGTTTCGTCGAACACATACGGTTTCGAGTAGCATCGCGACAGATTTCAGAGAACAGGCGCTTCTCCTGGCACAGTATCGAACACTTAGATTCAGAAGGAACAGTTATTTTATAATGGAACTAAGTTTCGCATCTGGAGTTTCCTCTCTCAAAAGGTCGACCACTTAGTTTCGTCGAACACATACGGTTTCGAGTAGCATCGCCACCGATTTCAGAGAACAGACGCTTCTCCTGGCACAGGATCGAACACTTAGTTTCGGATAGAACAATTAGTTTAAAATGGAACTAAGTTTCGCATTTGGAGTTTCCTCTCTCACAAGGTCGACCACTTAGTTTCGTCGAACACATACGGTTTCGAGTAGCATCGCCACAGATTTCAGAGAACAGGCGCTTCTGCTGGCACAGTATCGAACACTTAGTTTCAGATAGAACAATTCTTTTAAAATGGCACTAAGTTTCGCGTCTGGAGTTTCCCCTCTCACCATGTCGACCACTTAGTTTCGTCGAACACATACGGTTTCGAGTAGCATTGCCACAGATTTCAGAGAACAGGCGCTTCTCCTGGCACATTATCGAACACATAGTTTCAGATAGAACAATTATTTTACAATGGAACTAAGTTTCGCATCTGGAGTTTCCTCTCCCAAAAGGTCGACCACTTAGTTTCGTCGAACACATATGGTTTCGAGTAGCATCGCGACAGATTTCAGAGAACAGGCGCGTCTCCTGGCACTGTATCGAACACTTAGTATCAAATAGAACAATTAATTTAAAATGGAACTAAGTTTCGCATCTGGAGTTTCCTCTCGCACAAGGTGGACCACTTAGTTTCGTCGAACACATACGGTCTCGAGTAGCATCGCCACAGATTTCAGTGAACAGGCGCTTCTCCTGGCACATTATCGAACACATAGTTTCAGATAGAACAATTAGTTTAAAATGGAACTAAGTTTCGCATCTGGAGTTTCCTCTCTCACAAGGTCGACCACTTAGTTTCGTCGAACACATATGGTTTCGAGTAGCATCGCGACAGATTTCAGAGAACAGGCGCGTCTCCTGGCACAATATCGAACACTTAGATTCAGACAGAACAATTAGTTTAAAATGGAACTATGTTTCGCATCTGGAGTATCCTCTCTCATTAGGTCAACCACTTACTTTCGTCGAACACATACGGTTTCGAGTGGCTTCGCCACACATTTCAGAGAACAGGCGTTTCTCCTGGCACAGTATCGAACACTTAGTTTAAGATAGAACATTTAGTTTAAAATGGAAATATGTTTCGCATTTGGAGTTTAATCCCTCACAAGGTCGAGCACTTAGTTACGTCGAACACATACGGTTTCGAGTAGCATCGCCACAGATTTCAGAGAACAGGCGCTTCTCCTGGCACAGTATCGAACACTTAGTTTCAGATAGAACAATTGGTTTAAAATGGAACTAAGTTTCGCATTTGGAGTTTCCTCCCTCACAAGGTCGACCACTTAGTTTCGTCGAACACATACGGTTTCGAGTAGCATCGCGACAGATTTCAGAGAACAGGCGCTTCTCCTGGCACAGTATCGAACACTTAGATTCAGAAGGAACAGTTATTTTATAATGGAACTAAGTTTCGCATCTGGAGTTTCCTCTCTCAAAAGGTCGACCACTTAGTTTCGTCGAACACATACGGTTTCGAGTAGCATCGCCACCGATTTCAGAGAACAGACGCTTCTCCTGGCACAGGATCGAACACTTAGTTTCGGATAGAACAATTAGTTTAAAATGGAACTAAGTTTCGCATTTGGAGTTTCCTCTCTCACAAGGTCGACCACTTAGTTTCGTCGAACACATACGGTTTCGAGTAGCATCGCCACAGATTTCAGAGAACAGGCGCTTCTGCTGGCACAGTATCGAACACTTAGTTTCAGATAGAACAATTCTTTTAAAATGGCACTAAGTTTCGCGTCTGGAGTTTCCCCTCTCACCATGTCGACCACTTAGTTTCGTCGAACACATACGGTTTCGAGTAGCATTGCCACAGATTTCAGAGAACAGGCGCTTCTCCTGGCACATTATCGAACACTTAGATTCAGAAGGAACAATTATTTTAAAATGGAACTATGTTTCGCATCTGGAGTTTCCTCTCTCAAAAGGTCGACCACTTAGTTTCGTCGAACACATACGGTTTCGAGTAGCATCGCCACCGATTTCAGAGAACAGACGCTTCTCCTGGCACATTATCGAACACATAGTTTCAGGTAAAACAATTAGTTTAAAATGGTACTAAATTTCGCATCTGGAGTTTCCTCTCTCACATGGCGACCACTTAGTTTCGTCGAACATATACGGTTTCGAGTGCCATCGCTACACATTTTAGAGAACAGGCGCTTCTCCTGGCACAGTATCGAACACATAGTTTCAGACAGAACAATTAGTTTAAAATGGAACTATGTTTCGCATCTGGAGTATCCTCTCTCATTAGGTCAACCACTTAGTTTCGTCGAACACATACGGTTTCGAGTGGCATCGCCACAGGTTTCAGAGAACAGGCGTTTTTCCTGGCACACTATCGAACACTTAGTTTCAGATAGAACAATTAATTTTAAATGGAACTATGTTTCGCATCTGGGGTATCCTCTCTCACAAGGTCGACCACTTAGTTTCGTTGAACACATACGGTTTCGAGTGGCAACGCCACAGATTTCAGAGAACAGGCGCTTCTCCGGGCACAGTATCAGACACATAGTTTCAGATAGAACAATTAGTTTAAAATTGTACTAAATTTCGCATTTGGAGTTTCTTCCCTCACAAGGTCGACCACTTAGTTTCGTCGAACATATACGGTTTCGAGTGGCATCGCTACACATTTCAGAGAACAGGCGCTTCTCCTGGCACAGTATCGAACACATAGTTTCAGACAGAACAATTAGTTTAAAATGGAACTATGTTTCGCATCTGGAGTATCCTCTCTCATTAGGTCAACCACTTAGTTTCGTCGAACACATACGGTTTCGAGTGGCATCGCCACAGGTTTCAGAGAACAGGCGTTTTTCCTGGCACACTATCGAACACTTAGTTTCAGATAGAACAATTAATTTTAAATGGAACTATGTTTCGCATCTGGGGTATCCTCTCTCACAAGGTCGACCACTTAGTTTCGTTGAACACATACGGTTTCGAGTGGCAACGCCACAGATTTCAGAGAACAGGCGCTTCTCCGGGCACAGTATCAGACACATAGTTTCAGATAGAACAATTAGTTTAAAATTGTACTAAATTTCGCATTTGGAGTTTCTTCCCTCACAAGGTCGACCACTTAGTTTCGTCGAACATATACGGTTTCGAGTGGCATCGCTACACATTTCAGAGAACAGGCGCTTCTCCTGGCACAGTATCGAACACATAGTTTCAGACAGAACAATTAGTTTAAAATGGAACTATGTTTCGCATCTGGAGTATCCTCTCTCATTAGGTCAACCACTTAGTTTCGTCGAACACATACGGTTTCGAGTGGCATCGCTACAGGTTTCAGAGAACAGGCGTTTTTCCTGGCACACTATCGAACACTTAGTTTCAGATAGAACAATTAATTTTAATGGAACTATGATTCGCATCTGGGGTATCCTCTCTCACAAGGTCGACCACTTAGTTTCGTTGAACACATACGGTTTCGAGTGGCATCGCCACAGATTTCAGAGAACAGGCGCTTCTCCTGGCACAGTATCGAACACTTAGTTTCAGATAGAACAATTAGTATAAAATGGAACTAAGTTTCGCATCTGGAGTTTCCCCTCTCACAAGGTCGACCACTTACTTTCGTCGAACACATACGGTTTCGAGTGGCTTCGCCACACATTTCAGAGAACAGGCGTTTCTCCTGGCACAGTATCGAACACATAGTTTCAGATAGAACAATTAGTTTCAAATTGTACTAAATTTCGCATCTGGAGTTTCTTCCCTCACAAGATCAAACACTTAGTTTCATCGAACACATACGGTTTCGAGTAGCATCGCCACAGATTTCAGAGAACAGGCGCTTCTCCTGGCACAGTATCGAACACTCAGTTTCAGATAGAACAATTAGTTTAAAATGAACCTACGTTTCGCATCTGGAGATTCCTCTCCCACAAGGTCGACCAATTAGATTCGTCGAACACATATGGTTTCGTGTAGCATTACCACACATTTCAGAGAACAGGCTCTTCTCCTGGCACAGTATCGAACGCTTAGTTTCAGATAGAACAATTAGTTTAAAATGGAACTAATTTCCGCATCTGGAGTTTCCTCTCTCACAAGGTCGACCACTTAGTTTCGTCGAACATATACGGTTTCGAGTGGCATCGCTACACATTTCAGAGAACAGGCGCTTCTCCTGGCACAGTATCGAACACATAGTTTCAGACAGAACAATTAGTTTAAAATGGAACTATGTTTCGCATCTGGAGTATCCTCTCTCATTAGGTCAACCACTTACTTTCGTCGAACACATACGGTTTCGAGTGGCATCGCCACGGGTTTCAGAGAACAGGCGTTTTTCCTGGCACACTATCGAACACTTAGTTTCAGATAGAACAATTAATTTTAAATGGAACTATGTTTCGCATCTGGGGTATCCTCTCTCACAAGGTCGACCACTTAGTTTCGTTGAACACATACGGTTTCGAGTGGCATCGCCACAGATTTCAGAGAACAGGCGCTTCTCCTGGCACAGTATCGAACACATAGTTTCAGACAGAACAATTAGTTTAAAATGGAACTACGTTCGCATCTGGAGTATCCTCTCTCATTAGGTCAACCACTTAGTTTCGTCGAACACATACGGTTTCGAGTGGCATCGCCACAGGTTTCAGAGAACAGGCGTTTTTCCTGGCACACTATCGAACACTTAGTTTCAGATAGAACAATTAATTTTAAATGGAACTATGTTTCGCATCTGGGGTATCCTCTCTCACAAGGTCGACCACTTAGTTTCGTTGAACACATACGGTTTCGAGTGGCATCGCCACAGATTTCAGAGAACAGGCGCTTCTCCTGGCACAGTATCGAACACTTAGTTTCAGATAGAACAATTAGTATAAAATGGAACTAAGTTTCGCATCTGGAGTTTCCCCTCTCACAAGGTCGACCACTTACTTTCGTCGAACACATACGGTTTCGAGTGGCTTCGCCACACATTTCAGAGAACAGGCGTTTCTCCTGGCACAGTATCGAACACATAGTTTCAGATAGAACAATTAGTTTCAAATTGTACTAAATTTCGCATCTGGAGTTTCTTCCCTCACAAGATCAAACACTTAGTTTCATCGAACACATACGGTTTCGAGTAGCATCGCCACAGATTTCAGAAAACAGGCGCTCCCCCTGGCACTGTATCGAACACTTAGTTTCAGATAGAACAATTATTTTAAAATGGAAATAAGTTTCGCATCTGGAGATTCCTCTCTCACAAGGTCGACTACTTAGTTTCGTCGAACACATACGGTTTGGAGTGGCATCGCCACAGATTTCAGAGAACAGGCGTTAATCCTGGCACAGTATCGAACACTTAGTTTCAGATAGAACGATTAGTATAAAATGGAACTAAGTTTCGCATCTGGAGTTTCCCCTCTCACAAGGTCGACCACTTACTTTCGTCGAACACATACGGTTTCGAGTGGCTTCGCCACACATTTCAGAGAACAGGCGTTTCTCCTGGCACAGTATCGAACACTTAGTTTCAGATAGAACGATTAGTTTAAAATGAAACAAAGTTTCGCATCTGGAGTTTCCTCTCTCACAAGGTCGACCACTTAGATTCGTCGAACACATACGTTTTCGAGTAGCATCGCCACAGATTTCAGAGAACAGGCGCTTCTCCTGGCACAGTATCGAACACTTAGTTTCAGATAGAACAATTAGTTTAAAATGGAACTAAGTTTCGTATCTGGAGTTTCCTCTCTCACAAGGTCGACCACTTAGTTTCAGGTAGAACAATTAGTTTAAAATTGAACTAAGTTTCGCATCTGGAGTTTCCTCTCTCGCAAGGTCGACCACTTAGTTTCGACGAACACATACGGTTTCGAGTAGCATCGCCACAGATTTCAGAAAACAGGCGCTCCCCCTGGCACTGTATCGATCACTTAGTTTCAGATAGAACAATTATTTTAAAATGGAAATAAGTTTCGCATCTGGAGATTCCTCTCTCACAAGGTCGACTACTTAGTTTCGTCGAACACATACGGTTTGGAGTGGCATCGCCACAGATTTCAGAGAACAGGCGTTAATCCTGGCACAGTATCGAACACTTAGTTTCAGATAGAACGATTAGTTTAAAATGAAACAAAGTTTCGCATCTGGAGTTTCCTCTCTCACAAGGTCGACCACTTAGATTCGTCGAACACATACGTTTTCGAGTAGCATCGCCACAGATTTCAGAGAACAGGCGCTTCTCCTGGCACAGTATCGAACACTTAGTTTCAGATAGAACAATTACTTTAAAAAGGAAATATATTTCGCATTTGGAGTTTCCTCTCTCACAAGGTCGACCACTTAGTTTCGTCAAACACATACGGTTTCGAGTGACATCGCCACAGATATCGGTCCATATAAATTATAATTTAATATAATAATATAATATATTTATAAATATATTATTATTTATATAAATAATATTATATATATATATATATTTAATATAATTAATATATATATTATCGGTAATAAATTTATACTCTTATATTATTAATAATATATATATATTAATAAATATATATAAATTATTAAATCATAAATATAAACTATACTATATATATAATATAATAATTTATATTAAAATTTTTTTATAATTTAATATAATAACATATATTAATATTATATATTTATAAATTTATTTTAATTATATATAAAAAAATATTTATATATATAAATATTAATATATATATATATAAATAATAATTAATTGATTTTTATTACTAGATATTTTTTAATTTATATAGGTACATAATGTAAAATTATTTGTGTTACTACAGATTTTTTAATTTATATAGGTATATAATGTAAAATTATTTTTGTTACTAGAGATTGTTTAATTTATATAGGTATATAATGTAAAATTATTTTTGTTACTCGAGGTTTTTTAATTTATATAGGTATACAATGTAAAATTATTTTTGTTACTAGAGATTTTTTAATTTATATATATTAGAGCAGCAACACAATTTGAATGTATGTTGTAAACAAATAGTCGACTGGTTTCTGTCGAGTCGTTTTGGTTACCGCGTTGTTGTTTCGTTATGAATAAAAAAAAAGGTTTATACTCTGCAATAGGTTATGGGCCCAGCTCCCTTGGAATAGTATATTTTAGGTTGTTAATTAAAGTCAATATATCGCGAGTGTAGATAATAAGTGTATGTGCGCGAAAATGAGTACCAGCAGTTGTACACGAATAGAAATGTTAGAAAGGGATAATTATGAGACTTGGAAATTACAAGCCGAAGCCCTTTTGGTGAAGAATGATGCATGGGGATATGTGAGTGGTGAGATACCGAAACCGGATTTGGCAGAAGGAGCTATAGTCACAAAGCAGTGGGAAATTGCTGACAAGAAAGCCAGGTCAGATCTAATACTATCTATCCACCCTCATGCATTAAAACAAATCAAGAATTGTACCACATCTCGAGATGTTTGGCTTAAATTAGAAAGTATCTATCGATCTAAGGGACCTGCTCGAAAAGCGAATCTTTTAAAACAACTCACTTTGCATAAAATGCGTGAAGGTGAAGACACACGAGACCACATTTCTAAATTCTTTGATGTGGTTGACAAGCTACAAGAAATGGATGTAGAAATTGTTACGTACCGGATGTTAAATTAAAATTTGCATACCTAAACACGGCACGTGCCGTGGCGTCGAACATCGATCATGCTATGCGAGCCGAAACATCACATCGAAGCAAATTCCTCGACCGCGAATATTCTTCGAACGGTGGTCACGTTTTGCTAATAAGCGAAATTGCAATAGCGGGAGGCTATGGATGGGAAATAGCTGATGAACTGGGGGCGGAATTAGAACAGGAACGGGCGATTTCCTGAGTGGGAGGAACGAGCATAGCTCTTGGAACTTCCCCTTAGCGGTCCCCAAAATCTACAAAAGAGGCAGAGAAACCGCCGCGAGTTGCAATCGTTAGTCAAATCGCGAGGTGCGTGGCGTTTGCCCTTGTTACTATTTTGAGCCAGAGTTCGTGTTAAACTAGTGAAATTACTTCATAGTTACCGAAGGACTCAGTAAACAAGAAATTATTCAAATTTAAAATCAATCTTGAGATCGAAACCAATCTCCATCCTAATATATTAAATTCTTCTTTATAGTATTTATAGTATTTATCGTATTTATAGTATAGTGAAAATAGAATTGCGTTAACTCATAGAAGTGAAAAGTTCATCAGCCATTCCTTCATCTTTGGGCTCCCTCAGCATCTAGGACAATTCACATCAGAACTAGCGAAAAACATTGCTTCCAAGATAGTATTCATTGGTGAGTTTTCCATACTTATGTTGGCATTGCGATACGAGGACCCAAACATATGTTTATATGCTTGTGGGAATTTCCCTTGGGCCCATTCGTAAACTTAGCACGTTAGGAATTTACCAATCTAAGACTCCAACCAAAATAGGTATTGTAAAATTGTCATCCATTCTGGACTCCGATATTTCTGAACCATTCCGTGTAATTGTTTTTATATAATGTAAAGAATCAATAGAACAGCCCAATAAGGTATTTATCCTCTATTCTGCGTTAACACCTCTTTCATTCCTGACCTATGCGCGGATTCCGTATGGAATCTTAGATGATACGACCCATCCTAAATTAAATTTATTCAAGCGTTACATGCGGAACGGCTAACCGCTCGGCCCACGAAATAATTCCTTACGCACGTAACAAAATCAATACAGATTTGTTAGCCATAATGGTATTGTATAGTCTCCCAGAGAAATTTGAAAATTTCCGATGTGCAATCGAATCCAGAGATGAATTACCATCACCGGATATACTAAAGATAAAGATAGTTGAAGAAACTGATGCACGCAATCATAAATTAAAGGAAGAAGTCCCGAATGCAATGATGGCTGGAAGACAAGCATTCAAAAATCACAAATTCCGGAACAATAGGCCCAACGAGCGTAGGGAAGAACATAAAGAAGAATTCAAATTCCGTTGCCGTAAATGCAAAAAGGTGGGACACAAAGCTATAGACTGCAGACTAGAAGATGGGAAATACAAACCTTGGAAGTCGGGAAAGCAGAGTCCCAAGGAATCTAGCTTACTAGTCACAGATAGAAAAGACTATGCTTTAAAGTCCGGACACGACATAAGTACAAGCGATTGGTGCTTAGATAGTGGTTGTACATCGCATATTACGAAGAAAGAAGAAAGCCTAAAGAATCTGGAGTCATATGAGTTCGAAGACTTGAATTTAGCGACTAACAATACATCAGCTAAAGTATTGGCGAAAGGGAAAGCATCTATTATTACCTCAAACAAAGATGGCACTCAGAAAATAAATTTATTAAATACCTTATATGTTCCAGGATTACGCACAAATTTAATGTCTGTTTCAAAGATTACAGACAAGGGATATAATGTAACCTTCGGTAGAAACGGTGCTCTAGTCAAGGATAGAACAGAGCATTTTAATGCGCGCTGACAGAATCGATGGTTTATATTACATTAGGGAAAACACAGAATATGCAGGAAGAATGTCGAGTGAATCAGAAGAAAATTTAAAAATATGGCATGAGAGATACGGACACTTGAACGGAAGAGATCTGAAGAAAATGGTTGCTAATAAAGTGGTATGTGGCATCAGAATCAGAACACAAAAAGAACTACCTACGTGTGAAGTATGCTTAAAAGGCAAACTTACGCAGACACCTTTCCCAAAAGAGTCCAGTCGTAAATTGGAACTGCTAGAATTAGTACACACAGACTTATGTGGACCGATGAGGACAGAGTCATTGAATGGGTCAAAATATTTCTTAATCTTCATAGAAGACAGAACGAGGTGGTGCGAAGTAAGATTCTTGAAGAGGAAAAGCGAAGCCCTCACTGAATTCAAAAAGTACAAGAGCATGGTTGAAAACTTCACTGGTAGAAAAATCAAATACATTCAGTCAGACAACGGAAAAGAATATTGCAATAAAGAATTTGACGACTATTTACAAAAATCTGGAATCCAAAGAAGATTGACAATCCCGCACACACCGCAACAAAATGGTACCGCGGAACGCATGAATAGAACACTTGTGGAAATGGCAAGATGTCTACTAATTCAATCGAAACTATCCCCATCGTTTTGGGCAGAAGCACTGCATACAGCTAATTACATCCGCAATAGATGCCCCGCAAACCACTTAAATGGGCAAACACCTTATAAACTTTGGACAAGTAAAAGGCCAAATGTGAAATATTTCCGAACATTCGGATGTAAAGGATATGCATTGGACCGAGATACAAACAAAGGAAAATTTTCTCCAAGATCCAGAGAGTGTATATTCGTAGGTTATTCTTTGAAATCTAAAGGTTACCGAGTTTGGGTACCTAGTGAAAGGAAAATAATTGTATCCAGAGATATAAAATTCTTCGAAGAAATTGGTGCCGGAACAAAATATGAAGAATTCGTTAATGAAAATAGGATGATTAATGGAAACAAACTAAAGGAAAGAAAATATGCTGAAATAGAGACAAAAACGATCAGAGACCTCGGAGAACAAAACTCATTACAAGAAGAAGAAGATGATGATGATGAAGAATACGAAGAAGCTATGGAGTGGACTCACGAAGAACCACAAAATAATGAAAACAGTGAAACCCGCGAACAAAGGGTAGAAAATGGGTTAAATAACCAACATCAAGAGCAAGAACAGGTAATACAAAATCCAGAAGTACAGTTGCGAAGAACCGTGGGGAGACCCAAAATAATAAGGACGGGAAATCCAGGAAGACCCAAGAAACAATATCACTATGAGGTAGCACAACAAGTCACTACAAAAGAAGAAGAGACAGAAGAACATGTGGATACAAGTGAAATTTCGGCTAAAAAGGCAATGGCCAGTAAAGATAGGGAAGAGTGGAAAGCAGCCATACGTAGTGAGATAATGTCTATGATCAAAAATAATACGTGGGAAATCGTAGATCGACCAAGGGACCGAAGCATCGTAAGCTGTCGTTTAATATTACGGAATAAATGTAAGGCTGACGGGACGCTGGATAGAAGGAAGGCGAGACTCGTAGCTCGAGGTTTTACACAAGTCCCGGGAATGGACTTTCATGAAACTTTTGCACCAGTAGCAAGATTGAGTTCCATAAGGACATTAATCGCTCTAGCAGTTGAGCGAGACATGCTTGTTGATCATCTTGATGTATCGACCGCTTTTCTGAATGGAGATATAGATGAAGAGATATACATGGAAATACCGGAAATGCTGGAAGAAACATTACAAGACATAAGATCAGCAAAGGACAGTAAAATCAGTAAGGATCAGAAGATCAGAATTAACAAAATGTTGCAAGATATTAAAGGCGAGAATAAAGTCTGTTTACTAAAAAAGGCAATTTATGGTTTGAAACAATCAAGCAGACAATGGAATATTAGACTTGATGAGAAATTGCGTGAATTAGGATTGCAATCGATGAATCCTGACCCCTGTGTTTACTTCAAAATAATGAACGAAAATTTGGTTATCGTGGCGATTTATGTCGATGATATATTAATGATATCGAGAAATAGAGAACACATGGAAGAATTAAAACAAGGACTAATGTCAACGTTTGAAATGAAGGACTTAGGACCCATTCAGCATTGCTTAGGAATTAAGTTCACGCGGAGTAAGGGGAAGATGGCGATGACTCAGAAGACCTATATTGAAGACACATTGAGAAAATTTGGCATGAGTGATGCGAAACCGATTTCTACTCCTTGTGAACTAAATAAACGGGATATAAAGGAAGAAACGAATGAAGATGTATCGGGAGCCGAAATTAAAGGGTTGCCATATAGGGAACCGCCATATAGGATCGTTGATGTACATAGCCATTGCCACGAGACCAGACATAGCTCACGTGGTGAGCTGGCTCAGTCAATTCAGCTCCAATTTTGATCAAAACCATTGAAAAGCTGCGAAAAGAGTTCTGCGATACTTGAGGGGAAGCCTAAATTATGGATTAGTGTTCACCAAAGCCAAAGAAGATTTAATGGGATATGTCGACGCGGATTGGGGAGCCTGCCCGGATGATAGAAGGTCATATACTGGTTACATCTTCAAATATGGAAATGCAGCTATAAGCTGGGAATCACGGAAACAGCGAACAGTATAGCTCTGTCTAGTACGGAGGCAGAGTACATGGCTCTGACAGAAGCGACGAAAGAAGCTCATCAACCTCCAAACTTTCCTGAAAGAATTAGGCGTTAGAGATGAGACACCATTGACACTGTGGAACGATAATCAAGGAGCACAAAAATTGGCCAAAAACGCCGTATTTCACAGGAGGACCAAGCATATCGACATAAGGCATCATTTCGTCCGTGATGCATTGAAAGAAAGATCTGTGGTATTAAAATATATGCCCACGCAGGAAATGGTGGCCGATGTGCTGACGAAGGGACTACCACGTTCAAAACACGAACACTGTCGCGATTTATTGGGAGTCCAGTCAATCGAAGATTGAAGTTGAAGACTCGGTGGAGAGTAACAACATTTACGATTGAGGGGAAGTATTAGAGCAGCAACACAATCTGAATGTATGTAGTAAACAAATAGTCGACTGGTTTCTGTCCAGTCGTTTTGGTTACCGCGTTGTTGTTTCGTTATTAATAAAAAAAAAGGTTTATACTCTGCAATAGTATAGGTATATAATATGAAATTATTTTTATTACCAGAGATTTTTTATTAAAATAAATTAATTAATAAATTACTTATATTAATTAAATAAATTATAAATTTTATTGGGATAAAAGAATTAGGTCATTGTTTTTGGTATAATATTAAAAGAAAGAATATGTTTTTATTTAGATACTTTTCGTTAAAGTGGGGATTAACGATTTTTATTTTGATAAAAAAAAGCTTTCTCGTTGAATTGATGTTTTTATTTAGATACTTTTCGTTAAAGTGGGGATTAACGATTTTTATTTTGATAAAAAAAAGCTTTCTCGTTGAATTGATGTTTTTATTTAGATACTTTTCGTTAAAGTGGGGATTAACAATAAATAGAGTTTATAAAAAATTTTATATTATAAATTAATATTTTATACTATTTATACAAAAATGTAATTTTTGTTTTAAAATTAATAATATAAATAGTGTAATAAATAAAAATTAGTATTATTTAAATAATTAAATTATAATTAATATAAAATATTAAAAAATAATTAAAGTTAGATTTAGTATTTTAAAAAATTTTAGTTAATTTAGTGCCAGCAACTGCGGTTATACTAATAAAATAAATTAATTTAGGATTAATTAGAATAAGTTGAAATTTAATTGTTTTAAAATTTTTATTTTTTTGGTGAAATAAATAATGTAAAATTTTAAAATATTTAATTATAAATTATTTTTAAATTTTTTTTATAAAACTAGGATTAGATACCCTATTATAGAATAAAAAATAATATTAATTTAGTAAATGTTGAATCATTAAATAAAGAAAATTTGGCAGTATTTAATTTAAATAGAGGAACTTTGTTTAAATAAGTGACCAGTAGTTGTTTCACCCGATCACGAGCCTCATAGTTAATTTCTTTTTCTTGAGTGTACCGAGTTTATTTGACCGGCGTGATTCGAAAAGGAAATACAAAAACTATAGAGGTCCGATAACATGACAATGATTGTTTTCGTCTAGACCGTGCGAAACCAGAGATCGGCACGTCTGACCGGTACATATTACCGTTTGAAGACGTTCGAATTCGCGAATAGTAAACGGATATGAGAGAGAGTGAGAAAGAGCTAATAGTTTGACGAAAGCGCCGCGTAACGAGTAATTACTCGTTCGCGCTTGTCGACGACGGTGTAACGTCGCAGACAGTCAGTTCTTCTTAGAGAGTCCTCAGCAACAGTTCGCACGGAGCGCATCGATTGTCGATCGTGCTCCCGTTATAACGAACACTGCTTTCAGCTTAACACCAGCAAATTGTGAAACTGAATCGAGAATAACACACGACGATTCGTGTTGACTCTTCAGCACAATAGCTGCGCCTTTTAGTAATTTAGCGGTCTTTACCCTGAATTAGTACTTGGGCGAAAATCGGTGGGTTCACCTGGTTTTCGCCAACCATTGTTATTCGACGTGGGAGCGTCAGGAGTCCACTCCTTGGATGACCACTGGTCGGCGGTGCACTACGTTAGTTGGCGCGCTATTCTAAACTTAAGACCCGCTACTCGTTCTCTACCGGGAATCGCCTTGGAACGTTTAGAGTAACCAAAGAGCGACCGGAGAGTTTCTATATCGCTTCCAGACTTCCAGGACTATTGCGTCCAGGCTTATCCGCTTGGTAGCGTTTACTTTCGAAAACATTTATGACTAACGTAACGTACTTATGAATTAGTAGGTATATAAAATAAAATTGTAAGATTTTTTTTAAACATTATTTTTTATTGTTTACAGTTTATAATTGACCATCGTATGGTACCGTTTAAAACATTCTCCGATATGCAATCCCGGTTTTCTCTCGCAGGTTTCGCATATATAAGAAGTCTCTTTTCTACCACCTGGAACTTTTCGGTTTGAACAAACTGCACAATCCTTGTGTTTGTGCTGGGGATGTATTGTAATAATATGCAATGTTCCATCTAGTCGCTGTTCCTTGTCGCTGGATGATGGTCGTCCACGTTTTGCTGTTGTACGGAAGTCCCCCACAAGCTCAAGCAACAGTTTTTCTCTGAACTGTTTGTGCGAAATGTTTTTGTTGGTATTAGGAGGAGATGCTTTATATAAAATATAAGCATTGATAATTGATGCTTCCAAACCCCAGAAAAACAGTTTCCTCCACCATTTTAGGGTTTTGCGAAGGAAACAGTAGGATGCAGTGTATTGGTCTGCTAAATCGACGCCGCCCATGTTTTTATTATATTGAATTATTGTGGTTGGTTTCAAGACTGGCTGCGTTCTATTATTCCTAACTCTTCTATCTCTGACAATTTCGGATCTTGACGTACCACACGTTGATAGCATAGTCACGACACGTTTATCGCGCCATGCAAGCAACAATATGTCATGTTTGCGATAAGCAATTGTTTCCCCAATCCTTAATTTCGGTGATTTCATCGAGAAAGGTATTCCCTTTCTATTCGTCATTACTTCCCGTTAAATGACATTGCAAATTATGTAATTTTTGGCCAAGTATGATGCTAGTATAAAGTCTATCGGTAAACATATGGTATCCTGTAGCTTCGGGTATTGACTGTTGTAGATTATTATATAGATGTAAAACAATCCGGCTTGTGACTGGTAAATCGGGGTAAATTAGTAGGTCTGTCGTTTTTTTTCCAAAATATGGTAAAAAAGTGTATATATATCCGGACGATGAGTCAGCTAATACGTATAGACGGATTCCCCATTTGTTTGGTTTTTTAGGGTTGTACGTTTTAAATGAAATTCTTCCTTTGAATCCAACAATGGATTCATCTACAGAGATATTCTGTGCTGGTACAAAATGACGTCTGAATTTTGTGTCCAAATAGTTGAGAAAATAGGCAACTTTATCCACAGAAATTCTTTCCCTATTGCCCGTTTGCGGCGTCGTTTCTAAATGTATTGCCCAAAATATTTGTAGAAATCGTTGGCGTTTAAAAATTGTATTATAAAATGGAATGTGTGCGTGGAATTTTGTGCTCCAATAATCTTTGATGTCATGCACAGGCATCAATCCCATATTGATAATTATACCAAGAAATGCTCTTAATTCAGTAACTGTAACGTCATACCAATTATGCCATAATGAGTGCACAGAGACTTACCAGCCGCCAATTATTTTTGGAGCATATAAATTTGTTTCTGCCGCTATTTTACTAAAAAGCTCATTCGTAAAAAATAATGAAAAAACTGCAGGGGTGTAAAGCAATCACTCGGAACTTGCGGCCCTTGCATCTTGTCTCCCGTAGAAAATTCGATGGAATTGGAATATGTGTCATTATTACTTTCAGATGTATCACCAATTCTATTTATACGTCTGCTTCGTCTGAATGTAACCACGTCCTCTGCATCTTCACTACTTTTGATTTCTGATGCACACATTCTTTGAAATTGTTGTTCTACGTCGCCCAAACAATCATTATCATCACTTTCAAATTCATTGTCACGCACTGTTGTACGTCGACTCTGTCGTCTAGCCATATTCTTTACAAAAAAAAATTATATTATAGAAATTTAGGCTTTGAAAATGCTTTCTAGTTGTGCTACGAAATCGAACTGTATACAACGATGGGTTTGAAAATACTAAAACTGTCCGGTCAAGCCGTACATATTATAAGGTATTTTTAATCAGGGTTTATGATACGGACGTGACTTGAACGCTATTTTTGAGGATTAACCATTTCTTTGTGCATGCTCTTCATTATTAGCTATTTTATGAAGGCTTTACATCTGGAAGGACTTATACTCAGGATTGAGAACTTTTTGGACTGTCCTTCCAGATGTGACCTTCCGGACTCAATATTAATAGCCGTATCATAAACTCTATCGGACCGTGTCGCCTGCACACCACCCTCTCAGACCTCCTGAGAGCCCCCGGCCGGACCCTGACCGGGCCCCGACCGGGCGCGATCTTGAGGTCACCTGGGTAGAAGGAAAGTTCAGGAAATTCCTGGGCCGTACCTTGACGAAAGGGTCCGCCTCCTGAAGGGGTCCGAGGGCGGTTTTTGGAAGCAGGGTAGGTGATGGTTTTTATTGGATCACCCGACATTCGCGGTTATCCTTAACAAAAACTAAGCCCTTAATTTCAAGAGGCATAGCCTATTTCGGATATGCTACACTGCAGTTCTTATCTTATATCATTTAGATTAAGAATGACATTGTCGGGTGAAACTTGATTCAGGACGTGCCCGAACGCAAAGCGATGTCGTGCCACACTCGACATAGGACGCGCTAGAACGAAAAGCGATGTCGTGCCACACTCGACATAGGACGTGCTAGAACGAAATGCGATGTCGAGCCCCACTCGACATAGGACCGCAAAGGGTTAATATTTGAATTTTATAAAATAAATTTAATAATTTATTAAAATTAAAATATGATTTATAAAAAATTTAATTAATTATAGAAAAATATTAAAAAATTATTTTTTAATAATTATAATGATAAAATTAGTAAAAATATTTATATAATTAAATTTTAATATTAAAATTTAGTTAAAGAATTAGGCAAATTTATTATTCGCTTGTTTATCAAAAACATGTCTTTTTGTTTATAATTTAAGGTCGGGTCTGCCCAATGAAAATTTTGTAATGGCTGCAGTATTTCAACTGTACAAAGGTAGCATAATCAATTGTCTTTTTAATGAAGGCTTGAACGAAAGATTTGACGAAATAATAACTGTTTCAATTGAATAATATTGAATTTTATTTTTTAGTAAAAAAGCTAAAATTTTATTATATGACGAGAAGACCCTATAGATTTTTAATTAATTTTAATATTTAATTGGGAGGATTTTTAAATTTGATGAACTTTAAATTGTTACTTACAATAATTTTTGTATTAAATGAATTTTTAGAAAAATTTAAAAGAATAAAATACTTTAGGGATAACAGCGTAATATTTTTAGATAGATCTTATTGATGAAAATGTTTGCGACCTCGATGTTGAATTAAGATAAAAATTAGAAGTATAAGTTTAATATTTAAGTCTGTTCGACTTTTAAAATCTTACATGATTTGAGTTCAGATCGGTGTGAACCAGATCGGTTTCTATCTATTTATAATTAAAAATAATAAATTTGTACGAAAGGATCATTTATTAAAAATATTTTTTAAAAGAAGAATAATTATAATTATATTGTTTTGGCAGAAAAGTATAATAATTTTAGAAATTATAAATAAATTAATTTTGTGATAGCGCATATCAATATGCTTGCTTCTATTATGAAATACTGGATTTCGTGCTAACTGACTAGCCCCTTGACTGTCCGAAAATATTGTAATTTTCTCTATATCTACTAAATTAAGTTCAGCAAGAAAACTTTGAAGGTACAAAGCCTCTTTTACGCCATCCGCTAATGACATATACTCTGCCTCTGTAGAGGACAAAGCAACAGTGCGCTGTTTACGCGATTCCCAACTGATTGCCGCGTTCGATAGAATGAACGCATATCCCGTGTACGATCGTCTATCCAAAAGACAGCCTCCCCAATCAGCATCCACATACCCCGTTAAGATATTGTTCGTTTTCTTAAAAACTAGAGCATGATTCTCAGTACCTCGAATATACCTCAACACTCTTTTCGCAGCTACCCAATGCTGCTCTGCGTGACAGTCATTAAACTGACTTAGCATGCTTACGGTATGTGCTAAATCCGGACGCGTCGCGACAGCCAGGTACATTAGACAGCCAACTAATTCCCTGTACGGTCGTTTTTCCTCAATTCCACTTGATATGTCCTTAATTAGCTTATTTCCTACTTCGAAAGGGGTAGTTACGGGATTCGAATCGTGCATTCCAAACCTCTTCAGAATATCGATAACGTACTTCCTTTGTGACATACTGATAGTATTTTTGTCCCTATGAATTTCAATCCCAAGGCAATACTCGGCGGGACCAAGGTCCTTAACTTTAAAAATGGATTTTAGTCCCCTTTTAATTTCTTCCATCCACTGATTATCCTGCGAAGCAACTAAAATGTCATCAACATATGTGAGTACCAATAGTATCGTTTCCTTACGATGTGCATGATACACGCAGGGATCGCCCTTAGTGGGTGTAAGACCCATATTTCCCAGTGTGTCTTTCAATTTTGCATACCACTGCCTCCCCGCCTGTCGAAGACCGTAAATGGCCCTTTTTAATCGACAAACTTTACCTTTTCCCTTTTCTTGTAGATTATTTAACATCAGTTTGGCACGTCTCAACAAATCTCCCTCTATTGTCTGGTCCTCTACCATATCCGCCAAAGCTGATTGAAGTGTTTCAGGTATTTCCATAAACACTGTCTCCATAAGCTTTCCATTTAAGTAAGCGGTTACGATGTCTAATTGCTCGACCTTAAGGCCAAACTGCACAGCTAATGCCATCAACAATCGCATCGAGCTCAATCTGGCTACTGGAGCAAAAGTGTCCGTATAGTCGACTCCTGGACGCTGAGCATATCCTTTCGCAACAATCCTAGCCTTCCGACGTTCAATTGTGCCATCTGAACGACACTTGTTCGTCAGAACCGTTCGGCAGCCAATAATATTCTCATGCTGAGGTCTATCTATAATGTCCCAAACATCATTTTCTAAAAGGCTTTTTACTTCCGACACAATAGCACGTTTCCACTCCAGTTTGTTTGATCCATTTACTGCCTCTTTTAAGGATATTTCTGCTATGTTGACCATGGTTTTTTCGGCTTCATTGTCAATGAACGCATTTTCATTCTCATCAGAGCTTACATCTAGTCACAAGTTAGTATCCTCAGAAGCTTCACTGTGTTTTTCAGGTTTCTGAATACATGTAGGATCTATGCTCTGCTGAAAAATCTTTTTCGGCCTTCCTCGTTTACCAGTTCTTTGGATCTTGGGTCTACCTGGACCTCTTCTAACAGTGGACTCTTCTCTAGAGTTAATTAATGTATCGTCACCGCATGGGGTTCCATATTCCGAATCGGTTCCTCCGTGACCTTCCATGTCGGAGGTGTTGTCTGTCACATCCTCATCAGCTGCTTCGGCATCGATATGTTCCGGATTAGGGGATATGACATTTACAGGAGCATCGAAATACTCATCCTCGACTATATGTTCTTTTCCTAATTCTTCCATGAAACGAACATCTCGACACTTAGTCACAGTTTTTGTCCCTGGTTTCCATAAGCGGTAGGCCTTCGACTCCGTTGAATATCCCACTAAATTGTAACATTCACCTTTGGCGTCGATTTTGTCCTTTCGGTTTGGTCCCTTGGTAAGTGCAATTACTCGGCTTCCGAATATACGGAGAAAACCGACATATGGTTTTTCTCCACTCCACATCTCAATAGGAGTTATCTTATCCAACGATTTTGATGGACACCTATTTCGAATATACACGGCGGTATTTATAGCTTCAGCCCATAAACTTTTGGGTAATTCGGACTGTAGTAACATGCACCTGGCCATCTCGACGAGCGTGCGATTCGCGCGCTCGGCTACCCCATTTTGTTGTGGACAATACTCTACACTTAGGGCTCTTCTAATTCCTTCGTTTCCCAAAAACTCATTAAATTCTCTAGAAGTATATTCTTTGGCATTATCCGAACGAATTCTTTTTATGAAACAACCAGTTTCTTTCTCAACTCTTAGTTTATATTTTTTAAATTCGATCATGATATCAGAACGCTTTTTCAACATTACAACTTCCATGTACCGCGTCTTGTCGTCAATAAAAGTCGCAAAGTATCTCGCGCCTCCTAAAGACTCGACTCTAAATGGACCGCAAATATCTGTATGTACTAAACCTAGTATACTTCTATCTCTACTCTTAGAACCTCTATAAGGAAGTTGATGGATTTTTGCTCGGTTACAAACTTCGCAAGAATAATGATCGCGCATTGGTTTCATATTTAATCCATGTACCATTCCGAACGTATTTAGATTATTGAGATCTTGAAAATTTAAATGCCCGAATCGTTCGTGCCATCTAATTTGTCGGTCATTAGTCTCTTTCGTGTTTCTGACGTTCATAGCCGATGCACGTTCATTTTCTTCAACTACGTACAATCTCCCTTGTCTATTCGCTTTGATCGCTATCGAACCATCTTTACGTTTCACTTCCGCTGAATTCTTGTTAAAAGTAACAGAATAACCATGATCCGTGATTCTCGATACTGACAATAGATTGTTTCGGAAACCTGGTACTAACATCGCATTTCGTAACTCTAATTTATTATTCTTATCATTTTTTAACCTTATATTTATTTTAACAAGTCCCGTTCCGTTCGATTCTACACAGTGTTCTGTAGCCGTATAAATTTTATCCTTCTCTACTCGATTTAGATTATAAAATTTGCTTTCGTCATTGCACATATGACTAGTGGCCCCACTATCCAGACACCACTTAGTAGATTTACATGAGTCCGCACCTAACACCGTAGCGCACATCGCGTCATTTGTGCTCATTTTTGCAGAATTTTTCTTCATGCAATCGCTCGACTTATGCCCTGATTTTCCGCAAGTAAAACATTTTCCCGTGAATTTATATTTTGATTTCGTACTGTTTTGATTTTGACTTGATCGCGGGTTTGTATGTGGACGCCCTTTATTTTTCATAAACAATGCATCATTTTCTCTGTCATCCGCGCGTTTACCTTCGCACTCGAGATGTCGAGCCTCCATTTCGATCAACTTAACCTTCAGCGATTCAATGCTCGGAACATCGTCTCTCGATTGGATTGCGACACAAAAACTTTCGTACTCGGTCGGTAACGAATTGAGTAGCATTATCGATAACAGAACGCCTGGTATCTCGACACCTACCTCGTTCAATTGTTCGGCGATGTTGAGAAAATCATTTATGTATTGCGTCATTGTCTTACCCGATTCTTTTTTCATACGGCTTATCTGCCTATGTAAACTTGTAATCCTTACTGGTCCTTTAGATTCATGAATTCTCTGTAATTCATTCCATGCTTCCGCAGACGTTTTTACCTTTTTAATATGATTCATCTGCGTGTCGCTCATACTCAGCAGGATCAAAGCCAACGCTTTTTCGTCTCGTTTCATCCATTCGTGTGCATTGTCATTGGTTTTTATGGACTCACCATTTACGAATGACCATAAATCATTGCACACCAGTATACTCCTCATACGAATCTTCCAAGACTCGTAGTTGGAATCACCCAACTTTTCTATATGGTGATTTCCCGTCAATGCCATACTTAAATTTTTCCGAGAATAATTAATTCACTTATTACACTATAACTGACGTTACTGGGCCCATAACCTGATAGATATGGTTTATTAAAGTGTAAAAGAATGGCAAACTTGAGATAATATACATATGAAATCGTGCGAACGAATAGCCGTGCTCTCCATAGGCATCTTAACAACTGAGCATCGGCCAACGCCTTAACATCTGAATATCGCTAGTATAATGCGCGCCGAATTGAATCCAGTTTCATCAATTTTAAATTTGAATAATTTCTTGTTTACTGAGTCCTTCGGTAACTATGAAGTAATTTCACTAGTTTAACACGAACTCTGGCTCAAAATAGTAACAAGGGCAAAACGCCACGCACCTCGCGATTTGACTAACGATTGCAACTCGCGGTGATTTCCTGCCCCTTTTTGTTGATTTTGGAACCGCTAAGGGGGGGAATTCCAAGAGCTGTGCTCATTCTTCCCACTTAGGAAATCACCCGTTTCCTGTCCAAAGAATTCCGCCAAAGTTCATCAACCCGCCCTCATCCACAGCCTCTCGCTATTGCAATTTTGCTTATTAGCGAAACGTGGCCGCTGTTCGGAGAATATTCGCGGTTGCTTAAATTCGGTTTTTGCAGACTAATGGTTCATCGATACCGTGTCGTAAGATCGGGCACGTGTGATGCCTACTCAGGAATTTTAACTTCCTCTTTCTTTTTTTATATTTAATTTTTTTATATGTGCTTTGCACGTAACAATAATATAATCCTCGTCAAATATGTAAATATATACAAATGAAAAATAAAGATGCTCCATTTATATGGGCTGTTCGGATATATCATCCTTCAATATTTTGAATAATATGAATGATTCTATCAAATGCTATTGATGTTTGAGGGATATAATGTATTGATAAAAGGATTCCTGAGCTAATTTGAATAATTAGAATTAAGGCAAGAATTGAACCAAAATTTCATCATCTAGAAATATTTATAGGAGTAGGTAAAACAATAAATGTATTTTTAAATACATTAATTATTGGGTCATTATTAGATTTAGAATATTTAAACATTATTATTGTGTTCGACGAATAAATTTATATTTTTGTTTACAGATTTTAATAATAGTAATTATTGAAAAGAATAAATAAAAAATTCTTAATAAATAATATATTATGTTAGAATATTGATAAGTTAAATTATTTGTTTCTTTTTAAATTCAATTATATTTATTTTTAAAATAATTAATATTATAAAAATTATTATTAGTGAAATTATAATAATTTTTATAAATATATTATTTGTTTTTATTTTTGATACTCTAATTGATGTTGTAAAAAATAGAAATATTACTATTATTCCTCTAATTATTGAAATAAAAAGAATAAGAGCAAAAAAATTAAATGAGGTTGTGTATAAACTTATAATAATAACAATTATTAGGGTAAAAATTATTTGATAAATTAGAAATAAAATAGGATTATTTTTTATTAAGAAAATTAATCTTAATAATATAAAAATACTAAATATAGGAATAATTATTTTTATTAAAATAGTGAGTTTAAACATTTCAAGAAATAGTTTAATTAAAATATTAATTTTGGAGATTAAAGACATAAAATTTTTATTTTTTTGAAAGCTATAAAATATTTATTTATTTTTAATTTACAAAATTAATATTTTAATTTAAATTATTGTTGCGTATGCATAAGTTCATACGATTTAGTTAAGAACGCTCGGCGACAGAAAGGCGCCTCAGAAGAGTTTTATTTAACTTCCCAGGATACTTTCAGTGAATTCAAAATGCGTTTCCCACAGTCCACGTCGGTCCCACTTGACTTCAATTACCTAAACATCCCCTAGGCAGTGTAGCCTCTCCGGACCCTAAAAGCATCTCCTACCGTTCACGTAAACAACCTAGACCTGCGAAGAAGGAAGCCTATTCCTCCCACTCGCCCTATAGTTTCATCCCATTTTTCCTCCCGTTTCCCCAAAATCAAGCCCTATAAAAAGGCACCCATTTTCCATCCAAGCCAGTGTAAAACCATCTTACGACATCACAACGTTACTCTGTCCGATTAAGTCCACGCGTCTTAGGAGTGCGCCGCTCGAATTCACTGAAAGTATCTAAGCTCAATTAAAGTGTCGTTCACCATTGTGATCTTGCTATAAATCAGCAATCGAAGCGGAGTGACCTATCAACGAGTCAACGAACAATATACGTCGTCGCTACTTAGGTAAGCGTTACACTCACACACTAAACACATTTGTAAAAGAGTCATTAATAGAGATTTGTTAGAATAAATTTGTAACTGTTCAAAAAGGGAACATCAACATCTTGTGCATTTCCTTTACTAAAATCAATAACAGCAACGAGCCCATCACAGATTCACTCCAACCGCTCGGAGTGAATCAATTAATTGTTAACGGGTAGTATCTCGATTCGTCGTCACTCTCTCTCCCAGCCTAGGTGGTAGTTCTTAGGACCTATCCACAAAAGGTGCAATACAGCCTTCCGGTAATAACAGGTGACAGCAGTTCCTAGGATCTGTCTCGTACCTGTCGCAAGAAATACGCAAGCGAGGAAGTACCTGTATTGTTATTAACGGATGCCTGCTGCGGTCTTAGGATCCCCAGTCAGAACCCGGTCTTATTTATCGAGAGAGGACGGTCAAACGAGGTACGCGACGCGATTCGGTCATCTGCCATTTGATAATTAAAACTCGCACGCCCCAGCTCGTAACATTATATAGCTTTATATTATTAAGTAATAATTTATTATGTTTTTTAAAATTATTTTAAGAATATTTTTATTTATAAAATATTATAATCATATTTTAATAGTTTTAATTTCTTTAGAATTTATTGTTGTAAGAATTTATTTTATAATTTTTTTATGTTCTAGAAGATTTTTAGAATCTTTTATATTATTTTATTTATTATTTTCTATTTGTGAAAGAGTATTAGCCTTGGGATTAATAATTATGATAATTCATTATTATGGAAATGAAAAATGAAAAATTATAAATATTAATTTATGATAGAATTATTAATTGTATTAATTTTTTTAAAATTTATATTTTATTTTTTTTAATAAAATAAATATTTTAATTTTTTTAAGGTATTATATAATATTTTATTTTTTTCAAAATTTGGAAATTTTAGATAATATTTATATTAGATATAGATTATGTTTAAGAAAATTTTCTTTAATATTAATTATTTTATCCATTTGGGTAGTATTACTAATTATTTTAAGAATTAATTTAAAATTTAGTCAATTATATTTTATTAATATTTTTTTAATTTTATTAATAATTTTAGTAATAATTTTTTTGAGAATAGATTTATTATTATTTTATATAGTTTGTTACGTGCGTAAGGAATTATTTCGTGGGCCGAGCGGTTAGCCGTTCCGCGCGTAACGCTTGAATAAATTTAATTTAGGATGGGTTGTATCATCTAAGATTCCATACGGAATCCGCGCATAGGTCAGGAATGAAATAGGTGTTAACGCAGAATAGAGGATGAATACCTTATTGGCCTGTTCTATTGGTTCTTCACATTATACAAAAACAATTACACGGAATAGTTCAGAAATATCGGAGTCCAGAATGGATGACAATTTTACAATACTTATTTTAGTTGGAGTCTTAGATTGGTAAATTCCTAACGTGCTAAGTTTACGAATGGGCCCAAGGGAAATTCCGACAAGCATATAAACATATGTTTGGGTCCTCGTATCGCGATGCTAACATAAGTATGGAAACTCACCAATGAATATTATCTTGGAAGCAATTGTTTGCTGAGGGAGCCGTAGATGAAGGAATGGCTGATGAACTTTTCACTTCTGTTTACACTATACTATAAATACGATAAACTACTATAAATACTATAAAGAAAAATTTAATATATGAGGATAGAGATTGATTTTGGATTTGAATAATTCTTGTTTGCTGAGTCCTTCGGTAATTATGGAAGTAACTTCACTAATTTAACCCGAACTCTGGCTCAAAATAGCAACAAGGGCAAAACGCCACGCACCTCGCGATTTGACTAACGATTGCAACTTGCGGTGATTTCCTGCTCCTTTTTGTTGATTTTGGAACCGCTAAGGGGGGGAATTCCAAGAGCTGTGCTCATTCTTCCCACTTAGGAAATCACCCGTTTCCTGTTCAAAGAATTCCGCCAAAGTTCATCAACCCGCCCTCATCCACAGCCTCTCGCTATTGCAATTTTGCTTATTAGCGAAACGTGGCCGCTGTTCGGAGAATATTCGCGGTTGCTTAAATTCGGTTTTTGCAGACTAATGGTTCATCGATACCGTGTCGTAAGATCGGGCACGCGTGATGCCTACTCAGGAATTTTAACTTCCTCTTTCTTTTTATATTTAATTTTTTATATGTGCTTGGCACGTAACACCCCTCCCCCCTTAGAATCATCATCGTCCCCGATGATGTTTAACCGTAGGTTAAGTTCGAGAGATGTTCGTATGTATACAATTTTTCGCAATTATTGAACAGGTGGTTCTACATAAAATGGTTGAACTTATATGAAATATAAATTATTGCTTATGATTGATTGCTCGTGCATGATTCGCTTAACTAAATTATGAGAAAAATATGGATTTCGCAAAGTACTATTAGAAAAATGTACAGATGATCTAATATAAAATATTTAATTTATCGCGTTTAAACGAAAGAATCGTGAGAATACGCTAACCATTCAGCATCCCTCCGAGGATGACCGTTGTTGTAATAACAGAGGCTTCAGCAAGGCAGAGACACGTACGTCATGTAGTGGATGCTCTCCAGTTCGTCACCCTGGCTTCTTAACATCTTCTTGTCGAAGGGTGCCGCAGAGTCGAAAGATTTCCGAGTCCACGAAGAACTTCGGTTCTGATAGTTAGTAGTATAGGTTGGATGTTGTACTTCCATAAGGCTATTGGTTAACCGACAATGTCAGTTGAGTTTCCCTGGAGAAGGTTGTTGACACTCCGGGAACGCCAAGCTCTGCTCACTTGCTCAGTGTCTCCTTTGTCTTTCGCTTTTTGCGTACGAATGACATCACACAGAATGATAGTGCTCCGGCCTCCTCGGTGGTGCTGAAGGTAACGTACGCTACGTTCCTTCCGCTCCTCCTGGATCTATTCATGGTATTTTCGACAGAGTCCATTTTCTCGGTCATGTAAATATTAATCAAACAAGAGTAAAATAATAAAAGATAATAAACAATAAATAAATGCATGCAACAAGTTTTCAACCAAAACAATAGAAGAAAATTAATATAAAATAATTAAGTGTAACATTCTGAGTTTGGTAATCGACAATCCCGATTTCTTGATGTTGTTGATTGTGAGTCTTCCTCTAGTGCTGTTGTTTGGATGGTTGTCTTCCTTGTTCCTCTTCTTCTTAATTAGTGGCCAAAATATTATGTGCATGATGATACTTCGGTTGCAGAGTAGTATTGCTCCAGTTGAAGAAATTGGTTGTGATGTAACTTCTCCGTTGTGATGATTGTTTTGCCAATTGGTCCAATTTGCAATCGAATTCATACAGTGGATTGAATTCAGTGGAGATACTATTAATGTGTCTCCCAAATTATTTGGATTTCCTTTTGATATATGATTTGTGATTAATAAAAACAGAATTTATGTGCTGGTGTACTTGTTTTGAGTCGTTTGTGATTCCTTAAAGTAAATTTCCGAGTAAGTATCGATTTAAGTGATTCGATATAACTCATCCTGATCTTTTAAATTTAGTATTATCTAAACAAAACTATTGCAATTATTCTTATCCGCTGCTACTAGCCCCAGTAATAGGATGAGCATCGCCAAGTCCATTGCCATTCCTTATCAAATATCAGGCATCAATGATTAGTATTTTATGAACTTGGAAATTACTGTGCAGCCAATTCTACTTTATCTGCGTGTTTGATGAATCTTTTACCATTACCATCTTCCAAAACAATATTATTTTTCTCCAAAACTCCAACTATTTTATAGGGACCATGATATCGAGTACTGAACTTTCCTTTTCTGGTTTCTACTAGAACGCGAGCCATATCTCCTACTTTTCCTGGGAATGGTCGTGCCTTTTCATCATAATATCCTTTAGACTTATGTTTAGCAGAAATTAAATTTTGTCCGGCTAATATTTGTGATTCGGAAAGTCGAATTATCAATTCACGAAGATATGAATTATACGTTAGCATATCATCATCTTCGGGAAATGAACTAGGGTCACGCGTTTTTGTTCTGACTAATTTATTTTCTTGACAGCTATAGCAAGTTCTAATGAAATTTTGAATATCATTCCTCATTCCTGGCCAATAGAATCTTTCGCGAATCCTACGATACGTTTTAGTTACTCCTTTGTGACCGCCGATTATGCCTTCATGTAATTCTGAAATTATATTATGACGAAGTTCTTCGGGAGGAATTTGAATTTTCCCAAGGCAAATTGTAATTTCGATGTCGATTTCCTCGAAGATTTCTGTTAGGATTTCCTTTAGTGATTCGAGAGTAAGTGAATCGGTGTAATCACCGGATTCTGAAATTCGAAAGGAATTAATATCGGAATTTGGAAGAATTAATTTTAAGTTCCTAAGCCCGGTTTTTATTTTCGCGACGGAAGTCTCGTCAAAATGATGTTTCTGCACAACGATGCTAAATATTTTGTACTTCCCCTGTCTAGTGATTAGTACTTGACCTTCCTTTGGTTTAATTTCTCTGAAATTTTCAACACTGATAGCGCCTATATCTGTTAGCAATTTTCCTACGGATGTTGTCAATTCGCAATCAGCAGAAATAAAGTGAACATAATTATCATGTGAGTAGGTCAAATTTTCTCGGCTAATATTAATTAATTTCTTTGAAGAGCGCTGTGGTTTCCGAGAAAGGTTTACGGGAGAGCTAGGTGTGATATCCGGGGGAATTCCCTGAGTCAGCTGGATGCCAGTGCAGTACGTCTCGTTACCTGATACCGTCCTTGGAATTATTCGCCTTGGTATACCAAGAGATTTTGATTTAGTTTCACTGAAGTGTCCTGGTAGAAGTGCATTCTGTCTCGTATTGTTTGGTGAAGCTGGAAAAGGAGTTGACAATGCCAATGGTTTAGAATGTGGAATAGGAGTAGGTAATGTGGATCTATGGGGTTGCCAATGAATTTTGGTCTGCTCGGATGTTTCCAGTGTACAGTCAGGTTTTGATTTATCATGTCCTTCTGTTCCATATTGTTTAAGTAATTTTTCTATTCTACTATTTAACTCTACGTCGTCTAGTTCGTCAGTGTCCGAAGTATTAACTGATGATTCTTCCATAATTTCGCTGTGTTCTTTAAGAGATTCGTCAAAACGTTTGAAAGAGTCATGTAATTCCTGTTTGTTTATAGACAGTCTTCGTTCGTCATCTAGAAAAACGTCATCGTCACTGTCCTCTGCTGGTGGTTGTAATTCTAGTAGTATGGTGTCAGCGTTTATTGTTGTCTCGTCTACTGTTTCAGTGTGAACGTCCTCGGCAATTGGTTCCAATGTTTTCCCTTTCGTATGTTTAGAAGTAATTTTCTTATGTAAATCCAGGCTTGGCATTACACTTTTTCTTTTTCGTAATATGGGTGGTTCTGATGACTCGTCATGTGAATTATCGGAATCTACGTCTGGCGTATCTGCTGACGATGGAACTGTAGGTCGTGGTGGAATGTAAGCGTTGGGTTTTAATTGATTTCGGGTCCTAGTTGCTATTGCACTGACATTTAAAGGGTTTGAAATTTTTGGTTTATTTTTCGATCCAATGGGCCTTCCTGGTTTTCTGGGTGCTTCCGAAACTGATTTGGATATTGGTCTAGATGTGGTTCCTGCTGAGCTAAGTTTAGATTTTGCTGGTTGTTCTTGAATCGGTAAAATTTTTGATGATTCAAGTTCACTGTCAGAGTTGGTACTGCTAGTATCTGAGAGATTAAATTTAACGACAGGATTTCTGGATAACGCGTCTGCATTTGTGTTTAATTTTCCTGCTTTATGAACGAAATTATAGTCGTAGTCACGCAATTTCAATCTCCATCGAATTAAACGTTGCCCTGGATCCTTTATGGAGTCTATCCATTTCAGGGGTTCGTGATCGCTAACTAACGTGAATTTCCTACCGTAAAGATACGGCCTAAAATGCAAAATTGCGTATAATACTGCCAAACATTCTTTTTCGGTGGTGAAATAATTTTTCTCAGGGTTTGTTAAAGTTCTAGAAAGATAAGCTATTTGTAAATCGTTTCCATCAACCTCCTGACTAAGTATTGCTCCTATCGCAAAATCTGAGGCGTCTGTTGTTAAAGTGAAAGGCTTATCAAAATTTGGATATTGAAGAATTGGACCTCTACAGAGCGCTTTTCGTAATTCCTGGAAGCTACGTTTTTGTTCCTTTCCCCAAACGAAGGTCGCGTTCTTTTTTAACAATTCTGTTAATGGTTTGGATTTTGCTGCAAAATCTTTAATAAATCTGCGATAATAACCTGCTAATCCCAAAAATTGTCTGACATTCTTTGCTGTTTTTGGTCGAGGAAAGTTTTTTACTGCTATAATCTTTTTTGGATCTGGTCTTACACCCTTTTGACTAATTATATGTCCTAGGTATGCTACTTCAGTTTTCAAAAATTCACATTTATCGGGTTGTAATGTCAATTTAGCTTTTTCTAACCGATTAAATAATCTACGAATTTTCTTTCCGTGTTCTTCAAGAGTTTTTGCGTACACTACAATGTCATCGAGATAAACGAAAACTTCCGTTCCCTGCAAACCACGTAACGTTTGATCCATAAGCCGTTGAAAGGTGGCAGGTGCATTTTTCAAACCTTCGGGCATACGGATATACTCGTAGTGCCCATTAGGAGTTGTAAAGGCTGTTTTAGCCCTATCCTTTGGATCCATCTCTATTTGTTGGAATCCACTCGCGAGATCGATGATCGAGAAATATCTAGCTTGGCCTAATTGATCCAGAATATCGGTTATATTTGGTAACGGATATGCATCTCCTATCGTTTTTTCGTTAAGTTTGCGAAAATCAATTACCATTCTCCACCTGGGTCTTCCTTGAGAATCAGGTTTCTTAGGGACGATCCAGAGAGGTGAATTATAAGGCGAATTTGATGGTTTAATTATCCTATTGTTTAATTTTGTCAAAATTTGACGATGTATTTCTTCCTTGTGAACCGGTGGAAAGCGATACTGTCTGGTATTAATCGGTAAATCATCTGATGTCGGAATTGTATGTTTTATTAACGGGGTGAAAGGTAATTGGTCTCCTGGCAAATAAAAGCGATTTGGGTATTCTTCTATAATTTCGATTATATGGTCTCGTTCCTCGTCATTTAGGTGATCTAAACGCAAACGTTTTAGAATTTCGAAAAACCTATCGTGAACTATGGGCAAACTTTGAACTTCTGAGTCTGAATCGAAATATTCTTCTTCTGGAAAATCATAGTACTCAAAGGGAATTACTTCTTGTGGAGTAACTTCGACCTGTATGTCTTCTTCCAACGTATTAATTGCTAATACGTGACAGACACCATCGCGTACACTAACAGCTGCTTCGCCTATGTATAAGCCTTCTACTGATTCTAACTTTGGCAAGTATCCTTCTTTTATTTCTGAATTAACCACGTCTATAGCTATCGGTTGACGAGTGCGAGCTTTAATCGTAAGAATTTGCGAACGAGGACTACGTTTAGATTTATGATTTGGTTCTTCCCCAATGAATCTAAAAGGTCTGATGGGTTCTGTTTTTGTAACTAAGGTATTATGAGCGAACGAGATTTCCGCCTGCTCTTGACGTAAGTAATCTTTGCCTAAAATTCCATCATTATTTAAGGGAAACGATGATCTAACGACGTGAAATTTAACTGGTTGTTCCAAAAGTGTAACGGTAGTTGTTCCTAAGGTTCTCAATTTTTCCGGGGTAATTCCAGTTATAGAGACTGATTCCTGAATGTCTACTTCGACGTCTTCGTGCAAAGCATTTAATTTTATCAGATTTATATCTGCGCCTGTATCAACCAAAAATAAACCAGATTTATTGCGTAATTCTTTCGCAGACATTTTAATTAATGGTGATTCTAGCTGTCGTTTATAGGAATAGACGATTCCTCTGCTTCCAAAAATTTTACTGTTCGACGCTCCTGATTCGAGTAACTCGCCGTCGCGCCGGCACGACGAGTTGTGCGGGAGTTTAAATTTTCACTGTTCCTTCTCGGCGAATTCGAGTTAAAATGATCAAATGTTGGGATAGGGGAAGAAGATCTGGAATTTTGGTTAGTGGGTGTGTTGGATCTTGAAGGTTCAATGCTTCGCGAAGGAACTGGGGTTGGAGAATTTGCTCTGGTTAGAGTATGATTAGTCAAGTTTGGATTCATATGGAAAGATTGAGGGTGATCGTATATTGGACTGTAAGGCGGATATGGCATTGGTGGATAAAAATACGGTGGATAGTATGGATAAGGATGCGGTGGCAACGGATAATGGTGATGCTTGTAAGGAACAGGTGATGTAGGACGTGCAGATTTTAGAATGGTAATCGGTGAATTTGCGCGATTATAGTTCGAATTTCTCATGGGACTGGGACTCCTCGAATCTTGCTCTCGCAAGGTTTGGGAGCGGTTTGTGTAGGTGGTAGGTAAGTCACGAGAATCTGCATTCGGAACTGAATGTTGTGATAACATTAACCGCGAAGGTTCACCACCGGGGATTATTCCTGATTTCATTCGGGTTTCTATTCGTGCAGCAATTTTTACAGCGTCCTGTATTTTCTTTGGTTCACGCGAATCAACCGCGATAGAAATTTCGTCGGGTAATCCTCGAATAAAAGCCTCTAAAGCACATTCCTCTACGGGAGCCATCATTTGGTTAGCGCGTTCTCCATATTTATCTTCTAAAGCGACTCGAGCACCGCTGATTAGGATGTTTAATCGATCTGCAAAGTCACTGACCGCTTCTCCGCGTCTCATTCGGATATTTTCTATTTCGTGATGGTAGTATGGATATGTTTTACCCGGCGCAAATCTTTCCTTTAAATGTTTTATGAGATCATCTAATTTTTGAAAATTTTTACCCCAAATACTATCTCTCGCTGTTCCCTGCAATTTTCCTAATATTGCCCTTACATATGAAGTTTCCAGTGCTGGCGGCACATAGACTGCACCGTTTTGAACGTCACCTAAGAAATTTTTAAGGGGAATGTTTTTCCCGTCAAAGAAAGGAATGTTTAGTGTACTGTGTTGAATTGTGAAGCATTCAGCCATAGAAGCCATCATCAAATTAGTAACGTGTAATTCATCCATTGAAACATTTGCAGAAACTTGTGCTGCTGCATTACGAGAGGAATTTGTGGCCATTTTGATAAATTAAGTGAAGGAAAATTCAGCAATCGCTATCGTGCAATTATAATTGATGTTGATTATTTGAACCATCTATGCAACAATGTGCGAATCTCGAAATCTATACGATCCTTTAATTATTCTGCACTAACACATGCGCTAATTGACAATACTTATCCCACTTCTGACACCAATTCAGCCTGTTACGTGCGTAAGGAATTATTTCGTGGGCCGAGCGGTTAGCCGTTCCGCGCGTAACGCTTGAATAAATTTAATTTAGGATGGGTTGTATCATCTAAGATTCCATACGGAATCCGCGCATAGGTCAGGAATGAAATAGGTGTTAACGCAGAATAGAGGATGAATACCTTATTGGCCTGTTCTATTGGTTCTTCACATTATACAAAAACAATTACACGGAATAGTTCAGAAATATCGGAGTCCAGAATGGATGACAATTTTACAATACTTATTTTAGTTGGAGTCTTAGATTGGTAAATTCCTAACGTGCTAAGTTTACGAATGGGCCCAAGGGAAATTCCGACAAGCATATAAACATATGTTTGGGTCCTCGTATCGCGATGCTAACATAAGTATGGAAACTCACCAATGAATATTATCTTGGAAGCAATTGTTTGCTGAGGGAGCCGTAGATGAAGGAATGGCTGATGAACTTTTCACTTCTGTTTACACTATACTATAAATACGATAAACTACTATAAATACTATAAAGAAAAATTTAATATATGAGGATAGAGATTGATTTTGGATTTGAATAATTCTTGTTTGCTGAGTCCTTCGGTAATTATGGAAGTAACTTCACTAATTTAACCCGAACTCTGGCTCAAAATAGCAACAAGGGCAAAACGCCACGCACCTCGCGATTTGACTAACGATTGCAACTTGCGGTGATTTCCTGCTCCTTTTTGTTGATTTTGGAACCGCTAAGGGGGGGAATTCCAAGAGCTGTGCTCATTCTTCCCACTTAGGAAATCACCCGTTTCCTGTTCAAAGAATTCCGCCAAAGTTCATCAACCCGCCCTCATCCACAGCCTCTCGCTATTGCAATTTTGCTTATTAGCGAAACGTGGCCGCTGTTCGGAGAATATTCGCGGTTGCTTAAATTCGGTTTTTGCAGACTAATGGTTCATCGATACCGTGTCGTAAGATCGGGCACGCGTGATGCCTACTCAGGAATTTTAACTTCCTCTTTCTTTTTATATTTAATTTTTTATATGTGCTTGGCACGTAACAAGTTTATGAATTAAGAATTATTCCTACATTTTTATTAATTTTTTACTGGGGTTCTTATAAAAATCGAGTTGAGGCAAGATATCTTATAATATATTGTATGTTATTTTTTTCTTTACCTTTTTTAGTAATTTTAATATATAGGATATATATTGGATTTAATATAAAATTTAGGATAAGATTTATTTTTATTGAAATGGTTAAGTATTCTATTAATAGATTTTTTATAATTTTTATTTTAATAGTATTTTTAATTAAATTCCCTATATTTTTAAGACATTTTTGACTATTAAAAGCTCATGTGGAAGCTCCTTATTTTGGTTCAATAATTTTAGCTTCAGTTTTATTCAAATTGGGAGGGTATGGATTAATCCGAGTAATATTAATAATAATTTTTAATAATTTATTAAATTATTTAATTTTATCTTTATCTTTAATTGGAAGAATAATTTTGAGATTTATATGAACAACCGAAGAATAAGCAACTAATAATTTTATATCAATTTGTCGTAAACAAATTAATCTTTATCTTTAATTGGAAGAATAATTTTGAGATTAATTTGTTAACGACAAAGTGATATAAAATTATTAGTTGCTTATTCTTCGGTTGTTCATATAAATTTTATACTTTTTAGAATATTTATATTTGAAGAATTAATAATTACTGCTTCTTTAATAATAATAATTGCTCATGGTTTATGTTCTTCAAGTATATTTTATATTGTAAATATTATTTATGTTCCTACAGGTAGTCGAATATTTATAATTAATAAAGGATTATTAAATGTTATGCCTTCAATAATATTATTATGATTTTTAGTTTTTTTTTAATATATCAGCTCCTTTTTCTTTAAACTTAATAAGAGAAATTTTAATAATTAGAATTGTTGTTTTATTAAAATATACATATTTACTGAGTTTATTAATTCTAATTATTTTTTTAAGTTCAATTTTTACTTTATATAGTTTGAGTTATAGATCTCATGGTAAAATAATTTTTTATTTAGGATTTAATTCTGGAAAATTAAAAGAATATATTGTTTTATTTATACATTTAATTCCTTTAAATTTTTTATTTTTATTAAATTTAAATTTTTATATAAATAGTTTAATAAAAATTTTAGTTTGTGATACTAAAGATGTATAAAATTATATTTTGAATTATTTTTATTATAATATTATCTGTAATAATTTTACTTTTATTTCTTAGATTTATAATATTTATATTATCTATGTATTTTAAAATTTATGAATTAATATTTTTATATATTTTTGATTTATATGATTTAAATATTTGTAGAATTGAGTATGTTCTATTAGTTGATTGAATTTCGATAGTATTTTTATTTTAAAATATTAATTTTAAGATTTATTATTATTGGTTTAATTTTAGGTTATTTTATATACAATAGTATTATAATAAATAAAGTTAAAATATTTTTTTATAATTTGATAATAATAAATTTATTATGATCTTATTTATCTATTTTTCCTTTAAAAATAAGAAGATTTACATTGTTAGAAGTTGAGAAAGGTTTATTGGAAATATTTATCGGTCGATTTGATTCTTTTAATATTTTGTATTATTATGAAAAAAATATTTTAATAAGATGAAGAAGTATTATAATATTTATAAAAAGAATTTTTATTATAATATTATTAATTTTAATATTTAATTAATTTAAATAGCTTAAAAATTAAAGTTTAATATTGACGATATTAAGATAATATAATTATTTTTAAAAATGTACGGAAAAGTGAGAAGTTGAGTGGACTGTATGTTTTAATAAAGTCTGAGGCGCGTATCTTAATAGTTATTTATTAATAAGTTAACCGTAGGCACGAGTACACGGAGTCAGTCATACGCACACACACTCAGTTAATTAGTTATACGCAATAAGTCAATAAGCACGATAGAGAAAGCAGCTCAAAAGCAGATACGTAAAGTACGCAGATTTACAGGTAAGCACACCAATAATTAACGTGTATAAAGTTATACGAAAGTAATAAACCCAATAAGTAATTGTAATCGCACGTTTAAGCTATAACGTCGATACACCCGAACTAGAATAGATTACCAGAACAAAAGACCCGAACTAAGAGCGCGAGCGGTGCCTTCGCACCGGTATTTATGATTTGAGTGAGGGGCTACCCCTTGAGGGGAGCTCACGCGCTCGTGACGCTTCGAGAATATTCGGGAATTCAATTCCTTCTCGAATATTCTCAACTGCTGCGAAGAAGACCTTGTTTCCAGAACGTTCGACGTATTTAAAGTTTTTGCACCATAGTTAAGACGCACGAAGCGAAGCCAGAAAAAGAGTCCAAAGTAAGAATAACACTGTTTGACTACGTCGAACGTTCCGGACTTCGAGAAATCCTGAACAATATATATATATATATATGTGTTGAAATTTGTTTAAAATATCGGCCAACTACAACCGATATTGGAGGAAGTGAAACTTCCTCCTCCGGTCCGGACGAGAGAGAGTGGGTAAAGGTAACTCCAAACCAATATGCCTTTGATTCCCTTTGACTGTCCTGAAAAGGAGAGTCGTTTATTGCAGACCCTTTTCGCTCTGTATAATACAAAGTGTTTTTGCCGATCGCAAGAATTTAACTTCTCGGTAGCCTGGCTGTCGGCGGGCCTGGTTGTCCTAGGTTGTAATCTCTGGAACAACAGAAAAAGAACGAACGGGTGTAATCACCTGCAATACGATAATCGTATTAACGTTCTGTCTCGGGAATGTTTTGACGCGCACACTTAAACAGCAACGGTAACCGTGCTGTGTGTGCTAATGCGTGTACTGGTGCGTGGCTTTTAACTACGGTAAGCCACGCGTCGACTGTTTTGGCCGATCTGTTCCGTCTTTTTCAGGAACACAATCGTGGCGGTCGGCTAGATTTACGCAATGAAATCTTTAGTGCAACGACCGCACAGTCGTATTGCCTCGAACGGAAAACCATGGCGGAGGTTGTAAATCTCCTGTATGGATTCCGTGAGCGGGGAGATCCACGGTTACTATTAACTAGTCCCGGTGGCTGACAACGGAGGCTGAACTAACCGTTTCTTTCTCAACACGTCTTGACGTGGAGTAAGAGTGGACCAACGCTAATTCTAACCCGTCTTCCTCAACACGCCGCGTCGTAAAGGAAGCCTGGACACAGCGATATCGAAACTCTCCGGTCGCTCTTTGGTTCCTCTAAACGTCGCCAAGGCGATTCCCGGTAGAGAACGAGTAGCGGGTCTTAAGTTTAGAATAGCGCGCCAACTAACGTAGTGCTCCGCCGATCAGTGGTCATCCAAGGAGTGGACTCCTGACGCTCCCACGTCGAACAACAATAGTTGGCGAAAACCAGGTGAACCCACCGATTTTCGCCCCAGTACTAATTCAGGGTAAAGACCGCTAAATTACTAAAAGGCGCAGCTATTGTGCTGAAGAGTCAACACGAATTGTCGTGTGTTATTCTCGATTCAGTTTCACAATTTGCTGGTGTTAAGCTGAAAGCAGTGTTCGTTATAACTGGAGCACGATCGACAATCGATGCGCTCCGTGCGAACTGTTGCTGAGGACTCTCGAAATTGAACTCTCCGGAATCAACAGTCTCGGAGGAGTTTCTGGAATCAACTGACCGTCTGCGACGTTACACCGTCGACGACAAGCGCGAACGAGTAATTACTCGTTACGCGGCGCTTTCGTCAAACTATTAGTTCTTTCTCACTCTCTCTCATATCCGTTTACTATTCGCGGATTCGAACGTCTTCAAACGGTAATATGTACCGGTCAGACGTGCCGATCTCTGGTTTCCCACGGTCTAGACGAAAACAATCATTGTCATGTTATTGGACCTCGATAGTTTTTGTGTTTCCTTTTCGAATCACACCGGTCAAATAAACTCGGTAGACTCAAGAAAAAGAAATTAACTATGAGATCGTGATCAGGTGAAACAACTACTGGTCACTTATTTAAACATACCGCCCCCCTTGCACTGTCTGTGCAATTGCTGGAGGGTTTGGTAGTTGTGACATCGAGACTCGAATCGCGGAATTTTACAAATTCAAGTTGAATGGACGTTTGAGAGAGAGGATTACTGCAAGTTAATTATATAGTATAATAATGACTTACTTTTTGGTGGCGGCGAGGGGGTGACTGTCGTCTCCAACAGTCTCAACGACGTCTCCAGGGCCATACGAGTGATTCGCTCGTACAACGACCGGCTGTCCCTGGAGGGCGTGAGGCTGCCTGAGCTCCCGCTCGTCGAGCTGGACGAAGCCCTTCCAGCTCGTCCCCGATGTCGCCTCCGTTTCGGGTCTGTAGAGCTACGCTCCGTTGGACCCGTTGTTGCCCCCTGTGCCGTGGGTGTTGGTACCGGGAGGGCCGGACACGGCGTCCTCTCCGGAGAACAGTCCTCTGGAGTGTTTATTCGTCTTCGGGGTCACGATTCGTGCCCGAAGACTCGTTTCCCACGGGTAGCTTACACCGTCTCGTTATCGGACGTGTGTAGGTGGAGGTTTTTGTACGGAGTTTAACCACTCGCACATTACCGTCTCTACCCGGGAAAATCTCCTCAATTCTTCCCATTTCCCATTGATTAGGTGGGAGAAGAGGGTTTTGCACCAGTACCAGATCCCCTGGTTGCAGGTGCATTTCGATGGATCGCCACTTATTGCGATTCTGGAGATGCGTGATATAATCACGTGTCCAATGCTTCCACAGCTGCTCGTGAAATTTCTGGATCGCTCTCCAGCGCGATAGGCGCGAGAGCTGTTCCGTCTCAACAGAGCGCATCGGAAGTGCATTTAAAGGACCTCCAGTAAGGAAGTGGCCCGGCGTGAGAGGCGCATAGCTATCGGGTGCATCACTCAACGCTGCGATCGGGCGGGAGTTTAAGCTCGCCTCGATCTTGCAAAGGAGCGTATACATCTCCTCAGCGGTGGGAGTGAATGCACCGAGAATGCGCTTTAAGTGATGTTTCACTGATTTCACGCCGGCTTCCTGCATACCACCGAAATGTGGTGCACTAGGAGGATTAAATCTCCATTCTATGCCCTGCGTGCCGCAGCTATTTTGCACTTCCTGCGAATTACTCACCTCGCGGAAGTGCGTTCTTAGCTCGCGATCTGCACCGACGAAGTTTGTCCCATTGTCACTGAAAATGCAGGACGGGGTTCCACGTCGGGCGATAAAGCGATCTAAGGCGGCAATAAACGAGCCTGTCGTGTAATCACTGACAAGTTCGAGATGGACAGCTCTTCTAGCGTAACATAGTAAAACCGCAAGGTACGCTTTATGAGCTGTCTTCCCTCGGCCAGCGGAGTAGCGAACGCGAAACGGTCCAGCATAATCCACTCCGCAAT
This sequence comes from Nysson spinosus, assembly GCA_910591585.2. NCBI lineage: Eukaryota > Metazoa > Arthropoda > Insecta > Hymenoptera > Crabronidae > Nysson > Nysson spinosus. The sequence continues at coordinate 357,254 of CAJUYC020000093.1, read as the reverse complement.
TCGAGAAAGCTCGAGCCGGTCTGCAACGCTCAGGGATCAAACCAGCCATAATCTGCGTGGAGGTGCGACCCTTCCACCTTATGCATTTCATGCATTGGTTGATCACCGTTCGAGCGGCATTTCGGCAGCCAAGGATCCAGAATTGCTGTCTCACCTTGTACAAGGTCATCTGCAAACCTCCGTGCAACGTATCCACGTGCCCCTGCCTAATTATTAGTGTGCTCACATAATGTTTCGGCAGGATTATCGGATGTTTCGTTTGCCAATCGCGTACTGTATTCTCCAGCCTTCCACCGACCCTCAAGACCTGGATGCAGACTTTTTATGCAACGGCTCTCACAGAGCACGTGCTGGATAACGGCCGCGCGTTCGACTTTGATAACGCTAGTATTCTTCACAAGGACAATAATTACTACCGCCGGAGTATCGCCGAATCCCTATATATACAGTTAGAGAATAGTGTTAACAAGAAGTTTGAATCGGTCAATTTAGCAATCCACTACACGGACCTCATCGCCCACCTGCTGACGTAGCCGAATTACTACATATCAGTTAAAAAAGAAAACTGCTTGTACATTGTCAATAATTCTATTAATAGCCAAAGGGATAGATTACGCATCTTACCTACCACTTTCAATTACAGACATGCACCGGATCACAGGGAAAAATTCCGATCTATAATAACGCCTTGCCTCAGCACCCTTGAACGAACTGTGATGGCTGCTGGATAGTAAGTGATACGTAAATCCATTCACTTCCGCCGATCGATTCTATGGATCGATATTACCGACCCTAGGTCGCGCAGAATCCAGGCGGGATTGTGTCCTTACTGTCCAGCAGACCACGTTCAAATAAAGTGCGCAACTGATTTCGTGACGTCAATTAATGTAAATAAATAACCCTTGTCCTTCCTCTCCGCCTCAGTGGTTACAGTTAATTCTAAGTTTAAAATTTGTACTTTAGTCTTCCTTTAACACCGAAGACATAAGCACCTAGGGCAGATAATAAGTAGCCACTCGAAACCGTATGTGTTCGACGAAACTAAGTGGTCGACCTTGTGAGAGAGGAAACTGCAGATGCGAAACATATTCCATTTTAAATGAATTGTTCTATCTAAAACTAAGTGTCCGATACTGTGCCAGGAGAAGCGCCCGTTTTGTGAAACCTGTGGCGATACCACTCGAAACCGTATGTGTTCGATGAAACTAAGTGGTCGACCTTGTGGGAGAGGAATATCCAGATGCGAAACTTAGTACCATTTTAAACTAATGGTTCTATCTGAAACTATGTGTTCGATACTGTGCCAGGAGAAGCGCCTGTTCCCTGAAATCTGTGGCAATGCCACTCGAAACCGTATGTGTTTGACGAAACTAAGTTGTCGACCTTGTGAGAGAGGAACTCCAGATGCGAAAATTAGTTCCATTTTAAACTAATTGTTCTATCTGAAACTAAGTGTTCGACACTGTGCCAGGAGAAGCGCCTGTTCTCTAGAATCTGTGGCCATGCCACTCGAAACCGTATGTGTTCGACGAAACTATGTGGTCGACCTTGTGGGAGAGGAAACTCCAGATACGAAACTTAGTTCCATTTTAAACTAATTGTTCTATCTGAAACTAAGTGTTCGATACTGTGCCAGGAGAAGCGCCCGTTTTGTGAAACCTGTGGCGATACCACTCGAAACCGTATGTGTTCGACGAAACTAAGTGGTCGACCTTCTGAGAGAGGAAACTCCAAATGCGAAACATATTACCATTTTAAACTAAATGTTCTATCTGAAACTAAGTATTCGATACTCTGCCAGGAGAAGCGCCTGTTCTCTGAAATCTGTGGCGATGCTACTCTAAACCGTATGTGTTCGACGAAACTAAGTGGTCGACCTTGTGAGGGAGGAAACTCCAAATGCGAAACATATTACCATTTTAAACTAAATGTTCTATCTGAAACTAAGTATTCGATACTCTGCCAGTAGAAGCGCCTGTTCTCTGAAATCTGTGGCGATGCTACTCGAAACCGTATGTTTTCGAGGAAACTAAGTGGTCGACCTTGTGGGAGAGGAAACTCCAGATGCGAAACTTAGTTCCATTTTAAACTAATTGTTCTATCTGAAGCTAAGTGTTCCGTACTGTGCCAGGAGAAGCGCCTGTTCTCTGAAATCTGTGGCGATGCCCCTCGAAAACGTATGTGTTCGTCGAAACTAAGTGGTCGACCTTGTGGGAGACGAAACTCCAGATGCGAAACTTAGTTCCATTTTAAACTAATTGTTCTATCTGAAACTATGTGTTCGATACTGTGCCAGGAGAAGCTCCTGTTCTCCGAAATGTGTGGCGATGCCACTCGAAACCGTATGTGTTCGACGAAACTAAGTGGTCGACCTTGTGAGAGAGGAAACTGCAGATGCGAAACATATTCCATTTTAAATGAATTGTTCTATCTGAAACTAAGTGTTCGATACTGTGCCAGGAGAAGCGGCCGTTTTGTGAAACCTGTGGCGATACCACTCGAAACCGTATGTGTTCGACGAACCTAAGTGGTCGACCTTGTGGGAGAGGAATATCCAGATGCGAAACTTAGTACCATTTTAAACTAATGGTTCTATCTGAAACTATGTGTTCGATACTGTGCCAGGAGAAGCGCCTGTTCCCTGAAATCTGTGGCAATGCCACTCGAAACCGTATGTGTTTGACGAAACTAAGTTGTCGACCTTGTGAGAGAGGAACTCCAGATGCGAAAATTAGTTCCATTTTAAACTAATTGTTCTATCTGAAACTAAGTGTTCGACACTGTGCCAGGAGAAGCGCCTGTTCTCTAGAATCTGTGGCCATGCCACTCGAAACCGTATGTGTTCGACGAAACTATGTGGTCGACCTTGTGGGAGAGGAAACTCCAGATACGAAACTTAGTTCCATTTTAAACTAATTGTTCTATCTGAAACTAAGTGTTCGATACTGTGCCAGGAGAAGCGCCCGTTTTGTGAAACCTGTGGCGATACCACTCGAAACCGTATGTGTTCGACGAAACTAAGTGGTCGACCTTCTGAGAGAGGAAACTCCAAATGCGAAACATATTACCATTTTAAACTAAATGTTCTATCTGAAACTAAGTATTCGATACTCTGCCAGGAGAAGCGCCTGTTCTCTGAAATCTGTGGCGATGCTACTCTAAACCGTATGTGTTCGACGAAACTAAGTGGTCGACCTTGTGAGGGAGGAAACTCCAAATGCGAAACATATTACCATTTTAAACTAAATGTTCTATCTGAAACTAAGTATTCGATACTCTGCCAGTAGAAGCGCCTGTTCTCTGAAATCTGTGGCGATGCTACTCGAAACCGTATGTTTTCGAGGAAACTAAGTGGTCGATCTTGTGGGAGAGGAAACTCCAGATGCGAAACTTAGTTCCATTTTAAACTAATTGTTCTATCTGAAGCTAAGTGTTCCGTACTGTGCCAGGAGAAGCGCCTGTTCTCTGAAATCTGTGGCGATGCCCCTCGAAAACGTATGTGTTCGTCGAAACTAAGTGGTCGACCTTGTGGGAGACGAAACTCCAGATGCGAAACTTAGTTCCATTTTAAACTAATTGTTCTATCTGAAACTATGTGTTCGATACTGTGCCAGGAGAAGCTCCTGTTCTCCGAAATGTGTGGCGATGCCACTCGAAACCGTATGTGTTCGACGAAACTAAGTGGTCGACCTTGTGAGAGAGGAAACTGCAGATGCGAAACATATTCCATTTTAAATGAATTGTTCTATCTGAAACTAAGTGTTCGATACTGTGCCAGGAGAAGCGGCCGTTTTGTGAAACCTGTGGCGATACCACTCGAAACGGTATGTGTTCGACGAAACTCAGTGGTCGACCTTGTGGGAGAGGAAAGTCCGGATGCGAAACATAGTTTCATGTAAAACTAATTGTTCTATCTGAAACTAAGTGTTCGATACTGTGCCAGGAGAAGCGCCTGTTCTCTGAAATCCGTGGCGATGCCACTCGAATCCGTATGTGTTCCACGACACTAAGTGGTCGACCTTGTGGTAGAGGAAACTCCAGATGCGAAACATAGTTCCATTTTAAGCTAATTGTTCTATCTGAAGCTAAGTGTTCCGTACTGTGCCAGGAGAAGCGCCTGTTCTCTGAAATATGTGGCGATGCGGCTCGAAACCGCATGTGTTCGACGAAACTAAGTGGTCGACCTTGGAGAGAGGAAACTCCAGATGCGAAACTTAGTTCCATTTTAAACTGTTTGTTCTATCTGAAACTAAGTGATCGATAATGAGCCAGGAGAAGCGCCTGTTCTCTGAAATCTGTGGCGATGCTACTCGAAACCGTATGTGTTCGACTAAACCAAGTAGTCGACCTTGTGGGAGAGGAAACTCCAGATGCGAAATTTTGTTCCATTATAAACTAATCGTTCTATCTGAAACCAAGTGTTCGATACTGTGCCAGGAGAAGCGCCTGTTCTCTGAAATCTGTGGCGATGCCACTCGAAACCGTATGTGTTCGACGAAAATAAGTGGTCGACCTTGTGGTAGAGGAAACTCCAGATGCGAAACATAGTTCCATTTTAAACTAATTGTTCTATCTGAAACTAAGTGTTCGGTACTGTGCCAGGAGAAGCGCCTGTTCTATGAAATCTGTTGCGATGCTACTCGAAGCCGAATGTGTTCGACGAAAGTAAGTGGTAGACCGTGTGAGAGAGTAAATTCCAGATGCGAAACTTAGTTCCATTTTAAACTAATTGTTCTATCTGAAACTAAGTGTTCGATACTGTGCCAGGTGAACCGCCTGTTCTCTGAAATCTGTGGCGATGCCACTCGAAACCGTATGTGATCGACGAAACTAAGTGGTTGTCCTTGTGAGAGAGGATACTCCAGATGCGAAACAGAGTTCCATTTTAAACTATTTGTTCTGTCTGAAGTAAGTGTTCGATACTGTGCCAGGAGAAGCGCCTGGTCTCTGAAATCTGTGGCGATGCTACTCGAAACCGTATGTGTTCATCGAAACTAAGTGGTCGACCTTGTGAGAGAGTAAATTCCAGATGCGAAACTTAGCTCCATTTTAAACTAATTGTTCTATCTGAAACTAAGTGTTCGATACTGTGCCAGGTGAACCGCCTGTTCTCTGAAATCTGTGGCGATGCCACTCGAAACCGTATGTGTTCATCGAAACTAAGTGGTCGACCTTGTGAGAGAGGAAACTCCAGATGCGAAACTTAGTTCCATTTTAAACTAATTGTTCTATCTGAAACTAAGTGTTCGTTACTGTGCCAGGAGAAGCGCCTGTTCTCTGAAATCTGTGGCGATGCTACTCGAAACCGTATGTTTTCGTCGAAACTAAGTGGTCGACCTTGTGAGAGAGTAAATTCCAGATGCGAAACTTAGTTCCATTTTAAACTAATTGTTCTATCTGAAACTAAGTGTTCGTTACTGTGCCAGGAGAAGCGCCTGCTCTCTGAAATCTGTGGCGATGCTACACAAAACCGTATGTGTTCGACGAAACTAAGTGGTCGACCTTCTAAGAGAGGAAACTCCAGAAGCGAAACATTGTTCCATTTTAAACTAATTGTTCTATCTGAAACTGAGTGTTCGATAGTGTGCCAAGTGAAGCGCCTGTTCCTGAAATCTGTGGCGATGCCTCTCGAAACCGTATGTGATCGACGAGACTAAGTGGTTGTCCTTGTGAGAGAGGATACTCCAGATGCGAAACAGAGTTCCATTTTAAACTAATTGTTCTGTCTGAAGTAAGTGTTCGATACTGTGCCAGGAGAAGCGCCTGTTCTCTGAAATCTTTGGCGATGCCACTCGAAACCGTATGTGTCGACGAAACTAAGTGGTCGACCTTGTGAGCGAGGAAACTCCAGATGCGAAACATATTTCCATTTTAAACTAATTGTTCTATCTGAAACTAAGTTTTCGATACTGTGCCAGTAGAAGCGCCTGTTCTCTGAAATCTTTGGCGATGCCACTCGAAACCGTATGTGTCGACGAAACTAAGTGGTCGACCTTGTGAGCGAGGAAACTCCAGATGCGAAACATAGTTCCATTTTAAACTAATTGTTCTATCTGAAACTACGTGTTCGGTACTGTGCCAGGTGAAACTCCCGTTCGGCGAAATCTGGGTGATGCCACTCGAAACCGTATGTGTTCGACGAAAATAAGTGGGCGACCTAGTGGCAGAGGAAACTCCAAATTCGAAACATAGTTCCATTTTAAATTAATTGTTATATATGAAACTAAGTGTTCGATAATGTGCCAGGAGAAGCGCCTGTTCTCTGAAATCTGTGGCGATACCACTCGAAACCGTATGTGTTCGACGAAACTATGTGGTCGACCTTGTGAGAGAGGAAACTCCAGATGCGATGCTTTGTTCCATTTTAAACTAATTGTTCTATCTGATACTAAGTGTTCGATACTGTGCCAGGAGAAACTCCCGTTCCGTTTCTCACAACATCAAATTCTGTAAGACTTGATTCGCCTTTTGTTGTCATCGCGCTGATGTCCATGATAACGACTGAGCCGTGTCGATTCTATATCCATTAGGCGATATGCGTCAATACTGGTCGGAGGCGCAGATCTTTGCATATTTCTAACACGTGAATTCATTCTGAACCCATGACGTCTGACTACATCCGTTGTGGGCCTCCCAATGTAGTCCGACCGAATCCGCTCCGCCTTCTTCCTGAGGTATCTCCTTACCCTTTGCCTGAGTTTCACATCGGCCCGGCAAACCGATAGCCACTTCCGGGAAACAAGCGCTGCGCTCAGTAAAGATGCAGAATCCAATTGCCGCAGAATCAACTGCGATATTTCCAGAGGTAACTCATGGACGAAGTCCACATTTGCCGAGCGTGGCGTCCCGATTGCATGTAGCAAGAAACTGAAGGACTCCATGCTAACACGACTGATGCACGTGTGCATATGATCCCCGTGTGCGTATCTGCACGTATTTTATAGGTGGCAAATATCTTGCGGTCCATGTTCCGGATGATTAGGTTCACCAATGAGCGACAACTCTCTGACTACTTTTTAAGAAATCAGCCCGAAAATCGGAATTCCATGAATCAGGGTTTGCTTCAATTTTGCATACACCGGATCATGATGCACGGTGCGGAATGTGACGATTCCACCACCCACTGTTGGAAAACAGTCACATGTCTTCTACGGGTCCTCTGGGGCTCAACTAGGTTCTTCTATTAGGTGGTCCAAAAAGTTCGTTCCGTTTTCGGCGCGGCGACTTATTACCTTCTTACCTGAGTAATAAACCACAGTACATACTCAGGTAAAAATGTACATATTCCAGTACACTTCTAGTTTTGCTTTCGTGCGAATTAGACGTATTTTTTTTTAAGTTTTTCTGTAATATCTAAACTAAAATCATGACGGACAACAAAATTCATTTTCGACACATCATGTTATAAGAGTTTCGTAAAGGGTATAACGGTTCAGAAACTTCGAGAAATATTTGTGTTGTTTATGGGGAAGGTACTGTAACAGATCGTACGTCCAGAAAATGGTTTGATCATTTTCGTTAAGGAAATTTTTCATTAGAAGATGACCATCGCGCTGGACGACCACATACTGCTGACAACAGTGCTGTCCGTGCAATAGTGGAGCAAAATCGTTGCATTCAAGTGCGTGAAATTCCATCGGAACTTCAAATGAAAAAATCCACCGTGCATGATTGTTTACGGAAGATGGGATTAATATCAAAGTTGTGTGTGCATGGCTCTGTTGAATCGGCATCGAAATGAATCAATTTTAAAAGGAATGTTACTGGTACTGAGTACCTCCGTACCCTCCTGACATAGCCCCATCAGATTATTATTTATTTCGGTGCATTCAAAATTCGGTTACCGGAAAACAATTTGAAAACTTTGAGGTCCTCCAAAAGCACGTGGCGGAGTTTTTTAATAAAAAAAAGGAAAGACTTTTATGCAAAAGGAATTATGAAGCTACCTGAGAAGTGGCAAGAAGTAATTGAAAAGAATGGTGACTATGTATGTAAATAAAATAAATTGTATTTGAAAAAAACGGCGTTTTACTGTAACGGCTGAAACCGGAACGAACTCATTGGACCACATAATACATTGGTGTTTTTTGCATTTCGTTGGAACGTAAATTATGAAGTTTCACACCGCCCACGACCGAAATATTGTTTTAGGCATCAGGGCGTAGAGTACTCGGTTGGACAGCCGATAGTGCTACTTACCGGGTGTTTAACTCAGTCATTCTTATACTATATTTTAACACTACATTCTCTACGCTTCTCGTGGCACAGTATCGAACACATAGTTTCAGATAGAACAATTAGTTTAAAATGGTACTAAGTTTCGCATCTGGAGTTTCCTCTTTCACAAGGCGACCACTTAGTTTCGTCGAACACATACGGTTTCGAGTAGCATCGCCATAGATTTCAGAGAACAGGCGATTCTCCTGGCACAGTATCGAACACTTTCAGATAGAACAATTAGTTTAAAATGCAACTAAGTTTCGCATCTGGAGTTTCCTCTCTCACAAGGTCGACCACTTAGTTTCGTCGAACACATACGGTTTCGAGTGGTATCGCCACAGGTTTCAGAGAACGGACGCTTCTCCTAACACAGTATCGAACACTTAGTTTCAGATAGCACAATTAATTTGAAATAGAACTAAGTTTCGCATCTGAAGTTTCCTCTCTCACAAGGCCGGCCACTTAGTTTTGTCGAACACATACATTTTCGGGTGGCATCGCCACAGATTTCGGAGAACAGGCGCTTCTCCTGGCACAGTATCGAGCACTTAATTTCAGATAGAACAATTAATTTGAAATGGAACTAAGTTTCGCATCTGAAGTTTCCTCTTTCACAAGGTCAACCACTTAGTTTCGTCGAGCACATACGGTTTCGAGTGGTATCGCCACAGATTTCGCAGAACGGCGTTTCTCCTGGCACAGTATCGAACACCTATTTTCAGATAGAACAATTTGTTTAAAATGGAACTAAGTTTCGCATTTGGAGTTTCCTCTCTCACACGGTCTACCAGTTACTTTCGTCGAACACATTCGGCTTCGAGTAGCATCGCCACAGATTTCAGAGAACAGGCGCTTCTCCTAACACAGTATCGAACACTTAGTTTCAGATAGCACAATTAATTTGAAATAGAACTAAGTTTCGCATCTGAAGTTTCCTCTCGCACAAGGCCGGCCACTTAGTTTTGTCGAACACATACGTTTTCGGGTGGCATCGCCACAGATTTCGGAGAACAGGCGCTTCTCCTGGCACAGTATCGAGCACTTAATTTCAGATAGAACAATTAATTTGAAATGGAACTAAGTTTCGCATCTGAAGTTTCCTCTTTCACAAGGTCAACCACTTAGTTTCGTCGAGCACATACGGTTTCGAGTGGTATCGCCACAGATTTCGCAGAACGGCGTTTCTCCTGGCACAGTATCGAACACCTATTTTCAGATAGAACAATTTGTTTAAAATGGAACTAAGTTTCGCATTTGGAGTTTCCTCTCTCACAAGGTCGACCATTTAGATTCGTTGAACACATACGGTTTCCAGTAGCATCGCCACAGATTTCAGAGAACAGGCGCTTCTCCTGGCACAGTATCAAACACTTTCATAAAGAACAATTAGTTTAAATTGGAACTAAGTTTCGCATCTGGAGTTTCCTCTCTCACAAGGTCGGCCACTTAGTTTCGTCGAACACATACAGTTTCGAATGGCATCGCCACAGATTTCAGAGAACAGGCGCTTCTCCTGGCACAGTGTCGAACACATAGTTTCAGATAGAACAATTAGTTTAAAATGGAACTAAATTTCGCATCTGGAATTTCCTCTATCACAAGGTCGACCACTTAGTTTCGTCGAACATATACGGTTTCGAGTGGCATCGCCAAAGATTTCAGAGAACAGGCGCTTCTCCTGGCACTGTATCGAACACTTAGGTTCAGATAGAACAATTAGTTTAAAATGGAACTGTTTCGCATCTGGAGTTTCCTCTCTCACATGGTCTACCAGTTACTTTCGTCGAACGCATTCGGCTTCGAGTAGCATCGCCACAGAATTCAGAAAACAGGCGCTTCTCCTGGCACAGTATCAAACACTTTCATAAAGAACAATTAGTTTAAAATGGAACTATGTTCCGCATCTGGAGTTTCCTCTCTCACACGGTCTACCAGTTACTTTCGTCGAACACATTCGGCTTCGAGTAGCATCGCCACAGATTTCAGAGAACAGGCGCTTCTCCTGGCACAGTATCGAACACTTAGATTCAGAAGGAACAATTATTTTAAAATGGAACTAAGTTTCGCATCTGGAGTTTCCTCTCTCAAAAGGTCGACCACTTAGTTTCGTCGAACACATATGGTTTCGAGTAGCATCGCGACAGATTTCAGAGAACAGGCGCGTCTCCTGGCACTGTATCGAACACTTAGTTTCAGATGGAACACTTAGTTTTAAATGGAACTAAGTTTCGCTTCTGGAGTTTCCTCTCTCACAAGGTCGACCATTTAGATTCGTCGAACACATACGGTTTCGAGTAGCATCGCCACAGATTTCAGAGAACAGGCGCTTCTGCTGGCACAGTATCGAACACTTAGTTTCAGGTAGAACAATTAGTTTAAAATGGCACTAAGTTGCGCGTCTGGAGTTTCCCCTCTCACCATGTCGACCACTTAGTTTCGTCGAACACATACGGTTTCGAGTAGCATCGCCACCGATTTCAGAGAACAGACGCTTCTCCTGGCACAGTATCGGACACTTAGTATCAGATAGAACAATAAGTTTAAAATGGAACTATGTTTCGCATCTGGAAAATCCTCTCTCACAAGGTTGACCACTTAGTTTCGTCGAACACATACGGTTTCGAGTAGCATCGCCACCGATTTCAGAGAACAGACGCTTCTCCTGGCACAGGATCGAACACTTAGTTTCGGATAGAACAATTGGTTTAAAATGGAACTAAGTTTCGCATTTCGAGTTTCCTCCCTCACAAGGTCGACCACTTAGTTTCGTCGAACACATACGGTTTCGAGTAGCATCGCGACAGATTTCAGAGAACAGACGCTTCTCCTGGCACAGGATCGAACACTTAGTTTCTGATAGAACAATTAGTTTAAAATGGAACTAAGTTTCGCATTTGGAGTTTCCTCTCTCACAAGGTCGACCACTTAGTTTCGTCGAACACATACAGTTTCGAGTGGTATCACCACAGATTTCGCAGAACGGCGTTTCTCCTGGCACATTATCGAACACTTAGTTTCGGATACAACAATTAGTTTAAAATGGAACTAAGTTTCGCATTTAGAGTTTCCTCTATCACAAGGTCGACCAGTTAGTTTCGTCGAACACATATGGTTTCGAGTAGCATCGCGACAGATATCAGAGAACAGGCGCGTCTCCTGGCACAGTATCGAACACTTAGATTCAGAAGGAACAATTATTTTAAAATGGAACTAAGTTTCGCATCTGGAGTTTCCTCTCTCAAAAGGTCGACCACTTAGTTTCCTCGAACACATACGGTTTCGAGTAGCATCGCCACCGATTTCATATAACAGACGCGTCTCCTGGCACAGTATCGAACACTTAGTATCAGATAGAAAAATTAGTTTAAAATGGAACTAAGTTTCGCATTTGGAGTTTCCTCTCTCACAAGGTTGACCACTTAGTTTCGTCGAACACATACGGTTTCGAGTAGCATCGCCACCGATTTCAGAGAACAGACGCTTCTCCTGGCACAGGATCGAACACTTAGTTTCGGATAGAACAATTGGTTTAAAATGGAACTAAATTTCGCATTTCGAGTTTCCTCCCTCACAAGGTCGACCACTTAGTTTCGTCGAACACATACGGTTTCGAGTACCATCGCGACAGATTTCAGAGAACAGACGCTTCTCCTGGCACAGGATCGAACACTTAGTTTCTGATAGAACAATTAGTTTAAAATGGAACTAAGTTTCGCGTTTGGAGTTTCCTCTCTCACAAGGTCGACCACTTAGTTTCGTCGAACACATACAGTTTCGAGTGGTATCACCACCGATTTCGCAGAACGGCGTTTCTCCTGGCACATTATCGAACACTTAGTTTCGGATACAACAATTAGTTTAAAATGGAACTAAGTTTCGCATTTAGAGTTTCCTCTATCACAAGGTCGACCACTTAGTTGCGTCGAACACATACGGTTTCGAGTGGTATCGCCACAGATTTCAGAGAACAGGCGCTTCTCCTGGCACAGTATCGAACACTTACATTCAGAAGGAACAGTTATTTTAAAATGGAACTAAGTTTCGCATCTGGAGTTTCCTCTCTCAAAAGCTCGACCACTTAGTTTCGTCGAACACATATGGTTTCGAGTAGCAGCGCCACCGATTTCAGAGAACAGACGCTTCTCCTGGCACAGGATCGAACACTTAGTTTCGGATAGAACAATTGGTTTAAAATGGAACTAAGTTTCGCATTTGGAGTTTCCTCTCTCACAAGGTCGACCACTTAGTTGCGTCGAACACATACGGTTTCGAGTAGCATCGCCACAGATTTCAGTGAACAGGCGCTTCTCCTGGCACAGGATCGAACACTTAGTTTCAGATAGAACAATTAGTTTAAAATGGAACTAAGTTTCGCATCTGGTGTTTCCTCTCGCACAAGGTGGACCACTTAGTTTCGTCGAACACATACGGTTTCGAGTAGCATCGCCACCGATTTCAGAGAACAGACGCTTCTCCTGGCACAGGATCGAACACTTAGTTTCGGATAGAACAATTAGTTTAAAATGGAACTAAGTTTCGCATTTGGAGTTTCCTCTCTCACAAGGCCGACCACTTAGTTGCGTCGAACACATACGGTTTCGAGTAGCATCGCGACAGATTTCAGAGAACAGGCGCTTCTCCTGGCACAGTATCGAACACTTAGATTCAGAAGGAAAAGTTATTTTAAAATGGAACTAAGTTTCGCATCTGGAGTTTCCTCTCTCAAAAGGTCGACCACTTAGTTTCGTCGAACACATACGGTTTCGAGTAGCATCGCCACCGATTTCAGAGAACAGACGCTTCTCCTGGCACAGGATCGAACACTTAGTTTCGGATAGAACAATTAGTTTAAAATGGAACTAAGATTCGCATTTGGAGTTTCCTCTCTCACAAGGTGGACCACTTAGTTTCGTCGAACACATACGGTTTCGAGTAGCATCGCCACAGATTTCAGAGAACAGGCGCTTCTCCTGGCACAGGATCGAACACTTAGTTCCAGATAGAACAATTAGTTTAAAATGGAACTAAGTTTCGCTATTGGAGTTTCCTCTCTCACAATGTCGACCACTTAGTTTCGTCGAACACATACAGTTTCGAGTGGTATCGCCACAGATTTCGCAGAACGGCGTTTCTCCTGGCACATTATCGAACCCATAGTTTCAGATAGAACAATTAGTTTAAAATGGAACTAAGTTTCGCATCTGGAATTTCCTCTCTCACAAGGTCGACAACTTAGTTTCGTCGAACACATACAGTTTCGAATGGCATCGCCACAGATTTCAGAGAACAGGCGCTTCTCCTGGCACAGTGTCGAACACATAGTTTCAGATAGAACAATTAGTTTAAAATGGAACTAAATTTCGCATCTGGAATTTCCTCTATCACAAGGTCGACCACTTAGTTTCGTCGAACATATACGGTTTCGAGTGGCATCGCCAAAGATTTCAGAGAACAGGCGCTTCTCCTGGCACTGTATCGAACACTTAGGTTCAGATAGAACAATTAGTTTAAAATGGAACTGTTTCGCATCTGGAGTTTCCTCTCTCACATGGTCTACCAGTTACTTTCGTCGAACGCATTCGGCTTCGAGTAGCATCGCCACAGAATTCAGAAAACAGGCGCTTCTCCTGGCACAGTATCAAACACTTTCATAAAGAACAATTAGTTTAAAATGGAACTATGTTCCGCATCTGGAGTTTCCTCTCTCACACGGTCTACCAGTTACTTTCGTCGAACACATTCGGCTTCGAGTAGCATCGCCACAGATTTCAGAGAACAGGCGCTTCTCCTGGCACAGTATCGAACACTTAGATTCAGAAGGAACAATTATTTTAAAATGGAACTAAGTTTCGCATCTGGAGTTTCCTCTCTCAAAAGGTCGACCACTTAGTTTCGTCGAACACATATGGTTTCGAGTAGCATCGCGACAGATTTCAGAGAACAGGCGCGTCTCCTGGCACTGTATCGAACACTTAGTTTCAGATGGAACACTTAGTTTTAAATGGAACTAAGTTTCGCTTCTGGAGTTTCCTCTCTCACAAGGTCGACCATTTAGATTCGTCGAACACATACGGTTTCGAGTAGCATCGCCACAGATTTCAGAGAACAGGCGCTTCTGCTGGCACAGTATCGAACACTTAGTTTCAGGTAGAACAATTAGTTTAAAATGGCACTAAGTTGCGCGTCTGGAGTTTCCCCTCTCACCATGTCGACCACTTAGTTTCGTCGAACACATACGGTTTCGAGTAGCATCGCCACCGATTTCAGAGAACAGACGCTTCTCCTGGCACAGTATCGGACACTTAGTATCAGATAGAACAATAAGTTTAAAATGGAACTATGTTTCGCATCTGGAAAATCCTCTCTCACAAGGTTGACCACTTAGTTTCGTCGAACACATACGGTTTCGAGTAGCATCGCCACCGATTTCAGAGAACAGACGCTTCTCCTGGCACAGGATCGAACACTTAGTTTCGGATAGAACAATTAGTTTAAAATGGAACTAAGTTTCGCATTTAGAGTTTCCTCTCTCACAAGGTCGACCACTTAGTTTCGTCGAACACATATGGTTTCGAGTAGCATCGCGACAGATTTCAGAGAACAGGCGCGTCTCTTGGCACTGTATCGAACACTTAGTATCAAATAGAACAATTAGTTTAAAATGGAACTAAGTTTCGCATCTGGAGTTTCCTCTCGCACAAGGTGGACCACTTAGTTTCGTCGAACACCGACGGTTTCGAGTAGCATCGCCACAGATTTCAGAGAACAGGCGCTTCTCCTGGCACAGGATCGAACACTTAGTTTCAGATAGAACAATTAGTTTAAAATGGAACTAAGTTTCGCATTTGGAGTTTCCTCTCTCACAAGGTCGACCACTTAGTTTCGTCGAACACATACAGTTTCGAGTGGTATCGCCACAGATTTCGCAGAACGGCGTTTCTCCTGGCACATTATCGAACACTTAGTTTCGGATAGAACAATTAGTTTAAAATGGAACTAAGTTTCGCATTCAGAGTTTCCTCTCTCACAAGGTCGACCACTTAGTTTCCTCGAACACATACGGTTTCGAGTAGCATCGCCACCGATTTCATATAACAGACGCGTCTCCTGGCACAGTATCGAACACTTAGTATCAGATAGAAAAATTAGTTTAAAATGGAACTAAGTTTCGCATTTGGAGTTTCCTCTCTCACAAGGTTGACCACTTAGTTTCGTCGAACACATACGGTTTCGAGTAGCATCGCCACCGATTTCAGAGAACAGACGCTTCTCCTGGCACAGGATCGAACACTTAGTTTCTGATAGAACAATTAGTTTAAAATGGAACTAAGTTTCGCATTTGGAGTTTCCTCTCTCACAAGGTCGACCACTTAGTTTCGTCGAACACATACAGTTTCGAGTGGTATCGGCACAGATTTCGCAGAACGGCGTTTCTCCTGGCACATTATCGAACACTTAGTTTCGGATAGAACAATTAGTTTAAAATGGAACTAAGTTTCGCATTTAGAGTTTCCTCTCTCACAAGGTCGACCACTTAGTTGCGTCGAACACATACGGTTTCAAGTGGTATCGCCACAGATTTCAGAGAACAGGCGCTTCTCCTGGCACAGTATCGAACACTTACATTCAGAAGCAACAGTTATTTTAAAATGGAACTTAGTTTCGCATCTGGAGTTTCCTCTCTCAAAAGCTCGACCACTTAGTTTCGTCGAACACATATGGTTTCGAGTAGCATCACGACAGATTTCAGAGAACAGGCGCGTCTCCTGGCACTGTATCGAACACTTAGTATCAACTAGAACAATTAGTTTAAAATGGAACTAAGTTTCGCATCTGGAGTTTCCTCTCGCACAAGGTGGACCACTTAGTTTCGTCGAACACATACGGGTTCGAGTAGCATCGCCACAGATTTCAGGGAACAGGCGCTTCTCCTGGCACAGGATCCAACACTTAGTTTCAGATAGAACATTTAGTTTAAAATGGAACTAAGTTTCGCATTTGGAGTTTCCTCTCTCACAAGGTCGACCACTTAGTTTCGTCGAACACATACAGTTTCGAGTGGTATCGCCACAGATTTCGCAGAACGGCGTTTCTCCTGGCACATTATCGAACACATAGTTTCAGATAGAACAATTAGTTTAAAATGGAACTAAGTTTCGCATCTGGAGTTTCCTCTCTCACAAGGTCGACCAGTTAGTTTCGTCGAACACATATGGTTTCGAGTAGCATCGCGACAGATATCAGAGAACAGGCGCGTCTCCTGGCACAGTATCGAACACTTAGATTCAGAAGGAACAATTATTTTAAAATGGAACTAAGTTTCGCATCTGGAGTTTCCTCTCTCAAAAGGTCGACCACTTAGTTTCCTCGAACACATACGGTTTCGAGTAGCATCGCCACCGATTTCATATAACAGACGCGTCTCCTGGCACAGTATCGAACACTTAGTATCAGATAGAAAAATTAGTTTAAAATGGAACTAAGTTTCGCATTTGGAGTTTCCTCTCTCACAAGGTTGACCACTTAGTTTCGTCGAACACATACGGTTTCGAGTAGCATCGCCACCGATTTCAGAGAACAGACGCTTCTCCTGGCACAGGATCGAACACTTAGTTTCGGATAGAACAATTGGTTTAAAATGGAACTAAGTTTCGCATTTCGAGTTTCCTCCCTCACAAGGTCGACCACTTAGTTTCGTCGAACACATACGGTTTCGAGTAGCATCGCGACAGATTTCAGAGAACAGGCGCTTCTCCTGGCACAGTATCGAACACTTAGATTCAGAAGGAAAAGTTATTTTAAAATGGAACTAAGTTTCGCATCTGGAGTTTCCTCTCTCAAAA
Organism: Nysson spinosus; assembly: GCA_910591585.2. NCBI lineage: Eukaryota > Metazoa > Arthropoda > Insecta > Hymenoptera > Crabronidae > Nysson > Nysson spinosus. The sequence continues at coordinate 340,191 of CAJUYC020000093.1, read as the reverse complement.
GGTCGACCACTTAGTTTCGTCGAACACATACGGTTTCGAGTAGCATCGCCACCGATTTCAGAGAACAGACGCTTCTCCTGGCACAGGATCGAACACTTAGTTTCGGATAGAACAATTAGTTTAAAATGGAACTAAGTTTCGCATTTGGAGTTTCCTCTCTCACAAGGTCGACCACTTAGTTTCGTCGAACACATACGGTTTCGAGTAGCATCGCGACAGATTTCAGAGAACAGGCGCTTCTCCTGGCACAGTATCGAACACTTAGTTTCAGATAGAACAATTCTTTTAAAATGGCACTAAGTTTCGCGTCTGGAGTTTCCCCTCTCACCATGTCGACCACTTAGTTTCGTCGAACACATACATTTTCGAGTAGCATCGCCACAGATTTCAGAGAACAGGCGCTTTTCCTGGTACAGTATCGAACACTTAGTTTCAGATAGAACAATTAGTATAAAATGGAACTAAGTTTGGCATCTGGAGTTTCCCCTCTCACAAGGTCGACCACTTACTTTCGTCGAACACATACGGTTTCGAGTGGCTTCGCCACACATTTCAGAGAACAGGCGTTTCTCCTGGCACAGTATCGAACACATAGTTTCAGATAGAACAATTAGTTTCAAATTGTACTAAATTTCGCATTTGGAGTTTCTTCCCTCACAAGATCAAACACTTAGATTCATCGAACACATACGGTTTCGAGTAGCATCGCCACAGATTTCAGAGAACAGGCGCTTCTCCTGGCACAGTATCGAACACTTAGTTTCAGATAGAACAATTAGTTTAAAATGAACCTACGTTTCGCATCTGGAGATTCCTCTCCCACAAGGTCGACCAATTAGATTCGTCGAACACATATGGTTTCGAGTAGCATTACCACACATTTCAGAGAACAGGCTCTTCTCCTGGCACAGTATCGAACGCTTAGTTTCAGATAGAACAATTAGTTTAAAATGGAACTAATTTCCGCATCTGGAGTTTCCTCTCTCACAAGGTCGACCACTTAGTTTCGTCGAACATATACGGTTTCGAGTGGCATCGCTACACATTTCAGAGAACAGGCGCTTCTCCTCGCACAGTATCGAACATATAGTTTCAGACAGAACAATTAGTTTAAAATGGAACTATGTTTCGCATCTGGAGTATCCTCTCTCATTAGGTCAACCACTTAGTTTCGTCGAACACATACGGTTTCGAGTGGCATCGCTACAGGTTTCAGAGAACAGGCGTTTTTCCTGGCACACTATCGATAACTTAGTTTCAGATAGAACAATTCATTTTAAATGGAACTATGTTTCCCATCTGGGGTATCCTCTCTCACAAGGTCGACCACTTAGTTTCGTTGAACACATACGGTTTCGAGTTGCATCGCCACAGATTTCAGAGAACAGGCGCTTCTCCTGGCACAGTATCGAACACTTAGTTTCAGATAGAACAATTAGTATAAAATGGAACTAAGTTTCGCATCTGGAGTTTCCCCTCTCACAAGGTCGACCACTTACTTTCGTCGAACACATACGGTTTCGAGTGGCTTCGCCACACATTTCAGAGAACAGGCGTTTCTCCTGGCACAGTATCGAACACATAGTTTCAGATAGAACAATTAGTTTCAAATTGTACTAAATTTCGCATCTGGAGTTTCTTCCCTCACAAGATCAAACACTTAGTTTCATCGAACACATACGGTTTCGAGTAGCATCGCCACAGATTTCAGAGAACAGGCGCTTCTCCTGGCACAGTATCGAACACTTAGTTTCAGATAGAACAATTAGTTTAAAATGAACCTACGTTTCGCATCTGGAGATTCCTCTCCCACAAGGTCGACCAATTAGATTCGTCGAACACATATGGTTTCGAGTAGCATTACCACACATTTCAGAGAACAGGCTCTTCTCCTGGCACAGTATCGAACGCTTAGTTTCAGATAGAACAATTAGTTTAAAATGGAACTAATTTCCGCATCTGGAGTTTCCTCTCTCACAAGGTCGACCACTTAGTTTCGTCGAACATATACGGTTTCGAGTGGCATCGCTACACATTTCAGAGAACAGGCGCTTCTCCTGGCACAGTATCGAACACATAGTTTCAGACAGAACAATTAGTTTAAAATGGAACTATGTTTCGCATCTGGAGTATCCTCTCTCATTAGGTCAACCACTTAGTTTCGTCGAACACATACGGTTTCGAGTGGCATCGCCACAGATTTCAGAGAACAGTCGCTTCTCCTGGCACAGTATCGAAAACTTAGTTTCTGAGAGAACAATTAGTTTAAAATGGAAATAACTTCGCATTTGGAGTTTCCTCTCTCACAAAGTCGACCACTTAGTTTCGTCGAACACCTACGGTTTCGAGTGGTATCGCCGCAAATTTCGCCGAACGGGAGCTTCTCCCGGCACAGTATTGACTACTTAGTTTCAGATAGAACATTTAGTTTAAAATGGAAATATATTTCGCATTTGGAGTTTCCTCCCTCACAAGGTCGACCACTTAGTTTCGTCGAACACATACGGTTTCGAGTAGCATCGCCACAGATTTCAGAGAACAGGCGCTTCTCCTGGCACAGTATCGAACACTTAGTTTCAGATAGAACAATCAGTTTAAAATGGAACTATGTTTCGCATCTGGAGTTTCCTCTCTCACCATGTCGACCACTTAGTTTCGTCGAAAACATACGGTTTCGAGTAGCAAAGCCACAGATTTCAGAGAACAGGGGCTTCTCCTGGCACAGTATCGAAAACTTAGTTTCTGAGAGAACAATTAGTTTAAAAGGGAAATATGTTTCGCATTTGGAGTTTAATCCCTCACAAGGTCGACCACTTAGTTACGTCGAACACATACGGTTTCGAGTAGCATCGCCACAGATTTCAGAGAGCAGGCGCTTCTCCTGGCACAGTATCGAACACTTAGTTTCAGATAGAACATTTACTTTAAAATGGAAATATGTTTCGCATTTGGAGTTTAATCCCTCACAAGGTCGACCACTTGGTTACGTCGAACACATACGGTTTCGAGTAGCATCGCCACAGATTTCAGAGAACAGGCGCTTATCCTGGCACAGTAACGAACACTTAGTTTCAGATAGAACAATTAGTTTAAAATGGAACTAAGTTTCGCATCTGGAGTTTCCTCTCTCACAAGGTGGACCACTTAGTTTCGTCGAACACATAGGGTTTGGAGTAGCATCGCCACTGATCTCAGAGAACAGGCGCTACTCCTGGCACAGAATCGAACACTTAGTTTCAGATAGAACAATTAGTTTAAAATGGAACTCTGTTTCGTATCTGGAGTTTCCTCTCACACTAGGTGGACCACTTAGTTTTGTCGAACACATACGGTTTCTAGTAGCATCGCCACTGATTTCAGAAAACAGGCGCTTCTCCTGGCACAGTATCGAACACTTAGTTTCAGATAGAACAATTAGTTTAAAATGGAACAAAGTTTCGCATCTGGAGTTTCCTCTCTCACAAGGTGGACCACTTAGTTTCGTCGAACACGTACGGTTTCGAGTAGCATCGCCACAGATTTCGCAGAACGGGAGTTTATCCTGGCACAGTATCGAACACTTAGTTTCAGATAGAACAATTAGTTTGAAATGCAACTATGTTTCGCATCTGGAGTTTCCTCTGTCACAAGGTCGGCAACTTAGTTTCGTCGAACACATACGGTTTCGAGTGGCATCATCACAGATTTCAGAGAACAGGCGCTTCTCCTGGCACATTATCGAACACTTAGTTTCAGATAGAACGATTAGTTTAAAATGGAACTAAGTTTCGCATCTGGAGATTCTTCTCTCACATGGTCGAACACTTAGTTTCGTCGAACACACACGGTTTCGAGTGGCATCGCCACAGGTTTCAGAGAACAGGCGCTTCTCCTGGCACATTATCGAACACTTAGTTTCAGATAGAACAATTAGTTCAAAATGGAACTAAGTTTCGCATCTGGAGTTTCCTCTCTCACAAGGTCGACCACTTAGTTTCGTCGAACACATACGGTTTCGAGCGGCATCGCCACACAGTTCAGAAAACAGGCGCTTCTCCTGGCACAGAATCGAACACTTAGTTTCAGATAGAACAATTAGTTCAAAATGGAACTATGTTTCGCATTTGGAGTTTCCTCTCTCACAAGGTCGACCACTTAGTTTCGTCGAACACATTCGGTTTCGAGTAAGATCGCCACAGGTTTCAGAAAACAGGCGCTTCTCCTGGCACATTATCGAACACTTAGTTTCAGATGGAACAATTAGTTCAAAATGGAACTAAGTTTCGCATCTGTAGTTTCCTCTCTCAGAAGGTCGACCACTTAGTTTCGTCGAGCACATACGGTTTCGATAGCATCGCGACAGATTTCAGAGAACAGGCGCTTCTCCTGGCACAGTATGGAACACTTAGTTTCAGATAGAACAATTTGTTTAAAATGGAACTAAGTTTCGCATCTGGAGTTTCCTCTCCCACAAGGTCGACAACTTAGTTTCCTCGAACACGTACGGTTTCGTGTAGCTTCGTCACAGATTTCAGAGAACAGGCGCTTCTCCTGGCACAGTATCGAACACTTAGTTTCAGATAGAATGATTAGTTTAAAATGGAACTAAGTTTCGCATCTGGAGATTCTTCTCTCACATGGTCGAACACTTAGTTTCGTCGAACACACACGGTTTCGAGTAGCATCGACACAGATTTCAGAGAACACGCGCTTCTCCAGGCACAGTATCGAACACTTAGTTTCAAATAGAACAATTAGTTTAAAATGGAACTAAATTTCGCATCTGGAGTTTCCTCTCTCACAAGGTCGGCCACTTAGTTTCGTCGAACACATACGGTTTCGAGTAGCATCGCCACACATTTCAGAGAACAGGCGCTTCTACCGGCACAGTATCGAAAACTTTGTTTCTGATAGAACAATTAGTTTTAAATGGAACTAATTTTCGCATCTGGAGTTTCCTCTCCCACAAGGTCGAACACTTAGTTTCGTCGAACACACACGGTTTCGAGTAGCATCGACACAGATTTCAGAGAACACGCGCTTCTCCAGGCACAGTATCGAACACTTAGTTTCAAATAGAACAATTAGTTTAAAATGGAACTAAATTTCGCATCTGGAGTTTCCTCTCTCACAAGGTCGGCCACTTAGTTTCGTCGAACACATACGGTTTCGAGTAGCATCGCCACACATTTCAGAGAACAGGCGCTTCTACCGGCACAGTATCGAAAACTTTGTTTCTGATAGAACAATTAGTTTTAAATGGAACTAATTTTCGCATCTGGAGTTTCCTCTCCCACAAGGTCGACCACTTAGTTTCGTCCAACACATACGGTTTCGAGTGGCATCATCACAGATTTCAGAGAACAGGCGCTTCTCCTGGCACATTATCGAACACTTAGTTTCAAATAGAACAATTAGCTTAAAATGGAACTAAGTTTCGCGTCTGGAGTTTTCTCTCTCAGAAGGTCGACCACTTAGTTTCGTCGAACACATGCGGTTTCGAGTAGCATCGCGACAGATTTCAGAGAACAGGCGCTTCTCCTGGCACAGTATCGAACATTTAGTTTCAGATAGAACCATTAGTTTAAAATGGAACTAAGTTTCGCATCTGGAGTTTCCTCCCTCACAAGGTCGACCATTTAGATTCGTCGAACACATACGGTTTCGAGGAGCATCGCGACTGATTTCAGAGAACACGCGCTTCTCCTGGCACAGTATCGAACACTTAGTTTCAGATAGAACAATTAGTTTAAAATGGAACTAATTTTCGCATCTGGAGTCTCCTCTCCCCAAAAGTTCGCCTTCTTAGTTTCGTCGAACACATACGGTTTCGAGTAGCATCGCCACAGATTTCAGAGAACAGGCGCTTCTCCTGGCACAGTATCGAGCACTTAGTTTCAGATAGAACAATTTGTTTAAAATGGAACTAAGTTTCGCATCTGGAGTTTCCTCTCCCACAAGGTCGACCACTTAGTTTCCTCGAACACATACGGTTTCGTGTAGCTTCGTCACAGATTTCAGAGAACAGGCGCTTCTCCTGGCACAGTATCGAACACTTAGTTTCAGATAGAACGATTAGTTTAAAATGGAACTAAGCTTCGCATCTGGAGTCTCCTCTCCCCAAAAGTTCGCCTTCTTAGTTTCGTCGAACACATACGGTTTCGAGTAGCATCGCCACAGATTTCAGAGAACAGGCGCTTCTCCTGGCACAGTATCGAGCACTTAGTTTCAGATAGAACAATTTGTTTAAAATGGAAGTAAGTTTCGCATCTGGAGTTTCCTCTCCCACAAGGTCGACCACTTAGTTTCCTCGAACACATACGGTTTCGTGTAGCTTCGTCACAGATTTCAGAGAACAGGCGCTTCTCCTGGCACAGTATCGAACACTTAGTTTCAGATAGAACGATTAGTTTAAAATGGAACTAAGTTTCGCATCTGGAGATTCTTCTCTCACATGGTCGAACACTTAGTTTCGTCGAACACACACGGTTTCGAGTAGCATCGACACAGATTTCAGAAAACACGCGCTTCTCCAGGCACAGTATCGAACACTTAGTTTCAAATAGAACAATTAGTTTAAAATGGAACTAAATTTCGCATCTGGAGTTTCCTCTCTCACAAGGTCGGCCACTTAGTTTCGTCGAACACATACGGTTTCGAGTAGCATCGCCACACATTTCAGAGAACAGGCGCTTCTCCCGGCACAGTATCGAAAACTTTGTTTCTGATAGAACAATTAGTTTTAAATGGAACTAATTTTCGCATCTGGAGTTTCCTCTCTCACAAGGTCGGCCACTTAGTTTCGTCGAACACATACGGCTTCGAGTAGCATCGCCACAGATTTCAGAGAACAGGCGCCTCTCCTGGCACAGTATCGAACACTTAGTTTCAGATAGAACAATTAGTTTAAAATGGAAGTATGTTTCGCATCTGCAGTTTCCTCTCTCACAAGGTCGACCACTTAGTTTCGTCGAACACATACGGTTTCGAGTAGCATCGCCACAGATTTCAGAGAACAGGCGCTTCTCCTGGCACAGTATCGAACACTTAGTTTCAGAAGGAACATTTAGTTTAAAATGGAACTAAGTTTTGCATCTGGAGTTTCCTCTCTCACAAGGTCCACCACTTAGTTTCGTCGAACTCATACGGTTTCGAGTGGCATCGCCACAGATTTCAGAGAACAGGCGCTTATCCTGACACTGTATCGAACACTTAGTTTTAGGTAGAACAATTAGTTTAAAATGGAAGTAAATTTCGCATCTGGAGTTTCCTCTCTCACAAGGTCGACAACTTAGTTTCGTCGAACAAATACGGTTTCAAGTGGCATCGCCACAGATTTCAGTGAACAGACGCTTCTACTGGCACAGTATCGAACACATAGTTTCAGATAGAACAATTAGTTTAAAATGGAAATAAGTTTCGCTGCTGGAGTTTCCTCTCTCACAAGGTCGACCACTTAGTTTCGTCGAACACATACAGTTCCGAGTGGTATCGCCACAGATTTCGCAGAACGGCGTTTCTCCTGGCACATTATAGAACACATAGTTTCAGATAGAACAATTAGTTTAAAATGGAACTAAGTTTCGCATCTGGAGTTTCCTCTCTCACAAGGTCGACCACTTAGTTTCGTCGAACACATACGGTTTCGAGTGGCAACGCCACATAATTCAGAGGACAGGCGCTGCTCCTGGCACAGTATCGAAAACTTAGTTTCAGATAGGAAAATTAGTTTAAAATGGAACTATGTTTCGCATTTGGTGTTTCCTCTGTCACAAGGTGGGCCACTTAGTTTCGTCGAACACATACGGTTTCGAGTAGCATCGCCACAGATTTCAGAGAAGAGGCGCTTCTGCTGGCACAGTATCGAACACTTAGTTTCAGATAGAACAATTAGTTTAAAAGGGCACTAAGTTTCGCGTCTGGAGTTTCCTCTCTCACAAGGTCGACCACTCAGTTTCGTCGAACACATACCGTTTCCAGTGGTATCGCCACAGGTTTCACAGAACGGGCGCTTCTCCTGGCACAGTATCGAACACTTAGTTTCAGATAGAACAATTAGTTTAAAATGGAACTAAGTTTCGCATCTGGAGTTTCCTCTCACACAAGGTCGACCATTTAGATTCGTCGAACACATACGGTTTCGAGTAGCATCGCCACAGATTTCAGAGAACAAGCGCTTCTCCTGGCACATTATCGAACACTTAGTTTCAGATAGAACAATTAGTTTAAACTGGAACTATGTTTCGCATTTGGAGTTTCCTCTCTCACAAGGTCGGCCACTTAGTTTCGTCGAACACATACGGTTTCGAGTAGCATCGCCACAGATTTCAGAGAACAGGCGCATCCCCTGGCACAGTATCGAATACTTAGTTTCAGATAGGAAAATTAGTTTAAAATGGAACTATGTTTCGCATTTGGTGTTTCCTCTGTCACAAGGTGGGCCACTTAGTTTCGTCGAACACATACGGTTTCGAGTAGCATCGCCACAGATTTCAGAGAAGAGGCGCTTCTGCTGGCACAGTATCGAACACTTAGTGACAGATAGAACAATTAGTTTCAAATGGAACTAAGTTTCGCTTCTGGAGTGTCCTCTCTCACAAGGTCGACCACTTAGTTTCGTCGGACACATACGGTTTCGAGTGGCATCGCCACACATTTCAGAGAACAGGCGCTTCTCCTCGCACACTATCGAACACTTAGTTTTAGATAGAACTATTAGTTTAAAATGGTACTAAGTTTCGCATCTGGAGTTTCCTCTCTCACAAGGCGACCACTTAGTTTCGTGGACAACATACCGTTTCGAGGGGCATCGCCACAGATTTCAGAGAACAGGCGCTTCTCCTGGCACAGTATCGAACACTTAGTTTCAGATAGAACAATTAGTTTAAAATGGAACTATGTTCCGCATCTGGTGAATCCTCTCTCACAAGGTGGACCACTTAGTTTCGTCGAACATATACGGTTTCGAGTGCCATCGCTACACATTTCAGAGAACAGGCGCTTCTCCTGGCACAATGTCGAACACATAGTTTCAGATAGAACAATTAGTTTAAAATGGAACTAAGTTTCGCATCCGTAGTTTCCTCTCTCATAAGGTCAACCACTTAGTTTCGTCGAACACAATAGGGTTTCGAGTGGCATCGCCACAGATTTCAGAGAACGCGCACTTCCCCTGGCACAGTATCGAACACTTAGTTTCGGTTAGAACAATTAGTTTAAAATGGAACTAAGTTTCGCATCTGGAGTTTCCTCTCTCACAAGGTCGGCCACTTAGTTTCGTCGAACACATACGGTTTCGAGTAGCATCGCCACAGATTTCAGAGGACAGGGGCTTCCCCTGGCACAGTATCGAACACTTATTTTCAGATAGAACGAATAGTTTAAAATGGAACAATGTTTTGTATCTGGAGTTTCCTGTCTCACAAGGTCGACCACTTAGTTTCGTCGAACACATACGGTTTCGAGTAGAATAGCCACAGATTTCAGAGAACAGGCGCTTCTCCTGGCACAGTATCGAACCCTTAGTTTCAGCTAGAACGATTAGTTTAAAATGGAACTAAGTTTCGCATCTGGACTTTCCTCTCTCACAAGGTCGACCACTTAGTTTCGTCGAACACATACGGTTTCGAGTAGAATCGCCACAGATTTCAGAGAACAGGCGCTTATCCTGGAACAGTAACGAACACTTAGTTCCAGATACAACAATTAGTTTAAAATGCAACTAAGTTCGCATCTGGAGTTTCCTCTCCCACAAGGTCGACCACTTAGTTTCCTCGAACACATGCGGCCTCGAGTAGCATCGCCACAGATTTCAGAGAAGAGGCGCTTCTCCTGGCAGAGTATCGAACACTTAGTTTCAGATGGAACATTTGGTTTAAAATGGAATTAAGTTTCGCATTTGGAGTTTCCTCTCTCACCAGGTGGGCCACTTAGTTTCGTCGAACACATACGGTTTTGAGTGTCATCGTCACAGATTTCAGAGAACAGGCGCTTCTCTTGGCACAGTATCGAACACTTAGTTTCAGATAGAACAATTAGTTTAAAATGGAACTAAGTTTCGCATCTTGCGTTTCCTCTCCCACAAAGTCGACCACCTAGTTTCGTCGAACACATACGGTTTCGAGTAGCATCGCCACAGATTTCACAGAACAGGCGCTTCTCCTGGCACAGTAACGAACACTTAGTTTCAGATAGAACAATTAGTTTTAACTGGAACTAAGTTTCGCATCTGGAGTTTCCTCTTTCACAAGGCGACCACTTAGTTTCGTCGAACACATACGGTTTCGAGTAGTATCGCCACAGATTTCGCAGAACGGGAGTTTCTCCTGGCACAGTATCGAACACTTAGTTTCAGATAGAAAAATTAGTTTAAAATAGAACTAAGTTTCGCATTTGGAGTTTCCTCTCTCACAAGATCAACCACTTAGTTTCGTCGAACACATAAGGTTTCGAGTGGCATCGCCACACATTTCAGAGAACTGGCGCTTCTCCTGGCACAGTATCGAACACTTAGTTTCAGAGAGAACAATTAGTTTAAAATGGAACTATGTTTCGCATTTGGAGTTTCCTCTCTCCCAAGGTGGGCCACTTAGTTTCGTCGAACACATACGGTTTTGAGTGTCATCGTCACAGATTTGAGAGAACAGGCGCTTCTCTTGGCACAGTATCGAACACTTAGTTTCAGATAGAACAATTAGTTTAAAATGGAACTAAGTTTCGCATCTGGAGTTTCCTCTCTCACAAGGTCGGCCATTTTTTTTCGTCGAACACATACGGTTTCGAGTGGTATCGCCACAGATATCAGAGGACAGGCGCTTCTCCTGGCACAGTATCGAACACTTAGTTTCAGATGGAACAATTAGTTTTAACTGGAACTAAGTTTCGCATCTGGAATTTCCTCTTTCACAAGGCGACCACTTAGTTTCGTCGAACACATACGGTTTCGAGTAGTATCGCCACAGATTTCGCAGAACGGGAGTTTCTCCTGGCACAGTATCGAACACTTAGTTTCAGATAGAAAAATTAGTTTAAAATAGAACTAAGTTTCGCATTTGGAGTTTCCTCTCTCACAAGATCAACCACTTAGTTTCGTCGAACACATAAGGTTTCGAGTGGCATCGCCACACATTTCAGAGAACTGGCGCTTCTCCTGGCACAGTATCGAACACTTAGTTTCAGAGAGAACAATTAGTTTAAAATGGAACTATGTTTCGCATTTGGAGTTTCCTCTCTCCCAAGGTGGACCACTTAGTTTCGTCAAACACATACGGTTTCGAGTGGCATCGCCACAGATTTCAGAGAACAGGCGCATCTCCTGGCACAGTATCGAACACTCAGTTTCAGAGAGAACAATTAGTTTAAAATGGAAATAAGTTTCGCATCTGGCGTTTCCTCTCCCACAAAGTCGACCACCTAGTTTCGTCGAACACATACGGTTTCGAGTAGCATCGCCACAGATTTCACAGAACAGGCGCTTCTCCTGGCACAGTAACGAACACTTAGTTTCAGATAGAACAATTAGTGTAAAATGGAACTATGTTTCGCATCTGGAGTGTCCTCTCTCCCAAGGTGGACCACTTAGTTTCGTCCAACACATACGGTTTCGAGTGGCATCGCCACAGATTTCAGAGAACAGGCGCATCTCCTGGCACAGTATCGAACACTCAGTTTCAGAGAGAACAATTAGTTTAAAATGGAAATAAGTTTCGCATCTGGAGTTTCCTCTCTCACAAGGTCGACCAACTAGTTTCGTCGAACATATACGGTTTCGAGTAGCATCGCCACAGATTTCAGAGAACAGGCGCTTCTCCTGGCACAGAAACGAACACTTAGTTTCAGATAGATCAATTAGTGTAAAATGGAACTAAGTTCCGCATCTGGTGAATCCTCTCTCACAAGGTCGACCACTTAGTTTCGTCGAACACATACAGTTTCGAGTGGCATCGCCACACATTTCAGAGAACAGGCGTTTCTCCTGGCACAGTATCGAACACTTAGTGTCAGATAGGATTATTAGTTTAAAATGAACTAAGTTTCGCAATTTGGAGTTTCCTCTCTCACAAGGTCGACCACTTAGTTTCGTCGAACTCATACGGTTTCGAGTGGCATCGCCACAGATTTCAGAGAACAGGCGCTTCCCCTGGCACAGTGTCGAACACATAGTTTCAGATAGAACAATTAGTTTAAAATGGAACTAAGTTTCGCATCTGGAGTTTCCTGTGCCACAAGGTCGACCACTTAGTTTCCTCGAACACGTACGGTTTCGAGTTGTATCGCCACAGATTTCAGAGAACTGGCGCTTCTCCTGGCACATTATCGAACACTTAGTTTCAAATAGAACAGTTAGTTTTAAATGAAACTAAATTTCACTTCTGGAGTTTCCTCTCTCACAAGGTGGACCACTTAGTTTCGTCAAAGACATACGGTTTCGAGTGGAATCGCCACAGGTTTCAGAGAACTGGCGCTTCTCCTGGCACAGTATCGAACACTTAGTATCAGATAGAACAATTACTTTAAAATGGAACTAAGCTTCGCATCTGGAGTTTCCTCTCTCACAAGGTGGACCACTTAGTTTCGTCGAACACATATGGTTTCGTGGGGCATCGCCACAGATTTCACAGAACAACCGCTTCTCCTGGCACAGTATCGAACACATAGTATCGGATAGAACAATTAGTTTAAAATCGAACAAAGCTTCGCATCTGGAGTTTCCTCACTCACAAGGTCGACCACTTAGTTTCGTCGAACACATACGGTTTCGAGTGGCATCGCCACAGATTTCAGAGAACAGGCGCTTCTCCTGGAACAGTATCGAACACTTAGTATCGGATAGAACAATTAGTTTAAAATCGAACAAAGCTTCGCATTTGGAGTTTCCTCTCTCCCAAGGTGGACCACTTAGTTTCGTCAAACACATACGGTTTCGAGTGGCATCGCCACAGATTTCAGAGAACAGGCGCATCTCCTGGCACAGTATCGAACACTCAGTTTCAAAGAGAACAATTAGTTTAAAATGGAAATAAGTTTCGCATCTGGCGTTTCCTCTCCCACAAAGTCGACCACCTAGTTTCGTCGAACACATACGGTTTCGAGTAGCATCGCCACAGATTTCACAGAACAGGCGCTTCTCCTGGCACAGTAACGAACACTTAGTTTCAGATAGAACAATTAGTGTAAAATGGAACTATGTTTCGCATCTGGTGAATCCTCTCTCACAAGGTCGACCACTTAGTTTCGTCGAACACATACGGTTTCGAGTGGCATCGCCACACATTTCAGAGAACAGGCGCTTCTCCTTACACAGTATGGAACACATAGTTTCAGATAGAACAATTAGTTTAAAATGGAACTAAATTTCACTTCTGGAGTCTCCTCTCTCACAAGGTGGACCACTTAGTTTGGTCGAACACATACGGTTTCGAGTAGCAATGACACAGGTTTCAGAGAACATGCGCTTCTACTGGCAGAGTATCGAATACTTAGTTTCAGACAGAACATTTAGTTTAAAATGGAAATATGTTTCGCATTTGGAGTTTCCTCCCTCACAAGGTCGACCACTTAGTTTCGTCGAACTCATACGGTTTCGAGTGGCATCGCCACAGATTTCAGAGAAAAGGCGCTTCTCCTGACACAGTATCGAACACTTAGTTTCAGATAGACCAATTAGTTTAAAATGGAAGTAAGTTTCGCATCTGGAGTTTCCTCTCTCACAAGGTCGACCACTTAGTTTCGTCGAACACATACGGTTTCGAGTAGCATCGCGACAGATTTCAGAGAACAGGCGCTTCTCCTGGCACAGTATGGAACACTTAGTTTCAGATAGAACAATTAGTTTAAAATGGAACTAAGTTTCGCATCTGGAGTTTCCTCTCTCACAAGGTCGACCACTTAGTTTCGTCGAACACATACGGTTTCGAACGGCATCGCCACACAGTTCAGAGAACAGGCGCTTCTCCTGGCACAGTATCGAACACTTAGTTTCAGATAGAACAATTAGTTTAAAATGGAACTAAGTTTCGCATCTGGACTTTCCTCTCCCACAAGGTCGACCACTTAGTTTCGTCGAACTCATACGGTTTCGAGTGGCATGGCCACAGATTTCAGAGAAAAGGCGTTTCTCCCGGCACAGTATCGTACACTTAGTTTCAGATAGAGCAATTAGTTTTAAATGGAACTAAGTTTCGCATCTGGAGTTTCCTCTCTCACAAGATCGACCACTTAGATTCGTCGAACACATACGGTCTCGAGAAGCATCGCCACACATTTCAGAGAACAGGCACTTCTCCTGGCACAGTATCGAATACTTTTTTCAGACAGAACGATTAGTTTAAAATGGAACTATGTTTCGCATCTGGAGTATCCTCTCTCACAAGGTCAACTACTTAGGTCCGTCGAACACATACGGTTTCGAGTGGCATCGCTACACATTTCAGAGAACAGGCGCTTCTCCTGGCACAGTGTCGAACACATAGTTTCAGATAGAACACTTAGTTTAAAATGGAACTAAGTTTCGCATCTGGAGTTTCCTGTCCCACAATGTCGACCACTTAGTTTCCTCGAACACATACGGTTTCGAGTTGTATCGCCACAGATTTCAGAGAACTGGCGCTTCTCCTGGCACATTATCGAACACTTAGTTTCAGATAGAACAGTTAGTTTTAAATGAAACTAAATTTCACTTCTGGAGTCTCCTCTCTCACAAGGTGGACCACTTAGTTTGGTCGAACACATACGGTTTCGAGTAGCAATGACACAGGTTTCAGAGAACATGCGCTTCTACTGGCAGAGTATCGAATACTTAGTTTCAGACAGAACATTTAGTTTAAAATGGAAATATGTTTCGCATTTGGAGTTTCCTCCCTCACAAGGTCGACCACTTAGTTTCGTCGAACTCATACGGTTTCGAGTGGCATCGCCACAGATTTCAGAGAAAAGGCGCTTCTCCTGACACAGTATCGAACACTTAGTTTCAGATAGACCAATTAGTTTAAAATGGAAGTAAGTTTCGCATCTGGAGTTTCCTCTCTCACAAGGTCGACCACTTAGTTTCGTCGAACACATACGGTTTCGAGTAGCATCGCGACAGATTTCAGAGAACAGGCGCTTCTCCTGGCACAGTATGGAACACTTAGTTTCAGATAGAACAATTAGTTTAAAATGGAACTAAGTTTCGCATCTGGAGTTTCCTCTCTCACAAGGTCGACCACTTAGTTTCGTCGAACACATACGGTTTCGAACGGCATCGCCACACAGTTCAGAGAACAGGCGCTTCTCCTGGCACAGTATCGAACACTTAGTTTCAGATAGAACAATTAGTTTAAAATGGAACTAAGTTTCGCATCTGGACTTTCCTCTCCCACAAGGTCGACCACTTAGTTTCGTCGAACTCATACGGTTTCGAGTGGCATGGCCACAGATTTCAGAGAAAAGGCGTTTCTCCCGGCACAGTATCGTACACTTAGTTTCAGATAGAGCAATTAGTTTTAAATGGAACTAAGTTTCGCATCTGGAGTTTCCTCTCTCACAAGATCGACCACTTAGTTTCGTCGAACACATACGGTCTCGAGAAGCATCGCCACACATTTCAGAGAACAGGCACTTCTCCTGGCACAGTATCGACCACTTAGATTCAGACAGAACAATTAGTTTAAAATGGAACTAAGTTTCGCATCTGGATTTTCCTCTCTCACCAGGTCGACCACTTAGTTTCGTCGAACACATACGGTTTCGAGTAGCATCACCACAGATTTCACAGAACAGGCGCTTCTCCGCGCACAGTATCGAACACTTAGTTTCAGATAGAACAATTAGTTTAAAATGAACTAAGTTTCGCATCTGGAGTTTCCTCTCCCACAAGGTCGACCACTTAGTTTCATCGAACACATACGGTTTCGAGTGGCATCGCCACAGTTTTTAGAGAACAGGCGCTTCTCCTGGCACAGTATCGAACACTTAGTTTCAGATAGAACAATTAGTTTAAAATGGAACTAAGTTTCGCATCTGGTGTTTCCTCTCCCACAAGGTCGACCACTTAGTTTCGTCAAACACATACGGGTTCGAGTAGCATCGCGACAGATTCCAGAGAACAGGCGCTTCTCCTGGCACAGTATGGAACACTTAGTTTCAGATAGAACAATTAGTTTAAAATGGAACTAAGTTTCGCATCTGGAGTTTCCTCTCTCACAAGGTCGACGACTTAGTTTCGTCGAACACATACGGTTTCGAGCGGCATCGCCACACAGTTCAGAGAACAGGCGGTTCTCCTGGCACAGTATCGAACACTTAGTTTCAGATAGAACAATTAGTTTAAAATGGAACTAAGTTTCGCATCTGGAGTTTCCTCTCCCAGAAGGTCGACCACTTAGTTTCGTCGAACTCATACGGTTTCGAGTGGCATGGCCACAGATTTCAGAGAAAAGGCGTTTCTCCCGGCACAGTATCGTACACTTAGTTTCAGATAGAGCAATTAGTTTTAAATGGAACTAAGTTTCGCATCTGGAGTTTCCTCTCTCACAAGATCGACCACTTAGTTTCGTCGAACACATACGGTCTCGAGAAGCATCGCCACACATTTCAGAGAACAGGCGCTTCTCCTGGCACAGTATCGAACACTTAGATTCAGACAGAACAATTAGTTTAAAATGGAACTAAGTTTCGCATCTGGATTTTCCTCTCTCACCAGGTCGACCACTTAGTTTCGTCGAACACATACGGTTTCGAGTAGCATCACCACAGATTTCACAGAACAGGCGCTTCTCCGCGCACAGTATCGAACACTTAGTTTCAGATAGAACAATTAGTTTAAAATGGAACTAAGTTTCGCATCTGGAGTTTCCTCTCCCACAAGGTCGACCACTTAGTTTCATCGAACACATACGGTTTCGAGTGGCATCGCCACAGTTTTTAGAGAACAGGCGTTTCTCCCGGCACAGTATCGAAAACTTTGTTTCTGATAGAACAATTAGTTTTAAATGGAACTAATTTTCGCATCTGGAGTTTCCTCTCCCACAAGGTCGACCACTTAGTTTCATCAAACACATACGGTTTCGAGCGGCATCGCCACACAGTTCAGACAACAGGCGCTTCTCCTCGCACAGTATCGAACACTTAGTTTCAGATAGAACCATTAGTTTAAAATGGAACTAAGTTTCGCATCTGGTGTTTCCTCTCCCACAAGGTCGACCACTTAGTTTCGTCAAACACATACGGGTTCGAGTAGCATCGCGACAGATTTCAGAGAACAGGCGCTTCTCCTGGCACAGTACAGAACACTTAGTTTCAGATAGAACAATTAGTTTAAAATGGAACTAAGTTTCGCATCTGGAGTTTCCTCTCTAACAAGGTCGACCTCTTAGTTTCGTCGAACACATACGGTTTCGTTTAGCATCACGGTAGATTTCAGAGAACAGGCGCTTCTCCTGGCACAGTACAGAACACTTAGTTTCAGATAGAACAATTAGTTTAAAATGGAACTATGTTTCGCATCTGGAGTTTCCTCTACCACAAGGTCGACCACTTAGTTTCGTCGAACACATACGGTTTCGAGAAGCATCGCCACACATTTCAGAGAACAGGCGCTTCTCCTGGCACAGTATCGAACACTTAGATTCAGATAGAACAATTAGTTTAAAATGGAACTAATTTTCGCATCTGGATTTTCCTCTCTCACCAGGTCGACCACTTAGTTTCGTCGAACACATACGGTTTCGAGTAGCATCACCACAGATTTCACAGAACAGGCGCTTCTCCGCGCACAGTATCGAACACTTAGTTTCAGATAGAACAATTAGTTTAAAATGGAACTAAGTTTCGCATCTGGAGTTTCCTCTCCCACAAGGTCGACCACTTAGTTTCGTCGAACTCATACGGTTTCGAGTGGCATGGCCACAGATTTCAGAGAACAGGCGTTTCTCCCGGCACAGTATCGAACACTTAGTATCGGATAGAACAATTACTTTAAAATGGAACTAAGCTTCGCATCTGGAGTCTCCTCTCCCCAAAAGTTCGCCTTCTTAGTTTCGTCGAACACATACGGTTTCGAGTAGCATCGCCACAGATTTCAGAGAACAGGCGCTTCTCCTGGCACAGTATCGAACACTTAGTTTCAGATAGAACGATTAGTTTAAAATGGAACTAAGTTTCGCATCTGGAGATTCTTCTCTCACATGGTCGAACACTTAGTTTCGTCGAACACACACGGTTTCGAGTAGCATCGAAACAGATTTCAGAGAACACGCGCTTCTCCAGGCACAGTATCGAACACTTAGTTTCAAATAGAACAATTAGTTTAAAATGGAACTAGATTTCGCATCTGGAGTTACCTCTCTCACAAGGTCGGCCACTTAGTTTCGTCGAACACATACGGTTTCGAGTAGCATCGCCACACATTTCAGAGAACAGGCGCTTCTCCCGGCACAGTATCGAAAACTTTGTTTCTGATAGAACATTTAGTTTTAAATGGAACTAATTTTCGCATCTGGAGTTTCCTCTCCCACAAGGTCGACCACTTAGTTTCGTCCAACACATACGGTTTCGAGTGGCATCGCCACAGATTTCAAAGAACAGGAGCTTCTCCTGGCACAGTATCGAACACTTAATTTCAGATAGAACAATTAGTTTAAAATGGAACTAAGTTTCGCATCTGGAGTTTCCTCTCTCACAAGGTCGACCACTTAGTTTCGTCGAACACATACGGTTTCGAACGGCATCGCCACACAGTTCAGAGAACAGGCGCTTCTCCTGGCACAGTATCGAACACTTAGTTTCAGATAGAACAATTAGTTTAAAATGGAACTAAGTTTCGCATCTGGAGTTTCCTCTCCCACAAGGTCGACCACTTAGTTTCGTCGAACTCATACGGTTTCGAGTGGCATGGCCACAGATTTCAGAGAAAAGGCGTTTCTCCCGGCACAGTATCGTACACTTAGTTTCAGATAGAGCAATTAGTTTTAAATGGAACTAAGTTTCGCATCTGGAGTTTCCTCTCTCACAAGATCGACCACTTAGTTTCGTCGAACACATACGGTCTCGAGAAGCATCGCCACACATTTCAGAGAACAGGCGCTTCTCCTGGCACAGTACAGAACACTTAGTTTCAGATAGAACAATTAGTTTAAAATGGAACTAAGTTTCGCATCTGGAGTTTCCTCTCTAACAAGGTCGACTTCTTAGTTTCGTCGAACACATACGGTTTCGGTTAGCATCACGGTAGATTTCAGAGAACAGGCGCTTCTCCTGGCACAGTACAGAACACTTAGTTTCAGATAGAACAATTAGTTTAAAATGGAACTATGTTTCGCATCTGGAGTTTCCTCTACCACAAGGTCGACCACTTAGTTTCGTCGAACACATACAGTTTCGAGAAGCATCGCCACACATTTCAGAGAACAGGCGCTTCTCCTGGCACAGTATCGAACACTTAGATTCAGATAGAACAATTAGTTTAAAATGGAACTAATTTTCGCATCTGGATTTTCCTCTCTCACCAGGTCGACCACTTAGTTTCGTCGAACACATACGGTTTCGAGTAGCATCACCACAGATTTCACAGAACAGGCGCTTCTCCGCGCACAGTATCGAACACTTAGTTTCAGATAGAACAATTAGTTTAAAATGGAACTAAGTTTCGCATCTGGAGTTTCCTCTCCCACAAGGTCGACCACTTAGTTTCGTCGAACTCATACGGTTTCGAGTGGCATGGCCACAGATTTCAGAGAACAGGCGTTTCTCCCGGCACAGTATCGAACACTTAGTATCGGATAGAACAATTACTTTAAAATGGAACTAAGCTTCGCATCTGGAGTCTCCTCTCCCCAAAAGTTCGCCTTCTTAGTTTCGTCGAACACATACGGTTTCGAGTAGCATCGCCACAGATTTCAGAGAACAGGCGCTTCTCCTGGCACAGTATCGAACACTTAGTTTCAGATAGAACGATTAGTTTAAAATGGAACTAAGTTTCGCATCTGGAGATTCTTCTCTCACATGGTCGAACACTTAGTTTCGTCGAACACACACGGTTTCGAGTAGCATCGCCACACATTTCAGAGAACAGGCGCTTCTCCCGGCACAGTATCGAAAACTTTGTTTCTGATAGAACAATTAGTTTTAAATGGAACTAATTTTCGCATCTGGAGTTTCCTCTCCCAGAAGGTCGACCACTTAGTTTCGTCCAACACATACGGTTTCGAGTGGCATCGCCACAGATTTCAAAGAACAGGAGCTTCTCCTGGCACAGTATCGAACACTTAATTTCAGATAGAACAATTAGTTTAAAATGGAACTAAGTTTCGCATCTGGAGTTTCCTCTCTCACAAGGTCGACCATTTAGTTTCGTCGAACACATACGGTTTCGAACGGCATCGCCACACAGTTCAGAGAACAGGCGCTTCTCCTGGCACAGTATCGAACACTTAGTTTCAGATAGAACAATTAGTTTAAAATGGAACTAAGTTTCGCATCTGGAGTTTCCTCTCTCACAAGATCGACCACTTAGTTTCGTCGAACACATACGGTCTCGAGAAGCATCGCCACACATTTCAGAGAACAGGCACTTCTCCTGGCACAGTATCGACCACTTAGATTCAGACAGAACAATTAGTTTAAAATGGAACTAAGTTTCGCATCTGGATTTTCCTCTCTCACCAGGTCGACCACTTAGTTTCGTCGAACACATACGGTTTCGAGTAGCATCACAACAGATTTCACAGAACAGGCGCTTCTCCGCGCACAGTATCGAACACTTAGTTTCAGATAGAACAATTAGTTTAAAATGAACTAAGTTTCGCATCTGGAGTTTCCTCTCCCACAAGGTCGACCACTTAGTTTCATCGAACACATACGGTTTCGAGTGGCATCGCCACAGTTTTTAGAGAACAGGCGCTTCTCCTGGCACAGTATCGAACACTTAGTTTCAGATAGAACAATTAGTTTAAAATGGAACTAAGTTTCGCATCTGGTGTTTCCTCTCCCACAAGGTCGACCACTTAGTTTCGTCAAACACATACGGGTTCGAGTAGCATCGCGACAGATTCCAGAGAACAGGCGCTTCTCCTGGCACAGTATGGAACACTTAGTTTCAGATAGAACAATTAGTTTAAAATGGAACTAAGTTTCGCATCTGGAGTTTCCTCTCTCACAAGGTCGACGACTTAGTTTCGTCGAACACATACGGTTTCGAGCGGCATCGCCACACAGTTCAGAGAACAGGCGGTTCTCCTGGCACAGTATCGAACACTTAGTTTCAGATAGAACAATTAGTTTAAAATGGAACTAAGTTTCGCATCTGGAGTTTCCTCTCCCAGAAGGTCGACCACTTAGTTTCGTCGAACTCATACGGTTTCGAGTGGCATGGCCACAGATTTCAGAGAAAAGGCGTTTCTCCCGGCACAGTATCGTACACTTAGTTTCAGATAGAGCAATTAGTTTTAAATGGAACTAAGTTTCGCATCTGGAGTTTCCTCTCTCACAAGATCGACCACTTAGTTTCGTCGAACACATACGGTCTCGAGAAGCATCGCCACACATTTCAGAGAACAGGCGCTTCTCCTGGCACAGTATCGAATACTTAGATTCAGACAGAACAATTAGTTTAAAATGGAACTAAGTTTCGCATCTGGATTTTCCTCTCTCACCAGGTCGACCACTTAGTTTCGTCGAACACATACGGTTTCGAGTAGCATCACCACTGATTTCACAGAACAGGCGCTTCTCCGCGCACAGTATCGAACACTTAGTTTCAGATAGAACAATTAGTTTAAAATGGAACTAAGTTTCGCATCTGGAGTTTCCTCTCCCACAAGGTCGACCACTTAGTTTCATCGAACACATACGGTTTCGAGTGGCATCGCCACAGTTTTTAGAGAACAGGCGTTTCTCCCGGCACAGTATCGAAAACTTTGTTTCTGATAGAACAATTAGTTTTAAATGGAACTAATTTTCGCATCTGGAGTTTCCTCTCCCACAAGGTCGACCACTTAGTTTCATCAAACACATACGGTTTCGAGCGGCATCGCCACACAGTTCAGACAACAGGCGCTTCTCCTCGCACAGTATCGAACACTTAGTTTCAGATAGAACCATTAGTTTAAAATGGAACTAAGTTTCGCATCTGGTGTTTCCTCTCCCACAAGGTCGACCACTTAGTTTCGTCAAACACATACGGGTTCGAGTAGCATCGCGACAGATTTCAGAGAACAGGCGCTTCTCCTGGCACAGTACAGAACACTTAGTTTCAGATAGAACAATTAGTTTAAAATGGAACTAAGTTTCGCATCTGGAGTTTCCTCTCTAACAAGGTCGACCTCTTAGTTTCGTCGAACACATACGGTTTCGTTTAGCATCACGGTAGATTTCAGAGAACAGGCGCTTCTCCTGGCACAGTACAGAACACTTAGTTTCAGATAGAACAATTAGTTTAAAATGGAACTATGTTTCGCATCTGGAGTTTCCTCTACCACAAGGTCGACCACTTAGTTTCGTCGAACACATACGGTTTCGAGAAGCATCGCCACACATTTCAGAGAACAGGCGCTTCTCCTGGCACAGTATCGAACACTTAGATTCAGATAGAACAATTAGTTTAAAATGGAACTAATTTTCGCATCTGGATTTTCCTCTCTCACCAGGTCGACCACTTAGTTTCGTCGAACACATACGGTTTCGAGTAGCATCACCACAGATTTCACAGAACAGGCGCTTCTCCGCGCACAGTATCGAACACTTAGTTTCAGATAGAACAATTAGTTTAAAATGGAACTAAGTTTCGCATCTGGAGTTTCCTCTCCCACAAGGTCGACCACTTAGTTTCGTCGAACTCATACGGTTTCGAGTGGCATGGCCACAGATTTCAGAGAACAGGCGTTTCTCCCGGCACAGTATCGAACACTTAGTATCGGATAGAACAATTACTTTAAAATGGAACTAAGCTTCGCATCTGGAGTCTCCTCTCCCCAAAAGTTCGTCTTCTTAGTTTCGTCGAACACATACGGTTTCGAGTAGCATCGCCACAGATTTCAGAGAACAGGCGCTTCTCCTGGCACAGTATCGAACACTTAGTTTCAGATAGAACGATTAGTTTAAAATGGAACTAAGTTTCGCATCTGGAGATTCTTCTCTCACATGGTCGAACACTTAGTTTCGTCGAACACACACGGTTTCGAGTAGCATCGAAACAGATTTCAGAGAACACGCGCTTCTCCAGGCACAGTATCGAACACTTAGTTTCAAATAGAACAATTAGTTTAAAATGGAACTAAATTTCGCATCTGGAGTTACCTCTCTCACAAGGTCGGCCACTTAGTTTCGTCGAACACATACGGTTTCGAGTAGCATCGCCACACATTTCAGAGAACAGGCGCTTCTCCCGGCACAGTATCGAAAACTTTGTTTCTGATAGAACATTTAGTTTTAAATGGAACTAATTTTCGCATCTGGAGTTTCCTCTCCCACAAGGTCGACCACTTAGTTTCGTCCAACACATACGGTTTCGAGTGGCATCGCCACAGATTTCAAAGAACAGGAGCTTCTCCTGGCACAGTATCGAACACTTAATTTCAGATAGAACAATTAGTTTAAAATGGAACTAAGTTTCGCATCTGGAGTTTCCTCTCTCACAAGGTCGACCACTTAGTTTCGTCGAACACATACGGTTTCGAACGGCATCGCCACACAGTTCAGAGAACAGGCGCTTCTCCTGGCACAGTATCGAACACTTAGTTTCAGATAGAACAATTAGTTTAAAATGGAACTAAGTTTCGCATCTGGAGTTTCCTCTCCCACAAGGTCGACCACTTAGTTTCGTCGAACTCATACGGTTTCGAGTGGCATGGCCACAGATTTCAGAGAAAAGGCGTTTCTCCCGGCACAGTATCGTACACTTAGTTTCAGATAGAGCAATTAGTTTTAAATGGAACTAAGTTTCGCATCTGGAGTTTCCTCTCTCACAAGATCGACCACTTAGTTTCGTCGAACACATACGGTCTCGAGAAGCATCGCCACACATTTCAGAGAACAGGCGCTTCTCCTGGCACAGTACAGAACACTTAGTTTCAGATAGAACAATTAGTTTAAAATGGAACTAAGTTTCGCATCTGGAGTTTCCTCTCTAACAAGGTCGACTTCTTAGTTTCGTCGAACACATACGGTTTCGGTTAGCATCACGGTAGATTTCAGAGAACAGGCGCTTCTCCTGGCACAGTACAGAACACTTAGTTTCAGATAGAACAATTAGTTTAAAATGGAACTATGTTTCGCATCTGGAGTTTCCTCTACCACAAGGTCGACCACTTAGTTTCGTCGAACACATACAGTTTCGAGAAGCATCGCCACACATTTCAGAGAACAGGCGCTTCTCCTGGCACAGTATCGAACACTTAGATTCAGATAGAACAATTAGTTTAAAATGGAACTAATTTTCGCATCTGGATTTTCCTCTCTCACCAGGTCGACCACTTAGTTTCGTCGAACACATACGGTTTCGAGTAGCATCACCACAGATTTCACAGAACAGGCGCTTCTCCGCGCACAGTATCGAACACTTAGTTTCAGATAGAACAATTAGTTTAAAATGGAACTAAGTTTCGCATCTGGAGTTTCCTCTCCCACAAGGTCGACCACTTAGTTTCGTCGAACTCATACGGTTTCGAGTGGCATGGCCACAGATTTCAGAGAACAGGCGTTTCTCCCGGCACAGTATCGAACACTTAGTATCGGATAGAACAATTACTTTAAAATGGAACTAAGCTTCGCATCTGGAGTCTCCTCTCCCCAAAAGTTCGCCTTCTTAGTTTCGTCGAACACATACGGTTTCGAGTAGCATCGCCACAGATTTCAGAGAACAGGCGCTTCTCCTGGCACAGTATCGAACACTTAGTTTCAGATAGAACGATTAGTTTAAAATGGAACTAAGTTTCGCATCTGGAGATTCTTCTCTCACATGGTCGAACACTTAGTTTCGTCGAACACACACGGTTTCGAGTAGCATCGCCACACATTTCAGAGAACAGGCGCTTCTCCCGGCACAGTATCGAAAACTTTGTTTCTGATAGAACAATTAGTTTTAAATGGAACTAATTTTCGCATCTGGAGTTTCCTCTCCCAGAAGGTCGACCACTTAGTTTCGTCCAACACATACGGTTTCGAGTGGCATCGCCACAGATTTCAAAGAACAGGAGCTTCTCCTGGCACAGTATCGAACACTTAATTTCAGATAGAACAATTAGTTTAAAATGGAACTAAGTTTCGCATCTGGAGTTTCCTCTCTCACAAGGTCGACCATTTAGTTTCGTCGAACACATACGGTTTCGAACGGCATCGCCACACAGTTCAGAGAACAGGCGCTTCTCCTGGCACAGTATCGAACACTTAGTTTCAGATAGAACAATTAGTTTAAAATGGAACTAAGTTTCGCATCTGGAGTTTCCTCTCCCACAAGGTCGACCACTTAGTTTCGTCGAACTCATACGGTTTCGAGTGGCATGGCCACAGATTTCAGAGAAAAGGCGTTTCTCCCGGCACAGTATCGTACACTTAGTTTCAGATAGAGCAATTAGTTTTAAATGGAACTAAGTTTCGCATCTGGAGTTTCCTCTCTCACAAGATCGACCACTTAGTTTCGTCGAACACATACGGTCTCGAGAAGCATCGCCACACATTTCAGAGAACAGGCGCTTCTCCTGGCACAGTATCGAACACTTAGATTCAGACAGAACAATTAGTTTAAAATGGAACTAAGTTTCGCATCTGGATTTTCCTCTCTCAACAGGTCGACCACTTAGTTTCGTCGAACACATACGGTTTCGAGTAGCATCACCACAGATTTCACAGAACAGGCGCTTCTCCGCGCACAGTATCGAACACTTAGTTTCAGATAGAACAATTAGTTTAAAATGGAACTAAGTTTCGCATCTGGAGTTTCCTCTCCCACAAGGTCGACCACTTAGTTTCATCGAACACATACGGTTTCGAGTGGCATCGCCACAGTTTTTAGAGAACAGGCGTTTCTCCCGGCACAGTATCGAAAACTTTGTTTCTGATAGAACAATTAGTTTTAAATGGAACTAATTTTCGCATCTGGAGTTTCCTCTCCCACAAGGTCGACCACTTAGTTTCATCAAACACATACGGTTTCGAGCGGCATCGCCACACAGTCCAGACAACAGGCGCTTCTCCTGGCACAGTATCGAACACTTAGTTTCAGATAGAACAATTAGTTTAAAATGGAACTAAGTTTCGCATCTGGTGTTTCCTCTCCCACAAGGTCGACCACTTAGTTTCGTCAAACACATACGGGTTCGAGTAGCATCGCGACAGATTTCAGAGAACAGGCGCTTCTCCTGGCACAGTACAGAACACTTAGTTTCAGATAGAACAATTAGTTTAAAATGGAACTAAGTTTCGCATCTGGAGTTTCCTCTCTAACAAGGTCGACCTCTTAGTTTCGTCGAACACATACGGTTTCGGTTAGCATCACCGTAGATTTCAGAGAACAGGCGCTTCTCCTGGCACAGTACAGAACACTTAGTTTCAGATAGAACAATTAGTTTAAAATGGAACTAAGTTTCGCATCTGGAGTTTCCTCTCCCACAAGGTCGACCACTTAGTTTCCTCGAACACATACGGTTTCGTGTAGCTTCGTCACAGATTTCAGAGAACAGGCGCTTCTCCTGGCACAGTATCGAACACTTAGTTTCAGATAGAACGATTAGTTTAAAATGGAACTAAGTTTCGCATCTGGAGATTCTTCTCTCACATGGTCGAACACTTAGTTTCGTCGAACACACACGGTTTCGAGTAGCATCGACACAGATTTCAGAGAACACGCGCTTCTCCAGGCACAGTATCGAACACTTAGTTTCAAATAGAACAATTAGTTTAAAATGGAACTAAATTTCGCATCTGGAGTTTCCTCTCTCACAAGGTCGGCCACTTAGTTTCGTCGAACACATACGGTTTCGAGTAGCATCGCCACACATTTCAGAGAACAGGCGCTTCTACCGGCACAGTATCGAAAACTTTGTTTCTGATAGAACAATTAGTTTAAAATGGAACTAAATTTCGCATCTGGAGTTTCCTCTCTCACAAGGTCGGCCACTTAGTTTCGTCGAACACATACGGTTTCGAGTAGCATCGCCACACATTTCAGAGAACAGGCGCTTCTCCCGGCACAGTATCGAAAACTTTGTTTCTGATAGAACAATTAGTTTTAAATGGAACTAATTTTCGCATCTGGAGTTTCCTCTCCCACAAGGTCGACCACTTAGTTTCGTCCGACACATACGGTTTCGAGTGGCATCGCCACAGATTTCAAAGAACAGGAGCTTCTCCTGGCACAGTATCGAACACTTAATTTCAGATAGAACAATTAGTTTTAAATGGAACTACGTTTCGCATCTGGAGTTTCCTCTCCCACAAGGTCGACCACTTAGTTTCCTCGAACACATACGGTTTCGAGTAGCTTCGCCACAGATTTCAGAGAACAGGCGCGTCTCCCGGCACAGTATCGAACACTAAGTGTCGGATAGAACAATTACTTTAAAATGGAACGAAGCTTCGCATCTGGAGTTTCCTGCCTCACAAGGTGGACCACTTAGTTTCGTCGAACACATAGGGTTTCGAGTAGCATCGCCACTGATCTCAGAGAACCGGCGCTACTCCTGGCACAGTATCGAACACTTAGTTATATATAGAACACTTAGTTTAAAATGGAACTATGTTTCGCATCTGGAGTATCCTCTCTCACAAGGTCGACCTCTTACTTTCGTCGAACACATTCGGTTTCGAGTAGCAACGCCACAGGTTTCAGAGAACAGGCGCTTCTACTGGCAGATTATCGAACACTTAGTTTCAGATGGAACATTTGGTTTAAAATTGACTATGTTTCGCATCTGGAGTTTCCTCTCTCACAAGGTCGGCAACTTAGTTTCGTCGAACACATACGGTTTCGAGTAGCATCGCCACACATTTCAGAGAACAGGCGCTTCTCCTGGCACAGTATCGAACACTTAGTTTCAGATAGAACAATTAGTTTAAAATGGAACTAAGTTTCGCATCTGGAGTTTCCTCTCTCACAAGGCCGGCCACTTAGTTTCATCGAACACATACGGTTTCGAGTGGCATCGCCACAGATTTCAGAGAACAGCCGCTTCTCCTGGCAGAGTATCGAACACTTAATTTCAGATAGAACAATTAGTTTAAAATGGAACTATGTTTCTCATCTGGAATTTCCTCTCTCACAAAGTCAACGACTTAATTTCGTCGAACACATACGGTTTCGAGTGGCATCGCCACACATTTCAGAGAACTGGCGCGTCTCCTGGCACAGTATCGAAAACTTAGTTTCCGATAGAACAATTAGTTTAAAATGGTACTAAGTTTCGCATCTGGAGTTTCCTCTCTCACAAGGTCGACCACTTAGTTTCGTCGAACACATTCGGTGTCGAGTAGTATCGCCACAGATTTTGCAGAACGAGAGTTTCTCCTGGCACAGTATCGACACTTAGTTTCAGATAGAAAAAATTAATTTAAAATGGAACTATGTTTCGCATCTGGAGTTTCCTCTCCCACTAGGTCGACCACTTAGTTTCGTCGAACACATACGGTTTCGAGGGGCATCGCCACAGATTTCAGAGAACAGGCGCTTCTCCTGGCACAGTATCGAACACTTAGTTTCCGATAGAACAGTTAGTTTAAAATGGAACTAAGTTTCGCTTCTGGAGTGTCCTCTCTCACAAGGTCGACCACTAAGTTTCGTCGAACACATACGGTTTCGAGTAGCATCGCCACAGATTTCAGAGAACAGGCGCTTCTCCTGGCAAAGTATCGAACACTTAGTTACAGATAGCACAATTAGTTTAAAATGGAACTATGTTTCGCAATTGGAGTTTCCTCTCTCACAAGGTCGACCACTTAGTTTCGTCGAACGCATTCGGTTTCGAGTAGCATCGCCACAGATTTCAGAGAACTGGCGCTTCTCCTGTCGCAGTATCGAACACTGAGTGTCAGATAGAACAATTAGTTTAAAATGGAACTAAGCTCCGCATCTGGAGTTTCCTCTCTCACAAGGTCGACGACTTATGTTTCGTCGAACACATAAGGTTTCGGGTGGTATCGCCACAGATTTCCCCGAACGGGATTTCCTCCTGGCACAGTATCGACAACTCAGTTTCGTCGAACA
This sequence comes from Nysson spinosus, assembly GCA_910591585.2. Classification (NCBI taxonomy): domain Eukaryota; kingdom Metazoa; phylum Arthropoda; class Insecta; order Hymenoptera; family Crabronidae; genus Nysson; species Nysson spinosus. The sequence goes on along the minus strand of CAJUYC020000093.1, from coordinate 311,042 downwards.
CATATGGTTTCGAGTGGCATCGCCACAAATTTTAGAGAACAGGCGCTTCTCCTGGCACAGTATCGAACACTTTGTTACAGATAGCACAATTAGTTTAAAATGGAACTATGTTTCGCATTTGGAGTTTCCTCCCTCTCAAGGTCGACCACTTAGTTTCGTCGAACACATACGGTTTCGAGTATCATCGCCACAGATTTCAGAGAACAGGCGCTTCTCCTGACAGAGTATCGAACACTTTCAGATAGAACAATTAGTTTAAAATGGAACTAAGTATCGCATCTGGAGTTCCATCTCTCAGAAGGTCGACCACTTACTTTCGTCGAACACATACGGTCTCGGGTGGTATCGCCACAGATTTCCCCGAACGGGATTTCCTCCTGGCACAGTATCGACAACTCAGTTTCGTCGAACACATATGGTTTCGAGTGGCATCGCCACAGATTTTAGAGAACAGGCGCTTCTCCTGGCACAGTATCGAACACTTTGTTACAGATAGCACAATTAGTTTAAAATGGAACTATGTTTCGCATTTGGAGTTTCCTCCCTCTCAAGGTCGACCACTTAGTTTCGTCGAACACATACGGTTTCGAGTATCATCGCCACAGATTTCAGAGAACAGGCGCTTCTCCTGACAGAGTATCGAACACTTAGTTTCAGATAGAACAATTAGTTTAAAATGGAACTAAGTTTCGCATCTGGAGTCTCCTATCTCACAAGGTTAACCACTTAGTTTCGTCGAACACATACGGTTTCGAGTGGCATCGCCACAGATTTCAGAGAACAGGCGCTTCTCCTGGCACAGTATCGAACACTTAGTTTCAGATAGAACCATACGATTAAAATGGAACTAAGTTTCGCATCTGGAGTTTCCTCTCTCACAAGTTCGACCACTTAGTTTCGTCGAACACATACGGTTTCGAGTAGAATCGCCACAGATTTCAGAGAGCAGGCGCTTCTCGTGGCACAGTATCGAACACTTATTTCAGACAGAACAATTATATTAAAATGGAACTAAGTTTCGCATCTGGAGTTTCATCTCTCACAAGGTCGACCACTTAGTTTCGTCGAACACATACGGTTTCGAGTAGAGTCGCCACAGATTTCAGAGAGCAGGCGCTTCTCCTGGCACAGTATCGAAAACTTAGTTTCAGATAGAACAATTAGTTTAAAATGGAACTAAGTTTCGCATCTGGAGTCTCCTATCTCACAAGGTTAACCACTTAGTTTCGTCGAACACATACGGTTTCGAGTGGCATCGCCACAGATTTCAGAGAACAGGCGCTTCTCCTGGCACAGTATCGAACACTTAGTTTCAGATAGAACCATAAGATTATAATGGAACTAAGTTTCGCATCTGGAGTTTCCTCTCTCACAAGGTCGACCACTTAGTTTCGTCGAACACATACGGTTTCGAGTAGAATCGCCACAGATTTCAGAGAGCAGGCGCTTCTCGTGGCACAGTATCGAACACTTATTTCAGACAGAACAATTATATTAAAATGGAACTAAGTTTCGCATCTGGAGTTTCCTCTCATACAAGGTCGACCACTTAGTTTCGTCGAACACATACGGTTTCGAGTAGAATCGCCACAGATTTCAGAGAGCAGGCGCTTCTCCTGGCACAGTATCGAAAACTTAGTTTCAGATAGCACAATTAGTTTAAAATGGAACTAAGTTTCGCATCTGGAGTCTCCTATCTCACAAGGTTAACAACTTAGTTTCGTCGAACACATACGGTTTCGAGTGGCATCGCCACAGATTTCAGAGAACAGGCGCTTCTCCTGGCACAGTATCGAACACTTAGTTTCAGATAGAACCATAAGATTAAAATGGAACTATTTTTCGCATCTGGAGTTTCCTCTCTCACAAGGTCGACCTCTTAGTTTCGTCGAACACATACGGTTTCGAGTAGAATCGCCACTGATTTCAGAGAACAGGCGCTTCTCCTGGCACAGTATCGAACACTTAGTTTCAGATAGAACAATAAGATTAAAATGGAACTAAGTTTCGCATCTGGAGTTTCCTCTCTCACAAGGTCGACCATTTAGTTTCGTCGAACACATACGGTTTCGAGTAGAATCGCCACAGATTTCAGAGAGCAGGCGCTTCTCCTGGCACAGTAATGAACACTTATTTCAGACAGAACAATTATATTAAAATAGAACTATGTTTCGCATCTGGAGTATCCTCTCTCACAAGGTCAACCACTTAGTTTCGTTGAACACATACGGTTTCGAGCGGCATCGCCACACAGTTCAGAGAACAGGCGCTTCTCCTGGCACAGTATCGAAAACTTAGTTTCAGATAGAACAATTAGTTTAAAATGGAACTAAGTTTCGCATCTGGAGTCTCCTATCTCAAAGGTTAACCACTTAGTTTCGTCGAACACATACGGTTTCGAGTGGCATCGCCACAGATTTCAGAGAACAGGCGCTTCTCCTGGCACAGTATCGAACACTTAGTTTCAGATAGAACCATAAGATTAAAATGGAACTAAGTTTCGCATGTGGAGTTTCCTCTCTCACAAGGTCGACCACTTAGTTTCGTCGAACACATACGGTTTCGAGTAGAATCGCCACAGATTTCAGAGAGCAGGCGCTTCTCGTGGCACAGTATCGAACACTTATTTCAGACAGAACAATTATATTAAAATGGAACTAAGTTTCGCATCTGGAGTTTCCTCTCTCACAAGGTCGACCACTTAGTTTCGTCGAACACATACGGTTTCGAGTAGAATCGCCACAGATTTCAGAGAGCAGGCACTTCTCCTGGCACAGTATCGAAAACTTAGTTTCAGATAGAACAATTAGTTTAAAATGGAACTAAGTTTCGCATCTGGAGTCTCCTATCTCACAAGGTTAACCACTTAGTTTCGTCGAACACATACGGTTTCGAGTGGCATCGCCACAGATTTCAGAGAACAGGCGCTTCTCCTGGCACAGTATCGAACACTTAGTTTCAGATAGAACCATAAGATTAAAATGGAACTAAGTTTCGCATCTGGAGTTTCCTCTCTCACAAGGTCGACCACTTAGTTTCGTCGAACACATACGGTTTCGAGTAGAATCGCCACTGATTTCAGAAAACAGGCGCTTCTCCTGGCACAGTATCCGACACTTAGTTTCAGAAGGAACATTTAGTTTAAAATGGAACTAAGTTTCGCATCTGGAGTCTCCTATCTCACAAGGTTAACCACTTAGTTTCGTCGAACACATACGGTTTCGAGTGGCATCGCCACAGATTTCAGAGAACAGGCGCTTCTCCTGGCACAGTATCGAACACATAGTTTCAGATAGAACAATTAGTTTAAAATGCAACTATGTTTCGCATCTGGATATTCCTCTCTCACAAGGTCGACCACATAGTTTCGTCGAACACATACGGTTTCGAGTGGCAACGCCACATATTTCAGAGGACAGGCGCTTCTCCTGGCACAGTATCGAACACATAGTTTCAGATAGAACAATTAGTTTAAAATGGAACTAAGTTTCGCATCTGGATATTCCTCTCTCACAAGGTCGACCACATAGTTTCGTCGAACACATACGGTTTCGAGTGGCATCGCCACAGATTTCAGAGAACAGGCGCTTCCCCTGGCCCAGTATCGATCACTTAGTTTCAGATAGAACGATTAGTTTAAAATTGAACTAAGTTTCGCATCTGGAGTTTCCTCTCTCACAAGGTCAACCACTTAGTTTCGTCGAACACATACGGTTTCGAGTAGTATCGCCACAGATTTCGCAGAACAGGCGCTTCTCCTGGCACAGTATCGAACACTTAGTTTCAGATAGAACCATAAGATTAAAATGGAACTAAGTTTCGCATCTGGAGTTTCCTCTCTCACAAGGTCGACCACTTAGTTTCGTCGAACACATACGGTTTCGAGTAGAATCGCCACTGATTTCAGAAAACAGGCGCTTCTCCTGGCACAGTATCCGACACTTAGTTTCAGAAGGAACATTTAGTTTAAAATGGAACTAAGTTTCGCATCTGGAGTCTCCTATCTCACAAGGTTAACCACTTAGTTTCGTCGAACACATACGGTTTCGAGTGGCATCGCCACAGATTTCAGAGAACAGGCGCTTCTCCTGGCACAGTATCGAACACATAGTTTCAGATAGAACAATTAGTTTAAAATGCAACTATGTTTCGCATCTGGATATTCCTCTCTCACAAGGTCGACCACATAGTTTCGTCGAACACATACGGTTTCGAGTGGCAACGCCACATATTTCGGAGGACAGGCGCTACTCCTGGCACAGTATCGAACACATAGTTTCAGATAGAACAATTAGTTTAAAATGGAACTAAGTTTCGCATCTGGATATTCCTCTCTCACAAGGTCGACCACATAGTTTCGTCGAACACATACGGTTTCGAGTGGCATCGCCACAGATTTCAGAGAACAGGCGCTTCCCCTGGCCCAGTATCGATCACTTAGTTTCAGATAGAACGATTAGTTTAAAATGGAACTAAGTTTCGCATCTGGAGTTTCCTCTCTCACAAGGTCAACCACTTAGTTTCGTCGAACACATACGGTTTCGAGTAGTATCGCCACAGATTTCGCAGAACAGGCGCTTCTCCTGGCACAGTATCCGACACTTAGTTTCAGAAGGAACATTTAGTTTAAAATGGAACTAAGTTTCGCATCTGGAGTCTCCTATCTCACAAGGTTAACCACTTAGTTTCGTCGAACACATACGGTTTCGAGTGGCATCGCCACAGATTTCAGAGAACAGGCGCTTCTCCTGGCACAGTATCGAACACATAGTTTCAGATAGAACAATTAGTTTAAAATGCAACTATGTTTCGCATCTGGATATTCCTCTCTCACAAGGTCGACCACATAGTTTCGTCGAACACATACGGTTTCGAGTGGCAACGCCACATATTTCAGAGGACAGGCGCTTCTCCCGGCACAGTATCGAACACATAGTTTCAGATAGAACAATTAGTTTAAAATGGAACTAAGTTTCGCATCTGGATATTCCTCTCTCACAAGGTCGACCACATAGTTTCGTCGAACACATACGGTTTCGAGTGGCATCGCCACAGATTTCAGAGAACAGGCGCTTCCCCTGGCCCAGTATCGATCACTTAGTTTCAGATAGAACGATTAGTTTAAAATGGAACTAAGTTTCGCATCTGGAGTTTCCTCTCTCACAAGGTCAACCACTTAGTTTCGTCGAACACATACGGTTTCGAGTAGTATCGCCACAGATTTCGCAGAACGGGAGTTTCTCCTGGCACAGTATCTAACACTTAGTTCAGATAGAGCAATTAGTTTAAAAGGGAACTAAGTTTCGCATCTGGAGTTTCCTCTCTCACAAGGTCGACCAGTTAGTTTCGTCGAACACATACGGTTTCGAGTAGTATCGCCACAGATTTCGCAGAACGGGAGTTTCTCCTGGCACAGTATCGAACACTTAGTTTCAGATAGAACAATTAGTTTAAAATGCAACTATGTTTCGCATCTGGAGTTTCCTCTCTCACAAGGTCGGCCACTTAGTTTCGTCGAACACATACGGTTTCGAGTGGTATCGCCACAGAGTTCAGAGAACAGGCGCTTCACCTGGCACAGTATCGAAAACTTAGTTTCAGATGGAACAATTAGTTTTAAATGGAACTAAGTTTCGCATCTGGAGTTTCCTCTTTCACAAGGCGACCACCTAGTTTCGTCGAACACAGACGGTTTCGAGTGGTATCGCCACAGATTTCGCAGAATGGGAGTTTCTCCTGGCACACAATCGAACACTTAGTTTCAGATAGAATAATTAGTTTAAAATGGAACTATGTTTCGCATCTGGAGTTTCCTCTCTCACAAGGTCGGCCACTTAGTTTCGTCGAACACATATGGTTTCGTGTGGTATCGCCACAGATTTCAGAGAACAGGTGCTACTCCTGGCACAGTATTGAACACTTAGTTTCAGATGGAACAATTAGTTTTAAATGGCACTAAGTTCCGCATCTGGAGTTTCCCCTTTCACAAGGCGACCACTCAGTTTTGTCGAACACATACGGTTTCGAGTGGCATCGCCACAGATTTCAGAGAACAGGCGCTTCTCCTGGCACAGTATCGAACACTTAGTATCAGATAGAACAATTAGTTTAAAATGGAACTAAGTTTCGCATCTGGAGTATCCTCTCTCACAAGGTCGACCACTTAGTTTCGTCAAACACATACGGTTTCGAGTAGTATCGCCACAGATTTCGCAGAACGGGAGTTTCTCCTGGCAAAGTATCGAACACTTAGTTTCAGATAGAACAATTAGTTTAAAATGCAACTATGTTTCGCATCTAGAGTCTCCTCTCTCACAAGGTCGGCCACTTAGTTTCGTCGAACACATACGGTTTCGAGTAGTATCGCCACAGATTTCAGAGAACAGGCGCTTCTCCTGGCACAGTATCGAAAACTTAGTTTCAGATGGAACAATTAGTTTTAAATGGAACTAAGTTTCGCATCTGGAGTTTCCTCTTTCACAAGGCGACCACCTAGTTTCGTCGAACACAGACGGTTTCAATTGGCATCGCCACAGATTTCAGAGAACAGGCGCTTCTCCTGGCACAGTATCGAACACTTAGTATCAGATAGAACAATTACTTTAAAATGGAACTAAGCTTAGCAATTGGAGTTTCCTCTCTCACAAGGTAGACCACTTAGTTTCGTCGAACACATACGGTTTCGAGTGGCATCGCCACAGATTTCAGAGAACAGGCGCTTCTCCTGGCAGAATATCGAAAACTTAGTTTCAGATAGAACAATTAGTTTAGAATGGAACTAAGTTTCGCATCTGGAGTTCCCTCTTTCACAAGTTCGACCACTTAGTTTCGTCGAACACATACGGTTTCGAGTGGCATCGCCACAGATTTCAGACAACAGGCGCTTCTCCTGGCACAGTATCGAACACTTTCAGATAGAACAATCAGTTTAAAATGGAACTAAGTTTCGGATCTGAAGTTTCCTCTCTCACAAGGTCGGCCACTTAGTTTCGTCGAACACATACGGTTTCGAGTGGCGTCGCCACAGATTTCAGAGAACAGGCGCTTCTCCTGGCACAGTATTGAACACTTTGTTTCAGATAGAACAATCAGTTTAAAATGGAACTAAGTTTCGGATCTGAAGTTTCCTCTCTCACAAGGTCGGCCACTTAGTTTCGTCGAACACATACGGTTTCGAGTGGCATCGCCACAGATTTCAGAGAACAGGCGCTTCTCCTGGCAGAGTATCGAAAACTTAGTTTCAGATAGAACAATTAGTTTAGAATGGAACTAAGTTTCGCATCTGGAGTTCCCTCTTTCACAAGTTCGACCACTTAGTTTCGTCGAACACATACGGTTTCGAGTGGCATCGCCACAGATTTCAGACAACAGGCGCTTCTCCTGGCACAGTATCGAACACTTTCAGATAGAACAATCAGTTTAAAATGGAACTAAGTTTCGGATCTGAAGTTTCCTCTCTCACAAGGTCGGCCACTTAGTTTCGTCGAACACATACGGTTTCGAGTGGCGTCGCCACAGATTTCAGAGAACAGGCGCTTCTCCTGGCACAGTATTGAACACTTTGTTTCAGATAGAACAATCAGTTTAAAATGGAACTATGTTTCGGATCTGAAGTTTCCTCTCTCACAAGGTCGGCCACTTAGTTTCGTCGAACACATACGGGTTCGAGTAGCATCTCCACAAATTTCAGAGAACAGGCGCTTCTCCTGGCACAGTATCGAACACTTAGTTTCAGATAGAACAATTAGTTTAAAATGGATCTAAGTTTCGCATCTGGAGTTTCCTCTCTCACAAGGTGGGCCACTTTGTTTCGTCGAACACATACGGTTTCGACTAGTATCGCCACAGATTTCGCAGAACGGGAGTTTCTCCTGGCACAGTATCGAACACATAGTTTCAGATAGAACAATTAGTTTTAAATGGAACTAAGTTTCGCGTCTGGAGTTTCTTCTTTCACAAGGCGACAACTTAGTTTCGTCGAACACACACGTTTTCGAGTGGCATCGCCACAGATTTCAGAGAACAGGCGCTTCTCCTGGCACAGTATCGAACACTTAGTTTCAGCTAGAATATATAGTTTTAAATGGAAATATGTTTCGCTTTTGGAGTTTCCTCTCTCACAAGGTCGACCACTTAGTTTCGTCGAACACATTCGGTTTCGAGTGACATCGCCACAGATTTCAGAGAGCAGGCGCTTCTCCTGGCACAGTATCGAACACTTAGTATCAGATAGAACAATTAGGTTAAAATGGAACTATGTTTCGTATCTGGAGTATCCTCTCTCACAAGGTCAACCACTAAGTTTCGTCGAACACATACGGTTTCGAGTGGCATCGCCACAGATTTCAGACAACAGGCGCTTCTCCTGGCACAGTATCGAACACTTTCAGATAGAACAATCAGTTTAAAATGGAACTAAGTTTCGGATCTGAAGTTTCCTCTCTCACAAGGTCGGCCACTTAGTTTCGTCGAACACATACGGTTTCGAGTGGCGTCGCCACAGATTTCAGAGAACAGGCGCTTCTCCTGGCACAGTATCGAACACTTAGTTTCAGATAGAACAATTAGTTTAAAATGGAACTAAGTTTCGCATCTGGATATTCCTCTCTCACAAGGTCGACCACTTAATTTCGTCGACCACATACGGTTTCGAGCAGCATCGCCACAGATTTCAGAGAACAGGCGCTTCTCCTGGCACAGTATCGAACATTTCGTTTCAGAAGGAACATTTAGTTTAAAATGGAACTAAGTTTTGCATCTGGAGTTTCCTCTCTCACAAGGTCCACCACTTAGTTTCGTTGAACACATACGGTTTCGAGTGGCAACGCCACATATTTCGGAGGACAGGCGCTTCTCCTGGCACAGTATCGAAAACTTAGTTTCAGATAGAACAATTGGTTTAAAATGGAACTAAGTTTCGCATCTGGAGTTTCCTCTCTCACAAGGTCGGCCACTTAGTTTCGTCGAACACATACGGTTTCGAGTGGCATCGCCACAGATTTCAGAGAACAGGCGCTTCTCCTGGCACAGTATCGAACACTTAGTTTCAGAAGGAATATTTAGTTTAAAATGGAACTAAGTTTTGCATCTGGAGTTTCCTCTCTCACAAGGTCCACCACTTAGTTTCGTCGAACTCATACGGTTTCGAGTGGCATCGCCACAGATTTCAGAGAACAGGCGCTTATCCTGACACTGTATCGAACACTTAGTTTCAGATACAACAATTAGTTTAAAATGGAAGTAAATTTCGCATCTGGAGTTTCCTCTCTCACAAGGTCGACAACTAAGTTTCGTCGAACAAATACGTTTTCAAGTGGCATCGCCACAGATTTCAGTGAACAGACGCTTCTACTGGCACAGTATCGAACACATAGTTTCAGATAGAACAATTAGTTTAAAATGGAAATAAGTTTCGCTGCTGGAGTTTCCTCTCTCACAAGGTCGACCACTTAGTTTCGTCGAACACATACAGTTCCGAGTGGTATCGCCACAGATTTCGCAGAACGGCGTTTCTCCTGGTACATTATCGAACACATAGTTTCAGATAGAACAATTAGTTTAAAATGGAACTCAGTTTCGCATCTGGAGTTTCCTCTCTCACATGGTCGGCGACTTAGTTTCTTCGAACACGTACGGTTTCGAGTGGCAACGCCACAGATTTCAGAGACCAGGCGCTTCTCCTAGCACAGTATCGAACACTTGTGGCAGACAGAACAATTAGTTTAAAATGGAACTATGTTTCGCATCTGGAGTCTCCTCTCTCACAAGGTCAACCACTTAGTTTCGTCGAACACATACGGTTTCGAGTGGCATCGCCACAGATTTCAGAGAACAGGCGCTTCTCCTGGTACAGTATCGAACACTTAGTTTCAGAAGGAACATTTAGTTTAAAACGGAACTAAGTTTTGCATCTGGAGTTTCCTCTCTCCCAAGGTCCACCACTTAGTTTCGTTGAACACATACGGTTTCGAGTGGCAACGCCACATATTTCAGAGGACAGGCGCTTCTCCTGGCACAGTATCGAACACATAGTTTCAGATAGAACTATTAGTTTAAAATGGAACTAAGTTTCGCATCTGGATATTCCTCTCTCACAAGGTCGACCACTTAGTTTCGTCGACCACATACGGTTTCGAGCAGCATCGCCACAGATTTCAGAGAACAGGCGCTTCTCCTGGCACAGTATCGAACACTTAGTTTCAGAAGGAACATTTAGTTTAAAATGGAACTATTTTTCGCATCTGAAGTTTCCTCTCTCACAAGGTCGACCACTTAGTTTCGTCGACCACATACGGTTTCGAGCAGCATCGCCACAGATTTCAGAGAACAGGCGCTTCTCCTGGCACAGTATCGAACACTTAGTTTCAGAAGGAACATTTAGTTTAAAATGGAACTATGTTTCGCATCTGAAGTTTCCTCTCTCACAAGGTCGACCACTTAGTTTCGTCGAACACATACGGTTTCGAGTAGTGTCGCTACAGATTTCGCAGAACGGGAGTTTCTCCTGGCACAGTATCGAACACTTAGTTTCAGATAGAACAATTAGTTTAAAATGCAACAATGTTTCGCATCTGGAGTTTCCTCTCTCACAAGGTCGGCCACTTAGTTTCGTAGAACACATACGGTTTCGAGTGGTATCGCCACAGATTTCAGAGAATAGGCGCTTCTCCTGGCACAGTATCGAACACTTAGTTTCAGGTAGAACAATTCGTTTAAAATGCAACTATGTTTCGCATCTGGAGTTTCCTCTCTCACAAGGTCGGCCACTTAGTTTCGTCGAACACATACGGTTTCGAGTAGCATCGCCACAGATTTCAGAGAACGGGCGCTTCTCCTGGCACAGTATCGAACACTTAATATGATATAGACCAATTATTTTAAAATGGAATTAAGTTTCGCATTTGGAGTTTCCTCTCTCACAAGGTCGACAACTTAGTTTCGTCGAACAAATACGGTTTCGAGTGGCATCGCCACAGATTTCAGTAAACAGACGCTTCTACTGGCACAGTATCGAACACATAGTTTCAGATAGAACAATTAGTTTAAAATGGAAATAAGTATCGCTGCTGGAGTTTCCTCTCTCACAAGGTCGACCACTTAGTTTCGTCGAACACATACAGTTCCGAGTGGTATCGCCACAGATTTCGCAGAACGGCGTTTCTCCTGGCACATTATCGAACACATAGTTTCAGATAGAACAATTAGTTTAAAATGGAACTAAGTTTCGCATCTGGAGTTTCCTCTCTCACAAGGTCGACCACTTAGTTTCGTCGAACACATACGGTTTCGAGTGGCATCGCCACAGATTGCAGAGAACAGGCGCTTCTCCTGGCACAGTATCGAACACTTAGTTTCAGATGGAACATTTGGTTTAAAATGGAACTAAGTTTCGCACCTGGAGTTTCCTCTCTCACAAGGTCGACCACTTAGTTTCGTCGAACACATACGGTTTCGAGTGGTATCGCCACAGATTTCGCAGAACAGGCGCTTCTCCTGGCACATTATCGAACACTTAGTTTCAGATAGAACAATTAGTTTAAAATGGAACTATGTTTCGCATCTGGAGTATCCTCTCTCACAAGTTCAACCACTTGGTTTCGTCAAACACATACGGTTTCGAGTGGCATCGCCACAGATTTCAGAGAACAGGCGCTTCTCCTGGCAGAGTATCGAACACTTAGTATGAGATAGAACAATTAGTTTAAAATGGAACTATCTTTCGCGTCTGGAGTATCCTATCTCACAAGTTCAACCACTTAGTTTCGTCGAACACATACGGTTTCGAGTGGCATCGCCACAGATTTCAGCGAACGGGCGCTTCTCCTGGCACAGTATCTAACACTTAGTTTCAGATAGAACAATTAGTTTAAAATGGTACTAAGTTTCGCATCTGGAGTTTCCTCTCTCACATGGTCGACCACTTAGTTTCGACGAACACATACGGTTTCGAGTGGCATCGCCACAGATTTCAGCGAACGGGCGCTTCTCCTGGCACAGTATCTAACACTTAGTTTCAGATAGAACAATTAGTTTAAAATGGTACTAAGTTTCGCATCTGGAGTTTCCTCTCTCACAAGGCGACTACTTAATTTCGTGGAACACATACGGTATCGAGTAGCATCGCCACAGATTTCAGAGAATAGGCGCTACTCCTGGCACAGTATCGAACACTTAGTATCAGATAGAACAATTAGTTTAAAATGGAACTATGTTTCGCATCTGGAGTATCCTCCCTCACAAGGTCAACCACTTAGTTTCGTCGAACACATACGGTTTCGAGTAGCATCGCCACTGATTTCAGAGAACAGGCGCTTCTCCTGGCACATTATCGAACACTTAGTTTCAGATAGAACAATTAGTTTAAAATGGAACTATGTTTCGCATCTGGAGTTTCCTCTCTCACAAGGTCGACAACTTAGTTTCGTCGAACAAATACGGTTTCGAGTGGCATCGCCACAGATTTCAGTAAACAGACGCTTCTACTGGCACAGTATCGAACACATAGTTTCAGATAGAACAATTAGTTTAAAATGGAAATAAGTATCGCTGCTGGAGTTTCCTCTCTCACAAGGTCGACCACTTAGTTTCGTCGAACACATACAGTTCCGAGTGGTATCGCCACAGATTTCGCAGAACGGCGTTTCTCCTGGCACATTATCGAACACATAGTTTCAGATAGAACAATTAGTTTAAAATGGAACTAAGTTTCGCATCTGGAGTTTCCTCTCTCACAAGGTCGACCACTTAGTTTCGTCGAACACATACGGTTTCGAGTGGCATCGCCACAGATTGCAGAGAACAGGCGCTTCTCCTGGCACAGTATCGAACACTTAGTTTCAGATGGAACATTTGGTTTAAAATGGAACTAAGTTTCGCACCTGGAGTTTCCTCTCTCACAAGGTCGACCACTTAGTTTCGTCGAACACATACGGTTTCGCGTGGTATCGCCACAGATTTCGCAGAACAGGCGCTTCTCCTGGCACATTATCGAACACTTAGTTTCAGATAGAACAATTAGTTTAAAATGGAACTATGTTTCGCATCTGGAGTATCCTCTCTCACAAGTTCAACCACTTGGTTTCGTCAAACACATACGGTTTCGAGTGGCATCGCCACAGATTTCAGAGAACAGGCGCTTCTCCTGGCAGAGTATCGAACACTTAGTATGAGATAGAACAATTAGTTTAAAATGGAACTATCTTTCGCGTCTGGAGTATCCTATCTCACAAGTTCAACCACTTAGTTTCGTCGAACACATACGGTTTCGAGTGGCATCGCCACAGATTTCAGCGAACGGGCGCTTCTCCTGGCACAGTATCTAACACTTAGTTTCAGATAGAACAATTAGTTTAAAATGGTACTAAGTTTCGCATCTGGAGTTTCCTCTCTCACATGGTCGACCACTTAGTTTCGACGAACACATACGGTTTCGAGTGGCATCGCCACAGATTTCAGCGAACGGGCGCTTCTCCTGGCACAGTATCTAACACTTAGTTTCAGATAGAACAATTAGTTTAAAATGGTACTAAGTTTCGCATCTGGAGTTTCCTCTCTCACAAGGCGACTACTTAATTTCGTGGAACACATACGGTATCGAGTAGCATCGCCACAGATTTCAGAGAATAGGCGCTACTCCTGGCACAGTATCGAACACTTAGTATCAGATAGAACAATTAGTTTAAAATGGAACTATGTTTCGCATCTGGAGTATCCTCCCTCACAAGGTCAACCACTTAGTTTCGTCGAACACATACGGTTTCGAGTAGCATCGCCACTGATTTCAGAGAACAGGCGTTTCTCCTGGCACACTGTCGAACACTTAGTTTCAGATAGAACAATTAGTTTCAAATGGAACTAAGTTTCGCTTCTGGAGTGTCCTCTCTCACAAGGTCGACCACTTAGTTTCGTCGGACACATACGGTTTCGAGTGGTATCGCCACAGATTTCAGAGAACGCGCACTTCCCCTGGCACAGTATCGAACACTTAGTTTCGGATAGAACAATTAGTTTAAAATGGAACTAAGTTTCGCATCTGGAGTTTCCTCTCTCACAAGGTCGGCCACTTAGTTTCGTCGAACACATACGGTTTCGAGTAGCATCGCCACTGATTTCAGAGGACAGAGGCTTCCCCTGGCACAGTATCGAACACTTATTTTCAGATAGAACGAAAAGTTTAAAATGGAACAATGTTTCGTATCTGGAGTTTCCTGTCTCACAAGGTCGACCACTTAGTTTCGTCGAACACATACGGTTTCGAGTAGCATCGCCACAGATTTCAGAGAACAGGCGTTTCTCCTGGCACACTGTCGAACACTTAGTTTCAGATAGAACAATTAGTTTCAAATGGAACTAAGTTTCGCTTCTGGAGTGTCCTCTCTCACAAGGTCCACCACTTAGTTTTGTCGGACACATACGGTTTCGAGTGGCATCGCCACACATTTCAGAGAACAGGCGATTCTCCTAGCACACTATCGAACACTTAGTTTCAGATACAACTATTAGTTTAAAATGCAACTATGTTTCGCATCTGGAGTTTCCTCTCTCAAAAGGCGACCACTTAGTTTCGTGGACCACATACCGTTTCGAGGGGCATCGCCACAGATTTCAGAGGACAGGGGCTTCCCCTGGCACAGTATCGAACACTTATTTTCAGATAGAACGAATAGTTTAAAATGGAACAATGTTTCGTATCTGGAGTTTCCTGTCTCACAAGGTCGACCACTTAGTTTCGTCGAACGCATACGGTTTCGAGTAGCATCGCCACAGATTTCAGAGAACAGGCGCTTCTCCTGGCACATTATCGCACACTTAGTTCAGATAGAACAATTAGTTTAAAATGCAACTATGTTTCGCATCTGGAGTTTCCTCTCTCACAAGGTCGGCCACTTAGTTTCGTCGAACACATACGGTTTCGAGTGGTATCGCCACATATGTCAGAGAACAGGCGCTTCTCCTGGCACAGTATCGAACACTTTGTTTCTGATAGAACAATTAGTTTAAAATGGAACTAAGTTTTGCATCTGGAGTTTCCTCTCCCACAAGGTCGACGACTTAATTTCGTCGAACACATACGGTTTCGAGTGGCATCGCCAGAGATTTCAGAGAACAGGCGCTTCTCCTGGAAGAGTATCGAACACTTTCAGAGAGAACAATTAGTTTAAAATGGAACAATGTTTCGTATCTGGAGTTTCCTGTCTCACAAGGTCGACCACTTAGTTTCGTCGAACACATACGGTTTCGAGTAGCATCGCCACAGATTTCAGAGAACAGGCGTTTCTCCTGGCACACTGTCGAACACTTAGTTTCAGATAGAACAATTAGTTTCAAATGGAACTAAGTTTCGCTTCTGGAGTGTCCTCTCTCACAAGGTCCACCACTTAGTTTTGTCGGACACATACGGTTTCGAGTGGCATCGCCACACATTTCAGAGAACAGGCGATTCTCCTAGCACACTATCGAACACTTAGTTTCAGATACAACTATTAGTTTAAAATGCAACTATGTTTCGCATCTGGAGTTTCCTCTCTCACAAGGCGACCACTTAGTTTCGTGGACCACATACCGTTTCGAGGGGCATCGCCACAGATTTCAGAGGACAGGGGCTTCCCCTGGCACAGTATCGAACACTTATTTTCAGATAGAACGAATAGTTTAAAATGGAACAATGTTTCGTATCTGGAGTTTCCTGTCTCACAAGGTCGACCACTTAGTTTCGTCGAACGCATACGGTTTCGAGTAGCATCGCCACAGATTTCAGAGAACAGGCGCTTCTCCTGGCACATTATCGCACACTTAGTTCAGATAGAACAATTAGTTTAAAATGCAACTATGTTTCGCATCTGGAGTTTCCTCTCTCACAAGGTCGGCCACTTAGTTTCGTCGAACACATACGGTTTCGAGTGGTATCGCCACATATGTCAGAGAACAGGCGCTTCTCCTGGCACAGTATCGAACACTTTGTTTCTGATAGAACAATTAGTTTAAAATGGAACTAAGTTTTGCATCTGGAGTTTCCTCTCCCACAAGGTCGACGACTTAATTTCGTCGAACACATACGGTTTCGAGTGGCATCGCCAGAGATTTCAGAGAACAGGCGCTTCTCCTGGAAGAGTATCGAACACTTTCAGAGAGAACAATTAGTTTAAAATGGAACTAAGTTTCGCATCTGGAGTTTCCTCACTCACAAGGTCGGCCACTTAGTTTCGTTGAACACATGCGGTTTCGAGTGGCAACGCCACACATTTCAGAGAACTGGCGCTTCTCCTCGCTCAGTATCGAACACTTAGTTTCAGATAGAACAATTAGTTTCAAATGGAACTAAGTTTCGCTTCTGGAGTGTCCTCTCTCACAAGGTCGACCACTTAGTTTCGTCGAACACATACGGTTTCGAGTGGCATCGCCACAGATTGCAGAGAACAGGCGATACTCCTGGCACAGTATCGAACACTTATTTCAGACAGAACAATTAGTTTAAAATTGAACTATGTTTCGCATGTGAAGTATCCTCTCTCACAAGGTCAACCACTTATATTCGTCGAACACATACGGTTTCGAGTAGCATCGCCACAGATTTAAGAGAACAGGCACTTCTCCTGGCACAGTATCGAACACTTTCAGACAGAACAATTAGTTTCAAATGGAAATAAGTTTCGCATCTGGAGTTTCCTCTCTCGCAACGTCGGCCACTTAGTTTCGTCGAACACATACGTTTTCGAGTGGCATCGCCTCAGATTTCAGAGAACAGGCTCTTCTCCTAGCACAGTATCGAACACTTAGTTTCAGATGGAACAATTAGTTTAAAACGGCACTAATTTTCGCGTCTGGAGTTTCCTCTCTCACAAGGTCGACCACTTAGTTTCGCCGAACGCATACGGTTTCGAGTGGCATCAACAGAGATTTCAGAGAACAGGCGCTTCTCCTGGCACAGTATCGAACACTTAATTTCAGATGGAACAATTAGTTTAAAATGGAATTAAGTTTCGCATCTGAAGTTTCCTCTCTCGCAACGTCGGCCACTTAGTTTCGTCGAACACATACGTTTTCGAGTGGCATCGCCTCAGATTTCAGAGAACAGGCTCTTCTCCTAGCACAGTATCGAACACTTAGTTTCAGATGGAACAATTAGTTTAAAACGGCACTAATTTTCGCGTCTGGAGTTTCCTCTCTCACAAGGTCGACCACTTAGTTTCGCCGAACGCATACGGTTTCGAGTGGCATCAACAGAGATTTCAGAGAACAGGCGCTTCTCCTGGCACATTATCGAACACTTAGTTTCAGATAGATCAATTAGTTTAAAATGGAACTAAGTTTCGCATCTGGAGTTTCCTCTCTCACAACGTCAGCCACTTAGTACCGTCGAACACATACCGTTTCGAATAGCATCGCCACAGATTTCAGAGAACAGGCGCTTCTCCTGGCACAGTATGGAACACTTAGTATCAGATAGAACAATTAGGTTAAAATGGAACTAAGCTTCGCATCTGGAGCTTCCTCTCTCACAAGGTCGACCACTCAGTTTCGTCGAACACATACGGTTTCGAGTGGCATCGCCAAAGATTTCAGAGAACAAGCGCTTCGCCTGGCACAGTATCGAACACTTTCAGATTGAACAATTAGTTTAAAATGGATCTATGTTTCGCATCTGGAGTTTCCTCTCGCACAAGGTCGACCACATAGTTTCCTCGAACACATACGGTTTCGAGTAGCATCGCCACACATTTCAGAGAACAGGCGCTTCCCCTGGCACAGTATCGAACACTTTGTTTCAGATAGAACAATTAGTTTAAAATGGAACTAAGTTTCGCATCCGGAGTTTCCTCTCTCACAAGGTCGACCACTTAGTTTCGACGAACACATACGGTTTCGAGTGGCATCGCCACAGATTTCAGAGAACAGGTGCTTCTCCTGGCACAGTATCGAGCACTTAGTTTCAGATAGAACAATTAGTTTAAAATGGAACTATGTTTCGCATCTGGAGTTTCCTCTCTCACAAGGTCGGCGACTCAGTTTCGTCGAACACATACGGTTTAAGGTGGCATCGCCACAGATTTCAGAGAACAGGCGCTTCTCCTCGCACAGTATCGAACACTTAGCTTCAGATAGAACAATTAGTTTAGAATGGAACTAAGTTTCACATCCGGAGTTTCCTCTCTCAGAAGGTCGACCTATAAGTTTCGTCGAACACATGCGGTTTCGACTAGCAACGCCACAGGTTTCAGAGAACAGGCGCTTCTCCTGGCACATTATCGAACACTTAGTTTCAGATAGATCAATTAGTTTAAAATGGAACTAAGTTTCGCATCTGGAGTTTCCTCTCTCACAACGTCAGCCACTTAGTACCGTCGAACACATACCGTTTCGAATAGCATCGCCACAGATTTCAGAGAACAGGCGCTTCTCCTGGCACAGTATGGAACACTTAGTATCAGATAGAACAATTAGGTTAAAATGGAACTAAGCTTCGCATCTGGAGCTTCCTCTCTCACAAGGTCGACCACTCAGTTTCGTCGAACACATACGGTTTCGAGTGGCATCGCCAAAGATTTCAGAGAACAAGCGCTTCGCCTGGCACAGTATCGAACACTTTCAGATTGAACAATTAGTTTAAAATGGAACAAAGGTTCGCATCTGGAGTTTCCTCTCTCACAAGGTCGGCCACTTGGTATCGTCGAACACATACGGTTTCGAGTAGCATCGCCACAGATTTCAGAGAACAGGCGCTTCTCCTGGCACAGTACCGAACACTTAGTTTCAGATAGAACAATTAGTTTAAAATGGAACTATGTTTCGCATCTGGAGTTTCCTCTACCACAAGGTCGACCACTTATTTTCGTCGAACACATTCGGCTTCGAGTAGTAACGCCACAGGTTTCAGAGAACAGGCGCTTCTACTGGCAGAGTATCGTATACTAAGTTTCAGATAGAACATTTAGTTTAAAATGGAAATATGTTTCGCATTTGTAGTTTCCATCCTCACAAGGTCGACCACTTAGTTTCGTCGAACACATACGGTTTCGAGTAGCATCGTCACAGATTTCAGAGAACAGGCGCTTCTCCTTGCACAGTATCGTACACTTAGTTACAGATAGAACAATTAGTATAAAATGGAAATATGTTTCGCATTTGGAGTTTCCTCCCTCACAAAGTCGACCACTTAGTTTCGTCGAACACATTCGGCTTCGAGTAGTAACGCCACAGGTTTCAGAGAACAGGCGCTTCTACTGGCAGAGTATCGTATACTTAGTTTCAGATAGAACATTTAGTTTAAAATGGAAATATGTTTCGCATTTGTAGTTTCCATCCTCACAAGGTCGACCACTTAGTTTCGTCGAACACATACGGTTTCGAGTAGCATCGCCACAGATTTCAGAGAACCGGCGCTTCTCCTGGCACAGTACCGAACACTTAGTTTCAGATAGAACAATTAGTTTAAAATGGAACTATATTTCGCATCTGGAGTTTCCTCTCTCACAAGGTCGGCCACTTAGTTTCGTCGAACACATACGGTTTCAAGTGGCATCGCCACAGATTTCAGAGAGCAGGCGCTTCTCCTGCCACAGTATCAAACACTTTGTTTCAGATAGAACAATTAGTTTAAAATGGAACTAAGTTTCGCATCCGGAGTTCCCTCTCTCAGAAAGTCGACCACTTACTTTCGTCGAACACATTCGGTTTCGAGTAGCATCGCCACAGATTTCAGAGAAGAGCCGCTTCTCCTGGCACAGTATCGAACACTTAATTTCAGATAGAACAATTAGTTTAAAATGGAACTAAGTTTCGCATCCGGAGTTCCCTCTCTCAGAAAGTCGACCACTTACTTTTGTCGAACACATACGGTTTCGAGTAGCATCGCCACAGATTTCAGAGAACACGCGCTTCTCCTGGCACAGTATCGAGCATTTAGTTTCAGATAGAACAATTTGTTTAAAATGGATCTATGTTTCGCATCTGGAGCTTCCTCTCTCACAAGGTCGACCACTCAGTTTCGTCGAACACATACGGTTTCGAGTAGCATCGCCACACATTTCAGAGAACAGGCGCTTCCCCTGGCACAATATCGAACACTTTGTTTCAGAGAGAACAATTAGTTTAAACTGGAACTATGTTTCGCATCTGGAGTATCCTGTATCACAAGATCAACCACTTAGTTTCGTCGAACAATTACGGTTTCGAGTGGCATCGCCACACATTTCAGAGAACAGGCGCTTCGCCTGGCACAGTATCGAACACTTATTTCAGAGAGAACAATTAGTTTAAATTGGAACTAAGTTTCGCATCTGGAGTTTCCTCTCTCACAAGGTCGACCACTTAGTTTTGTCGAACACATACGGTTTCGAGTAGCATCGCCACAGATTTCAGAGAACACGCGCTTCTCCTGGCACAGTATCGAGCATTTAGTTTCAGATAGAACAATTTGTTTAAAATGGATCTATGTTTCGCATCTGGAGTTTCCTCTCGCACAAGGTCGACCACATAGTTTCCTCGAACACATACGGTTTCGAGTAGCATCGCCACACATTTCAGAGAACAGGCGCTTCCCCTGGCACAGTATCGAACACTTTGTTTCAGATAGAACAATTAGTTTAAAATGGAACTAAGTTTCGCATCCGGAGTTTCCTCTCTCACAAGGTCGACCACTTAGTTTCGACGAACACATACGGTTTCGAGTGGCATCGCCACAGATTTCAGAGAACAGGTGCTTCTCCTGGCACAGTATCGAGCACTTAGTTTCAGATAGAACAATTAGTTTAAAAGGGAACTATGTTTCGCATCTGGAGTTTCCTCTCTCACAAGGTCGGCGACTCAGTTTCGTCGAACACATACGGTTTCGGGTGGCATCGCCACAGATTTCAGAGAACAGGCGCTTCTCCTCGCACAGTATCGAACACTTAGCTTCAGATAGAACAATTAGTTTAGAATGGAACTAAGTTTCACATCCGGAGTTTCCTCTCTCAGAAGGTCGACCTATAAGTTTCGTCGAACACATGCGGTTTCGACTAGCAACGCCACAGGTTTCAGAGAACAGGCGCTTCTCCTGGCACATTATCGAACACTTAGTTTCAGATAGATCAATTAGTTTAAAATGGAACTAAGTTTCGCATCTGGAGTTTCCTCTCTCACAACGTCAGCCACTTAGTACCGTCGAACACATACCGTTTCGAATAGCATCGCCACAGATTTCAGAGAACAGGCGCTTCTCCTGGCACAGTATGGAACACTTAGTATCAGATAGAACAATTAGGTTAAAATGGAACTAAGCTTCGCATCTGGAGCTTCCTCTCTCACAAGGTCGACCACTCAGTTTCGTCGAACACATACGGTTTCGAGTGGCATCGCCAAAGATTTCAGAGAACAGGCGCTTCGCCTGGCACAGTATCGAACACTTTCAGATTGAACAATTAGTTTAAAATGGAACAAAGGTTCGCATCTGGAGTTTCCTCTCTCACAAGGTCGGCCACTTGGTATCGTCGAACACATGCGGTTTCGAGTAGCATCGCCACAGATTTCAGAGAACAGGCGCTTCTCCTGGCACAGTACCGAACACTTAGTTTCAGATAGAACAATTAGTTTAAAATGGAACTATGTTTCGCATCTGGAGTTTCCTCTACCACAAGGTCGACCACTTATTTTCGTCGAACACATACGGTTTCGAGTGGCATCGCCACAGGTTTCAGAGAACTGGCGTTTCTCCTGGCACAGTATCGAACACATAGTATCAGATAGAACGATTACATTAGAATGGAAATAAGCTTCGCATCTGGAGTTTCCTCTCTCACAAGGTGGACCACTTAGTTTCGTCGAACACATACGGTTTCGAGTGGTATCGCCACAGATTTCAGAGAAAACGCGCTTCTCCTGGCAGAGTATCGAACACTTAGTTTCAGATAGAAAAATTAGTTTAAAATGGAACTAAGTTTCGCATTTGGGGTTTCCTCTTTCACAAGGCGACAACTTAGTTTCGTCGAACACATACGGTTTCGAGTGTGATCGCCACAGATTTCAGAGAACAGGCGCTTCTCCTGGCACATTATCGAACACTTAGTTACAGATAGAACAATTAGTTTAAAATGCAACTATGTTTCGCATCTGGAGTTTCCTCTCTCACAAGGTCGACCACTTAGTTTCGTCGAACACATACGGTTTCGAGTAGCATCGCCACCGATTCCAGAGAACAGACGCTTCTCCTGGCACAGTATCGAACACATAGTTTCAGATAGAACAATTAGTTTAAAATGGAACTATGTTTCGCATCTGGAGTATCCTCTCACACAAGGTCAACCAGTTAGTTTCGTCGAACACGTACGGTTTCGAGTGGTATCGCCACAGATTTCAGAGAACAGACGCTTCTCCTGGCACAGTATCGAACACATAGTTTCAGATAGAACAATTAGTTTAAAATGGAACTATGTTTCGCATCTGGAGTATCCTCTCTCACAAGGTCAACCAGTTAGTTTCGTCGAACACGTACGGTTTCGAGTGGTATCGCCACAGATTTCAGAGAACAGGCGCTTCTCCTGGCACATTATCGAACACTTAGTTTAAGATAGAACAATTAGTTTAAAATGGAACTAAGTTTCGTATCTGGAGTTTCCTCTCTCACAAGGTCGGCCGCTTAGTTTGGACGAACACATACGGTTTCGAGATGCATCGCCACAGATTTCAGTGAACGGGCTCTTCCCCTGGCACAGTATCGAACACTTAATATCATATAGAACAATTAGTTTAAAATGGAACTATGTTTCGTATCTGGAGTATGCTCTCTCACAAGGTCAACCACTTAGTTTCGTCGAACACATACGGTTTCGAGTGGCATCGCCACAGATTTCAGAGAACAGGCGCTTCTCCTGGCACAGTATCGAACACTTAGTTTCAGATAGAACAATTAGTTTAAAATGGAACTATGTTTCGCATCTGGAGTTTCCTCTCTCACAAGGTCGGCCACTTAGTATCGTCGAACACATACGGTTTCGAGTAGCATCGCCACAGATTTCAGAGAACAGGCGCTTCTCCTGGCACAGTACCGAACACTTAGTTTCAGATAGAACAATTAGTTTAAAATGGAACTATGTTTCGCATCTGGAGTTTCCTCTCTCACAACGTCAGCCACTTAGTACCGTCGAACACATACCGTTTCGAATAGCATCGCCACAGATTTCAGAGAACAGGCGCTTCTCCTGGCACAGTATGGAACACTTAGTATCAGATAGAACAATTAGGTTAAAATGGAACTAAGCTTCGCATCTGGAGCTTCCTCTCTCACAAGGTCGACCACTCAGTTTCGTCGAACACATACGGTTTCGAGTGGCATCGCCAAAGATTTCAGAGAACAGGCGCTTCGCCTGGCACAGTATCGAACACTTTCAGATTGAACAATTAGTTTAAAATGGAACAAAGGTTCGCATCTGGAGTTTCCTCTCTCACAAGGTCGGCCACTTGGTATCGTCGAACACATACGGTTTCGAGTAGCATCGCCACAGATTTCAGAGAACAGGCGCTTCTCCTGGCACAGTACCGAACACTTAGTTTCAGATAGAACAATTAGTTTAAAATGGAACTATGTTTCGCATCTGGAGTTTCCTCTACCACAAGGTCGACAACTTATTTTCTTCGAACACATACGATTTCGAGTGGCATCGCCACAGGTTTCAGATAACTGGCGCTTCTCCTGGCACAGTATCGAACACTTAGTATCAGATAGAACAATTACTTTAAAATGGAACTAAGCTTCGCATCTGGAGTTTCCTCTCTCACAAGGTGGACCACTTAGTTTCGTCGACCACATACGGTTTCGAGTAGCATCGCCACTGAATTCACAGAACAGGCGCTTCTCCTGGCACAGTATCGAACACTTAGTTTCAGATAGTACAATTAGTTTAAAATGGAACAATGTTTCGCATCTGGAGTTTCCTTTCGCACAAGGTCGACGACTTAATTTCGTCGAACACATACGGTTTCGCGTGGCATCGCCAATGATTTCAGAGAACAGGCGCTTCTCCTGGCACAGTATCGAACACTTTCAGATAGAACAATTAGTTTAAAATGGAACTAAGTTTCGCATCTGGAGTTTCCTCTCTCACAAGGTCGGCCACTTAGTTTCGGCAAACACATACGGTTTCGAGTGGCGACGCCACAGGTTTCAGAGAACTGGCGCTACTCCTGGCACAGTATCGAACACTTAGTTTTAGATAGGACAATTTGTTTAAAATGGAACTAAGTTTCGCATCTGGAGTTTCCTCTCTCACAAGGTCGACCACTTTGTTTCGTCGAAAACATACGTTTTCGAGCAGCATCGCCACAGATTTCAGAGGACAGGCGTTTCTCCTGGCACAGTATCTGTTTCAGATAGAACAATTAGTTTTAAATGGAACTAAGTTTCGCATCTGGAGTTTCCTCTCTCACAAGGTCGGCCACTTCGTTTCGTCAAACACATACGGTTTCGAGTGGCATCGCCACAGATTTCAGAGAACAGGCGCTTCTCCTGGCAGAGTATCGAACACTTAGTATGAGATAGAACAATTAGTTTAAAATGGAACTATCTTTCGCGTCTGGAGTATCCTCTCTCACAAGTTCAACCACTTAGTTTCGTCGAACACATACGGTTTTGAGGGGCATCGCCACACAGTTCAGAGAACAGGCGCTTCTCCTGGCACAGTATCGAACACTTAGTTTCAGAGAGAACAATTAGTTTAAAATGGAACTAAGTTTCGCATCTGGAGTTTCCTCTCTCACAAGGTCGACCACTTAGTTTCGTCGAACATATACGGTTTCGAGTGGCATCGCCACAGATTTCAGAGAACAGGCGCTTCTCCTGGCAGAGTATCGAACACTTAGTATGAGATAGAACAATTAGTTTAAAATGGTATTATGTTTCGCATCTGGACTTTCCTCTCTCACAAGTTCGACCACTTGGTTTCGTCAAACACATACGGTTTCGAGTGGCATCGCCACAGATTTCAGAAAACAGGCGCCTCTCCTGGCACAGTATCGAACACTTAGTTTCAGATAGAATAATTAGTTTAAAATGGAAGTAAGTTTCGAATGTGGAGTTTCCTCTCCCACAAGGTCGACCACTTAGTTTCGTCGAGCACATACGGTTTCGAGTGGCAACGCCACAGATTTGAGAGAACAGGCGCTTCTCCTGGCACAGTATCAGACACATAGTTTCAGATAGAACAATTAGTTTAAAATGGAACTAAGTTTCGCATCTGGAGTTTCCTCTCTCACAAGGTCGGCCACTTAGTTTCGTCGAACACATACGGTTTCGAGTGGCATCGCCACAGATTTCAGAGAACAGGCGCTTCTCCTGGCACAGTATCGAACACTTAATATCATATGGAACAATTAGTTTAACCCCTTGCACTATTTTGACGAGTCTGACTCGTGATGAAAATTTTAGGTCAAACATGGATGTCACGAGTCGGGCTCGTTGTTCAGTTCCAGACCAAACATGAATATCACGAGCTTGACTCGTACTCGACATTTCAGGTCGAACATGAATATCACGAGTCGGACTCGTGGTCTTAGTTTTGGCCCAAGTTTGAACATCTCGAATGGGATTTGTAATTAATTATATTATTATAATTAATCAGAATTTGTTTTCATCTTATGTAATAATTAAAGTATTTTTTAAAAGTTTTTGATTCAAATTCATTTGAATTTCACAAGAGTTCCATCGCGTGAAGTAAATACGGGCACGACTACCTTGCGCTCGGTCGTAAGAATATATCTCAAGTTTCGGCACGCGCGCTCCACCGCTCGCTTCGCCGCTAGCGACAATCGAGGCAGCCGCGTTTGGCCTGACTTTTCCCGAGGTTCCGAATAGTGCAAGGGGTTAATAAATTATAAAAATATATTTATACACCTCATTCCTACAGGAACTCCTTATATTCTAATACCTTTTATAGTAATTGTTGGAATCTTTATTGGTGGATTAGGTAGTAATAAGTAATAACAGTATTGAAAAGATAAGAGTGCGGACAGAACAAACTTCACATGGCACACCAAAGAGACGAAACCAGAACGACCGCACCCAGAAAGAAAAGACACACGCTTATAAAACAGAAGCGCCATCAGCTCATGGTGCCGGGCGATACGCAGCGATGATTATATTCTTAACAGTAATTATTGAACCAATTAGAAATATTATTCGATCAAGAACATTAGGTATTCGATTGTCAGCTAATATAATTGCAGGTCATTTATTCTTAAATTTAATTGGTTCAACAAATTTTAATATTCTTATTTTTCCTCTAACATTTTCAACTCAAACTTTATTAATAATTCTAGAAATTTCAGTAGCTATAATTCAAGCTTATGTATACTCAATTCTTAGAACTTTATATTCTAATGAAGTTTCTTAAATGTCAATACATAATCATCCATTTCATTTAGTTACTGCAAGACCATGACCACTATTAACATCATTTTCAATTTTCAATTTATTAACAAGAATAATTCAATGAATACATAATAATAATTACTTAAATTTAATTATTAATTTTATAATTATTATTTTATGTATATCTCAATGATGACGAGATGTAATCCGAGAAAGACTTTATCAAGGAATACACACTTATCTTGTTTATAATAATCTACGATTTGGAATAATTCTATATATTATTTCTGAATTATTTTTTTTTATTTCCTTTTTTTGAGCATTTTTTCATATATCCCTTAATCCTAGAATAGAAATTGGTATAATTTGACCTCCCAAAGGAATTAAAATATTTAATCCGTATAATATTCCTCTACTAAATACAATTGTATTAGTATCTTCAGGATTATCTATTACTTGATGTCATCATTCAATTATTAATAATATATTTAAAGGAAGAAAATTAAGATTAATAATAACCATTTTACTGGGAACATATTTCTCTTTCCTTCAATTATTTGAATATAAAAATGCATCATTTTCTATTAATGACAATGTTTTCGGATCAACATTTTATGTAATAACTGGATTTCATGGTATTCATGTAATTATTGGAACAACATTTTTAATTATTTGTTTCTATCGATTAATAAATAAACATTTTTCATCTAATCATCACTTTGGATTTGAAGCTGCTGCTTGATACTGACATTTTGTTGATGTAGTATGACTATTATTATATATTTGCATCTATTGATGACCATTCATATTATTTTTATATAGTATAAAAATTACATTTAATTTCCAATTAAAAAATTTAATTAATTTAATATAAAAAATTTACTTAATTATTTTAATGTCAATAACTATTATAATTGTTGGAGTTTTTACCTCAGGAGATCAGGTGAAGCAATATGTACCAATGTACCGAACACAATACATAAGGATGGTTTATTTAGCTTAGGATATTACATTAGGATATAACATATCTGTAGTTAAACGCGGAGCACCATAAGACCCAACACGAGAGCGGAAGAGCGGGCGAGCGCATGCGCGGCGGTAGGGCACGAGACAGCCGACAAGCGTTCCCCTCTGGTACGCGGGCGCCTCGAATATCTTAACACTCCCCCTTTCGAAGTGCACGCCAAAATAATCATTTGGTATATAGCAACTTACTGGCCTATTTCTAATAAAATGAATATAGTGAATATATAAGCTTTATACTGCGATTACGCTCTAGCAACTTAAATTTAACATATTAACGCATCTTTCTAATTTGGTCTTTGGTAAGGACTTAGTTAATACATCAGCGATCATCTCATTTGTAGGAACATATTGCACGCTTATTTCACCCATTTCTTGCATTTCCCTAGTATAATGATAGCGTATATCTATGTGCTTGCTTTTACGATGAAGCGTGTTATTTTTACTTAACTGGATCGCGCTTTGGTTGTCGCAAAATATATCTAATTTTCCGCATACCAAGTTGTTAAGACTCATGTGCGCTAATAGTTTCTTCAAATAGATTGCTTCCTTAGTCGCCTCCGACATCGCCATATACTCTGCTTCCATAGTAGATAGTGCGACCGATCTCTGTTTTTGAGATTGCCAGCTGATAGGACCATTCGCTAGTATGGATACGTAGCCTGATCGTGACCTTCTTCCGTCTCTATCAGCTCCCCAATCTGAGTCAACATATATTGTCACTGGCATACCTGCAACAGAATACTTAATTCCGTAATTAATTGTGCCCTTTAAGTAGCGTAAAACATGTTTCGCTGCCTTCCAGTGATAACTTGTTGCCTTCCCATTGAATTGGCTGAGAGAATTCGCAGCAAACGCTATGTCTGGCCTCGTAGCGTTTGATATATATATATACAAGGGCTCCTATGAGTTCCCTGTATGGTGTCTCCGTTAATTCTTGCTCGTTCATAGTTTCCTGATCGAATGCCTCGCTCGGCACCAATCGTGTATTTGCTGGCTTACAGTCCTCCATCCCATACCTCTCCAGGGTTTCTTCTATATACTTTCGATGATTCAATCTGATATTTCCTGTGTTGCCATCTCTGTCGACATGTATGCCAAGGATGTTTGTAACATTGCCTAGGTCGTTGATTTTAAATTTCTTCCGTATTAGTTTCTTGACTTTTTCCAGCTCTTCTAAGTCCTTTGCTGCTACTAGCATATCGTAAACTAACTAACACTATGAGACTTGTATTATTGGCTTTGCTCACATATACACAGGGATTGATTAGCGATTTCTCTAGACCGATGGTCGTTAAATAGTTATCCAATGTATGATACCAGTTTCTTCCCGCTTGCTTTAATCCGTATAGTGGTTTGTTCAATATGCACACCTTGTTTTCTTTTCCGGGTTTTTCAAACATTTCTGGTTGGTGCATGTAAATGGTATCTGTCAGATCCCCCTGTACGTACGCTGAAGCCACATCGATGTGGTGAACGTGCATCTTATTTTCGACCGCTCCTGCTAATAAAGTACGTACCATCTCATATCGAGCGACAGGTGCATAGACTTCGTCGAAGTCGATACCCTTTTTCTGTTCATTTCCACGAGCTACAAGCCTCGCTTTGAATTTATTAATCGTGCCATCTTGATTCTCTTTTATTTTGAAAACCCACCTATTGGTGAGTACTTTGGAGCTTTTTGGCCTGTCTACTAGCTCCCACGTTCTGTTTTGCATGAGGGAGTCATACTCCGTTTCCATGGCGGTTAGTCATTGCTGACTTTGGCTGCTCTTCATGGCCTGGGCAACTGTTCTTGGTTCTTCATACTGTAGTTGGCTGACATTTGCTGTATGGAATAACTTTTTGGGTCTTCCCCTTTTTCCGGTTCGTATCAACTTTGGACGGCCTCTCTTTCTTCTCCCGATCGGTGTTTCATTCTCTTTCATGCCATCGTCTAGTTCCGTTTCATCTTCTGAGGTACGCTCTTGCGAGATATCTTCTTCACGGTATCCGTCCGCTTCTTCCTCTTCGTCAGCTGTCGCGGCATTAGGTTCATTTTCAGTAGAGGCTACGGGTATATCTTCGTCTTCTGCCGTATGGTTTTCTTTATCTTCGTGGAATTGTTTAGTCGGTACTACGAACATATTTTCGTCTTCTACTGCATGGTTTTCTATATCTTCGTGGAATCGTACGTCTCTTCTCAGTACAACTTGTCTTGTTCCACGGTCCCACAACCTATACGCTTTAGATACTTGAGAATATCCGACTAATACGTATTTCTTGCCTTTTGGCATAAATTTGTTAATTCCAGTCCCCTTTTCTAACGCGATTACTTTGCTTCCAAAGATTCTTAGGAATCCAATGTATGGTCTGCTGCCAGTCCATTCTTCATATGGCGTCGAATTTTCCAATTTTCCGGTTGGGCACCTGTTTCTTATGTAAACAGCTGTGCTTACGGCCTCTGCCTATAGGCTCATGGGTAGCCCTGACTGAGTTAACATTGTGCGCGCCATTTCCACTATCGTTCTATTAGCTCGCTCGGCGATCCCGTTCTGCTGAGGGGTGTACGGGGTTGATAGCTGTCTCGTTATACCTTCCCTTTCCAAATAATCTGTGAATTCCCTTGAAAGGTACTCCCTCGCATTGTCGCTTCGTATTTTCTTTATCGACTTGCCGCTTTGTTTTTCAACACGGGCTTTATATGTTTTAAACGCGTTGAAGATTTCCGATTTTTCTTTCAAAATTGCTATTTCCGTGTACCTCGTTTTGTCGTCGATGAATGTGGCAAAATATCTTGCCCCCCCCCCCCCAAGGATGGTGTTCGCATCGGGCCACATATGTCCGTGTGTATTAGTGCTAATGTATCTTTCTCTACGATTTTTGAGTTTGTGAATGGTAGTTGATGTATTTTACTGAGATCACACACCTCACATCTTGATACATTCTGTGTGGCATGTTGAAGCACCTGCATTCCATTTACCATGTTTTTATTATACATTTTTCTTACATCGTTTAAGTTTAGATGGCCTAATCTCTGATGCCATCTCATCAGTCTGTCATACTGACTTCTGGTAAACGTGCTTTGCTGTTCACCCAGGGGCTTGACAATATATAAGTCATTCCTTTTTGGTGCTGTTAGTACAACAGTACCATTTCGACGCTTTATGACAGCCTGAGTCTTGGTTAAAGGTTACACTATATCCCTTTTTGGTAATGCTAGGAACTGACATTAGATTGGCCCGAAATTCTGGTACCCACATTACATCTTGTAATTTAATATTACTAGCCTGTTTGTTCTTTGAACTTAGGTTCATCTTAACTTCTCCTTTCCCTTGAGAAAGAGTGCTACTGTCTGTGGCAGTGCATATCTTTTCCTTGTGTTCTTTGTTGAGGGTCTCGAACATTCTTCTATCCTTGCACATATGTGCAGTTGCTCCACTGTCCAAATACCAGTCATTCGACGTATTAAGACTAGTATTGAATGCACTTGTTAGCATTGCCTCTTCTGTGTTGTTTCTTGGTGTGGCATTCCTCTGTTTATTCTTGCAAAATCTGGCTATATGTCCAGCTTTACCGCATATGTAGCATTTCTCGTTGTATCTTCTATTGTAGATTTTCTCTGGCTTCTGCTTCTGAAAGAGTTCCTGCTTTTGTCTTTTATCTTGAAATGTCCTTTTATTTGACAATAAAGCTATCTCTTTGTCCATATCTTTTGATAGTTCGTTGTCCGTTTTTCGAATTTCCTCTTCCAGTAATTTTACCTTGAGTTCGTCTAGGGTAGGCATCGTCTCCCTTGATTCAATAGCTATGCAAAACGTTTCATACTGAGTGGGCAATGACGTCAACAGCATAATCGGTATCACTGTTTCAGGTAGTTTGATACCAGCTTCTGTGAGTTGTTCTACCTTGTGAACAAATTCATCTACATATTGTGCTATGCTTTGATTTCTTTCCTTTTTCATTCTGTATAATTGCTTGAACAAAATACACTGTCGCATGGGTCCTTTTGACTCATAGACGTTCTTTAATGCTTCCCATGCTTCTAATGAAGTCTCGGCCCGCTTAACATGATTATACTGTGTCTTATGCAAACTTAATATTATTAGGTCAAGAGCTTTTTCATCTCGAAGTGTCCACTGAGCAACGTTTTCTTCCGTTTTGATGATTGTGCCATTTACATAACCCCACAGCTCGTTAAAGCGTAATATGCTTTTCATTTGAATTTTCCATGACTCGTAATTACCGTCTCCTAATTTCTCAATTTGTTGTGCACTTGCAACACCCATGATTCTTGACTCCTCTTTTGATTCGACACGTGGCACGGCGTTACACCTAACCTCACTTTATCTTTAATTGCTTTAGTTTCAATTATTTCGCTCCTGGGCCCATAACATGTTGGAGTTTTTACCTCAGGAGATCAGGTGAAGCAATATGTACCAATGTACCGAACACAATACATAAGGATGGTTTATTTAGCTTAGGATATTACATTAGAATATAACATATCTGTAGTTAAAGGCGGAGCACCATAAGACCCAACACGAGAGCGGAAGAGCGGGCGAGCGCAAGCGCGGCGGTAGGGCACGAGACAGCCGACAAGCGTGCCCCTCTGGTACGCGGGCGCCTCGAATATCTTAACAAAAATTATTATAATTTCACTAATAATAATTTTTATAATATTAATTATTTTAAAAATAAATATAATTGAATTTAAAAAAAACAAATAATTTAACTTATCAATATTCTAACATAACATATTATTTATTAAGAATTTTTTATTTATTCTTTCCAATAATTACTATTATTAAAATCTGTAAACAAAAATATAAATTTATTCGTCGAACAAAATAATAATGTTTAAATATTCTAAATCTAATAATGACCCAATAATTAATGTATTTAAAAATACATTTATTGTTTTACCTACTCCTATAAATATTTCTAGATGATGAAATTTTGGTTCAATTCTTGCCTTAATTCTAATTATTCAAATTATCTCAGGAATCCTTTTATCAATACATTATATCCCTCAAACATCAATAGCATTTGATAGAATCATTCATATTATTCAAAATATTGAAGGAGGATGATATATCCGAACAGCCCATATAAATGGAGCATCTTTATTTTTCATTTGTATATATTTACATATTTGACGAGGATTATATTATCATTCTTATAACTTTAAACATGTTTGATTATTAGGTGTAATAATTTTAATATTATCTATAACAACTGCATTTATAGGATATGTTTTACCCTGAGGACAAATGTCATATTGAGGAGCAACAGTTATCACAAATCTATTAACAGCTATCCCATCCTTTGGAAAATTTATAATTCACTGAATTTGAGGAGATTATTCAATTAGAACACCAACCCTTGGACGATTTTTTTCTATACATTATTTATTTCCTATTATTGTTACATCTATAGTAATTATTCATTTAACATACCTCCATATATATGGATCTAATAATCCTAACGGAATTTCTAGAAATCCAGGAAAAATTAGATTTCATCCTTACTTCACTTGAATAGATTTAGTAGGATTTAGATGAATTTTAATAATTTTTTTTATTATTGTATTATATAATCCATATATTTTCTGTGACCCTGATAATTTCACCCCAGCTTCCCAAATAAATACCCCTAAACATATTCAACCTGAATGATATTTTCTAATTGCCTATACAATTTTACGTTCAATTCCTAATAAATTAGGGGGAGTAATTGGATTAATATTTTCAATTCTAATTTTAATAATTCTACCTTTTAACGGATTAACAAAATTTAAAACTACTAAATTTTATCCAATTAATCAATTTTATTTTTGAATATTTATATCAACATGTATTATTTTAACATGAACAGGTGCTAAACCAATTGAGTATCCTTACATATTTATTGCTCAAATTAGTGCAATTATTTATTTTTCATTTTTTATTATTTCTCCTATAATTAATAAATTATGAGATAAAATTATTTTTATAAAAAATTAATTCTATAAGTTAATGAACTTGAAACAAGTATATATTTTGAAAATATATGATAGAAATTTAAATTTTCTATTAACTTAATATAAATAATAATTATGTAAAAAAATTACATAATTTAAAAAAAACAAAAAACAAAATATATGGTAAAATAAATTTTCAACATATATATATTAAATCATCATACCGTAAACGAGGTACAATTGCTCGAATAAAAATAATAATAAAAATTATAAATAAATAAAATAATAAAAATTTAAAAGAAAATACTTTAAATTCTGTAAATAATACACCTGTTATTATTCTTATAAATATAATTATTATATATTCAGATATAAAAATTAATGCAAATCCTCATCTATGATATTCTGTATTAAAACCAGAAACTAATTCTGATTCTCCTTCAACTAAATCAAATGGGGATCGATTTAATTCTGCTAAAAGACAAATTAATCAAAATACTAAAATAGGTAAGTAAATAAAAAAAAAATTCAAATTCTTGAAAAAATTGAAAATCAAGAAAAGAAAAACTAAAGGATATAATAAAAAAATTAAAAATAAATTAATTTCATAAGAAATTGATTGAACAACAGCTCGTAAAGCCCCAATTATTGAATAATTAGAATTAGATGATCATCCTATAATTATTACAGGATAAACTCTTGCCCCAAAAAAACATATTATTACTAAAGAATTAAATTCTATTCTTCAAATATTATTAGAAAAGGGTATAACAATTCAAATTAATAAAGAAATTATTATTATTATTATAGGTATTAGATGAAAAAATAAAATTCTAGAATTTCTTAAAATAATAATTTCTTTAGAAAATAATTTAATTGCATCACCTAAGGGTTGAAATAATCCTATTACTCCTACTTTATTTGGACCTTTACGATATTGAATATATTCTAAAATTTTTCGTTCTAAAAGTACTAAAAATCTGTTGAATTTGGCGCTTATCCGTACCCCAACGCGCACAGGTGCTGAGCACGTTTGTTTTCTGCGCGCGGGAAAAGAGTACGAAGGAGCGGGAATCCCCGGTTTCGGTCACTCGGGTAGACGGAGTCCGTTGAGACTCAACGCACTGTAAATATACTTTCTATTTTGTGTTACAATAAAGATATCTCTATATACAACAAAAACCACGCTCTGCTACCAGACAGGCGCGTTTCATTATAAAACCTAACAGGTTATGGGCCCAGCATTTTGCCAGTGCGCCAATTAAATATATCTGTCTAAACGTAAAGCGGGAAAAAGTGAGGTTAGAATTGCGAACGCCACGTGGTCGATAAGATTATAAAAATGAATCTTGGAAAAATCGAACATGTACAAAAACTCGATAACACGAACTATGAAACGTGGAAGATACAAATGAAGAGTGTTCTAAGATTTAATGATTTGTGGAACTACGTGAACGGAAGCTTAGTGAAACCCGAAGAGAACGACGCCGGGTGGATGAAAAAGGACGAAAAGGCTTTGGACGTGATCACGTTGAGCATCCAAACAAATCAATACAACCACATAAAGAAGGCGAAAACCTCCAGGGAAGCTTGGGAAACACATAAAGGTATTTATGAATCGAAAAGGCCTATGAGGCAATGCATGCTGTTCAATCAACTATATCGCCTAAGAAAGACCACAGAGAAAAGTATGTCCCAGTACATAGCCGAGTTCGTCAGAATAGCGGAACAGCTAGACGAATGTAATATGAAATTACCAGACAACCTCCTATCTATTTGGCTTTTAAATTCACTCCCAAGTGATTTTGAAACTATGAGCATAGCTATCCAGTCCAGAGAAGAGATGCCGAGCTTAGAGGAACTAAAAACTAAGTTGCTTGAGGAGGAAGCGAGAAAAACACAGAACGCAAATGCACAACAGCCAGAACAAGGAGAGGAAGCTCTACTAATCAGGAGAAGAGGGGCATATAAGAAAGCACAACCAAAAGAAAGTGTTCAAGCTACACAAGATAAGAGATATACTAAATGTTTCAAGTGCGGGAAATTAGGGCACATAAGCAGATATTGCAAATCTAAAGCAAAAATAAAAGCCAAAGAGAGTGGAGAAGATGCGATGACTGCAATTGCCTTGAATACTACTTTTCAAGGATCAAACAGATGGTGCCTGGATAGTGGCGCAACAAAGCACATGTGCAGTGACGTCAAGAGATTCCATAAATTAAACAGAAGAGAGACAAGCAGGATCTATACGGCCGCAGACAATTGTGTCAACTCACAAGGAAAAGGGGAAGTAAGCATAAAGGTGCAAGCTGAAGGAAATTACCCAAATAACGTGAGGTTGAAAGAAACTATGCTTGTACCAGAATTTAAGAATAACCTACTATCAGTGTCCAGCATAACAGAACACGACTATCAGGTAACGTTCAAAAAGTATCATGCCATTGTAACACGGCAAGATGGGTCCATAGTCATGAAGGCTTTCAAGAGGGATGGACTTTACATAGTCGATGAACGTTCCTCTGAGTACGCAGGTGTGTCAAAAACACACAGAAATAACCTTACAAAATGGCATACGAGATTGGGACACCTAAATTTTGAAGATATTAAGAAAATGAAGAATCTCGTACATGGATTAAATGATAGTATGGATGGCCCAAGTGAAAGATCTGAGGTATGTGACAAATGTAAGATTAACAAATTACCTTTCCAATCATCCACGAGAAGGGAAAACAAGGTGCTAGGTCTTGTGCATAGCGATATATGTGGCCCAATGCAAGTGAAATCACTTGGTGGAGCAAGGTACTTTGTAACCTTTATTGATGACAAAACCAGATATGTGCAAGTACAAATGTTAAAGAATAAGTCAGACGTGTTCAATGCGTTCAAACAATACAAGTCCAAGGTAGAGAGACTCACAGGACAGCTGCTAACGAAACTTCGCACCGATAATGCGAAAGAGTACTTGTCGAATGAATTCACAAGTTACTTAAAACGCGAAGGAATTACTAGAGAATTGTCAGCACCGTACACCCCGCAACAGAACGGAGTTCCGGAAAGAGCAAACCGTACCCTGGTTGAGATGGCGCGCTGCATGCTCTTACAGGCTAACGCACCTTTCAATCTGTGGGCGGAAGCCGTGAACACGGCGGCCTACATAAGAAATCGCTGTGCAACAAAAGCTTTAAACGACGCTACCCCATACGAGAAATGGCATGGAGAGATGCCGTATGTCGGGTACATGAGAATATTCGGCAGCAGGGTAATTGCTTTAAATAAAAGACGGCGACACAATAAATTTGTTCCGATGGGAAAAGAACTCGTGTTGGTAGGATATTCAGAAGAGGCAAAGGCGTACAGATTGTGGGAAAAAGGAAGAAATAAAATAGAGACGAGCAGAGACGTCAGGTTCCTTTTTTTTTTTTTCTCGAGGGGAAATCTTCGATAGACACCCCGGCCTCCTTTGGGGGGAGGCCGGGGTAGTGTCGGATTTCTACCGACTAAAACCCCCCGGTGGTCATCCTCAGGCGTTAGGGGGAGTACCCGGGAACACTTCGTATTGATCCGGATACCCCCCCGCCTTGCCCCCTGAAGGGGGGCCAATCCACTATTTGGGATGCGGTGCGACCACAACACCGCATCCCTCTACCTCTGGGGCCACCCTATCGGCTGCCTGGACCCCAATCCAGACAGCCTAGTGGCCCAGACGACTCCGACGGTCGCCGCGTCCGGTGCCGGAGGCGGGACGTGTACGTCTCCGCCTTCGGCCCCTACCCTCTGGGTCCGCTGCCTCGCGGGCCCTTTCGGCGGCCTCCTTCCGCGACATAACTTGTTCGCAGAAGGAGGCCACGGCTCCCCACTCCTCTTCGCCGCCCACCATCGCTTTTACGACGGCGGGCAGCGAGAGGTCCCACCCTATGATGTTCCGAAGGACTCGGCGCTCCCCTGCCCAGGAGGGACACTCCTCCAGGGTGTGCTGCGCCGAGTCCTTCTCTTCACCGCAGTGATGACACTGCGGGGACGGCTCCCTTCCGATCTTGTGCAGATACTCACCGAAGCACCCATGCCCGGTGAGTACCTGTGTTAGACGGAAGGTGAGCCGTCCCCTCCTTTCCAGCCAACGCTGGAGGACCGGCAGGATGGCCCTGACGGTCCTTTCCCCGGAGCCGGGCTCCTCCAATTGGCTGCGCCACCTTTCCAGGGTGTGCAGCCCCGCCCGGCTCCTGCCGGCCTCCATCTCCGCTGCACGGTACTCAGCCGCATCCGGCGTTTCTTTGAGGGCCGCGGAGATCCTGTAGACCTCCGCGGCTTCCTCCGCCTTGAGCTCCCAAGGGGGAGAGCACCCAAGCAGGGACGCCGCCCTCAGGGAGACGGTGCGGTACCCCCTGGCGACCCGCGCGGCTAGGGGCCTTTGTGCTCGGGAAAGGAGCTGGCGATTACGCTTGCTCCTCCCGAGCGACCCCGCCCACACGGGTGCACCATATAGGGCGGCACTCCGCACCACCCCCTCGTACAGGCGGCGTACACCCGCCTGAGGTCCCCCCACGTTGGGCAGCAAGCGGCCCAAGACCGCCGCTGTCCGTTCCACTCGGGGCACCACCTCTTCGAGGTGGGGCCCAAAGCTCCAGTGGCTGTCGAGGGTGACACCCAGATATTTCATCCGGCTGCCCACCTCGACAGCCACGCCTCCCACCGTGACCGGAGTCTCGGGGGGAGGGCCCCTCCTGACCCCGTCGAAGAACCACATTGCCTTGTTCTTCGACGGGGACACCTCCAGGCCTAGCCGCCTTATGGCGGCCACAACGCATTCCGCACCGCACTCCGCCAGACGGAGAGTGCGGGCGTAATCCCTCCCGGAGGTGACCACCAGTGTGTCATCTGCGTAACACACCAGCGCCACCCCCGGGGGAAGCGCACACCGCAAGACGCGGTCATACGCAAGGTTCCACAGGGTTGGGCCTAGCACCGAACCCTGTGGGACACCGCGCCAGCTAGGGCGTTCAGCCCTCCCGTCCCGCGTCGGAGAGACGTCAGGTTCCTGGAAGACCAGCAACTTGTGTCACCTCAATCTGAAGAAACCTTTTTCAGGATGCCATCGGTTCATCCAACGGCAGACAAGTCGGATGATGAGCAACAGGGTGTTGAAGAAGAGGACAGGGAAGCAGATGAGGAGGAGCCTATACCCACGCCTCAATCACCAACCCAAACGGTGCAACCGTTGACAACGACCAGAGCACCAGGTCGCCCCAGAATAGAAAGAACTGGACAAAGGGGGAGACCGAGAAATATATTCGCTACGCGCTCCACTCAAGATGACGTGCGCACAGACCCAAGAACGCTGAAGGAAGCCATGGCCGGGTCTGACCGAGATGAATGACTACAGGCGATGCGCACGGAACATGACGCCCTTACTGAAAATGACACTTGGACCTTAGTAAGTAGACCAGATAAAAACAAGGTGTTAAAATGCAAATGGGTGTTTAGGATCAAGACAAATCTGGACGGTTCCATAGAAAAATACAAGGCCAGGTTGCTTGCAAGGGGCGACCAACAAACCGAAGGAATCGACTACGATGAGGTTTTTGCACCAGTGGCCAGACTGGAAACGATACGCACGCTCCTCGCATCGAGCGTAGCAAGGAAAATGCATGTTCACCAAATGGACGTGGTGACTGCATACGTTCAAGGCGATCTCCATGATGATTTGTACATGGAACAACCCGAAGTATTTGTAAAACCAGGTCAAGTGGACAAAGTATGTAAGTTAAGCGAGCCCCTGTATGGGTTAAAGCAAGCGGGCCGCGAATGGTATCGAAAACTAGATAATTATCTAATTAGTCTAGGATTTAAAAACACTAAAATAAACCCGTGCGTCTATGTTGACTGTAGGGAAAATCACGACACTGTGATAGTTGTGTACGTCGATGACTTGTTAATTGCGTCTAAGAGTTTAACGAATATTGTAAAAATAAAACCCGAATTAAGCCGTCAATTTAAAAAGAAAGACCTCGGTAACGTGAGGGAAATACTCGGTATGCATGTGGAAAGGAAGGGCGAACTCGGTGACGTGAGCATAACGCAACAAAGATACGTCCAAGACACGTTATCGAGATTCGGAATGAATGATTGTAAACCGATAAGCACTCCTCTCGAACAAAACATTGATATCGCTGCAATAGAAAACGAAAATGATAATGAAGGGGTAAACGTACCCTATAGAGAACTCGTGGGATGTCTAATTTATCTAGCCAACGCGTCGCGACCTGACATTGCGTTCGCGGCAAGTTTTCTGAGTCGTTTCTGCAACGATCCCAAGTTGATTTATTGGAAAATAGCAAAGCGAGTCTTACGTTATCTGAAAGGCACAATCAACTACGGAATAAGGTATAGGACAGAGGAGGACTGCTTAACGGCATACGTGGACTCCGCTTGGGCAGGAGACACGAGCGATAGACGATCGAATACCGGATACGTCGTATGTTTGGCCGGGGGGTCGATTAGCTGGAATAGTCGAAAGCAAAAGACCGTAGCGCTTTCTACTATGGAGGCTGAATATATGGCGCTCTCGGATGCAACCAAAGAAGTAGTGTATATAGGAGAATTGCTTAAACATATCCGACACGAACGCATCCTAAGAGGACCGACTGTGATCCATTGCGATAATCAGAGTGCAATTAAATTAAGTAAAAATAGCGTTTTTCACAATAGGAACAAGCACATTGACATCAGATACCATTTCTCACGTGAAGCCCAAGAGCGTGGCGACATTATCGTAATGTATGTACCTACCGGCGAGATGAGTGCGGCCATATTGACGAAATCGATTCCAAAGAATAAGCACGAAAGTTGTATTGATTCGTTAAGATTGTGCAACAAAAATGTGTTGGAATACGCATAAAGGGGGAGTGTTGAATTTGGCGCTTATCCGTACCCCAAAGCGCACAGGTGCTGAGCACGTGATACTGTGCCAGGAGAAGCGCCTGTTCTCTGAAATGTGTGGCGATGCCACTCGAAACCGTATGTGTTCGACGAAACTAAGTGGACGACCTTGTGAGAGAGGATACTCCAGATGCGAAACATAGTTCCATTTTAAACTAATTGTTCCATCTGTAACTAAGTGTTTGATACTGTGCCCGGAGAAGCGCCTGTTCTCTGAAATCTGTGGTGATGCCAATCGGAACCGTCTGTGTTCGACGAAACTAAGTGGCCGCCTTGTGAGAGAGGAAACTCCAGATGCGAAACATAGTTCCATTTTAAACTAATTGTTCTATCTGAAACTAAGTGTTCGATACTGTGCCAGGAGAAGCGCCTGTTCTCGGAAATCTGTCGCGATGCTACTCGAAACCTTATGTTTTCGACGAAACTAAGAGGTCGACCTTGTGAGAGAGGAAACTCCAAATGCGAAACTTAGTTCCATTTTAAACTGATTGTTCTATCTGAAACTAAGTGTTCGATACTGTGCCAGGAGAAGCGCCTGTTCTCGGAAATCTGTCGCGATGCTACTCGAAACCTTATGTGTTCGACGAAACTAAGTGGTTGACCTTGTGAGAGAGGATACTCCAGATGCGAAACATAGTTCCATTTTAAACTAATTGTTCCATCTGTAACTAAGTGTTCGATAATGTGCCAAGAGAAGCGCCTGTTCTCTGAAATCTGTGGCGATGCCACTCGAAACCGTATGTGTTCGACGAAACTGAGTGGGCGCCTTGTGAAAGGGGAAACTCCAGATGCGAAACTTAGTTCCATTTAAAACTAATTGTTCCATCTGACACTAAGTGTTCGATACTGTGCCAGGAGAAGCGCCTGTTCTCTGAAATCTGCGGCGATACCACTCGAAACCGTATGTGTTCGACGAAACTAAGTGGCCGACCTTGTGAGAGAGGAAACTCCAGATGCGAAACATAGTTGCATTTTAAACTAATTGTTCTATCTGAAACTAAGTGTTCGATACTGTGCCAGGAGAAACTCCCGTTCTGCGACATCTGTGGCGATACTACTCGAAACCGTATGTGTTCGACGAAACTAAGTGGTCGACCTTGTGAGATAGGAAACTCCAAATGCGAAACGTATTTCCATTTTAAACTAATTATTCTAACTGAAACTAAGTGTTTGATACTGTGCCCGGAGAAGCGCCTGTTCTCTGAAATCTGTGGTGATGCCAATCGGAACCGTCTGTGTTCGACGAAACAAAGTGGCCGCCTTGTGAAAGAGGAAACTCCAGATGCAAAACTTAGTTCCATTTAAAACTAATTGTTCCATCTGAAACTACGTGTTCGATACTGTGCCAGGAGAAGCGCCTGTTCTCTGAAATCTGTGGCGATACCACTCGAAACCGTATGTGTTCGACGAGACTAAGTGGCCGACCTTGTGAGAGAGGAAACCCAAGATGCGAAACATAGTTGCATTTCAAACTAATTGTTCTATCTGTAACTAAGTGTTCGATAATGTGCCAGGAGGAGCGCCTGTTCTCGGAAATCTGTGGCGATACAACTCGAAACCGTATGTGTTCGACGAAACTAAGTGGTCGAACTTGTGGAGAGGAAACTCCAAATGCGGAACAGAGTTCCATTTTAAACTGATTGTTCTATCTGAAACTATGTGTTCGATACTGTGCCAGGAGAAGAGCCTGTTCTCTGAAATCTGTGGCGATACCACTCGAAACCGTATGTGTTCGACGAAACTAAGTGGCCGACCTTGTGAGAGAGGAAACTCCAGATGCGAAACATAGTTCCATTTTAAACTAATTGTTCTATCTGAAACTAAGTGTTCGATACTGTGCCCGGAGGAGCGCCTGTTCTCTGAAATCTGTGGCGATACCACTCGAAACGGTATGTGTTCGACGAAACAGACTGGTCGGCCTTGTGAGAGAGGAAACTCCAGATGCGAAACTTAGTTCCATTTTAAACTGATTGTTCTATCCGAAACTAAGTGTTCGATACTGTGCCAGAAGAAGCGCCTGTCCTCTGAAATCTGTGGCGATGCTACTCGAAACCGTATGTGTTCGACGAAACTAAGTGGTCGACCTGCTGAGAGAGGAAACTCCAGATGCGAAACTTATTTCCATTTTAAACTAATTGTTCTATCTGAAACTAAGTGTTCGATACTGTGCGAGGAGAAGCGCCTGTCCTCTGAAATCTGTGGCGATGCTACTCGAAACCGTATGTGTTCGACGAAACTAAGTGGTCGACCTGCTGAGAGAGGAAACTCCAGATGCGAAACTTAGTTCCATTTTAAACTAATTGTTCTATCTGAAACTAAGTGTTCGATACTGTGCCAGGAGAAGCGCCTGTTCTCTGAAATCTGTGGCGATGCCACTCGAAACCGTATATGTTCGACGAAATTAAGTGGTCGACCTTGTGAGAGGGGAAACTCCAGAGGCGAAACTTAGTTCCATTTTAAACTAATTGTTCTATCTGAAACTAAGTGCTCGATACTGTGCCAGGAGAAGCGCCTGTTCCCTGAAATCTGTGGCGATGCCACTCTGAACCGTATGTGTTCGACGAAACTAAGTGGCCGACCTTGTGAGAGAGGAAACTCCAGATGCGAAACATAGTTCCATTTTAAACTAATTGTTCTATCTGAAACTAGGTTTCCGATAATGTGCCAGGAGAAGCGCCTGTTCTCTGAAATCTGTGGCGATGCCACTCGAAACCGTATATGTTCGACGAAATTAAGTGGTCGACCTTGTGAGAGGGGAAACTCCAGAGGCGAAACTTAGTTCCATTTTAAACTAATTGTTCTATCTGAAACTAAGTGCTCGATACTGTGCCAGGAGAAGCGCCTGTTCCCTGAAATCTGTGGCGATGCCACTCTGAACCGTATGTGTTCGACGAAACTAAGTGGCCGACCTTGTGAGAGAGGAAACTCCAGATGCGAAACATAGTTCCATTTTAAACTAATTGTTCTATCTGAAACTAAGTGTTCGATACTGTGCCCGGAGAAGCGCCTGTTCTCTGAAATCTGTGGCGATGCCAATCGGAACCGTCTGTGTTCGACGAAACTAAGTGGCCGCCTTGTGAAAGAGGAAACTCCAGATGCAAAACTTAGTTCCATTTAAAACTAATTGTTCCATCTGAAACTAAGTGTTCGATACTGTGCCAGGAGAAGCGCCTGTTATCTGAAATCTGTGGCGATACCACTCGAAACCGTATGTGTTCGACGAGACTAAGTGGCCGACCTTGTGAGAGAGGAAATTCCAGATGCGACACATAGTTGCATTTCAAACTAATTGTTCTATCTGTAACTAAGTGTTCGATAATGTGCCAGGAGGAGCGCCTGTTCTCTGAAATCTGTAGCGATACCACTCGAAACCGTATGTGTTCGACTAAACTAAGTGGCCGACCTTGTGAGAGAGGAAACTCCAGATGCGAAACATAGTTGCATTTTGAACTAATTGTTCTATCTGAAACTGAGTGTTCGATACTGTGCCAGGAGAAACTCCCGTTCTGCGAAATCTGTGGCGATACTACTCGTAACCGTCTGTGTTCGACGAAACTAAGTGGCCGCCTTGTGAAAGAGGAAACTCCAGATGCAAAACTTAGTTCCATTTAAAACTAATTGTTCCATCTGAAACTAAGTATTCGATACTGTGCCAGGAGAAGCGCCTGTTCTCTGAAATCTGTGGCGATACCACTCGAAACCGTATGTGTTCGACGAGACTAAGTGGCCGACCTTGTGAGAGGGGAAACTCCAGATGCGAAACATAGTTGCATTTCAAACTAATTGTTCTATCTGTAACTAAGTGTTCGATAATATGCCAGGAGGAGCGCCTGTTCTCTGAAATCTGTGGCGATACCACTCGAAACCGTATGTGTTCGACGAAACTAAGTGGTCGAACTAGTGGAGAGGAAACTCCAAATGCGGAACAGAGTTCCATTTTAAACTGATTGTTCTATCTGAAACTATGTGTTCGACACTGTGCCAGGAGAAGAGCCTGTTCTCTGAAATCTGTGGCGATACCACTCGAAACCGTATGTGTTCGACGAAACTAAGTGGCCGAC
This sequence comes from Nysson spinosus, assembly GCA_910591585.2. Taxonomy (NCBI): domain Eukaryota; kingdom Metazoa; phylum Arthropoda; class Insecta; order Hymenoptera; family Crabronidae; genus Nysson; species Nysson spinosus. The sequence goes on along the minus strand of CAJUYC020000093.1, from coordinate 266,743 downwards.
CTTGTGAAAGAGGAAACTCCAGATGCGAAACATATTTCCATTTTAAACTAATTGTTCTATCTGATACTGAGTGTTCGATACTGTGCCAGGAGAAGAGCCTGTTCTCTGAAATGTGTGGCGATGCCGCTCGAAACCGTATGTGTTCGACGAAACTAAGTGGTTGACCTTGTGAGAGAGGATACTCCAGATGCGAAACATAGTTCCATTTTAAACTAATTGTTCTATTTGAAGCAAAGTGTTCGATACTGTGCCAGGAGAAGCGGCTGTTCTGTGAAACCTGTGGCGATACCACTCGAAACGGTATGTGTTCGACGAAACAGACTGGTCGGCCTTGTGAGAGAGGAAACTCCACATGCGAAACTTAGTTCCATTTTAAACTGATTGTTCTATCCGAAACTAAGTGTTCGATACTGTGCCAGGAGAAGAGCCTGTTCTCTGAAATCTGTCGCGATACCACTCGAAACCGTACGTGTTCGACGAAACTAAGTGGCCGACCTTTTGAGAGAGGAAACTCCAGATGCAAAACATAGTTGCATTTTAAACTAATTGTTCTATCTGAAACTAAGTGTTCGATACTGTGCCAGGAGAAACTCCCGTTCTGCGGCATCTGTGGCGATACTACTCGAAACCGTATGTGTTCGACGAAACTAAGTGGTCGACATTGTGAGAGAGGAAACTCCAAATGCGAAACGTATTTCCATTTTAAACTAATTATTCTAACTGAAACTACGTGTTCGATACTGTGCCAGGAGAAGCGCCTGTTCTCTGAAATCTGTGGCGATGCCAATCGGAACCGTCTGTGTTCGACGAAACTAAGTGGCCGCCTTTTGAAAGAGGAAACTCCAGATGCGAAACATAGTTCCATTTTAAACTAATTGTTCTATCTGAAACTAAGTGTTCGATACTGTACCACGAGAAGCGCCTGTTCTCTGAAATCTGTGGCGATACCACTCGAAACCGTATGTGTTCGACGAGACTAAGTGGTCTACCTTGTGAGAGAGGAAACTCCAAATGCGAAGCTTAGTTCCATTTTAAAGTAATTGTTCTATCTGATACTAAGTGTTCGATACTGTGCCAGGAGAAGCGCCTGTTCTCTGAAATCTGTGGCGATGGCACTCGAAACCGTATGTGTTCGACGAAACTAAGTCGTCGACCTTGTGAGAGAGGAAACTCCAGATGCGAAACATAGTTCCATTTTAAACTAATTGTTCTATCTGAAACTAGGTTTCCGATAATGTGCCAGGAGAAGCGCCTGTTCTCTGAAATCTGTGGCGATGCCACTCGAAACCGTATATGTTCGACGAAATTAAGTGGTCGACCTTGTGAGAGGGGAAACTCCAGAGGCGAAACTTAGTTCCATTTTAAACTAATTGTTCTATCTGAAACTAAGTGCTCGATACTGTGCCAGGAGAAGCGCCTGTTCCCTGAAATCTGTGGCGATGCCACTCTGAACCGTATGTGTTCGACGAAACTAAGTGGCCGACCTTGTGAGAGAGGAAACTCCAGATGCGAAACATAGTTCCATTTTAAACTAATTGTTCTATCTGAAACTAAGTGTTCGATACTGTGCCCGGAGAAGCGCCTGTTCTCTGAAATCTGTGGCGATACCACTCGAAACGGTATGTGTTCGACGAAACAGACTGGTCGGCCTTGTGAGAGAGGAAACTCCAGATGCGAAACTTAGTTCCATTTTAAACTGATTGTTCTATCCGAAACTAAGTGTTCGATACTGTGCCAGAAGAAGCGCCTGTCCTCTGAAATCTGTGGCGATGCTACTCGAAACCGTATGTGTTCGACGAAACTAAGTGGTCGACCTGCTGAGAGAGGAAACTCCAGATGCGAAACTTATTTCCATTTTAAACTAATTGTTCTATCTGAAACTAAGTGTTCGATACTGTGCGAGGAGAAGCGCCTGTCCTCTGAAATCTGTGGCGATGCTACTCGAAACCGTATGTGTTCGACGAAACTAAGTGGTCGACCTGCTGAGAGAGGAAACTCCAGATGCGAAACTTAGTTCCATTTTAAACTAATTGTTCTATCTGAAACTAAGTGTTCGATACTGTGCCAGGAGAAGCGCCTGTTCTCTGAAATCTGTGGCGATGCCACTCGAAACCGTATATGTTCGACGAAATTAAGTGGTCGACCTTGTGAGAGGGGAAACTCCAGAGGCGAAACTTAGTTCCATTTTAAACTAATTGTTCTATCTGAAACTAAGTGCTCGATACTGTGCCAGGAGAAGCGCCTGTTCCCTGAAATCTGTGGCGATGCCACTCTGAACCGTATGTGTTCGACGAAACTAAGTGGCCGACCTTGTGAGAGAGGAAACTCCAGATGCGAAACATAGTTCCATTTTAAACTAATTGTTCTATCTGAAACTAGGTTTCCGATAATGTGCCAGGAGAAGCGCCTGTTCTCTGAAATCTGTGGCGATGGCACTCGAAACCGTATGTGTTCGACGAAACTAAGTCGTCGACCTTGTGAGAGAGGAAACTCCAGATGCGAAACATAGTTCCATTTTAAACTAATTGTTCTATCTGAAACTAGGTTTCCGATAATGTGCCAGGAGAAGCGCCTGTTCTCTGAAATCTGTGGCGATGCCACTCGAAACCGTATATGTTCGACGAAATTAAGTGGTCGACCTTGTGAGAGGGGAAACTCCAGAGGCGAAACTTAGTTCCATTTTAAACTAATTGTTCTATCTGAAACTAAGTGCTCGATACTGTGCCAGGAGAAGCGCCTGTTCCCTGAAATCTGTGGCGATGCCACTCTGAACCGTATGTGTTCGACGAAACTAAGTGGCCGACCTTGTGAGAGAGGAAACTCCAGATGCGAAACATAGTTCCATTTTAAACTAATTGTTCTATCTGAAACTAAGTGTTCGATACTGTGCCCGGAGAAGCGCCTGTTCTCTGAAATCTGTGGCGATACCACTCGAAACGGTATGTGTTCGACGAAACAGACTGGTCGGCCTTGTGAGAGAGGAAACTCCAGATGCGAAACTTAGTTCCATTTTAAACTGATTGTTCTATCCGAAACTAAGTGTTCGATACTGTGCCAGAAGAAGCGCCTGTCCTCTGAAATCTGTGGCGATGCTACTCGAAACCGTATGTGTTCGACGAAACTAAGTGGTCGACCTGCTGAGAGAGGAAACTCCAGATGCGAAACTTATTTCCATTTTAAACTAATTGTTCTATCTGAAACTAAGTGTTCGATACTGTGCGAGGAGAAGCGCCTGTCCTCTGAAATCTGTGGCGATGCTACTCGAAACCGTATGTGTTCGACGAAACTAAGTGGTCGACCTGCTGAGAGAGGAAACTCCAGATGCGAAACTTAGTTCCATTTTAAACTAATTGTTCTATCTGAAACTAAGTGTTCGATACTGTGCCAGGAGAAGCGCCTGTTCTCTGAAATCTGTGGCGATGCCACTCGAAACCGTATGTGTTCGACGAAACAGACTGGTCGGCCTTGTGAGAGAGGAAACTCCAGATGCGAAACTTAGTTCCATTTTAAACTGATTGTTCTATCCGAAACTAAGTGTTCGATACTGTGCAAGAAGAAGCGCCTGTCCTCTGAAATCTGTGGCGATGCTACTCGAAACCGTATGTGTTCGACGAAACTAAGTGGTCGACCTGCTGAGAGAGGAAACTCCAGATGCGAAACTTATTTCCATTTTAAACTAATTGTTCTATCTGAAACTAAGTGTTCGATACTGTGCGAGGAGAAGCGCCTGTCCTCTGAAATCTGTGGCGATGCTACTCGAAACCGTATGTGTTCGACGAAACTAAGTGGTCGACCTGCTGAGAGAGGAAACTCCAGATGCGAAACTTAGTTCCATTTTAAACTAATTGTTCTATCTGAAACTAAGTGTTCGATACTGTGCCAGGAGAAGCGCCTGTTCTCTGAAATCTGTGGCGATGCCACTCGAAACCGTATATGTTCGACGAAATTAAGTGGTCGACCTTGTGAGAGGGGAAACTCCAGAGGCGAAACTTAGTTCCATTTTAAACTAATTGTTCTATCTGAAACTAAGTGCTCGATACTGTGCCAGGAGAAGCGCCTGTTCCCTGAAATCTGTGGCGATGCCACTCTGAACCGTATGTGTTCGACGAAACTAAGTGGCCGACCTTGTGAGAGAGGAAACTCCAGATGCGAAACATAGTTCCATTTTAAACTAATTGTTCTATCTGAAACTAGGTTTCCGATAATGTGCCAGGAGAAGCGCCTGTTCTCTGAAATCTGTGGCGATGCCACTCGAAACCGTATATGTTCGACGAAATTAAGTGGTCGACCTTGTGAGAGGGGAAACTCCAGAGGCGAAACTTAGTTCCATTTTAAACTAATTGTTCTATCTGAAACTAAGTGCTCGATACTGTGCCAGGAGAAGCGCCTGTTCCCTGAAATCTGTGGCGATGCCACTCTGAACCGTATGTGTTCGACGAAACTAAGTGGCCGACCTTGTGAGAGAGGAAACTCCAGATGCGAAACATAGTTCCATTTTAAACTAATTGTTCTATCTGAAACTAAGTGTTCGATACTGTGCCCGGAGAAGCGCCTGTTCTCTGAAATCTGTGGCGATGCCAATCGGAACCGTCTGTGTTCGACGAAACTAAGTGGCCGCCTTGTGAAAGAGGAAACTCCAGATGCAAAACTTAGTTCCATTTAAAACTAATTGTTCCATCTGAAACTAAGTGTTCGATACTGTGCCAGGAGAAGCGCCTGTTATCTGAAATCTGTGGCGATACCACTCGAAACCGTATGTGTTCGACGAGACTAAGTGGCCGACCTTGTGAGAGAGGAAATTCCAGATGCGACACATAGTTGCATTTCAAACTAATTGTTCTATCTGTAACTAAGTGTTCGATAATGTGCCAGGAGGAGCGCCTGTTCTCTGAAATCTGTAGCGATACCACTCGAAACCGTATGTGTTCGACGAAACTAAGTGGCCGCCTTGTGAAAGAGGAAACTCCAGATGCAAAACTTAGTTCCATTTAAAACTAATTGTTCCATCTGAAACTAAGTATTCGATACTGTGCCAGGAGAAGCGCCTGTTCTCTGAAATCTGTGGCGATACCACTCGAAACCGTATGTGTTCGACGAGACTAAGTGGCCGACCTTGTGAGAGGGGAAACTCCAGATGCGAAACATAGTTGCATTTCAAACTAATTGTTCTATCTGTAACTAAGTGTTCGATAATATGCCAGGAGGAGCGCCTGTTCTCTGAAATCTGTGGCGATACCACTCGAAACCGTATGTGTTCGACGAAACTAAGTGGTCGAACTAGTGGAGAGGAAACTCCAAATGCGGAACAGAGTTCCATTTTAAACTGATTGTTCTATCTGAAACTATGTGTTCGACACTGTGCCAGGAGAAGCGCCTGTTCTCTGAAATCTGTGGCGATGCCACTCGAAACCGTATGTGTTCGACGAAACTAAGTGCCTGACCTTGTGAGGGAGGATTCACCAGATGCGGAACATAGTTCCATTTTAAACTAATTGTTCTATCTGAAACTAAGTGTTCGAAACTTTGCCAGCAGAAGCGCCTGTTCTCTGAAATCTGTGCCGATGCCACTCGAAACCGTATGTGTTCCACGAAACTAAGTGGTCGCCTTGTGAGAGAGGAAATTCCAGATGCGAAACATATTTCAATTTTCAACTAAATGTTCCATCTGAAACTAAGTGTTCGATACTGTCCCAGGAGAAGCGCTTGTTCTCTGAAATCTGTGGCGACGCCACTCGAAACCGTATGTGTTCGACAAAACTAAGTGGCTGACCTTGTGAGAGAGGATTCACCAGATGCGAAACTTACTTCCATTTTAAACTAATTGTTCTATCTGAAACTAAGTGTTCGGTACTGTGCCAGGAGAAGCGCCTGTTCTCTGAAATCTGTGGCGAGGCCACTCGAAACCTTATGTGTTTGACGAAACTAAGTTGTCGACCTCGTGAGAGAGGAACTCCAGGTGCGAAAATTAGTTCCATTTTAAACTATTTGTTCTATCTGAAACTAAGTGTTCGACACTGTGCCAGGAGAAGCGCCTGTTCTCTGAAATCTGTGGCGATGCTACTCGAAACCGTATGTGTTCGTCGAAACTAAGCGGTCGACCTTGTGAGAGAGGAAACTCCAGATGAGAAGCTTAGTTCCAATTGAAAATAATTGTTCCATCTGAAACTAAGTGTTCGGTACTGTGCCAGGAGAAGCGCCTGTTCTCTGAAATCTGTGGCGAGGCCACTCGAAACCTTATGTATTTGACGAAAATAAGTTGTCGACCTCGTGAGAGAGGAACTCCAGGTGCGAAAATTAGTTCCATTTTAAACTATTTGTTCTATCTGAAACTAAGTGTTCGACACTGTGCCAGGAGAAGCGACTGTTCTCTGAAATCTTGGCGATGCTACTCGAAACCGTATGTGTTCGTCGAAACTAAGCGGTCGACCTTGCGAGAGAGGAAACTCCAGATGCGAAACTTAGTTTCTTTTAAAACTAACTGTTCTAGCTGAAACTAAGTGTTCGATACTGTGCCAGGAGAAGCGCCTGTTCCCTGAAATCTGTGGCGATGCCACTCGAAACCGTATGTGTGCGACGAAACTAAGTGGTCGACCTTGTGAGAGAGGAAACTCCAGATGCGAAACTTCGTTCCATTTGAAATTAATTGAGGTAACTGAGACTAAGTGTTCGATACTGTGCCAGGAGAAGCGCAAGTTCTCTGAAACCTATGGCGATGCCACTCGAAACCGTATATGTTCGACGAAACTAAGTCGTCGACCTTGTGAGAGAGGAAACTCCAGATGCGAAACTTAGTTCCATTTTAAACTAAATGTTCCATCTGAAATTAAGTGTTCGATACTGTGCCAGGAGAAGCGCCTGTTCTCTGAAATCTGTGGCGATGCCACTCGAAACCGTATGTGTTCGACGAAACTAAGTGCCTGACCTTGTGAGGGAGGATTCACCAAATGCGGAACATAGTTCCATTTTAAACTAATTGTTCTATCTGAAACTAAGTGTTCGAAACTGTGCCAGGAGAAGCGCCTGTTCTCTAAAATCTGTGGCGATGCCACTCGAAACCGTATGTGTTCCACGAAACTAAGTGGTCGCCTTGTGAGAGAGGAAACTCCAGATGCGAAGCATATTTCAATTTTCAACTAAATGTTCCATCTGAAACTAAGTGTTCGATACTGTCCCAGGAGAAGCGCTTGTTCTCTGAAATCTGTGGCGACGCCACTCGAAACCGTATGTGTTCGACAAAACTAAGTGGTCGCCTTGTGAGAGAAGAAACTCCAGATGCGAAACTTAGTTTCTTTTAAAACTAACTGTTCTAGCTGAAACTAAGTGTTCGATACTGTGCCAGGAGAAGCGCCTGTTCCCTGAAATCTGTGGCGATGCCACTCGAAACCGTATGTGTGCGACGAAACTAAGTGGTCGACCTTGTGAGAGAGGAAACTCCAGATGCGAAACTTCGTTCCATTTTAAACTATTTGTTCTATCTGAAACTAAGTGTTCGACACTGTGCCAGGAGAAGCGACTGTTCTCTGAAATCTGTGGCGATGCTACTCGAAACCGTATGTGTTCGTCGAAACTAAGCGGTCGACCTTGTGAGAGAGGAAACTCCAGATGCGAAACTTAGTTCCAATTGAAAATAATTGTTCCATCTGAAACTAAGTGTTCGGTACTGTGCCAGGAGAAGCGCCTGTTCTCTGAAATCTGTGGCGATACCACTCGAAACCGTATATGTTCGACGAAACTAATTGGTCGACCTTCTGAGAGAGGAAACTCCGGGTGCGAAACTTAGTTCCATTTTAAACTAAATGTTCCATCTGAAATTAAGTGTTCGATACTGTGCCAGGAGAAGCGCCTGTTCTCTGAAATCTGTGGCGATGCCACTCGAAACCGTATGTGTTCGACGAAACTAAGTGGTTGACCTTGGGAGAGAGGATACTCCAGATGCGAAACATAGTTCCATTTTAAAATAATTGTTCTATCTGAAACTAAGTGTTCGACAGTGTACCAGGAGAAACGCCTGTTCTCTGAAATGTGTGGCGATGCGCACTCGAAACCGTATGTGTTCGACGAAACTAAGTGGCCGACCTTGTGAGAGAGGAAACTCCAGATGCGAAACTTAGTTCCATTTTAAACTAATTGTTCTGTCTGAAACTAAGTGTTCGATAATGTGCCAGGAGAACCGCCTGTTCTCTGAAATCTATGGCGATGACACTCGAAACCGCATGTGTTCGACGAATCTAAATGGTCGACCTTGTGAGTGAGGAAACTCCAGATCTGAAAGTTAGTTCCATTTTATACTAATTGTTCTATCTGAAACTAAGTGTTCGATACTGTGCCAGGAGAAGCGCCTGTTCTCTGAAATCTGTGGCGATGCCACTCGAAACCGTATGTGTTCGACGAAACTAAGTGGTTGACCTTGTGAGAGAGGATACTCCAGATGCGAAACATAGTTCCATTTTAAACTAATTGTTCTATCTGAAACTAAGTGTTCGATAGTGTACCAGGAGAAACGCCTGTTCTCTGAAATGTGTGGCGATGCGCACTCGAAACCGTATGTGTTCGACGAAACTAAGTGGCCGACCTTGTGAGAGAGGAAACTCCAGATGCGAAACTTAGTTCCATTTTAAACTAATTGTTCTATCTGAGACTAGGTGTTCGATAATGTGCCAGGAGAACCGCCTGTTCTCTGAAATCTGTGGCGATGACACTCGAAACCGCATGTGTTCGACGAATCTAAATGGTCGACCTTGTGAGTGAGGAAACTCCAGATCTGAAAGTTAGTTCCATTTTAAACTAATTGTTCTATCTGAAACTATGTGTTCGATACTGTGCCAGGAGAAGCGCCTGTTCTCTGAAATCTGTGGCGATGCCACTCGAAACCTTATGTGTTCGACGAAACTTAGTGGTCCAACTTGTGAGAGAGGAAACTCCAAATGCGAAACTTAGTTCCATTTTAAACTAATTGTTCTATCTGAAAGTAAGTGTTCGATAGTGTACCAGGAGAAACGCCTGTTCTCTGAAATGTGTGGCGATGCGCACTCGAAACCGTATGTGTTCGACGAAACTAAGTGGCCGACCTTGTGAGAGAGGAAACTCCAGATGCGAAACTTAGTTCCATTTTAAACTAACTGTTCTATCTGAAACTAAGTGTTCGATAATGTGCCAGGAGAACCGCCTGTTCTCTGAAATCTGTGGCGATGACACTCGAAACCGCATGTGTTCGACGAATCTAAATGGTCGACCTTGTGAGTGAGGAAACTCCAGATCTGAAAGTTAGTTCCATTTTAAACTAATTGTTCTATCTGAAACTATGTGTTCGATACTGTGCCAGGAGAAGCGCCTGTTCTCTGAAATCTGTGGCGATGCCACTCGAAACCTTATGTGTTCGACGAAACTTAGTGGTCCAACTTGTGAGAGAGGAAACTCCAAATGCGAAACTTAGTTCCATTTTAAACTAATTGTTCTATCTGAAACTAAGTGTTCGATAGTGTACCAGGAGAAACGCCTGTTCTCTGAAATGTGTGGCGATGCGCACTCGAAACCGTATGTGTTCGACGAAACTAAGTGGCCGACCTTGTGAGAGAGGAAACTCCAGATGCGAAACTTAGTTCCATTTTAAACTAATTGTTCTATCTGAATCTATGTGTTCGATAAGGTGCCAGGAGAAGCGCCTGTTCTCTGAAAACTGTGGCGATGCCACTCGAAACCGTGTGTGTTCGACGAAACTAACTGGTCGATACTGTGCCAGGATAGACTCCCGTTCTGCGAAATCTGTGCTGATAGCACTCGAAACCGTATGTGTTCGACGAAACTAAGTTGGCGACCTTGTGACAGAGGAAACTCCAGATGCGAAACTTAGTTCCATTTTAAACTAATAGTTCTATCTGAAACTAAGTGTTCGATAATGAGCCAGGAGAAGCGCCTGTTGTCTGAAATCTGTGGCGATAAACCACGGCTCTATCTCTTACGGTTGATTTTTAAATAATTTCTAACGTCGTCGTCGGCGACTCATCACGGTAGCCACTCGGTAGGAAAAAATCTACGTCCGAACTGCAATTATTTTCACCGACGAGGTACCTTTTAAATGTTAGATTGAGTTATAGGAGCGTATTTGGAGCACTTTTGCTTAATAAACGACGGCTCTATCTCTTACGGTTGATTTTTAAATTAATCAGAAAATCTTCGTCGGTAGCGCTTCTCGGTAGCCTCTCCGTATAGAGACCAAGTCCGAATTGAAAATATTTTCACCGACGACGTATCTTTTAAATGTTATGTTCGGTTATGGGAGCGTATTTGACGCAATTTTGCTTATTAAACCACGGCTCCATCTCTTACGGTTGATTTTTAAATAATTTCTAAAGTCGTCGTCGGCGACTCTTCACGGTAGCCACTCGGTAGGAAAAAAGCTAAGTCCGAACTGGAATTATTTTCACCGACGAGGTACCTTTTATATGTTAGATTGAGTTATAGGAGCGTATGTGAAGCACTTTTGCTTAATAAACCACGGCTCTATCTCTTACGGTTGTTCTTTAAAATAATCAGAAAGTCTTCGTCGGTAGCGCTTCTCGGTAGCCTCTCCGTACATAGACTAAGTCCGAATTGCAAATATTTTCACCGACGACGTATCTTTTAAATGGTACGTTCCGTTATGGGAGCGTATTTGACGCACTTTTGCTTAATAAACCACGGCTCCATCTCTTACGGGTGATTTTTAAATAATTTCTAGTCGTCGTCGGCGACTCTTCACGGTAGCCACTCGGTAGGAAAAAATCTAAGTCCGAACTGTAATTATTTTCACCGACGGGGTACCTTTTATATGTTAGATTGAGTTATAGGAGCGTATGTGAAGCACTTTTGCTTAATAAACCACGGCTCTATCTCTTACGGTTGATTTTTAAATTAATCAGAAAGTCCTCGTCGGTAGCGCTTCTCGGTAGCCTCTCCGTACAGAGACAAATTCCGAATTGAAAATATTTTCACCGACGACGTATCTTTTAAATGTTATGTTCAGTTATGGGAGCGTATTTGACGCACTTTTGCTTAATAAACCACGGCTCTATCTCTTACGGTTGATTTTTAAATAATTTCTAATGTCGTCGTCGGCGACTCTTCACGGTAGCCTCTCCGTACAGAGACTAAGTCCGAATTGAAAATATTTTCACCGATGACGTATCTTTTAAATGGTACGTTCCGTTATGGGAGCGTATTTGACGCACTTTTGCTTAATAAACCACGGCTCCATCTCTTACGGGTGATTTTTAAATAATTTCTAGTCGTCGTCGGCGACTCTTCACGGTAGCCACTCGGTAGGAAAAAATCTAAGTCCGAACTGTAATTATTTTCACCGACGGTGTACCTTTTATATGTTAGATTGAGTTATAGGAGCGTATTTGAAGCACTTTTGCTTAATAAACCACGGCTCTATCTCTTTCGGTTGATTTTTAAATTAATCAGAAAGTCTTCGTCGGTAGCGCTTCTCGGTAGCCTCTCCGTACAGAGACTAAGTCCGAATTGAAAATATTTTCACCGACGACGTATCTTTTAAATGTTATGTTCGGTTATGGGAGCGTATTTGACGCACTTTTGCTTAATAAACCACGGCTCCATCTCTTACGGTTGATTTTTAAATAATTTCTAAAGTCGTCGTCGGCGACTCTTCACGGTAGCCACTCGGTAGGAAAAAATCTAAGTCCGAACTGTAATTATTTTCACCGACGAGGTGCCTTTTATATGTTAGATTGAGTTATAGGAGCGTATTTGAAGCACTTTTGCTTAATAAACCACGGCTCTATCTCTTACGGTTGATTTTTAAATAATTTCTAAAGTCGTCGTCGGCGACTCTTCACGGTAGCCTCACCGTACAGAGACTAAGTTCGAATTGAAAATATTTTCACCGACGACGTATCTTTTAAATGTTATGTTCGGTTATGGGAGCGTATTTGACGCACTTTTGCTTAATAAACCACGGCTCCATCTCTTACGGTTGATTTTTAAATAATTTCTAAAGTCGTCGTCGGCGACTCTTCACGGTAGCCACTCGGTAGGAAAAATCTAAGTCCGAACTGTAATTATTTTCACCGACGAGGTACATTTTATATGTTAGATTGAGTTATAGGAGCGTATTTGGAGCACTTTTGCTTAATAAACGACGGCTCTATCTCTTACGGTTGATTTTTAAATTAATCAGAAAATCTTCGTCGGTAGCGCTTCTCGGTAGCCTCACCGTCCAGAGACTAAGTCCGAATTGAAAATATTTTCACCGACGACGTATCTTTTAAATGTTATGTTCGGTTATGGGAGCGTATTTGACGCACTTTTGCTTAATAAACCACGGCTCCATCTCTTACGGGTGATTTTTAAATAATTTCTAGTCGTCGTCGGCGACTCTTCACGGTAGCCACTCGGTAGGAAAAAATCTAAGTCCGAACTGTAATTATTTTCACCGACGAGGTACATTTTATATGTTAGATTGAGTTATAGGAGCGTATGTGAAGCACTTTTGCTTAATAAACCACGGCTCTATCTCTTACGGTTGTTCTTTAAAATAATCAGAAAGTCTTCGTCGGTAGCGCTTCTCGGTAGCCTCTCCGTACATAGACTAAGTCCGAATTGCAAATATTTTCACCGACGACGTATCTTTTAAATGGTACGTTCCGTTATGGGAGCGTATTTGACGCACTTTTGCTTAATAAACCACGGCTCCATCTCTTACGGGTGATTTTTAAATAATTTCTAGTCGTCGTCGGCGACTCTTCACGGTAGCCACTCGGTAGGAAAAAATCTAAGTCCGAACTGTAATTATTTTCACCGACGGGGTACCTTTTATATGTTAGATTGAGTTATAGGAGCGTATGTGAAGCACTTTTGCTTAATAAACCACGGCTCTATCTCTTACGGTTGATTTTTAAATTAATCAGAAAGTCCTCGTCGGTAGCGCTTCTCGGTAGCCTCTCCGTACAGAGACAAATTCCGAATTGAAAATATTTTCACCGACGACGTATCTTTTAAATGTTATGTTCAGTTATGGGAGCGTATTTGACGCACTTTTGCTTAATAAACCACGGCTCTATCTCTTACGGTTGATTTTTAAATAATTTCTAATGTCGTCGTCGGCGACTCTTCACGGTAGCCTCTCCGTACAGAGACTAAGTCCGAATTGAAAATATTTTCACCGATGACGTATCTTTTAAATGGTACGTTCCGTTATGGGAGCGTATTTGACGCACTTTTGCTTAATAAACCACGGCTCCATCTCTTACGGGTGATTTTTAAATAATTTCTAGTCGTCGTCGGCGACTCTTCACGGTAGCCACTCGGTAGGAAAAAATCTAAGTCCGAACTGTAATTATTTTCACCGACGGTGTACCTTTTATATGTTAGATTGAGTTATAGGAGCGTATTTGAAGCACTTTTGCTTAATAAACCACGGCTCTATCTCTTTCGGTTGATTTTTAAATTAATCAGAAAGTCTTCGTCGGTAGCGCTTCTCGGTAGCCTCTCCGTACAGAGACTAAGTCCGAATTGAAAATATTTTCACCGACGACGTATCTTTTAAATGTTATGTTCGGTTATGGGAGCGTATTTGACGCACTTTTGCTTAATAAACCACGGCTCCATCTCTTACGGTTGATTTTTAAATAATTTCTAAAGTCGTCGTCGGCGACTCTTCACGGTAGCCACTCGGTAGGAAAAAATCTAAGTCCGAACTGTAATTATTTTCACCGACGAGGTGCCTTTTATATGTTAGATTGAGTTATAGGAGCGTATTTGAAGCACTTTTGCTTAATAAACCACGGCTCTATCTCTTACGGTTGATTTTTAAATAATTTCTAAAGTCGTCGTCGGCGACTCTTCACGGTAGCCTCACCGTACAGAGACTAAGTCCGAATTGAAAATATTTTCACCGACGACGTATCTTTTAAATGTTATGTTCGGTTATGGGAGCGTATTTGACGCACTTTTGCTTAATAAACCACGGCTCCATCTCTTACGGTTGATTTTTAAATAATTTCTAAAGTCGTCGTCGGCGACTCTTCACGGTAGCCACTCGGTAGGAAAAATCTAAGTCCGAACTGTAATTATTTTCACCGACGAGGTACATTTTATATGTTAGATTGAGTTATAGGAGCGTATTTGGAGCACTTTTGCTTAATAAACGACGGCTCTATCTCTTACGGTTGATTTTTAAATTAATCAGAAAATCTTCGTCGGTAGCGCTTCTCGGTAGCCTCACCGTCCAGAGACTAAGTCCGAATTGAAAATATTTTCACCGACGACGTATCTTTTAAATGTTATGTTCGGTTATGGGAGCGTATTTGACGCACTTTTGCTTAATAAACCACGGCTCCATCTCTTACGGGTGATTTTTAAATAATTTCTAGTCGTCGTCGGCGACTCTTCACGGTAGCCACTCGGTAGGAAAAAATCTAAGTCCGAACTGTAATTATTTTCACCGACGAGGTACATTTTATATGTTAGATTGAGTTATAGGAGCGTATTTGATGCACTTTTGCTTAATAACCCACGGCTCTATCTCTTTCGGTTGATTTTTAAATTAATCAGAAAGTCTTCGTCGGTAGCGCTTCTCGGTAGCCTCTCCGTCCAGAGACTAAGTCCGAATTGAAAATATTTTCACCGACGACGTATCTTTTAAATGTTATGTTCGGTTATGGGAGCGTATTTGACGCACTTTTGCTTAATAAACCACGGCTCCATCTCTTACGGTTGATTTTTAAATAATTTCTAAAGTCGTCGTCGGCGACTCTTCACGGTGGCCACTCGGTAGGAAAAAATCTAAGTCCGAACTGTAATTATTTTCACCGACGAGGTGCCTTTTATATGTTAGATTGAGTTATAGGAGCGTATTTGAAGCACTTTTGCTTAATAAACCACGGCTCTATCTCTTACGGTTGATTTTTAAATAATTTCTAAAGTCGTCGTCGGCGACTCTTCACGGTAGCCTCTCCGTCCAGAGACTAAGTCCGAATTGAAAATATTTTCACCGACGACGTATCTTTTAAATGTTATGTTCGGTTATGGGAGCGTATTTGACGCACTTTGGCTTAATAAACCACGGCTCCATCTCTTACGGTTGATTTTTAAATAATTTCTAAAGTCGTCGTCGGCGACTCTTCACGGTAGCCACTCGGTAGGAAAAATCTAAGTCCGAACTGTAATTATTTTCACCGACGAGGTACATTTTATATGTTAGATTGAGTTATAGGAGCGTATTTGAAGCACTTTTGCTTAATAAACCACGGCTCTATCTCTTTCGGTTGATTTTTAAATTAATCAGAAAGTCTTCGTCGGTAGCGCTTCTCGGTAGCCTCTCCGTCCAGAGACTAAGTCCGAATTGAAAATATTTTCACCGACGACGTATCTTTTAAATGTTATGTTCGGTTATGGGAGCGTATTTGACGCACTTTTGCTTAATAAACCACGGCTCCATCTCTTACGGTTGATTTTTAAATAATTTCTAAAGTCGTCGTCGGCGACTCTTCACGGTAGCCACTCGGTAGGAAAAAATCTAAGTCCGAACTGTAATTATTTTCACCGACGAGGTACATTTTATATGTTAGATTGAGTTATAGGAGCGTATTTGATGCACTTTTGCTTAATAAACCACGGCTCTATCTCTTTCGGTTGATTTTTAAATTAATCAGAAAGTCTTCGTCGGTAGCGCTTCTCGGTAGCCTCTCCGTCCAGAGACTAAGTCCGAATTGAAAATATTTTCACCGACGACGTATCTTTTAAATGTTATGTTCGGTTATGGGAGCGTATTTGACGCACTTTTGCTTAATAAAGCACGGCTCCATCTCTTACGGGTGATTTTTAAATAATTTCTAGTCGTCGTCGGCGACTCTTCACGGTAGCCACTCGGTAGGAAAAAATCTAAGTCCGAACTGTAATTATTTTCACCGACGAGGTACATTTTATATGTTAGATTGAGTTATAGGAGCGTATTTGATGCACTTTTGCTTAATAAACCACGGCTCTATCTCTTTCGGTTGATTTTTAAATTAATCAGAAAGTCTTCGTCGGTAGCGCTTCTCGGTAGCCTCTCCGTCCAGAGACTAAGTCCGAATTGAAAATATTTTCACCGACGACGTATCTTTTAAATGTTATGTTCGGTTATGGGAGCGTATTTGACGCACTTTTGCTTAATAAAGCACGGCTCCATCTCTTACGGGTGATTTTTAAATAATTTCTAGTCGTCGTCGGCGACTCTTCACGGTAGCCACTCGGTAGGAAAAAATCTAAGTCCGAACTGTAATTATTTTCACCGACGAGGTACATTTTATATGTTAGATTGAGTTATAGGAGCGTATTTGATGCACTTTTGCTTAATAAACCACGGCTCTATCTCTTTCGGTTGATTTTTAAATTAATCAGAAAGTCTTCGTCGGTAGCGCTTCTCGGTAGCCTCTCCGTCCAGAGACTAAGTCCGAATTGAAAATATTTTCACCGACGACGTATCTTTTAAATGTTATGTTCGGTTATGGGAGCGTATTTGACGCACTTTTGCTTAATAAACCACGGCTCCATCTCTTACGGTTGATTTTTAAATAATTTCTAAAGTCGTCGTCGGCGACTCTTCACGGTAGCCACTCGGTAGGAAAAAATCTAAGTCCGAACTGTAATTATTTTCACCGACGAGGTGCCTTTTATATGTTAGATTGAGTTATAGGAGCGTATTTGAAGCACTTTTGCTTAATAAACCACGGCTCTATCTCTTACGGTTGATTTTTAAATAATTTCTAAAGTCGTCGTCGGCGACTCTTCACGGTAGCCTCTCCGTACAGAGACTAAGTCCGAATTGAAAATATTTTCACCGACGACGTATATTTTAAATGTTATGATCGGTTATGGGAGCGTATTTTACGCACTTTTGCTTAATAAACCACGGCTCCATCTCTTACGGTTGATTTTTAAATAATTTCTAAAGTCGTCGTCGGCGACTCTTCACGGTAGCCACTCGGTAGGAAAAAATATAAGTCCGAACTGTAATTATTTTCACCGACGAGGTACATTTTATATGCTAGATTGAGTTATAGGAGCGTATTTGAAGCACTTTTGCTTAATAAACCACGGCTCTATCTCTTACGGTTGATTTTTAAATAATTTCTAAAGTCGTCGTCGGCGACTCTTCACGGTAGCCTCTCCGTCCAGAGAATAAGTCCGAATTGAAAATATTTTCACCGACGACGTATCTTTTAAATGTTATGTTCGGTTATGGGAGCGTATTTGACGCACTTTTGCTTAATAAACCACGGCTCCATCTCTTACGGTTGATTTTTAAATAATTTCTAGTCGTCGTCGGCGACTCTTCACGGTAGCCACTCGGTAGGAAAAAATCTAAGTCCGAACTGTAATTATTTTCACCGACGAGGTACCTTTTATATGTTAGATTGAGTTATAGGAGCGCATTTGAAGCACTTTTGCTTAATAAACCACGGCTCTATCTCTTACGGTTGATTTTTAAATTAATCAGAAAGTCCTCGTCGGTAGCGCTTCTCGGTAGCCTCTCCGTCCAGAGACTAAGTCCGAATTGAAAATATTTTCACCGACGACGTATCTTTTAAATGTTATGTTCGGTTATGGGAGCGTATTTGACGCACTTTTGCTTAATAAACCACGGCTCCATCTCTTACGGGTGATTTTTAAATAATTTCTAGTCGTCGTCGGCGACTCTTCACGGTAGCCACTCGGTAGGAAAAAATCTAAGTCCGAACTGTAATTATTTTCACCGACGAGGTACATTTTATATGTTAGATTGAGTTATAGGAGCGTATTTGATGCACTTTTGCTTAATAAACCACGGCTCTATCTCTTTCGGTTGATTTTTAAATTAATCAGAAAGTCTTCGTCGGTAGCGCTTCTCGGTAGCCTCTCCGTCCAGAGACTAAGTCCGAATTGAAAATATTTTCACCGACGACGTATCTTTTAAATGTTATGTTCGGTTATGGGAGCGTATTTGACGCACTTTTGCTTAATAAACCACGGCTCCATCTCTTACGGTTGATTTTTAAATAATTTCTAAAGTCGTCGTCGGCGACTCTTCACGGTAGCCACTCGGTAGGAAAAAATCTAAGTCCGAACTGTAATTATTTTCACCGACGAGGTGCCTTTTATATGTTAGATTGAGTTATAGGAGCGTATTTGAAGCACTTTTGCTTAATAAACCACGGCTCTATCTCTTACGGTTGATTTTTAAATAATTTCTAAAGTCGTCGTCGGCGACTCTTCACGGTAGCCTCTCCGTCCAGAGACTAAGTCCGAATTGAAAATATTTTCACCGACGACGTATCTTTTAAATGTTATGTTCGGTTATGGGAGCGTATTTGACGCACTTTGGCTTAATAAACCACGGCTCCATCTCTTACGGTTGATTTTTAAATAATTTCTAAAGTCGTCGTCGGCGACTCTTCACGGTAGCCACTCGGTAGGAAAAAATCTAAGTCCGAACTGTAATTATTTTCACCGACGAGGTGCCTTTTATATGTTAGATTGAGTTATAGGAGCGTATTTGAAGCACTTTTGCTTAATAAACCACGGCTCTATCTCTTACGGTTGATTTTTAAATAATTTCTAAAGTCGTCGTCGGCGACTCGTCACGGTAGCCTCTCCGTACAGAGACTAAGTCCGAATTGAAAATATCTTCACCGACGACGTATATTTTAAATGTTATGATCGGTTATGGGAGCGTATTTTACGCACTTTTGCTTAATAAACCACGGCTCCATCTCTTACGGTTGATTTTTAAATAATTTCTAAAGTCGTCGTCGGCGACTCTTCACGGTAGCCACTCGGTAGGAAAAAATATAAGTCCGAACTGTAATTATTTTCACCGACGAGGTACATTTTATATGCTAGATTGAGTTATAGGAGCGTATTTGAAGCACTTTTGCTTAATAAACCACGGCTCTATCTCTTACGGTTGATTTTTAAATAATTTCTAAAGTCGTCGTCGGCGACTCGTCACGGTAGCCTCTCCGTACAGAGACTAAGTCCGAATTGAAAATATTTTCACCGACGACGTATATTTTAAATGTTATGATCGGTTATGGGAGCGTATTTTACGCACTTTTGCTTAATAAACCACGGCTCCATCTCTTACGGTTGATTTTTAAATAATTTCTAAAGTCGTCGTCGGCGACTCTTCACGGTAGCCACTCGGTAGGAAAAAATATAAGTCCGAACTGTAATTATTTTCACCGACGAGGTACATTTTATATGCTAGATTGAGTTATAGGAGCGTATTTGAAGCACTTTTGCTTAATAAACCACGGCTCTATCTCTTACGGTTGATTTTTAAATAATTTCTAAAGTCGTCGTCGGCGACTCTTCACGGTAGCCTCTCCGTACAGAGACTAAGTCCGAATTGAAAATATTTTCACCGACGACGTATATTTTAAATGTTATGATCGGTTATGGGAGCGTATTTTACGCACTTTTGCTTAATAAACCACGGCTCCATCTTTTACGGTTGATTTTTAAATAATTTCTAAAGTCGTCGTCGGCGACTCTTCACGGTAGCCACTCGGTAGGAAAAAATATAAGTCCGAACTGTAATTATTTTCACCGACGAGGTACATTTTATATGCTAGATTGAGTTATAGGAGCGTATTTGAAGCACTTTTGCTTAATAAACCACGGCTCTATCTCTTACGGTTGATTTTTAAATAATTTCTAAAGTCGTCGTCGGCGACTCTTCACGGTAGCCTCTCCGTCCAGAGAATAAGTCCGAATTGAAAATATTTTCACCGACGACGTATCTTTTAAATGTTATGTTCGGTTATGGGAGCGTATTTGACGCACTTTTGCTTAATAAACCACGGCTCCATCTCTTACGGTTGATTTTTAAATAATTTCTAAAGTCGTCGTCGGCGACTCTTCACGGTAGCCACTCGGTAGGAAAAAATCTAAGTCCGAACTGTAATTATTTTCACCGACGAGGTGCCTTTTATATGTTAGATTGAGTTATAGGAGCGTATTTGAAGCACTTTTGCTTAATATACCACGGCTCCATCTCTTACGGTTGATTTTTAAATAATTTCTAAAGTCGTCGTCGGCGACTCTTCACGGTAGCCACTCGGTAGGAAAAAATCTAAGTCCGAACTGTAATTATTTTCACCGACGAGGTACATTTTATATGTTAGATTGAGTTATAGGAGCGTATTTGATGCACTTTTGCTTAATAAACCACGGCTCTATCTCTTTCGGTTGATTTTTAAATTAATCAGAAAGTCTTCGTCGGTAGCGCTTCTCGGTAGCCTCTCCGTCCAGAGACTAAGTCCGAATTGAAAATATTTTCACCGACGACGTATCTTTTAAATGTTATGTTCGGTTATGGGAGCGTATTTGACGCACTTTTGCTTAATAAACCACGGCTCCATCTCTTACGGGTGATTTTTAAATAATTTCTAGTCGTCGTCGGCGACTCTTCACGGTAGCCACTCGGTAGGAAAAAATCTAAGTCCGAACTGTAATTATTTTCACCGACGAGGTACATTTTATATGTTAGATTGAGTTATAGGAGCGTATTTGATGCACTTTTGCTTAATAACCCACGGCTCTATCTCTTTCGGTTGATTTTTAAATTAATCAGAAAATCTTCGTCGGTAGCGCTTCTCGGTAGCCTCTCCGTCCAGAGACTAAGTCCGAATTGAAAATATTTTCACCGACGACGTATCTTTTAAATGTTATGTTCGGTTATGGGAGCGTATTTGACGCACTTTTGCTTAATAAACCACGGCTCCATCTCTTACGGTTGATTTTTAAATAATTTCTAAAGTCGTCGTCGGCGACTCTTCACGGTAGCCACTCGGTAGGAAAAAATCTAAGTCCGAACTGTAATTATTTTCACCGACGAGGTGCCTTTTATATGTTAGATTGAGTTATAGGAGCGTATTTGAAGCACTTTTGCTTAATAAACCACGGCTCTATCTCTTTCGGTTGATTTTTAAATTAATCAGAAAGTCTTCGTCGGTAGCGCTTCTCGGTAGCCTCTCCGTCCAGAGACTAAGTCCGAATTGAAAATATTTTCACCGACGACGTATCTTTTAAATGTTATGTTCGGTTATGGGAGCGTATTTGACGCACTTTTGCTTAATAAACCACGGCTCCATCTCTTACGGTTGATTTTTAAATAATTTCTAAAGTCGTCGTCGGCGACTCTTCACGGTAGCCACTCGGTAGGAAAAAATCTAAGTCCGAACTGTAATTATTTTCACCGACGAGGTGCCTTTTATATGTTAGATTGAGTTATAGGAGCGTATTTGACGCACTTTTGCTTAATAAACCACGGCTCCATCTCTTACGGTTGATTTTTAAATAATTTCTAAAGTCGTCGTCGGCGACTCTTCACGGTAGCCACTCGGTAGGAAAAAATCTAAGTCCGAACTGTAATTATTTTCACCGACGAGGTGCCTTTTATATGTTAGATTGAGTTATAGGAGCGTATTTGAAGCACTTTTGCTTAATAAACCACGGCTCTATCTCTTTCGGTTGATTTTTAAATTAATCAGAAAGTCTTCGTCGGTAGCGCTTCTCGGTAGCCTCTCCGTACAGAGACTAAGCCCGAATTGAAAATATTTTCACCGACGACGTATCTTTTAAATGTTATGTTCGGTTATGGGAGCGTATTTGACGCACTTTTGCTTAATAAACCACGGCTCCATCTCTTACGGTTGATTTTTAAATAATTTCTAAAGTCGTCGTCGGCGACTCTTCACGGTAGCCACTCGGTAGGAAAAAATCTAAGTCCGAACTGTAATTATTTTCACCGACGAGGTACATTTTATATGTTAGATTGAGTTATAGGAGCGTATTTGATGCACTTTTGCTTAATAAACCACGGCTCTATCTCTTTCGGTTGATTTTTAAATTAATCAGAAAGTCTTCGTCGGTAGCGCTTCTCGGTAGCCTCTCCGTCCAGAGACTAAGTCCGAATTGAAAATATTTTCACCGACGACGTATCTTTTAAATGTTATGTTCGGTTATGGGAGCGTATTTGACGCACTTTTGCTTAATAAACCACGGCTCCATCTCTTACGGTTGATTTTTAAATAATTTCTAGTCGTCGTCGGCGACTCTTCACGGTAGCCACTCGGTAGGAAAAAATCTAAGTCCGAACTGTAATTATTTTCACCGACGAGGTACATTTTATATGTTAGATTGAGTTATAGGAGCGTATTTGATGCACTTTTGCTTAATAAACCACGGCTCTATCTCTTTCGGTTGATTTTTAAATTAATCAGAAAGTCTTCGTCGGTAGCGCTTCTCGGTAGCCTCTCCGTACAGAGACTAAGTCCGAATTGAAAATATTTTCACCGACGACGTATCTTTTAAATGTTATGTTCGGTTATGGGAGCGTATTTGACGCACTTTTGCTTAATAAACCACGGCTCCATCTCTTACGGTTGATTTTTAAATAATTTCTAAAGTCGTCGTCGGCGACTCTTCACGGTAGCCACTCGGTAGGAGAAAATCTAAGTCCGAACTGTAATTATTTTCACCGACGAGGTACATTTTATATGTTAGATTGAGTTATAGGAGCGTATTTGAAGCACTTTTGCTTAATAAACCACGGCTCTATCTCTTACGGTTGATTTTTAAATAATTTCTAAACTCGTCGTCGGCGACTCTTCACGGTAGCCTCTCCGTCCAGAGAATAAGTCCGAATTGAAAATATTTTCACCGACGACGTATCTTTTAAATGTTATGTTCGGTTATGGGAGCGTATTTGACGCACTTTTGCTTAATAAACCACGGCTCCATCTCTTACGGTTGATTTTTAAATAATTTCTAGTCGTCGTCGGCGACTCTTCACGGTAGCCACTCGGTAGGAAAAAATCTAAGTCCGAACTGTAATTATTTTCACCGACGAGGTACATTTTATATGTTAGATTGAGTTATAGGAGCGTATTTGATGCACTTTTGCTTAATAAACCACGGCTCTATCTCTTTCGGTTGATTTTTAAATTAATCAGAAAGTCTTCGTCGGTAGCGCTTCTCGGTAGCCTCTCCGTCCAGAGACTAAGTCCGAATTGAAAATATTTTCACCGACGACGTATCTTTTAAATGTTATGTTCGGTTATGGGAGCGTATTTGACGCACTTTTGCTTAATAAACCACGGCTCCATCTCTTACGGTTGATTTTTAAATAATTTCTAAAGTCGTCGTCGGCGACTCTTCACGGTAGCCACTCGGTAGGAAAAAATCTAAGTCCGAACTGTAATTATTTTCACCGACGAGGTGCCTTTTATATGTTAGATTGAGTTATAGGAGCGTATTTGAAGCACTTTTGCTTAATAAACCACGGCTCTATCTCTTACGGTTGATTTTTAAATAATTTCTAAAGTCGTCGTCGGCGACTCTTCACGGTAGCCTCTCCGTACAGAGACTAAGTCCGAATTGAAAATATTTTCACCGACGACGTATATTTTAAATGTTATGATCGGTTATGGGAGCGTATTTTACGCACTTTTGCTTAATAAACCACGGCTCCATCTCTTACGGTTGATTTTTAAATAATTTCTAAAGTCGTCGTCGGCGACTCTTCACGGTAGCCACTCGGTAGGAAAAAATATAAGTCCGAACTGTAATTATTTTCACCGACGAGGTACATTTTATATGCTAGATTGAGTTATAGGAGCGTATTTGAAGCACTTTTGCTTAATAAACCACGGCTCTATCTCTTACGGTTGATTTTTAAATAATTTCTAAAGTCGTCGTCGGCGACTCTTCACGGTAGCCTCTCCGTCCAGAGAATAAGTCCGAATTGAAAATATTTTCACCGACGACGTATCTTTTAAATGTTATGTTCGGTTATGGGAGCGTATTTGACGCACTTTTGCTTAATAAACCACGGCTCCATCTCTTACGGTTGATTTTTAAATAATTTCTAAAGTCGTCGTCGGCGACTCTTCACGGTAGCCACTCGGTAGGAAAAAATCTAAGTCCGAACTGTAATTATTTTCACCGACGAGGTACCTTTTATATGTTAGATTGAGTTATAGGAGCGTATTTGAAGCACTTTTGCTTAATAAACCACGGCTCTATCTCTTACGGTTGATTTTTAAATAATTTCTAAAGTCGTCGTCGGCGACTCTTCACGGTAGCCTCTCCGTACAGAGACTAAGTCCGAATTGAAAATATTTTCACCGACGACGTATATTTTAAATGTTATGATCGGTTATGGGAGCGTATTTTACGCACTTTTGCTTAATAAACCACGGCTCCATCTCTTACGGTTGATTTTTAAATAATTTCTAAAGTCGTCGTCGGCGACTCTTCACGGTAGCCACTCGGTAGGAAAAAATATAAGTCCGAACTGTAATTATTTTCACCGACGAGGTACATTTTATATGTTAGATTGAGTTATAGGAGCGTATTTGAAGCACTTTTGCTTAATAAACCACGGCTCTATCTCTTACAGTTGATTTTTAAATAATTTCTAAAGTCGTCGTCGGCGACTCTTCACGGTAGCCTCTCCGTCCAGAGAATAAGTCCGAATTGAAAATATTTTCACCGACGACGTATCTTTTAAATGTTATGTTCGGTTATGGGAGCGTATTTGACGCACTTTTGCTTAATAAACCACGGCTCCATCTCTTACGGTTGATTTTTAAATAATTTCTAAAGTCGTCGTCGGCGACTCTTCACGGTAGCCACTCGGTAGGAAAAAATCTAAGTCCGAACTGTAATTATTTTCACCGACGAGGTGCCTTTTACATGTTAGATTGAGTTATAGGAGCGTATTTGAAGCACTTTTGCTTAATATACCACGGCTCCATCTCTTACGGTTGATTTTTAAATAATTTCTAAAGTCGTCGTCGGCGACTCTTCACGGTAGCCACTCGGTAGGAAAAAATCTAAGTCCGAACTGTAATTATTTTCACCGACGAGGTACATTTTATATGTTAGATTGAGTTATAGGAGCGTATTTGATGCACTTTTGCTTAATAAACCACGGCTCTATCTCTTTCGGTTGATTTTTAAATTAATCAGAAAGTCTTCGTCGGTAGCGCTTCTCGGTAGCCTCTCCGTCCAGAGACTAAGTCCGAATTGAAAATATTTTCACCGACGACGTATCTTTTAAATGTTATGTTCGGTTATGGGAGCGTATTTGACGCACTTTTGCTTAATAAACCACGGCTCCATCTCTTACGGGTGATTTTTAAATAATTTCTAGTCGTCGTCGGCGACTCTTCACGGTAGCCACTCGGTAGGAAAAAATCTAAGTCCGAACTGTAATTATTTTCACCGACGAGGTACATTTTATATGTTAGATTGAGTTATAGGAGCGTATTTGAAGCACTTTTGCTTAATAAACCACGGCTCTATCTCTTACGGTTGATTTTTAAATAATTTCTAAACTCGTCGTCGGCGACTCTTCACGGTAGCCTCTCCGTCCAGAGAATAAGTCCGAATTGAAAATATTTTCACCGACGACGTATCTTTTAAATGTTATGTTCGGTTATGGGAGCGTATTTGACGCACTTTTGCTTAATAAACCACGGCTCCATCTCTTACGGTTGATTTTTAAATAATTTCTAGTCGTCGTCGGCGACTCTTCACGGTAGCCACTCGGTAGGAAAAAATCTAAGTCCGAACTGTAATTATTTTCACCGACGAGGTACATTTTATATGTTAGATTGAGTTATAGGAGCGTATTTGATGCACTTTTGCTTAATAAACCACGGCTCTATCTCTTTCGGTTGATTTTTAAATTAATCAGAAAGTCTTCGTCGGTAGCGCTTCTCGGTAGCCTCTCCGTCCAGAGACTAAGTCCGAATTGAAAATATTTTCACCGACGACGTATCTTTTAAATGTTATGTTCGGTTATGGGAGCGTATTTGACGCACTTTTGCTTAATAAACCACGGCTCCATCTCTTACGGTTGATTTTTAAATAATTTCTAAAGTCGTCGTCGGCGACTCTTCACGGTAGCCACTCGGTAGGAAAAAATCTAAGTCCGAACTGTAATTATTTTCACCGACGAGGTGCCTTTTATATGTTAGATTGAGTTATAGGAGCGTATTTGAAGCACTTTTGCTTAATAAACCACGGCTCTATCTCTTACGGTTGATTTTTAAATAATTTCTAAAGTCGTCGTCGGCGACTCTTCACGGTAGCCTCTCCGTACAGAGACTAAGTCCGAATTGAAAATATTTTCACCGACGACGTATATTTTAAATGTTATGATCGGTTATGGGAGCGTATTTTACGCACTTTTGCTTAATAAACCACGGCTCCATCTCTTACGGTTGATTTTTAAATAATTTCTAAAGTCGTCGTCGGCGACTCTTCACGGTAGCCACTCGGTAGGAAAAAATATAAGTCCGTACTGTAATTATTTTCACCGACGAGGTACATTTTATATGCTAGATTGAGTTATAGGAGCGTATTTGAAGCACTTTTGCTTAATAAACCACGGCTCTATCTCTTACGGTTGATTTTTAAATAATTTCTAAAGTCGTCGTCGGCGACTCTTCACGGTAGCCTCTCCGTCCAGAGAATAAGTCCGAATTGAAAATATTTTCACCGACGACGTATCTTTTAAATGTTATGTTCGGTTATGGGAGCGTATTTGACGCACTTTTGCTTAATAAACCACGGCTCCATCTCTTACGGTTGATTTTTAAATAATTTCTAAAGTCGTCGTCGGCGACTCTTCACGGTAGCCACTCGGTAGGAAAAAATCTAAGTCCGAACTGTAATTATTTTCACCGACGAGGTGCCTTTTATATGTTAGATTGAGTTATAGGAGCGTATTTGAAGCACTTTTGCTTAATAAACCACGGCTCTATCTCTTACGGTTGATTTTTAAATAATTTCTAAAGTCGTCGTCGGCGACTCTTCACGGTAGCCTCTCCGTACAGAGACTAAGTCCGAATTGAAAATATTTTCACCGACGACGTATATTTTAAATGTTATGATCGGTTATGGGAGCGTATTTTACGCACTTTTGCTTAATAAACCACGGCTCCATCTCTTACGGTTGATTTTTAAATAATTTCTAAAGTCGTCGTCGGCGACTCTTCACGGTAGCCACTCGGTAGGAAAAAATATAAGTCCGAACTGTAATTATTTTCACCGACGAGGTACATTTTATATGCTAGATTGAGTTATAGGAGCGTATTTGAAGCACTTTTGCTTAATAAACCACGGCTCTATCTCTTACAGTTGATTTTTAAATAATTTCTAAAGTCGTCGTCGGCGACTCTTCACGGTAGCCTCTCCGTCCAGAGAATAAGTCCGAATTGAAAATATTTTCACCGACGACGTATCTTTTAAATGTTATGTTCGGTTATGGGAGCGTATTTGACGCACTTTTGCTTAATAAACCACGGCTCCATCTCTTACGGTTGATTTTTAAATAATTTCTAAAGTCGTCGTCGGCGACTCTTCACGGTAGCCACTCGGTAGGAAAAAATCTAAGTCCGAACTGTAATTATTTTCACCGACGAGGTGCCTTTTATATGATAGATTGAGTTATAGGAGCGTATTTGAAGCACTTTTGCTTAATATACCACGGCTCCATCTCTTACGGTTGATTTTTAAATAATTTCTAAAGTCGTCGTCGGCGACTCTTCACGGTAGCCACTCGGTAGGAAAAAATCTAAGTCCGAACTGTAATTATTTTCACCGACGAGGTACATTTTATATGTTAGATTGAGTTATAGGAGCGTATTTGATGCACTTTTGCTTAATAAACCACGGCTCTATCTCTTTCGGTTGATTTTTAAATTAATCAGAAAGTCTTCGTCGGTAGCGCTTCTCGGTAGCCTCTCCGTCCAGAGACTAAGTCCGAATTGAAAATATTTTCACCGACGACGTATCTTTTAAATGTTATGTTCGGTTATGGGAGCGTATTTGACGCACTTTTGCTTAATAAACCACGGCTCCATCTCTTACGGGTGATTTTTAAATAATTTCTAGTCGTCGTCGGCGACTCTTCACGGTAGCCACTCGGTAGGAAAAAATCTAAGTCCGAACTGTAATTATTTTCACCGACGAGGTACATTTTATATGTTAGATTGAGTTATAGGAGCGTATTTGATGCACTTTTGCTTAATAACCCACGGCTCTATCTCTTTCGGTTGATTTTTAAATTAATCAGAAAGTCTTCGTCGGTAGCGCTTCTCGGTAGCCTCTCCGTCCAGAGACTAAGTCCGAATTGAAAATATTTTCACCGACGACGTATCTTTTAAATGTTATGTTCGGTTATGGGAGCGTATTTGACGCACTTTGGCTTAATAAACCACGGCTCCATCTCTTACGGTTGATTTTTAAATAATTTCTAAAGTCGTCGTCGGCGACTCTTCACGGTAGCCACTCGGTAGGAAAAATCTAAGTCCGAACTGTAATTATTTTCACCGACGAGGTACATTTTATATGTTAGATTGAGTTATAGGAGCGTATTTGAAGCACTTTTGCTTAATAAACCACGGCTCTATCTCTTTCGGTTGATTTTTAAATTAATCAGAAAGTCTTCGTCGGTAGCGCTTCTCGGTAGCCTCTCCGTCCAGAGACTAAGTCCGAATTGAAAATATTTTCACCGACGACGTATCTTTTAAATGTTATGTTCGGTTATGGGAGCGTATTTGACGCACTTTTGCTTAATAAACCACGGCTCCATCTCTTACGGTTGATTTTTAAATAATTTCTAAAGTCGTCGTCGGCGACTCTTCACGGTAGCCACTCGGTAGGAAAAAATATAAGTCCGAACTGTAATTATTTTCACCGACGAGGTACATTTTATATGCTAGATTGAGTTATAGGAGCGTATTTGAAGCACTTTTGCTTCATAAACTACGGCTGTATCTCTTTCGGTTGATTTTTAAATTAATCAGAAAGTCTTCGTCGGTAGCGCTTCTCGGTAGCCTCTCCGTCCAGAGACTAAGTCCGAATTGAAAATATTTTCACCGACCACGTATCTTTTAAATGTTATGTTCGGTTATGGGAGCGTATTTGACGCACTTTTGCTTAATAAACCACGGCTCGATCTCTTACGGTTGATTTTTAAATAATTTCTAAAGTCGTCGTCGGCGACTCTTCACGGTAGCCACTCGGTAGGAAAAAATCTAAGTCCGAACTGTAATTATTTTCACCGACGAGGTACATTTTATATGTTAGATTGAGTTATAGGAGCGTATTTGAAGCACTTTTGCTTAATAAACCACGGCTCTATCTCTTTCGGTTGATTTTTAAATTAATCAGAAAGTCTTCGTCGGTAGCGCTTCTCGGTAGCCTCTCCGTCCAGAGACTAAGTCCGAATTGAAAATATTTTCTCCGACGACGTATCTTTTAAATGTTATGTTCGGTTAGGGGAGCGTATTTGACGCACTTTTGCTTAATAAACCACGGCTCCATCTCTTACGGTTGATTTTTAAATAATTTCTAAAGTCGTCGTCGGCGACTCTTCACGGTAGCCTCTCCGTACAGAGACTAAGTCCGAATTGAAAATATTTTCTCCGACGACGTATCTTTTAAATGTTATGTTCGGTTAGGGGAGCGTATTTGACGCACTTTTGCTTAATAAACCACGCCTCCATCTCTTACGGGTGATTTTTAAATAATTTCTAGTCGTCGTCGGCGACTCTTCACGGTAGCCACTCGGTAGGAAAAAATCTAAGTCCGAACTGTAATTGTTTTCACCGACGAGGTACCTTTTATATGTTAGATTGAGTTATAGGAGCGTATTTGAAGTACTTTTGCTTAATAAACCACGGCTCCATCTCTTACGGTTGATTTTTAAATAATTTCTAGTCGTCGTCGGCGACTCTTCACGGGAGCCACTCGGTAGGAAAAAATCTAAGTCCGAACTGTAATTATCTTCACCGACGAGGTACCTTTTATATGTTACATTGAGTTATAGGAGCGCATTTGAAGCACTTTTGCTGAATAAACCACGGCTCTATCTCTTACGGTTGATTTTTAAATTAATCAGAAAGTCTTCGTCGGTAGCGCTTCCCGGTAGCCTCTCCATACAGAGACTAAGTCCGAATTGAAAATATTTTCACCGACGACGTGTCTTTTAAATGATATGTTCCGTTATGGTAGCGTATTTGACGCACTTTTGCTTAATAAACCACGGCTCCATCTCTTACGGGTGATTTTTAAATAATTTCTAGTCGTCGTCGGCGACTCTTCACGGTAGCCACTCGGTAGGAAAAAATCTAAGTCCGAACTGTAATTATTTTCACCGACGAGGTACCTTTTATATGTTAGATTGAGTTATAGGAGCGTATTTGAAGTACTTTTGCTTAATAAACCACGGCTCTATCTCTTTCGGTTGATTTTTAAATTAATCAGAAAGTCTTCGTCGGTAGCGCTTCTCGGTAGCCTCTCCGTCCAGAGACTAAGTCCGAATTGAAAATATTTTCATCCACGACGTATCTTTTAAATGTTATGTTCCGTTATGGGTGCGTATTTGACGCACTTTTGCTTAATAAACCACGGCTCTATCTCTTACGGTTGATTTTTAAAAATTTCTAAAGTCGTCGTCGGCGACTCTTCACGGTAGCCACTCGGTAGGAAAAAATCTAAGCCCGAACTCTAATTATTTTCACCGACGAGGTACCTTTTATATGTTAGGTTGAGTTATAGAAGCGTATGTGAAGCACTTTTGCTTAATAAACCACGGCTCTATCTCTTACGGTTGATTTTTAAATTAATCAGAAAGTCTTCGTCGGTAGCGCTTCTCGGTAGCCTCTCCGTCCAGAGAGTAAGTCCGAATTGAAAATATTTTCATCCACGACGTATCTTTTAAATGTTATGTTCCGTTATGGGAGCGTATTTGACGCACTTTTGCTTAATAAACCACGGCTCTATCTCTTACGGTTGATTTTTAAATAATTTCTAAAGTCGTCGTCGGCGACTCTTCACGGTAGCCACTCGGTAGGAAAAAATCTAAGTCCGAACTGTAATTATTTTCATCGACGAGGTACATTTTATATGTTAGATTGAGTTATAGGAGCGTATTTGAAGCACTTTTGCTTAATAAACAACGGCTCTATCTCTTTCGGTTGATTTTTAAATTAATCAGAAAGTCTTCGTCGGTAGCGCTTCTCGGTAGCCTCTCCGTACAGAGACTAAGTCCGAATTGAAAATATTTTCACCGACGACGTATCTTTTAAATGGTATGTTCCGTTATGGTAGCGTATTTGACGCACTTTTGCTTAATAAACCACGCCTCCATCTCTTACGGGTGATTTTTAAATAATTTCTAGTCGTCCTCGGCGACTCTTCACGGTAGCCACTCGGTAGGAAAAAATCTAAGTCCGAACTGTAATTATTTTCATCGACGAGGTACATTTTATATGTTAGATTGAGTTATAGGAGCGTATTTGAAGCACTTTTGCTTAATAAACCACGGCTCTATCTCTTTCGGTTGATTTTTAAATTAATCAGAAAGTCTTCGTCGGTAGCGCTTCTCGGTAGCCTCTCCGTCCAGAGACTAAGTCCGAATTGAAAATATTTTCATCCACGACGTATCTTTTAAATGTTATGTTCCGTTATGGGAGCGTATTTGACGCACTTTTGCTTAATAAACTACGGCTCCATCTCTTACGGGTGATTTTTAAATAATTTCTAGTCGTCGTCGGCACACTCTTCACGGGAGCCACTCGGTAGGAAAAAATCTAAGCCCGAACTCTAATTATTGTCACCGACGAGGTACCTTTTATATGTTAGGTTGAGTTATAGGAGCGTATTTGAAGCACTTTTCCTTAATAAACGACGGCTCTATCTCTTACGGTTGATTTTTAAATTAATCAGAAAGTCCTCGTCGGTAGCGCTTCTCGGTAGCCTCTCCGTACAGAGACTAAGTCCGAATTGAAAATATTTTCACCGACGACGTATCTTTTAAATGTTATGTTCGGTTATGGGAGCGTATTTGACGCACTTTTGCTTAATAAACCACGGCTCCATCTCTTACGGTTGATATTTAAATAATTTCTAAAGCCGTCGTCGGCGACTCTTCACGGTAGCCAATCGGTAGGAAAAAATCTAAGTCCGAACTGTAATTATTTTCACCGACGAGGTACCTTTTATATGTTAGATTGAGTTATAGGAGCGCATTTGAAGCACTTTTGCTTAATAAACCACGGCTCTATCTCTTACGGTTGATTTTTAAATTAATCAGAAAGTCCTCGTCGGTAGCGCTTCTCGGTAGCCTCTCCGTACAGAGACTAAGTCCGAATTGAAAATATTTTCACCGATGACGTATCTTTTAAATGGTATGTTCCGTTATGGGAGCGTATTTGACGCACTTTTGCTTAATAAACCACGGCTCCATCTCTTACGGTTGATTTTTAAATAATTACTAAAGTCGTCGTCGGCGACTCTTCACGGTAGCCACTCGGTAGGAAAAAATCTAAGTCCGAACTGTAATTATTTTCACCGACGAGGTAACTTTTTTATGTTAGATTGAGTTATAGGAGCGTATTTGAAGCACTTTTGCTTAATAAACCACGGCTCTATCTCTTACGGTTGATTTTTAAATTAATCAGAAAGTCTTCGTCGGTAGCGCTTCTCGGTAGCCTCTCCGTACAGAGACTAAGTCCGAATTGAAAATATTTTCACCGAGAATGTATCTTTTAAATGTTATGTTCGGTTATGGGAGCGTATTTGACGCACTTTTGCTTAATAAACCACGGCTCCATCTCTTACGGTTGAATTTTAAATAATTTCTAAAGTCGTCGTCGGCGACTCTTCACGGTAGCCACTCGTTAGGAAAAAATCTAAGTCCGAACTGTAATTATTTTCACCGACGAGGTACCTTTTATATGTTAGATTGAGTTATAGGAGCGTATTTGAAGCACTTTTGCTTAATAAACCATGGCTCCATCTCTTACGGTTGATTTTTAAATAATTTCTAGTCGTCGTCGGCGACTCTTCACGGTAGCCACACGGTAGGAAAAAATCTAAGCACGAACTGTAATTATTTTCACCGACGAGGTACCTTTTATATGTTAGATTGAGTTATAGGAGCGCATTTGAAGCACTTTTTCTTAATAAACCACGGCTCTATCTCTTACGGTTGATTTTTAAATTAATCAGAAAGTCCTCGTCGGTAGCGCTTCTCGGTAGCCTCTCCGTACAGAGACTAAGTCCGAATTGAAAATATTTTCACCGACGACGTATCTTTTAAATGTTATGTTCGGTTATGGGAGCGTATTTGACGCACTTTTGCTTAATAAACCACGGCTCCATCTCTTACGGTTGAATTTTAAATAATTTCTAAATTCGTCGACGGCGACTCTTCACGGTAGCCACTCGTTAGGATAAAATCTAAGTCCGAACTGTAATTATTTTCACCGACGAGGTACCTTTTATATGTTAGATTGAGTTATAGGAGCGTATTTGAAGCACTTTTGCTTAATAAACCATGGCTCCATCTCTTCCGGTTGATTTTTAAATAATTTCTAGTCGTCGTCGGCGACTCTTCACGGTAGCCACTCGGTAGGAAAAAATCTAAGTCCGAACTGTAATTATTTTCACCGACGAGGTACCTTTTATATGTTAGATTGAGTTATAGGAGCGCATTTGAAGCACTTTTGCTTAATAAACCACGGCTCTATCTCTTACGGTTGATTTTTAAATTAATCAGAAAGTCCTCGTCGGTAGCGCTTCTCGGTAGCCTCTCCGTACAGAGACTAAGTCCGAATTGAAAATATTTTCACCGACGACGTATCTTTTAAATGTTATGTTCGGTTATGGGAGCGTATTTGACGCACTTTTGCTTAATAAACCACGGCTCCATCTCTTACGGTTGATTTTCAAATAATTTCTAAAGTCGTCGTCGGCGACTCTTCACGGTAGCCACTCGATAGGAAAAAATCTAAGCCCGAACTGTAATTATTTTCACCGACGAGGTACATTTTATATGTTAGATTGAGTTATAGGAGCGTATTTTAAGCACTTTTGCTTAATAAATCACGGCTCTATCTCTTACGGTTGATTTTTAAATTAATCAGAAAGCCCTCGTCGTTAGCGCTTCTCGGTAGCCTCTCCGTACAGAGACCAAGTCCGAATTGAAAATATTTTCACCGACGACGTATCTTTTAAATGTTATGTTCGGTTATGGGAGCGTATTTGACGCACTTTTGCTTAATAAACCACGGCTCCATCTCTTACGGTTGAATTTTAAATAATTTCTAAAGTCGTCGTCGGCGACTCTTCACGGTAGCCACTCGTTAGGAAAAAATCTAAGTCCGAACTGTAATTATTGTCACCGACGAGGTACCTTTTATATGTTAGATTGAGTTATAGGAGCGTATTTGAAGCACTTTTGCTTAATAAACCATGGCTCCATCTCTTACGGTTGATTTTTAAATAATTTCTAGTCGTCGTCGGCGACTTTTCACGGTAGCCACTCGGTAGGAAAAAATCTAAGCCCGAACTGTAATTATTTTCACCGACGAGGTACCTTTTATATGTTAGATTGAGTTATAGGAGCGCATTTGAAGCACTTTTGCTTAATAAACCACGGCTCTATCTCTTACGGTTGATTTTTAAATTAATCAGAAAGTCCTCGTCGGTAGCGCTTCTCGGTAGCCTCTCCGTACAGAGACTAAGTCCGAATTGAAAATATTTTCACCGACGACGTATCTTTTAAATGTTATGTTCGGTTATGGGAGCGTATTTGACGCACTTTTGCTTAATAAACCACGGCTCCATCTCTTACGGTTGAATTTTAAATAATTTCTAAAGTCGTCGTCGGCGACTCTTCACGGTAGCCACTCGTTAGGAAAAAATCTAAGTCCGAACTGTAATTATTTTCACCGACGAGGTACCTTTTATATGTTAGATTGAGTTATAGGAGCGTATTTGAAGCACTTTTGCTTAATAAACCATGGCTCCATCTCTTACGGTTGATTTTTAAATAATTTCTAGTCGTCGTCGGCGACTCTTCACGGTAGCCACTCGGTAGGAAAAAATCTAAGTCCGAACTGTAATTATTTTCACCGACGAGGTACCTTTTATATGTTAGATTGAGTTATAGGAGCGCATTTGAAGCACTTTTGCTTAATAAACCACGGCTCTATCTCTTACGGTTGATTTTTAAATTAATCAGAAAGTCCTCGTCGGTAGCGCTTCTCGGTAGCCTCTCCGTACAGAGACTAAGTCCGAATTGAAAATATTTTCACCGACGACGTATCTTTTAAATGTTATGTTCGGTTATGGGAGCGTATTTGACGCACTTTTGCTTAATAAACCACGGCTCCATCTCTTACGGTTGATTTTCAAATAATTTCTAAAGTCGTCGTCGGCGACTCTTCACGGTAGCCACTCGATAGGAAAAAATCTAAGCCCGAACTGTAATTATTTTCACCGACGAGGTACCTTTTATATGTTAGATTGAGTTATAGGAGCGTATTTTAAGCACTTTTGCTTAATAAATCACGGCTCTATCTCTTACGGTTGATTTTTAAATTAATCAGAAAGTCCTCGTCGTTAGCGCTTCTCGGTAGCCTCTCCGTACAGAGACCAAGTCCGAATTGAAAATATTTTCACCGACGACGTATCTTTTAAATGTTATGTTCGGTTATGGGAGCGTATTTGACGCACTTTTGCTTAATAAACCACGGCTCCATCTCTTACGGTTGATTTTTAAATAATTTCTAAAGTCGTCGTCGGCGACTCTTCACGGTAGCCAATCGGTAGGAAAAAATCTAAGTCCGAACTGTAATTATTTTCACCGACGAGGTACCTTTTATATGTTAGATTGAGTTATAGGAGCGCATTTGAAGCACTTTTGCTTAATAAACCACGGCTCTATCTCTTACGGTTGATTTTTAAATTAATCAGAAAGTCCTCGTCGGTAGCGCTTCTCGGTAGCCTCTCCGTAGAGAGACTAAGTCCGAATTGAAAATATTTTCACCGAGAATGTATCTTTTAAATGTTATGTTCGGTTATGGGAGCGTATTTGACGCACTTTTGCTTAATAAACCACGGCTCCATCTCTTACGGTTGAATTTTAAATAATTTCTAAAGTCGTCGTCGGCGACTCTTCACGGTAGCCACTGGTTAGGAAAAAATCTAAGTCCGAACTGTAATTATTTTCACCGACGAGGTACCTTTTATATGTTAGATTGAGTTATAGGAGCGTATTTGAAGCACTTTTGCTTAATAAACCATGGCTCCATCTCTTACGGTTGATTTTTAAATAATTTCTAGTTGTCGTCGGCGACTCTTCACGGTAGCCACTCGGTAGGAAAAAATCTAAGTCCGAACTGTAATTATTTTCACCGACGAGGTACCTTTTATATGTTAGATTGAGTTATAGGAGCGTATTTTAAGCACTTTTGCTTAATAAATCACGGCTCTATCTCTTACGGTTGATTTTTAAATTAATCAGAAAGTCCTCGTCGTTAGCGCTTCTCGGTAGCCTCTCCGTACAGAGACCAAGTCCGAATTGAAAATATTTTCACCGACGACGTATCTTTTAAATGTTATGTTCGGTTATGGGAGCGTATTTGACGCACTTTTGCTTAATAAACCACGGCTCCATCTCTTACGGTTGATTTTTAAATAATTTCTAAAGTCGTCGTCGGCGACTCTTCACGGTAGCCAATCGGTAGGAAAAAATCTAAGTCCGAACTGTAATTATTTTCACCGACGAAGTACCTTTTATATGTTAGATTGAGTTATAGGAGCGCATTTGAAGCACTTTTGCTTAATAAACCACGGCTCTATCTCTTACGGTTGATTTTTAAATTAATCAGAAAGTCCTCGTCGGTAGCGCTTCTCGGTAGCCTCTCCGTAGAGAGACTAAGTCCGAATTGAAAATATTTTCACCGAGAATGTATCTTTTAAATGTTACGTTCGGTTATGGGAGCGTATTTGACGCACTTTTGCTTAATAAACCACGGCTCCATCTCTTACGGTTGAATTTTAAATAATTTCTAAAGTCGTCGTCGGCGACTCTTCACGGTAGCCACTGGTTAGGAAAAAATCTAAGTCCGAACTGTAATTATTTTCACCGACGAGGTACCTTTTATATGTTAGATTGAGTTATAGGAGCGTATTTGAAGCACTTTTGCTTAATAAACCATGGCTCCATCTCTTACGGTTGATTTTTAAATAATTTCTAGTCGTCGTCGGCGACTCTTCACGGTAGCCACTCGGTAGGAAAAAATCTAAGTCCGAACTGTAATTATTTTCACCGACGAGGTACCTTTTATATGTTAGATTGAGTTATAGGAGCGCATTTGAAGCACTTTTGCTTAATAAACCACGGCTCTATCTCTTACGGTTGATTTTTAAATAATTTCTAGTCGTCGTCGGCGACTCTTCACGGTAGCCACTCGGTAGGAAAAAATCTAAGTCCGAACTGTAATTATTTTCACCGACGAGGTACCTTTTATATGTTAGATTGAGTTATAGGAGCGCATTTGAAGCACTTTTGCTTAATAAACCACGGCTCTATCTCTTACGGTTGATTTTTAAATTAATCAGAAAGTCCTCGTCGGTAGCGCTTCTCGGTAGCCTCTCCGTACAGAGACTAAGTCCGAACTGTAATTATTTTCACCGACGAGGTACCTTTTATATGTTAGATTGAGTTATAGGAGCGCATTTGAAGCACTTTTGCTTAATAAACCACGGCTCTATCTCTTACGGTTGATTTTTAAATTAATCAGAAAGTCCTCGTCGGTAGCGCTTCTCGGTAGCCTCTCCGTACAGAGACTAAGTCCGAATTGAAAATATTTTCACCGACGACGTATCTTTTAAATGTTATGTTCGGTTATGGGAGCGTATTTGACGCACTTTTGCTTAATAAACCACGGCTCCATCTCTTACGGTTGATTTTTAAATAATTTCTAAAGTCGTCGTCGGCGACTCTTCACGGTAGCCAATCGGTAGGAAAAAATCTAAGTCCGAACTGTAATTATTTTCACCGACGAGGTACCTTTTATATGTTAGATTGAGTTATAGGAGCGCATTTGAAGCACTTTTGCTTAATAAACCACGGCTCTATCTCTTACGGTTGATTTTTAAATTAATCAGAAAGTCCTCGTCGGTAGCGCTTCTCGGTAGCCTCTCCGTACAGAGACTAAGTCCGAATTGAAAATATTTTCACCGACGACGTATCTTTTAAATGGTATGTTCCGTTATGGGAGCGTATTTGACGCACTTTTGCTTAATAAACCACGGCTCCATCTCTTACGGTTGATTTTTAAATAATTTCTAAAGTCGTCGTCGGCGACTCTTCACGGTAGCCACTCGGTAGGAAAAAATCTAAGTCCGAACTGTAATTATTTTCACCGACGAGGTAACTTTTTTATGTTAGATTGAGTTATAGGAGCGTATTTGAAGCACTTTTGCTTAATAAACCACGGCTCTATCTCTTACGGTTGATTTTTAAATTAATCAGAAAGTCTTCGTCGGTAGCGCTTCTCGGTAGCCTCTCCGTACAGAGACTAAGTCCGAATTGAAAATATTTTCACCGAGAATGTATCTTTTAAATGTTATGTTCGGTTATGGGAGCGTATTTGACGCACTTTTGCTTAATAAACCACGGCTCCATCTCTTACGGTTGAATTTTAAATAATTTCTAAAGTCGTCGTCGGCGACTCTTCACGGTAGCCACTCGTTAGGAAAAAATCTAAGTCCGAACTGTAATTATTTTCACCGACGAGGTACCTTTTATATGTTAGATTGAGTTATAGGAGCGTATTTGAAGCACTTTTGCTTAATAAACCATGGCTCCATCTCTTACGGTTGATTTTTAAATAATTTCTAGTCGTCGTCGGCGACTCTTCACGGTAGCCACTCGGTAGGAAAAAATCTAAGTCCGAACTGTAATTATTTTCACCGACGAGGTACCTTTTATATGTTAGATTGAGTTATAGGAGCGCATTTGAAGCACTTTTGCTTAATAAACCACGGCTCTATCTCTTACGGTTGATTTTTAAATTAATCAGAAAGTCCTCGTCGGTAGCGCTTCTCGGTAGCCTCTCCGTACAGAGACTAAGTCCGAATTGAAAATATTTTCACCGACGACGTATCTTTTAAATGTTATGTTCGGTTATGGGAGCGTATTTGACGCACTTTTGCTTAATAAACCACGGCTCCATCTCTTACGGTTGAATTTTAAATAATTTCTAAATTCGTCGTCGGCGACTCTTCACGGTAGCCACTCGTTAGGAAAAAATCTAAGTCCGAACTGTAATTATTTTCACCGACGAGGTACCTTTTATATGTTAGATTGAGTTATAGGAGCGTATTTGAAGCACTTTTGCTTAATAAACCATGGCTCCATCTCTTACGGTTGATTTTTAAATAATTTCTAGTCGTCGTCGGCGACTCTTCACGGTAGCCACTCGGTAGGAAAAAATCTAAGTCCGAACTGTAATTATTTTCACCGACGAGGTACCTTTTATATGTTAGATTGAGTTATAGGAGCGCATTTGAAGCACTTTTGCTTAATAAACCACGGCTCTATCTCTTACGGTTGATTTTTAAATTAATCAGAAAGTCCTCGTCGGTAGCGCTTCTCGGTAGCCTCTCCGTACAGAGTCTAAGTCCGAATTGAAAATATTTTCACCGAGAATGTATCTTTTAAATGTTATGTTCGGTTATGGGAGCGTATTTGACGCACTTTTGCTTAATAAACCACGGCTCCATCTCTTACGGTTGAATTTTAAATAATTTCTAAAGTCGTCGTCGGCGACTCTTCACGGTAGCCACTCGTTAGGAAAAAATCTAAGTCCGAACTGTAATTATTTTCACCGACGAGGTACCTTTTATATGTTAGATTGAGTTATAGGAGCGTATTTGAAGCACTTTTGCTTAATAAACCATGGCTCCATCTCTTACGGTTGATTTTTAAATAATTTCTAGTCGTCGTCGGCGACTCTTCACGGTAGCCACTCGGTAGGAAAAAATCTAAGTCCGAACTGTAATTATTTTCACCGACGAGGTACCTTTTATATGTTAGATTGAGTTATAGGAGCGCATTTGAAGCACTTTTGCTTAATAAACCACGGCTCTATCTCTTACGGTTGATTTTTAAATTAATCAGAAAGTCCTCGTCGGTAGCGCTTCTCGGTAGCCTCTCCGTACAGAGACTAAGTCCGAATTGAAAAGATTTTCACCGACGACGTATCTTTTAAATGTTATGTTCGGTTATGGGAGCGTATTTGACGCACTTTTGCTTAATAAACCACGGCTCCATCTCTTACGGTTGATTTTTAAATAATTTCTAAAGTCGTCGTCGGCGACTCTTCACGGTAGCCAATCGGTAGGAAAAAATCTAAGTCCGAACTGTAATTATTTTCACCGACGAGGTACCTTTTATATGTTAGATTGAGTTATAGGAGCGCATTTGAAG
Organism: Nysson spinosus; assembly: GCA_910591585.2. Taxonomy (NCBI): domain Eukaryota; kingdom Metazoa; phylum Arthropoda; class Insecta; order Hymenoptera; family Crabronidae; genus Nysson; species Nysson spinosus. The sequence continues at coordinate 226,407 of CAJUYC020000093.1, read as the reverse complement.
CACTTTTGCTTAATAAACCACGGCTCTATCTCTTACGGTTGATTTTTAAATTAATCAGAAAGTCCTCGTCGGTAGCGCTTCTCGGTAGCCTCTCCGTACAGAGACTAAGTCCGAATTGAAAATATTTTCACCGACGACGTATCTTTTAAATGGTATGTTCCGTTATGGGAGCGTATTTGACGCACTTTTGCTTAATAAACCACGGCTCCATCTCTTACGGTTGATTTTTAAATAATTTCTAAAGTCGTCGTCGGCGACTCTTCACGGTAGCCACTCGTTAGGAAAAAATCTAAGTCCGAACTGTAATTATTTTCACCGACGAGGTAACTTTTTTATGTTAGATTGAGTTATAGGAGCGTATTTGAAGCACTTTTGCTTAATAAACCATGGCTCCATCTCTTACGGTTGATTTTTAAATAATTTCTAGTCGTCGTCGGCGACTCTTCACGGTAGCCACTCGGTAGGAAAAAATCTAAGTCCGAACTGTAATTATTTTCACCGACGAGGTACCTTTTATATGTTAGATTGAGTTATAGGAGCGCATTTGAAGCACTTTTGCTTAATAAACCACGGCTCTATCTCTTACGGTTGATTTTTAAATTAATCAGAAAGTCCTCGTCGGTAGCGCTTCTCGGTAGCCTCTCCGTACAGAGACTAAGTCCGAATTGAAAATATTTTCACCGACGACGTATCTTTTAAATGTTATGTTCGGTTATGGGAGCGTATTTGACGCACTTTTGCTTAATAAACCACGGCTCCATCTCTTACGGTTGAATTTTAAATAATTTCTAAATTCGTCGTCGGCGACTCTTCACGGTAGCCACTCGTTAGGAAAAAATCTAAGTCCGAACTGTAATTATTTTCACCGACGAGGTACCTTTTATATGTTAGATTGAGTTATAGGAGCGTATTTGAAGCACTTTTGCTTAATAAACCATGGCTCCATCTCTTACGGTTGATTTTTAAATAATTTCTAGTCGTCGTCGGCGACTCTTCACGGTAGCCACTCGGTAGGAAAAAATCTAAGTCCGAACTGTAATTATTTTCACCGACGAGGTACCTTTTATATGTTAGATTGAGTTATAGGAGCGCATTTGAAGCACTTTTGCTTAATAAACCACGGCTCTATCTCTTACGGTTGATTTTTAAATTAATCAGAAAGTCCTCGTCGGTAGCGCTTCTCGGTAGCCTCTCCGTACAGAGTCTAAGTCCGAATTGAAAATATTTTCACCGAGAATGTATCTTTTAAATGTTATGTTCGGTTATGGGAGCGTATTTGACGCACTTTTGCTTAATAAACCACGGCTCCATCTCTTACGGTTGAATTTTAAATAATTTCTAAAGTCGTCGTCGGCGACTCTTCACGGTAGCCACTCGTTAGGAAAAAATCTAAGTCCGAACTGTAATTATTTTCACCGACGAGGTACCTTTTATATGTTAGATTGAGTTATAGGAGCGTATTTGAAGCACTTTTGCTTAATAAACCATGGCTCCATCTCTTACGGTTGATTTTTAAATAATTTCTAGTCGTCGTCGGCGACTCTTCACGGTAGCCACTCGGTAGGAAAAAATCTAAGTCCGAACTGTAATTATTTTCACCGACGAGGTACCTTTTATATGTTAGATTGAGTTATAGGAGCGCATTTGAAGCACTTTTGCTTAATAAACCACGGCTCTATCTCTTACGGTTGATTTTTAAATTAATCAGAAAGTCCTCGTCGGTAGCGCTTCTCGGTAGCCTCTCCGTACAGAGACTAAGTCCGAATTGAAAATATTTTCACCGACGACGTATCTTTTAAATGTTATGTTCGGTTATGGGAGCGTATTTGACGCACTTTTGCTTAATAAACCACGGCTCCATCTCTTACGGTTGATTTTTAAATAATTTCTAAAGTCGTCGTCGGCGACTCTTCACGGTAGCCAATCGGTAGGAAAAAATCTAAGTCCGAACTGTAATTATTTTCACCGACGAGGTACCTTTTATATGTTAGATTGAGTTATAGGAGCGCATTTGAAGCACTTTTGCTTAATAAACCACGGCTCTATCTCTTACGGTTGATTTTTAAATTAATCAGAAAGTCCTCGTCGGTAGCGCTTCTCGGTAGCCTCTCCGTACAGAGACTAAGTCCGAATTGAAAATATTTTCACCGACGACGTATCTTTTAAATGGTATGTTCCGTTATGGGAGCGTATTTGACGCACTTTTGCTTAATAAACCACGGCTCCATCTCTTACGGTTGATTTTTAAATAATTTCTAAAGTCGTCGTCGGCGACTCTTCACGGTAGCCACTCGTTAGGAAAAAATCTAAGTCCGAACTGTAATTATTTTCACCGACGAGGTAACTTTTTTATGTTAGATTGAGTTATAGGAGCGTATTTGAAGCACTTTTGCTTAATAAACCATGGCTCCATCTCTTACGGTTGATTTTTAAATAATTTCTAGTCGTCGTCGGCGACTCTTCACGGTAGCCACTCGGTAGGAAAAAATCTAAGTCCGAACTGTAATTATTTTCACCGACGAGGTACCTTTTATATGTTAGATTGAGTTATAGGAGCGCATTTGAAGCACTTTTGCTTAATAAACCACGGCTCTATCTCTTACGGTTGATTTTTAAATTAATCAGAAAGTCCTCGTCGGTAGCGCTTCTCGGTAGCCTCTCCGTACAGAGACTAAGTCCGAATTGAAAATATTTTCACCGACGACGTATCTTTTAAATGTTATGTTCGGTTATGGGAGCGTATTTGACGCACTTTTGCTTAATAAACCACGGCTCCATCTCTTACGGTTGAATTTTAAATAATTTCTAAATTCGTCGTCGGCGACTCTTCACGGTAGCCACTCGTTAGGAAAAAATCTAAGTCCGAACTGTAATTATTTTCACCGACGAGGTACCTTTTATATGTTAGATTGAGTTATAGGAGCGTATTTGAAGCACTTTTGCTTAATAAACCATGGCTCCATCTCTTACGGTTGATTTTTAAATAATTTCTAGTCGTCGTCGGCGACTCTTCACGGTAGCCACTCGGTAGGAAAAAATCTAAGTCCGAACTGTAATTATTTTCACCGACGAGGTACCTTTTATATGTTAGATTGAGTTATAGGAGCGCATTTGAAGCACTTTTGCTTAATAAACCACGGCTCTATCTCTTACGGTTGATTTTTAAATTAATCAGAAAGTCCTCGTCGGTAGCGCTTCTCGGTAGCCTCTCCGTACAGAGTCTAAGTCCGAATTGAAAATATTTTCACCGAGAATGTATCTTTTAAATGTTATGTTCGGTTATGGGAGCGTATTTGACGCACTTTTGCTTAATAAACCACGGCTCCATCTCTTACGGTTGAATTTTAAATAATTTCTAAAGTCGTCGTCGGCGACTCTTCACGGTAGCCACTCGTTAGGAAAAAATCTAAGTCCGAACTGTAATTATTTTCACCGACGAGGTACCTTTTATATGTTAGATTGAGTTATAGGAGCGTATTTGAAGCACTTTTGCTTAATAAACCATGGCTCCATCTCTTACGGTTGATTTTTAAATAATTTCTAGTCGTCGTCGGCGACTCTTCACGGTAGCCACTCGGTAGGAAAAAATCTAAGTCCGAACTGTAATTATTTTCACCGACGAGGTACCTTTTATATGTTAGATTGAGTTATAGGAGCGCATTTGAAGCACTTTTGCTTAATAAACCACGGCTCTATCTCTTACGGTTGATTTTTAAATTAATCAGAAAGTCCTCGTCGGTAGCGCTTCTCGGTAGCCTCTCCGTACAGAGACTAAGTCCGAATTGAAAATATTTTCACCGACGACGTATCTTTTAAATGTTATGTTCGGTTATGGGAGCGTATTTGACGCACTTTTGCTTAATAAACCACGGCTCCATCTCTTACGGTTGATTTTTAAATAATTTCTAAAGTCGTCGTCGGCGACTCTTCACGGTAGCCAATCGGTAGGAAAAAATCTAAGTCCGAACTGTAATTATTTTCACCGACGAGGTACCTTTTATATGTTAGATTGAGTTATAGGAGCGCATTTGAAGCACTTTTGCTTAATAAACCACGGCTCTATCTCTTACGGTTGATTTTTAAATTAATCAGAAAGTCCTCGTCGGTAGCGCTTCTCGGTAGCCTCTCCGTACAGAGACTAAGTCCGAATTGAAAATATTTTCACCGACGACGTATCTTTTAAATGGTATGTTCCGTTATGGGAGCGTATTTGACGCACTTTTGCTTAATAAACCACGGCTCCATCTCTTACGGTTGATTTTTAAATAATTTCTAAAGTCGTCGTCGGCGACTCTTCACGGTAGCCACTCGGTAGGAAAAAATCTAAGTCCGAACTGTAATTATTTTCACCGACGAGGTAACTTTTTTATGTTAGATTGAGTTATAGGAGCGTATTTGAAGCACTTTTGCTTAATAAACCACGGCTCTATCTCTTACGGTTGATTTTTAAATTAATCAGAAAGTCTTCGTCGGTAGCGCTTCTCGGTAGCCTCTCCGTACAGAGACTAAGTCCGAATTGAAAATATTTTCACCGAGAATGTATCTTTTAAATGTTATGTTCGGTTATGGGAGCGTATTTGACGCACTTTTGCTTAATAAACCACGGCTCCATCTCTTACGGTTGAATTTTAAATAATTTCTAAAGTCGTCGTCGGCGACTCTTCACGGTAGCCACTCGTTAGGAAAAAATCTAAGTCCGAACTGTAATTATTTTCACCGACGAGGTACCTTTTATATGTTAGATTGAGTTATAGGAGCGTATTTGAAGCACTTTTGCTTAATAAACCATGGCTCCATCTCTTACGGTTGATTTTTAAATAATTTCTAGTCGTCGTCGGCGACTCTTCACGGTAGCCACTCGGTAGGAAAAAATCTAAGCACGAACTGTAATTATTTTCACCGACGAGGTACCTTTTATATGTTAGATTGAGTTATAGGAGCGCATTTGAAGCACTTTTTCTTAATAAACCACGGCTCTATCTCTTACGGTTGATTTTTAAATTAATCAGAAAGTCCTCGTCGGTAGCGCTTCTCGGTAGCCTCTCCGTACAGAGACTAAGTCCGAATTGAAAATATTTTCACCGACGACGTATCTTTTAAATGTTATGTTCGGTTATGGGAGCGTATTTGACGCACTTTTGCTTAATAAACCACGGCTCCATCTCTTACGGTTGAATTTTAAATAATTTCTAAAGTCGTCGTCGGCGACTCTTCACGGTAGCCACTCGTTAGGAAAAAATCTAAGTCCGAACTGTAATTATTTTCACCGACGAGGTACCTTTTATATGTTAGATTGAGTTATAGGAGCGTATTTGAAGCACTTTTGCTTAATAAACCATGGCTCCATCTCTTACGGTTGATTTTTAAATAATTTCTAGTCGTCGTCGGCGACTCTTCACGGTAGCCACTCGGTAGGAAAAAATCTAAGTCCGAACTGTAATTATTTTCACCGACGAGGTACCTTTTATATGTTAGATTGAGTTATAGGAGCGCATTTGAAGCACTTTTGCTTAATAAACCACGGCTCTATCTCTTACGGTTGATTTTTAAATTAATCAGAAAGTCTTCGTCGGTAGCGCTTCTCGGTAGCCTCTCCGTACAGAGACTAAGTCCGAATTGAAAATATTTTCACCGACGACGTATCTTTTAAATGTTATGTTCGGTTATGGGAGCGTATTTGACGCACTTTTGCTTAATAAACCACGGCTCCATCTCTTACGGTTGAATTTTAAATAATTTCTAAAGTCGTCGTCGGCGACTCTTCACGGTAGCCACTCGTTAGGAAAAAATCTAAGTCCGAACTGTAATTATTTTCACCGACGAGGTACCTTTTATATGTTAGATTGAGTTATAGGAGCGTATTTGAAGCACTTTTGCTTAATAAACCATGGCTCCATCTCTTACGGTTGATTTTTAAATAATTTCTAGTCGTCGTCGGCGACTCTTCACGGTAGCCACTCGGTAGGAAAAAATCTAAGTCCGAACTGTAATTATTTTCACCGACGAGGTACCTTTTATATGTTAGATTGAGTTATAGGAGCGCATTTGAAGCACTTTTGCTTAATAAACCACGGCTCTATCTCTTACGGTTGATTTTTAAATTAATCAGAAAGTCTTCGTCGGTAGCGCTTCTCGGTAGCCTCTCCGTACAGAGACTAAGTCCGAATTGAAAATATTTTCACCGACGACGTATCTTTTAAATGTTATGTTCGGTTATGGGAGCGTATTTGACGCACTTTTGCTTAATAAACCACGGCTCCATCTCTTACGGTTGATTTTTAAATAATTTCTAAAGTCGTCGTCGGCGACTCTTCACGGTAGCCAATCGGTAGGAAAAAATCTAAGTCCGAACTGTAATTATTTTCACCGACGAGGTACCTTTTATATGTTAGATTGAGTTATAGGAGCGCATTTGAAGCACTTTTGCTTAATAAACCACGGCTCTATCTCTTACGGTTGATTTTTAAATTAATCAGAAAGTCCTCGTCGGTAGCGCTTCTCGGTAGCCTCTCCGTACAGAGACTAAGTCCGAATTGAAAATATTTTCACCGACGACGTATCTTTTAAATGGTATGTTCCGTTATGGGAGCGTATTTGACGCACTTTTGCTTAATAAACCACGGCTCCATCTCTTACGGTTGATTTTTAAATAATTTCTAAAGTCGTCGTCGGCGACTCTTCACGGTAGCCACTCGGTAGGAAAAAATCTAAGTCCGAACTGTAATTATTTTCACCGACGAGGTAACTTTTTTATGTTAGATTGAGTTATAGGAGCGTATTTGAAGCACTTTTGCTTAATAAACCACGGCTCTATCTCTTACGGTTGATTTTTAAATTAATCAGAAAGTCTTCGTCGGTAGCGCTTCTCGGTAGCCTCTCCGTACAGAGACTAAGTCCGAATTGAAAATATTTTCACCGAGAATGTATCTTTTAAATGTTATGTTCGGTTATGGGAGCGTATTTGACGCACTTTTGCTTAATAAACCACGGCTCCATCTCTTACGGTTGAATTTTAAATAATTTCTAAAGTCGTCGTCGGCGACTCTTCACGGTAGCCACTCGTTAGGAAAAAATCTAAGTCCGAACTGTAATTATTTTCACCGACGAGGTACCTTTTATATGTTAGATTGAGTTATAGGAGCGTATTTGAAGCACTTTTGCTTAATAAACCATGGCTCCATCTCTTACGGTTGATTTTTAAATAATTTCTAGTCGTCGTCGGCGACTCTTCACGGTAGCCACTCGGTAGGAAAAAATCTAAGCACGAACTGTAATTATTTTCACCGACGAGGTACCTTTTATATGTTAGATTGAGTTATAGGAGCGCATTTGAAGCACTTTTTCTTAATAAACCACGGCTCTATCTCTTACGGTTGATTTTTAAATTAATCAGAAAGTCCTCGTCGGTAGCGCTTCTCGGTAGCCTCTCCGTACAGAGACTAAGTCCGAATTGAAAATATTTTCACCGACGACGTATCTTTTAAATGTTATGTTCGGTTATGGGAGCGTATTTGACGCACTTTTGCTTAATAAACCACGGCTCCATCTCTTACGGTTGAATTTTAAATAATTTCTAAAGTCGTCGTCGGCGACTCTTCACGGTAGCCACTCGTTAGGAAAAAATCTAAGTCCGAACTGTAATTATTTTCACCGACGAGGTACCTTTTATATGTTAGATTGAGTTATAGGAGCGTATTTGAAGCACTTTTGCTTAATAAACCATGGCTCCATCTCTTACGGTTGATTTTTAAATAATTTCTAGTCGTCGTCGGCGACTCTTCACGGTAGCCACTCGGTAGGAAAAAATCTAAGTCCGAACTGTAATTATTTTCACCGACGAGGTACCTTTTATATGTTAGATTGAGTTATAGGAGCGCATTTGAAGCACTTTTGCTTAATAAACCACGGCTCTATCTCTTACGGTTGATTTTTAAATTAATCAGAAAGTCTTCGTCGGTAGCGCTTCTCGGTAGCCTCTCCGTACAGAGACTAAGTCCGAATTGAAAATATTTTCACCGACGACGTATCTTTTAAATGTTATGTTCGGTTATGGGAGCGTATTTGACGCACTTTTGCTTAATAAACCACGGCTCCATCTCTTACGGTTGAATTTTAAATAATTTCTAAAGTCGTCGTCGGCGACTCTTCACGGTAGCCACTCGTTAGGAAAAAATCTAAGTCCGAACTGTAATTATTTTCACCGACGAGGTACCTTTTATATGTTAGATTGAGTTATAGGAGCGTATTTGAAGCACTTTTGCTTAATAAACCATGGCTCCATCTCTTACGGTTGATTTTTAAATAATTTCTAGTCGTCGTCGGCGACTCTTCACGGTAGCCACTCGGTAGGAAAAAATCTAAGTCCGAACTGTAATTATTTTCACCGACGAGGTACGTTTTATATGTTAGATTGAGTTATAGGAGCGCATTTGAAGCACTTTTTCTTAATAAACCACGGCTCTATCTCTTACGGTTGATTTTTAAATTAATCAGAAAGTCCTCGTCGGTAGCGCTTCTCGGTAGCCTCTCCGTACAGAGACTAAGTCCGAATTGAAAATATTTTCACCGACGACGTATCTTTTAAATGTTATGTTCGGTTATGGGAGCGTATTTGACGCACTTTTGCTTAATAAACCACGGCTCCATCTCTTACGGTTGAATTTTAAATAATTTCTAAAGTCGTCGTCGGCGACTCTTCACGGTAGCCACTCGTTAGGAAAAAATCTAAGTCCGAACTGTAATTATTTTCACCGACGAGGTACCTTTTATATGTTAGATTGAGTTATAGGAGCGTATTTGAAGCACTTTTGCTTAATAAACCATGGCTCCATCTCTTACGGTTGATTTTTAAATAATTTCTAGTCGTCGTCGGCGACTCTTCACGGTAGCCACTCGGTAGGAAAAAATCTAAGTCCGAACTGTAATTATTTTCACCGACGAGGTACGTTTTATATGTTAGATTGAGTTATAGGAGCGCATTTGAAGCACTTTTTCTTAATAAACCACGGCTCTATCTCTTACGGTTGATTTTTAAATTAATCAGAAAGTCCTCGTCGGTAGCGCTTCTCGGTAGCCTCTCCGTACAGAGACTAAGTCCGAATTGAAAATATTTTCACCGACGACGTATCTTTTAAATGTTATGTTCGGTTATGGGAGCGTATTTGACGCACTTTTGCTTAATAAACCACGGCTCCATCTCTTACGGTTGAATTTTAAATAATTTCTAAAGTCGTCGTCGGCGACTCTTCACGGTAGCCACTCGTTAGGAAAAAATCTAAGTCCGAACTGTAATTATTTTCACCGACGAGGTACCTTTTATATGTTAGATTGAGTTATAGGAGCGTATTTGAAGCACTTTTGCTTAATAAACCATGGCTCCATCTCTTACGGTTGATTTTTAAATAATTTCTAGTCGTCGTCGGCGACTCTTCACGGTAGCCACTCGGTAGGAAAAAATCTAAGTCCGAACTGTAATTATTTTCACCGACGAGGTACCTTTTATATGTTAGATTGAGTTATAGGAGCGCATTTGAAGCACTTTTGCTTAATAAACCACGGCTCTATCTCTTACGGTTGATTTTTAAATTAATCAGAAAGTCCTCGTCGGTAGCGCTTCTCGGTAGCCTCTCCGTACAGAGACTAAGTCCGAATTGAACATATTTTCACCGACGACGTATCTTTTAAATGGTATGTTCCGTTATGGGAGCGTATTTGACGCACTTTTGCTTAATAAACCACGGCTCCATCTCTTACGGTTGATTTTTAAATAATTTCTAAAGTCGTCGTCGGCGACTCTTCACGGTAGCCACTCGGTAGGAAAAAATCTAAGTCCGAACTGTAATTATTTTCACCGACGAGGTAACTTTTTTATGTTAGATTGAGTTATAGGAGCGTATTTGAAGCACTTTTGCTTAATAAACCACGGCTCTATCTCTTACGGTTGATTTTTAAATTAATCAGAAAGTCTTCGTCGGTAGCGCTTCTCGGTAGCCTCTCCGTACAGAGACTAAGTCCGAATTGAAAATATTTTCACCGAGAATGTATCTTTTAAATGTTATGTTCGGTTATGGGAGCGTATTTGACGCACTTTTGCTTAATAAACCACGGCTCCATCTCTTACGGTTGAATTTTAAATAATTTCTAAAGTCGTCGTCGGCGACTCTTCACGGTAGCCACTCGTTAGGAAAAAATCTAAGTCCGAACTGTAATTATTTTCACCGACGAGGTACCTTTTATATGTTAGATTGAGTTATAGGAGCGTATTTGAAGCACTTTTGCTTAATAAACCATGGCTCCATCTCTTACGGTTGATTTTTAAATAATTTCTAGTCGTCGTCGGCGACTCTTCACGGTAGCCACTCGGTAGGAAAAAATCTAAGCACGAACTGTAATTATTTTCACCGACGAGGTACCTTTTATATGTTAGATTGAGTTATAGGAGCGCATTTGAAGCACTTTTTCTTAATAAACCACGGCTCTATCTCTTACGGTTGATTTTTAAATTAATCAGAAAGTCCTCGTCGGTAGCGCTTCTCGGTAGCCTCTCCGTACAGAGACTAAGTCCGAATTGAAAATATTTTCACCGATGACGTATCTTTTAAATGGTATGTTCCGTTATGGGAGCGTATTTGACGCACTTTTGCTTAATAAACCACGGCTCCATCTCTTACGGTTGATTTTTAAATAATTACTAAAGTCGTCGTCGGCGACTCTTCACGGTAGCCACTCGGTAGGAAAAAATCTAAGTCCGAACTGTAATTATTTTCACCGACGAGGTAACTTTTTTATGTTAGATTGAGTTATAGGAGCGTATTTGAAGCACTTTTGCTTAATAAACCACGGCTCTATCTCTTACGGTTGATTTTTAAATTAATCAGAAAGTCTTCGTCGGTAGCGCTTCTCGGTAGCCTCTCCGTACAGAGACTAAGTCCGAATTGAAAATATTTTCACCGAGAATGTATCTTTTAAATGTTATGTTCGGTTATGGGAGCGTATTTGACGCACTTTTGCTTAATAAACCACGGCTCCATCTCTTACGGTTGAATTTTAAATAATTTCTAAAGTCGTCGTCGGCGACTCTTCACGGTAGCCACTCGTTAGGAAAAAATCTAAGTCCGAACTGTAATTATTTTCACCGACGAGGTACCTTTTATATGTTAGATTGAGTTATAGGAGCGTATTTGAAGCACTTTTGCTTAATAAACCATGGCTCCATCTCTTACGGTTGATTTTTAAATAATTTCTAGTCGTCGTCGGCGACTCTTCACGGTAGCCACTCGGTAGGAAAAAATCTAAGCACGAACTGTAATTATTTTCACCGACGAGGTACCTTTTATATGTTAGATTGAGTTATAGGAGCGCATTTGAAGCACTTTTTCTTAATAAACCACGGCTCCATCTCTTACGGTTGAATTTTAAATAATTTCTAAAGTCGTCGTCGGCGACTCTTCACGGTAGCCACTCGTTAGGAAAAAATCTAAGTCCGAACTGTAATTATTTTCACCGACGAGGTACCTTTTATATGTTAGATTGAGTTATAGGAGCGTATTTGAAGCACGTTTGCTTAATAAACCATGGCTCCATCTCTTACGGTTGATTTTTAAATAATTTCTAGTCGTCGTCGGCGACTCTTCACGGTAGCCACTCGGTAGGAAAAAATCTAAGTCCGAACTGTAATTATTTTCACCGACGAGGTACCTTTTATATGTTAGATTGAGTTATAGGAGCGCATTTGAAGCACTTTTGCTTAATAAACCACGGCTCTATCTCTTACGGTTGATTTTTAAATTAATCAGAAAGTCCTCGTCGGTAGCGCTTCTCGGTAGCCTCTCCGTACAGAGACTAAGTCCGAATTGAAAATATTTTCACCGAGAATGTATCTTTTAAATGTTATGTTCGGTTATGGGAGCGTATTTGACGCACTTTTGCTTAATAAACCACGGCTCCATCTCTTACGGTTGATTTTTAAATAATTTCTAAAGTCGTCGTCGGCGACTCTTCACGGTAGCCAATTGGTAGGAAAAAATCTAAGTCCGAACTGTAATTATTTTCACCGACGAGGTACCTTTTATATGTTAGATTGAGTTATAGGAGCGCATTTGAAGCACTTTTGCTTAATAAACCACGGCTCTATCTCTTACGGTTGATTTTTAAATTAATCAGAAAGTCCTCGTCGGTAGCGCTTCTCGGTAGCCTCTCCGTACAGAGACTAAGTCCGAATTGAAAATATTTTCACCGACGACGTATCTTTTAAATGGTATGTTCCGTTATGGGAGCGTATTTGACGCACTTTTGCTTAATAAACCACGGCTCCATCTCTTACGGTTGATTTTTAAATAATTTCTAAAGTCGTCGTCGGCGACTCTTCACGGTAGCCACTCGGTAGGAAAAAATCTAAGTCCGAACTGTAATTATTTTCACCGACGAGGTAACTTTTTTATGTTAGATTGAGTTATAGGAGCGTATTTGAAGCACTTTTGCTTAATAAACCACGGCTCTATCTCTTACGGTTGATTTTTAAATTAATCAGAAAGTCTTCGTCGGTAGCGCTTCTCGGTAGCCTCTCCGTACAGAGACTAAGTCCGAATTGAAAAATTTTCACCGAGAATGTATCTTTTAAATGTTATGTTCGGTTATGGGAGCGTATTTGACGCACTTTTGCTTAATAAACCACGGCTCCATCTCTTACGGTTGAATTTTAAATAATTTCTAAAGTCGTCGTCGGCGACTCTTCACGGTAGCCACTCGTTAGGAAAAAATCTAAGTCCGAACTGTAATTATTTTCACCGACGAGGTACCTTTTATATGTTAGATTGAGTTATAGGAGCGTATTTGAAGCACTTTTGCTTAATAAACCATGGCTCCATCTCTTACGGTTGATTTTTAAATAATTTCTAGTCGTCGTCGGCGACTCTTCACGGTAGCCACTCGGTAGGAAAAAATCTAAGCACGAACTGTAATTATTTTCACCGACGAGGTACCTTTTATATGTTAGATTGAGTTATAGGAGCGCATTTGAAGCACTTTTTCTTAATAAACCACGGCTCTATCTCTTACGGTTGATTTTTAAATTAATCAGAAAGTCCTCGTCGGTAGCGCTTCTCGGTAGCCTCTCCGTACAGAGACTAAGTCCGAATTGAAAATATTTTCACCGACGACGTATATTTTAAATGTTATGTTCGGTTATGGGAGCGTATTTGACGCACTTTTGCTTAATAAACCACGGCTCCATCTCTTACGGTTGAATTTTAAATAATTTCTAAAGTCGTCGTCGGCGACTCTTCACGGTAGCCACTCGTTAGGAAAAAATCTAAGTCCGAACTGTAATTATTTTCACCGACGAGGTACCTTTTATATGTTAGATTGAGTTATAGGAGCGTATTTGAAGCACTTTTGCTTAATAAACCATGGCTCCATCTCTTACGGTTGATTTTTAAATAATTTCTAGTCGTCGTCGGCGACTCTTCACGGTAGCCACTCGGTAGGAAAAAATCTAAGTCCGAACTGTAATTATTTTCACCGACGAGGTACCTTTTATATGTTAGATTGAGTTATAGGAGCGCATTTGAAGCACTTTTGCTTAATAAACCACGGCTCTATCTCTTACGGTTGATTTTTAAATTAATCAGAAAGTCCTCGTCGGTAGCGCTTCTCGGTAGCCTCTCCGTACAGAGACTAAGTCCGAATTGAAAATATTTTCACCGACGACGTATCTTTTAAATGTTATGTTCGGTTATGGGAGCGTATTTGACGCACTTTTGCTTAATAAACCACGGCTCCATCTCTTACGGTTGATTTTTAAATAATTTCTAAAGTCGTCCTCGGCGACTCTTCACGGTAGCCAATCGGTAGGAAAAAATCTAAGTCCGAACTGTAGTTATTTTCACCGACGAGGTACCTTTTATATGTTAGATTGAGTTATAGGAGCGCATTTGAAGCACTTTTGCTTAATAAACCACGGCTCTATCTCTTACGGTTGATTTTTAAATTAATCAGAAAGTCTTCGTCGGTAGCGCTTCTCGGTAGCCTCTCCGTACAGAGACTAAGTCCGAATTGAAAAATTTTCACCGAGAATGTATCTTTTAAATGTTATGTTCGGTTATGGGAGCGTATTTGACGCACTTTTGCTTAATAAACCACGGCTCCATCTCTTACGGTTGAATTTTAAATAATTTCTAAAGTCGTCGTCGGCGACTCTTCACGGTAGCCACTCGTTAGGAAAAAATCTAAGTCCGAACTGTAATTATTTTCACCGACGAGGTACCTTTTATATGTTAGATTGAGTTATAGGAGCGTATTTGAAGCACTTTTGCTTAATAAACCATGGCTCCATCTCTTACGGTTGATTTTTAAATAATTTCTAGTCGTCGTCGGCGACTCTTCACGGTAGCCACTCGGTAGGAAAAAATCTAAGCACGAACTGTAATTATTTTCACCGACGAGGTACCTTTTATATGTTAGATTGAGTTATAGGAGCGCATTTGAAGCACTTTTTCTTAATAAACCACGGCTCTATCTCTTACGGTTGATTTTTAAATTAATCAGAAAGTCCTCGTCGGTAGCGCTTCTCGGTAGCCTCTCCGTACAGAGACTAAGTCCGAATTGAAAATATTTTCACCGACGACGTATATTTTAAATGTTATGTTCGGTTATGGGAGCGTATTTGACGCACTTTTGCTTAATAAACCACGGCTCCATCTCTTACGGTTGAATTTTAAATAATTTCTAAAGTCGTCGTCGGCGACTCTTCACGGTAGCCACTCGTTAGGAAAAAATCTAAGTCCGAACTGTAATTATTTTCACCGACGAGGTACCTTTTATATGTTAGATTGAGTTATAGGAGCGTATTTGAAGCACTTTTGCTTAATAAACCATGGCTCCATCTCTTACGGTTGATTTTTAAATAATTTCTAGTCGTCGTCGGCGACTCTTCACGGTAGCCACTCGGTAGGAAAAAATCTAAGTCCGAACTGTAATTATTTTCACCGACGAGGTACCTTTTATATGTTAGATTGAGTTATAGGAGCGCATTTGAAGCACTTTTGCTTAATAAACCACGGCTCTATCTCTTACGGTTGATTTTTAAATTAATCAGAAAGTCCTCGTCGGTAGCGCTTCTCGGTAGCCTCTCCGTACAGAGACTAAGTCCGAATTGAAAATATTTTCACCGACGACGTATCTTTTAAATGTTATGTTCGGTTATGGGAGCGTATTTGACGCACTTTTGCTTAATAAACCACGGCTCCATCTCTTACGGTTGATTTTTAAATAATTTCTAAAGTCGTCCTCGGCGACTCTTCACGGTAGCCAATCGGTAGGAAAAAATCTAAGTCCGAACTGTAGTTATTTTCACCGACGAGGTACCTTTTATATGTTAGATTGAGTTATAGGAGCGCATTTGAAGCACTTTTGCTTAATAAACCACGGCTCTATCTCTTACGGTTGATTTTTAAATTAATCAGAAAGTCTTCGTCGGTAGCGCTTCTCGGTAGCCTCTCCGTACAGAGACTAAGTCCGAATTGAAAATATTTTCACCGAGAATGTATCTTTTAAATGTTATGTTCGGTTATGGGAGCGTATTTGACGCACTTTTGCTTAATAAACCACGGCTCCATCTCTTACGGTTGAATTTTAAATAATTTCTAAAGTCGTCGTCGGCGACTCTTCACGGTAGCCACTCGTTAGGAAAAAATCTAAGTCCGAACTGTAATTATTTTCACCGACGAGGTACCTTTTATATGTTAGATTGAGTTATAGGAGCGTATTTGAAGCACTTTTGCTTAATAAACCATGGCTCCATCTCTTACGGTTGAATTTAAATAATTTCTAGTCGTCGTCGGCGACTCTTCACGGTAGCCACTCGGTAGGAAAAAATCTAAGTCCGAACTGTAATTATTTTCACCGACGAGGTACCTTTTATATGTTAGATTGAGTTATAGGAGCGCATTTGAAGCACTTTTGCTTAATAAACCACGGCTCTATCTCTTACGGTTGATTTTTAAATTAATCAGAAAGTCCTCGTCGGTAGCGCTTCTCGGTAGCCTCTCCGTACAGAGACTAAGTCCGAATTGAAAATATTTTCACCGACGACGTATCTTTTAAATGTTATGTTCGGTTATGGGAGCGTATTTGACGCACTTTTGCTTAATAAACCACGGCTCCATCTCTTACGGTTGATTTTTAAATAATTTCTAAAGTCGTCGTCGGCGACTCTTCACGGTAGCCAATCGGTAGGAAAAAATCTAAGTCCGAACTGTAGTTATTTTCACCGACGAGGTACCTTTTATATGTTAGATTGAGTTATAGGAGCGTATTTGAAGCACTTTTGCTTAATAAACCATGGCTCCATCTCTTACGGTTGATTTTTAAATAATTTCTAGTCGTCGTCGGCGACTCTTCACGGTAGCCACTCGGTAGGAAAAAATCTAAGTCCGAACTGTAATTATTTACACCGACGAGGTAACTTTTTTATGTTAGATTGAGTTATAGGAGCGTATTTGAAGCACTTTTGCTGAATAAACCATGGCTCTATCTCTTACGGTTGATTTTTAAATTAATCAGAAAGTCTTCGTCGGTAGCGCTTCTCGGTAGCCTCTCCGTACAGAGACTAAGTCCGAATTGAAAATATTTTCACCGAGAATGTATCTTTTAAATGTTATGTTCGGTTATGGGAGCGTATTTGACGCACTTTTGCTTAATAAACCACGGCTCCATCTCTTACGGTTGAATTTTAAATAATTTCTAAATCGTCGTCGGCGACTCTTCACGGTAGCCACTCGTTAGGAAAAAATCTAAGTCCGAACTGTAATTATTTTCACCGACGAGGTAACTTTTATATGTTAGATTGAGTTATAGGAGCGCATTTGAAGCACTTTTTCTTAATAAACCACGGCTCTATCTCTTACGGTTGATTTTTAAATTAATCAGAAAGTCTTCGTCGGTAGCGCTTCTCGGTAGCCTCTCCGTACAGAGACTAAGTCCGAATTGAAAATATTTTCACCGAGAATGTATCTTTTAAATGTTATGTTCGGTTATGGGAGCGTATTTGACGCACTTTTGCTTAATAAACCACGGCTCCATCTCTTACGGTTGAATTTTAAATAATTTCTAAATCGTCGTCGGCGACTCTTCACGGTAGCCACTCGTTAGGAAAAAATCTAAGTCCGAACTGTAATTATTTTCACCGACGAGGTACCTTTTATATGTTAGATTGAGTTATAGGAGCGTATTTGAAGCACTTTTGCTTAATAAACCATTGCTCCATCTCTTACGGTTGATTTTTAAATAATTTCTAGTCGTCGTCGGCGACTCTTCACGGTAGCCACTCGGTAGGAAAAAATCTAAGTCCGAACTGTAATTATTTTCACCGACGAGGTACCTTTTATATGTTAGATTGAGTTATAGGAGCGCATTTGAAGCACTTTTGCTTAATAAACCACGGCTCTATCTCTTACGGTTGATTTTTAAATTAATCAGAAAGTCTTCGTCGGTAGCGCTTCTCGGTAGCCTCTCCGTACAGAGACTAAGTCCGAATTGAAAATATTTTCACCGAGAATGTATCTTTTAAATGTTATGTTCGGTTATGGGAGCGTATTTGACGCACTTTTGCTTAATAAACCACGGCTCCATCTCTTACGGTTGAATTTTAAATAATTTCTAAAGTCGTCGTCCGCGACTCTTCACGGTAGCCACTCGTTAGGAAAAAATCTAAGTCCGAACTGTAATTATTTTCACCGACGAGGTACCTTTTATATGTTAGATTGAGTTATAGGAGCGTATTTGAAGCACTTTTGCTTAATAAACCATGGCTCCATCTCTTACGGTTGATTTTTAAATAATTTCTAGTCGTCGTCGGCGACTCTTCACGGTAGCCACTCGGTAGGAAAAAATCTAAGTCCGAACTGTAATTATTTTCACCGACGAGGTACCATTTATATGTTAGATTGAGTTATAGGAGCGTATTTGAAGCACTTTTGCTTAATAAACCATGGCTCCATCTCTTACGGTTGATTTTTAAATAATTTCTAGTCGTCGTCGGCGACTCTTCACGGTAGCCACTCGGTAGGAAAAAATCTAAGTCCGAACTGTAATTATTTTCACCGACGAGGTACCTTTTATATGTTAGATTGAGTTATAGGAGCGCATTTGAAGCACTTTTGCTTAATAAACCACGGCTCTATCTCTTACGGTTGATTTTTAAATTAATCAGAAAGTCCTCGTCGGTAGCGCTTCTCGGTAGCCTCTCCGTACAGAGACTAAGTCCGAATTGAAAATATTTTCACCGACGACGTATCTTTTAAATGTTATGTTCGGTTATGGGAGCGTATTTGACGCACTTTTGCTTAATAAACCACGGCTCCATCTCTTACGGTTGATTTTTAAATAATTTCTAAAGTCGTCCTCGGCGACTCTTCACGGTAGCCAATCGGTAGGAAAAAATCTAAGTCCGAACTGTAGTTATTTTCACCGACGAGGTACCTTTTATATGTTAGATTGAGTTATAGGAGCGCATTTGAAGCACTTTTGCTTAATAAACCACGGCTCTATCTCTTACGGTTGATTTTTAAATTAATCAGAAAGTCTTCGTCGGTAGCGCTTCTCGGTAGCCTCTCCGTACAGAGACTAAGTCCGAATTGAAAATATTTTCACCGAGAATGTATCTTTTAAATGTTATGTTCGGTTATGGGAGCGTATTTGACGCACTTTTGCTTAATAAACCACGGCTCCATCTCTTACGGTTGAATTTTAAATAATTTCTAAAGTCGTCGTCGGCGACTCTTCACGGTAGCCACTCGTTAGGAAAAAATCTAAGTCCGAACTGTAATTATTTTCACCGACGAGGTACCTTTTATATGTTAGATTGAGTTATAGGAGCGTATTTGAAGCACTTTTGCTTAATAAACCATGGCTCCATCTCTTACGGTTGAATTTAAATAATTTCTAGTCGTCGTCGGCGACTCTTCACGGTAGCCACTCGGTAGGAAAAAATCTAAGTCCGAACTGTAATTATTTTCACCGACGAGGTACCTTTTATATGTTAGATTGAGTTATAGGAGCGCATTTGAAGCACTTTTGCTTAATAAACCACGGCTCTATCTCTTACGGTTGATTTTTAAATTAATCAGAAAGTCCTCGTCGGTAGCGCTTCTCGGTAGCCTCTCCGTACAGAGACTAAGTCCGAATTGAAAATATTTTCACCGACGACGTATCTTTTAAATGTTATGTTCGGTTATGGGAGCGTATTTGACGCACTTTTGCTTAATAAACCACGGCTCCATCTCTTACGGTTGATTTTTAAATAATTTCTAAAGTCGTCGTCGGCGACTCTTCACGGTAGCCAATCGGTAGGAAAAAATCTAAGTCCGAACTGTAGTTATTTTCACCGACGAGGTACCTTTTATATGTTAGATTGAGTTATAGGAGCGTATTTGAAGCACTTTTGCTTAATAAACCATGGCTCCATCTCTTACGGTTGATTTTTAAATAATTTCTAGTCGTCGTCGGCGACTCTTCACGGTAGCCACTCGGTAGGAAAAAATCTAAGTCCGAACTGTAATTATTTACACCGACGAGGTAACTTTTTTATGTTAGATTGAGTTATAGGAGCGTATTTGAAGCACTTTTGCTTAATAAACCATGGCTCTATCTCTTACGGTTGATTTTTAAATTAATCAGAAAGTCTTCGTCGGTAGCGCTTCTCGGTAGCCTCTCCGTACAGAGACTAAGTCCGAATTGAAAATATTTTCACCGAGAATGTATCTTTTAAATGTTATGTTCGGTTATGGGAGCGTATTTGACGCACTTTTGCTTAATAAACCACGGCTCCATCTCTTACGGTTGAATTTTAAATAATTTCTAAATCGTCGTCGGCGACTCTTCACGGTAGCCACTCGTTAGGAAAAAATCTAAGTCCGAACTGTAATTATTTTCACCGACGAGGTAACTTTTATATGTTAGATTGAGTTATAGGAGCGCATTTGAAGCACTTTTTCTTAATAAACCACGGCTCTATCTCTTACGGTTGATTTTTAAATTAATCAGAAAGTCTTCGTCGGTAGCGCTTCTCGGTAGCCTCTCCGTACAGAGACTAAGTCCGAATTGAAAATATTTTCACCGAGAATGTATCTTTTAAATGTTATGTTCGGTTATGGGAGCGTATTTGACGCACTTTTGCTTAATAAACCACGGCTCCATCTCTTACGGGTGATTTTTAAATAATTTCTAGTCGTCGTCGGCGACTCTTCACGGTAGCCACTCGGTAGGAAAAAATCTAAGCCCGAACTGTAATTATTTTCACCGACGAGGTACCTTTTATATGTTAGATTGAGTTATAGGAGCGTATTTGAAGTACTTTTGCTTAATAAACCACGGCTCTATCTCTTTCGGTTGATTTTTCAATTAATCAGAAAGTCTTCGTCGGTAGCGCTTCTCGGTAGCCTCTCCGTACAGAGACTAAGTCCGAATTGAAAATATTTTCACCGACGACGTATCTTTTAAATGGTATGTTCCGTTATGGTAGCGTATTTGACGCACTTTTGCTTACTAAACCACGGCTCCATCTCTTACGGGTGATTTTTAAATAATTTCTAGTCGTCGTCGGCGACTCATCACGGTAGCCACTCGGTAGGAAAAAATCTAAGTCCGAACTGTAATTATTTTCACCGACGAGGTACCTTTTATATGTTAGATTGAGTTATAGGAGCGTATTTGAAGTACTTTTGCATAATAAACCACGGCTCTATCTCTTTCGGTTGATTTTTAAATTAATCAGAAAGTCTTCGTCGGTAGCGCTTCTCGGTAGCCTCTCCGTACAGAGACTAAGTCCGAATTGAAAATATTTTCACCGAGAATGTATCTTTTAAATGTTATGTTCGGTTATGGGAGCGTATTTGACGCACTTTTGCTTAATAAACCACGGCTCCATCTCTTACGGTTGAATTTTAAATAATTTCTAAAGTCGTCGTCGGCGACTCTTCACGGTAGCCACTCGTTAGGAAAAAATCTAAGTCCGAACTGTAATTATTTTCACCGACGAGGTACCTTTTATATGTTAGATTGAGTTATAGGAGCGTATTTGAAGCACTTTTGCTTAATAAACCATGGCTCCATCTCTTACGGTTGATTTTTAAATAATTTCTAGTCGTCGTCGGCGACTCTTCACGGTAGCCACTCGGTAGGAAAAAATCTAAGTCCGAACTGTAATTATTTTCACCGACGAGGTACATTTTATATGTTAGATTGAGTTATAGGAGCGCATTTGAAGCACTTTTTCTTAATAAACCACGGCTCTATCTCTTACGGTTGATTTTTAAATTAATCAGAAAGTCTTCGTCGGTAGCGCTTCTCGGTAGCCTCTCTGTACAGAGACTAAGTCCGAATTGAAAATATTTTCACCGACGACGTATCTTTTAAATGTTATGTTCAGTTATGGGAGCGTATTTGACGCACTTTTGCTTAATAAACCGCGGCTCCATCTCTTGCGGTTGATTTTTAAATAATTTCTAAAGTCGTCGTCGGCGACTCTTCACGGTAGCCACTCGGTAGGAAAAAATCTAAGCCCGAACTGTAATTATTTTCACCGACGAGGTACCTTTTATATGTTAGATTGAGTTATAGGAGCGTATTTTAAGAACTTTTGCTTAATAAATCACGGCTCTATCTCTTACGGTAGATTTTTATATTAATCAGAAAGTCTTCGTCGGTACCGCTTCTCGGTAGCCACTCCGTACAGAGACTAAGTCCGAATTGAAAATATTTTCACCGACGATGTATCTTTTAAATGTTATGTTCGGTTATGGGAGCGTATTTGACGCACTTTTGCTTAATAAACCACGGCTCCATCTCTTACGGGTGATTTTTAAATAATTTCTAGTCGTCGTCGGCGACTCTTCACGGTAGCCACTCGGTAGGAAAAAATCTAAGCCCGAACTGTAATTATTTTCACCGACGAGGTACCTTTTATATGTTAGATTGAGTTATAGGAGCGTATTTGAAGTACTTTTGCTTAATAAACCACGGCTCTATCTCTTTCGGTTGATTTTTCAATTAATCAGAAAGTCTTCGTCGGTAGCGCTTCTCGGTAGCCTCTCCGTACAGAGACTAAGTCCGAATTGAAAATATTTTCACCGACGACGTATCTTTTAAATGGTATGTTCCGTTATGGTAGCGTATTTGACGCACTTTTGCTTACTAAACCACGGCTCCATCTCTTACGGGTGATTTTTAAATAATTTCTAGTCGTCGTCGGCGACTCATCACGGTAGCCACTCGGTAGGAAAAAATCTAAGTCCGAACTGTAATTATTTTCACCGACGAGGTACCTTTTATATGTTAGATTGAGTTATAGGAGCGTATTTGAAGTACTTTTGCATAATAAACCACGGCTCTATCTCTTTCGGTTGATTTTTAAATTAATCAGAAAGTCTTCGTCGGTAGCGCTTCTCGGTAGCCTCTCCGTACAGAGACTAAGTCCGAATTGAAAATATTTTCACCGACGACGTATCTTTTAAATGGTATGTTCCGTTATGGGAGCGTATTTGACGCACTTTTGCTTAATAAACCACGGCTCCATCTCTTACGGTTGATTTTTAAATAATTTCTAGTCGTCGTCGGCACACTCTTCACGGGAGCCACTCGGTAGGAAAAAATCTAAGCCCGAACTCTAATTATTTTCACCGACGAGGTACCTTTTATATGTTAGGTTGAGTTATAGAAGCGTATGTGAAGCACTTTTGCTTAATAAACCACGGCTCTATCTCTTACGGTTGATTTTTAAATTAATCAGAAAGTCTTCGTCGGTAGCGCTTCTCGGTAGCCTCTCCGTCCAGAGAGTAAGTCCGAATTGAAAATATTTTCATCCACGACGTATCTTTTAAATGTTATGTTCCGTTATGGGAGCGTATTTGACGCACTTTTGCTTAATAAACCACGGCTCTATCTCTTACGGTTGATTTTTAAATAATTTCTAAAGTCGTCGTCGCCGACTCTTCACGGTAGCCACTCGGTAGGAAAAAATCTAAGTCCGAACTGTAATTATTTTCACCGACGAGGTACCTTTTACATGTTAGATTGAGTTATAGGAGCGCATTTGAAGCACTTTTGCTTAATAAACCACGGCTCTATCTCTTACGGTTGATTTTTCAATTAATCAGAAAGTCCTCGTTGGTAGCGCTTCTCGGTAGCCTCTCCGTACAGAGACTAAGTCCGAATTGAAAATATTTTCACCGACGACGTATTTTTAAATGGTATGTTCCGTTATGGTAGCGTATTTGACGCACTTTTGCTTAATAAACCACGGCTCCATCTCTTACGGGTGATTTTTAAATAATTTCTAGTCGTCGTCGGCGACTCTTCACGGTAGCCACTCGGTAGGAAAAAATCTAAGTCCGAACTGTAATTATTTTCACCGACGAGGTACCTTTTATATGTTAGATTGAGTTATAGGAGCGTATTTGAAGCACTTTTGCTTAATAAACCACGGCTCTATCTCTTTCGGTTGATTTTTAAATTAATCAGAAAGTCTTCGTCGGTAGCGCTTCTCGGTAGCCTCTCCGTCCAGAGACTAAGTCCGAATTGAAAATATTTTCATCCACGACGTATCTTTTAAATGTTATGTTCCGTTATGGGAGCGTATTTGACGCACTTTTGCTTAATAAACCACGGCTCTATCTCTTACGGTTGATTTTTAAATAATTTCTAAAGTCGTCGTCGCCGACTCTTCACGGTAGCCACTCGGTAGGAAAAAATCTAAGTCCGAACTGTAATTATTTTCACCGACGAGGTACCTTTTACATGTTAGATTGAGTTATAGGAGCGCATTTGAAGCACTTTTGCTTAATAAACCACGGCTCTATCTCTTACGGTTGATTTTTCAATTAATCAGAAAGTCCTCGTTGGTAGCGCTTCTCGGTAGCCTCTCCGTACAGAGACTAAGTCCGAATTGAAAATATTTTCACCGACGACGTATCTTTTAAATGGTATGTTCCGTTATGGTAGCGTATTTGACGCACTTTTGCTTAATAAACCACGGCTCCATCTCTTACGGGTGATTTTTAAATAATTTCTAGTCGTCGTCGGCGACTCTTCACGGTAGCCACTCGGTAGGAAAAAATCTAAGTCCGAACTGTAATTATTTTCACCGACGAGGTACCTTTTATATGTTAGATTGAGTTATAGGAGCGTATTTGAAGCACTTTTGCTTAATAAACCACGGCTCTATCTCTTTCGGTTGATTTTTCAATTAATCAGAAAGTCTTCGTCGGTAGCGCTTCTCGGTAGCCTCTCCGTACAGAGACTAAGTCCGAATTGAAAATATTTTCACCGACGACGTATCTTTTAAATGGTATGTTCCGTTATGGTAGCGTATTTGACGCACTTTTGCTTACTAAACCACGGCTCCATCTCTTACGGGTGATTTTTAAATAATTTCTAGTCGTCGTCGGCGACTCATCACGGTAGCCACTCGGTAGGAAAAAATCTAAGTCCGAACTGTAATTATTTTCACCGACGAGGTACCTTTTATATGTTAGATTGAGTTATAGGAGCGTATTTGAAGTACTTTTGCATAATAAACCACGGCTCTATCTCTTTCGGTTGATTTTTAAATTAATCAGAAAGTCTTCGTCGGTAGCGCTTCTCGGTAGCCTCTCCGTACAGAGACTAAGTCCGAATTGAAAATATTTTCACCGACGACGTATCTTTTAAATGGTATGTTCCGTTATGGGAGCGTATTTGACGCACTTTTGCTTAATAAACCACGGCTCCATCTCTTACGGTTGATTTTTAAATAATTTCTAGTCGTCGTCGGCACACTCTTCACGGGAGCCACTCGGTAGGAAAAAATCTAAGCCCGAACTCTAATTATTTTCACCGACGAGGTACCTTTTATATGTTAGGTTGAGTTATAGAAGCGTATGTGAAGCACTTTTGCTTAATAAACCACGGCTCTATCTCTTACGGTTGATTTTTAAATTAATCAGAAAGTCTTCGTCGGTAGCGCTTCTCGGTAGCCTCTCCGTCCAGAGAGTAAGTCCGAATTGAAAATATTTTCATCCACGACGTATCTTTTAAATGTTATGTTCCGTTATGGGAGCGTATTTGACGCACTTTTGCTAAATAAACCACGGCTCTATCTCTTACGGTTGATTTTTAAATAATTTCTAAAGTCGTCGTCGCCGACTCTTCACGGTAGCCACTCGGTAGGAAAAAATCTAAGTCCGAACTGTAATTATTTTCACCGACGAGGTACCTTTTACATGTTAGATTGAGTTATAGGAGCGCATTTGAAGCACTTTTGCTTAATAAACCACGGCTCTATCTCTTACGGTTGATTTTTCAATTAATCAGAAAGTCCTCGTTGGTAGCGCTTCTCGGTAGCCTCTCCGTACAGAGACTAAGTCCGAATTGAAAATATTTTCACCGACGACGTATCTTTTAAATGGTATGTTCCGTTATGGTAGCGTATTTGACGCACTTTTGCTTAATAAACCACGGCTCCATCTCTTACGGGTGATTTTTAAATAATTTCTAGTCGTCGTCGGCGACTCATCACGGTAGCCACTCGGTAGGAAAAAATCTAAGTCCGAACTGTAATTATTTTCACCGACGAGGTACCTTTTATATGTTAGATTGAGTTATAGGAGCGTATTTGAAGTACTTTTGCTTAATAAACCACGGCTCTATCTCTTTCGGTTGATTTTTAAATTAATCAGAAAGTCTTCGTCGGTAGCGCTTCTCGGTAGCCTCTCCGTCCAGAGACTAAGTCCGAATTGAAAATATTTTCATCCACGACGTATCTTTTAAATGTTATGTTCCGTTATGGGAGCGTATTTGACGCACTTTTGCTTAATAAACCACGGCTCTATCTCTTACGGTTGATTTTTAAATAATTTCTAAAATCGTCGTCGCCGACTCTTCACGGTAGCCACTCGGTAGGAAAAAATCTAAGTCCGAACTGTAATTATTTTCACCGACGAGGTACCTTTTACATGTTAGATTGAGTTATAGGAGCGCATTTGAAGCACTTTTGCTTAATAAACCACGGCTCTATCTCTTACGGTTGATTTTTCAATTAATCAGAAAGTCCTCGTTGGTAGCGCTTCTCGGTAGCCTCTCCGTACAGAGACTAAGTCCGAATTGAAAATATTTTCACCGACGACGTATCTTTTAAATGGTATGTTCCGTTATGGGAGCGTATTTGACACACTTTTGCTTAATAAACCACGGCTCCATCTCTTACGGGTGATTTTTAAATAATTTCTAGTCGTCGTCGGCGACTCATCACGGTAGCCACTCGGTAGGAAAAAATCTAAGTCCGAACTGTAATTATTTTCACCGACGAGGTACCTTTTATATGTTAGATTGAGTTATAGGAGCGTATTTGAAGTACTTTTGCATAATAAACCACGGCTCTATCTCTTTCGGTTGATTTTTAAATTAATCAGAAAGTCTTCGTCGGTAGCGCTTCTCGGTAGCCTCTCCGTACAGAGACTAAGTCCGAATTGAAAATATTTTCACCGACGACGTATCTTTTAAATGGTATGTTCCGTTATGGGAGCGTATTTGACGCACTTTTGCTTAATAAACCACGGCTCCATCTCTTACGGTTGATTTTTAAATAATTTCTAGTCGTCGTCGGCACACTCTTCACGGGAGCCACTCGGTAGGAAAAAATCTAAGCCCGAACTGTAATTATTTTCACCGACGAGGTACCTTTTATATGTTAGATTGAGTTATAGGAGCGTATTTGAAGTACTTTTGCTTAATAAACCACGGCTCTATCTCTTTCGGTTGATTTTTCAATTAATCAGAAAGTCTTCGTCGGTAGCGCTTCTCGGTAGCCTCTCCGTACAGAGACTAAGTCCGAATTGAAAATATTTTCACCGACGACGTATCTTTTAAATGGTATGTTCCGTTATGGTAGCGTATTTGACGCACTTTTGCTTACTAAACCACGGCTCCATCTCTTACGGGTGATTTTTAAATAATTTCTAGTCGTCGTCGGCGACTCATCACGGTAGCCACTCGGTAGGAAAAAATCTAAGTCCGAACTGTAATTATTTTCACCGACGAGGTACCTTTTATATGTTAGATTGAGTTATAGGAGCGTATTTGAAGTACTTTTGCATAATAAACCACGGCTCTATCTCTTTCGGTTGATTTTTAAATTAATCAGAAAGTCTTCGTCGGTAGCGCTTCTCGGTAGCCTCTCCGTACAGAGACTAAGTCCGAATTGAAAATATTTTCACCGACGACGTATCTTTTAAATGGTATGTTCCGTTATGGGAGCGTATTTGACGCACTTTTGCTTAATAAACCACGGCTCCATCTCTTACGGTTGATTTTTAAATAATTTCTAGTCGTCGTCGGCACACTCTTCACGGGAGCCACTCGGTAGGAAAAAATCTAAGCCCGAACTCTAATTATTTTCACCGACGAGGTACCTTTTATATGTTAGGTTGAGTTATAGAAGCGTATGTGAAGCACTTTTGCTTAATAAACCACGGCTCTATCTCTTACGGTTGATTTTTAAATTAATCAGAAAGTCTTCGTCGGTAGCGCTTCTCGGTAGCCTCTCCGTCCAGAGAGTAAGTCCGAATTGAAAATATTTTCATCCACGACGTATCTTTTAAATGTTATGTTCCGTTATGGGAGCGTATTTGACGCACTTTTGCTAAATAAACCACGGCTCTATCTCTTACGGTTGATTTTTAAATAATTTCTAAAGTCGTCGTCGCCGACTCTTCACGGTAGCCACTCGGTAGGAAAAAATCTAAGTCCGAACTGTAATTATTTTCACCGACGAGGTACCTTTTACATGTTAGATTGAGTTATAGGAGCGCATTTGAAGCACTTTTGCTTAATAAACCACGGCTCTATCTCTTACGGTTGATTTTTAAATTAATCAGAAAGTCCTCGTTGGTAGCGCTTCTCGGTAGCCTCTCCGTACAGAGACTAAGTCCGAATTGAAAATATTTTCACCGACGACGTATCTTTTAAATGGTATGTTCCGTTATGGTAGCGTATTTGACGCACTTTTGCTTAATAAACCACGGCTCCATCTCTTACGGGTGATTTTTAAATAATTTCTAGTCGTCGTCGGCGACTCTTCACGGTAGCCACTCGGTAGGAAAAAATCTAAGTCCGAACTGTAATTATTTTCACCGACGAGGTACCTTTTATATGTTAGATTGAGTTATAGGAGCGTATTTGAAGTACTTTTGCTTAATAAACCACGGCTCTATCTCTTTCGGTTGATTTTTAAATTAATCAGAAAGTCTTCGTCGGTAGCGCTTCTCGGTAGCCTCTCCGTCCAGAGACTAAGTCCGAATTGAAAATATTTTCATCCACGACGTATCTTTTAAATGTTATGTTCCGTTATGGGAGCGTATTTGACGCACTTTTGCTTAATAAACCACGGATCTATCTCTTACGGTTGATTTTTAAATAATTTCTAAAGTCGTCGTCGCCGACTCTTCACGGTAGCCACTCGGTAGGAAAAAATCTAAGTCCGAACTGTAATTATTTTCACCGACGAGGTACCTTTTACATGTTAGATTGAGTTATAGGAGCGCATTTGAAGCACTTTTGCTTAATAAACCACGGCTCTATCTCTTACGGTTGATTTTTCAATTAATCAGAAAGTCCTCGTTGGTAGCGCTTCTCGGTAGCCTCTCCGTACAGAGACTAAGTCCGAATTGAAAATATTTTCACCGACGACGTATCTTTTAAATGGTATGTTCCGTTATGGTAGCGTATTTGACGCACTTTTGCTTAATAAACCACGGCTCCATCTCTTACGGGTGATTTTTAAATAATTTCTAGTCGTCGTCGGCGACTCATCACGGTAGCCACTCGGTAGGAAAAAATCTAAGTCCGAACTGTAATTATTTTCACCGACGAGGTACCTTTTATATGTTAGATTGAGTTATAGGAGCGTATTTGAAGTACTTTTGCTTAATAAACCACGGCTCTATCTCTTTCGGTTGATTTTTCAATTAATCAGAAAGTCTTCGTCGGTAGCGCTTCTCGGTAGCCTCTCCGTACAGAGACTAAGTCCGAATTGAAAATATTTTCACCGACGACGTATCTTTTAAATGGTATGTTCCGTTATGGTAGCGTATTTGACGCACTTTTGCTTACTAAACCACGGCTCCATCTCTTACGGGTGATTTTTAAATAATTTCTAGTCGTCGTCGGCGACTCATCACGGTAGCCACTCGGTAGGAAAAAATCTAAGTCCGAACTGTAATTATTTTCACCGACGAGGTACCTTTTATATGTTAGATTGAGTTATAGGAGCGTATTTGAAGTACTTTTGCATAATAAACCACGGCTCTATCTCTTTCGGTTGATTTTTAAATTAATCAGAAAGTCTTCGTTGGTAGCGCTTCTCGGTAGCCTCTCCGTACAGAGACTAAGTCCGAATTGAAAATATTTTCACCGACGACGTATCTTTTAAATGGTATGTTCCGTTATGGGAGCGTATTTGACGCACTTTTGCTTAATAAACCACGGCTCCATCTCTTACGGTTGATTTTTAAATAATTTCTAGTCGTCGTCGGCACACTCTTCACGGGAGCCACTCGGTAGGAAAAAATCTAAGCCCGAACTCTAATTATTTTCACCGACGAGGTACCTTTTATATGTTAGGTTGAGTTATAGAAGCGTATGTGAAGCACTTTTGCTTAATAAACCACGGCTCTATCTCTTACGGTTGATTTTTAAATTAATCAGAAAGTCTTCGTCGGTAGCGCTTCTCGGTAGCCTCTCCGTCCAGAGAGTAAGTCCGAATTGAAAATATTTTCATCCACGACGTATCTTTTAAATGTTATGTTCCGTTATGGGAGCGTATTTGACGCACTTTTGCTAAATAAACCACGGCTCTATCTCTTACGGTTGATTTTTAAATAATTTCTAAAGTCGTCGTCGCCGACTCTTCACGGTAGCCACTCGGTAGGAAAAAATCTAAGTCCGAACTGTAATTATTTTCACCGACGAGGTACCTTTTACATGTTAGATTGAGTTATAGGAGCGCATTTGAAGCACTTTTGCTTAATAAACCACGGCTCTATCTCTTACGGTTGATTTTTCAATTAATCAGAAAGTCCTCGTTGGTAGCGCTTCTCGGTAGCCTCTCCGTACAGAGACTAAGTCCGAATTGAAAATATTTTCACCGACGACGTATCTTTTAAATGGTATGTTCCGTTATGGTAGCGTATTTGACGCACTTTTGCTTAATAAACCACGGCTCCATCTCTTACGGGTGATTTTTAAATAATTTCTAGTCGTCGTCGGCGACTCATCACGGTAGCCACTCGGTAGGAAAAAATCTAAGTCCGAACTGTAATTATTTTCACCGACGAGGTACCTTTTATATGTTAGATTGAGTTATAGGAGCGTATTTGAAGTACTTTTGCTTAATAAACCACGGCTCTATCTCTTTCGGTTGATTTTTAAATTAATCAGAAAGTCTTCGTCGGTAGCGCTTCTCGGTAGCCTCTCCGTCCAGAGACTAAGTCCGAATTGAAAATATTTTCATCCACGACGTATCTTTTAAATGTTATGTTCCGTTATGGGAGCGTATTTGACGCACTTTTGCTTAATAAACCACGGCTCTATCTCTTACGGTTGATTTTTAAATAATTTCTAAAGTCGTCGTCGCCGACTCTTCACGGTAGCCACTCGGTAGGAAAAAATCTAAGTCCGAACTGTAATTATTTTCACCGACGAGGTACCTTTTACATGTTAGATTGAGTTATAGGAGCGCATTTGAAGCACTTTTGCTTAATAAACCACGGCTCTATCTCTTACGGTTGATTTTTCAATTAATCAGAAAGTCCTCGTTGGTAGCGCTTCTCGGTAGCCTCTCCGTACAGAGACTAAGTCCGAATTGAAAATATTTTCACCGACGACGTATCTTTTAAATGGTATGTTCCGTTATGGTAGCGTATTTGACGCACTTTTGCTTACTAAACCACGGCTCCATCTCTTACGGGTGATTTTTAAATAATTTCTAGTCGTCGTCGGCGACTCATCACGGTAGCCACTCGGTAGGAAAAAATCTAAGTCCGAACTGTAATTATTTTCACCGACGAGGTACCTTTTATATGTTAGATTGAGTTATAGGAGCGTATTTGAAGTACTTTTGCATAATAAACCACGGCTCTATCTCTTTCGGTTGATTTTTAAATTAATCAGAAAGTCTTCGTCGGTAGCGCTTCTCGGTAGCCTCTCCGTACAGAGACTAAGTCCGAATTGAAAATATTTTCACCGACGACGTATCTTTTAAATGGTATGTTCCGTTATGGGAGCGTATTTGACGCACTTTTGCTTAATAAACCACGGCTCCATCTCTTACGGTTGATTTTTAAATAATTTCTAGTCGTCGTCGGCACACTCTTCACGGGAGCCACTCGGTAGGAAAAAATCTAAGCCCGAACTCTAATTATTTTCACCGACGAGGTACCTTTTATATGTTAGGTTGAGTTATAGAAGCGTATGTGAAGCACTTTTGCTTAATAAACCACGGCTCTATCTCTTACGGTTGATTTTTAAATTAATCAGAAAGTCTTCGTCGGTAGCGCTTCTCGGTAGCCTCTCCGTCCAGAGAGTAAGTCCGAATTGAAAATATTTTCATCCACGACGTATCTTTTAAATGTTATGTTCCGTTATGGGAGCGTATTTGACGCACTTTTGCTTAATAAACCACGGCTCTATCTCTTACGGTTGATTTTTAAATAATTTCTAAAGTCGTCGTCGCCGACTCTTCACGGTAGCCACTCGGTAGGAAAAAATCTAAGTCCGAACTGTAATTATTTTCACCGACGAGGTACCTTTTACATGTTAGATTGAGTTATAGGAGCGCATTTGAAGCACTTTTGCTTAATAAACCACGGCTCTATCTCTTACGGTTGATTTTTCAATTAATCAGAAAGTCCTCGTTGGTAGCGCTTCTCGGTAGCCTCTCCGTACAGAGACTAAGTCCGAATTGAAAATATTTTCACCGACGACGTATTTTTAAATGGTATGTTCCGTTATGGTAGCGTATTTGACGCACTTTTGCTTAATAAACCACGGCTCCATCTCTTACGGGTGATTTTTAAATAATTTCTAGTCGTCGTCGGCGACTCATCACGGTAGCCACTCGGTAGGAAAAAATCTAAGTCCGAACTGTAATTATTTTCACCGACGAGGTACCTTTTATATGTTAGATTGAGTTATAGGAGCGTATTTGAAGTACTTTTGCTTAATAAACCACGGCTCTATCTCTTTCGGTTGATTTTTAAATTAATCAGAAAGTCTTCGTCGGTAGCGCTTCTCGGTAGCCTCTCCGTCCAGAGACTAAGTCCGAATTGAAAATATTTTCATCCACGACGTATCTTTTAAATGTTATGTTCCGTTATGGGAGCGTATTTGACGCACTTTTGCTTAATAAACCACGGCTCTATCTCTTACGGTTGATTTTTAAATAATTTCTAAAGTCGTCGTCGCCGACTCTTCACGGTAGCCACTCGGTAGGAAAAAATCTAAGTCCGAACTGTAATTATTTTCACCGACGAGGTACCTTTTACATGTTAGATTGAGTTATAGGAGCGCATTTGAAGCACTTTTGCTTAATAAACCACGGCTCTATCTCTTACGGTTGATTTTTCAATTAATCAGAAAGTCCTCGTTGGTAGCGCTTCTCGGTAGCCTCTCCGTACAGAGACTAAGTCCGAATTGAAAATATTTTCACCGACGACGTATCTTTTAAATGGTATGTTCCGTTATGGTAGCGTATTTGACGCACTTTTGCTTAATAAACCACGGCTCTATCTCTTACGGGTGATTTTTAAATAATTTCTAGTCGTCGTCGGCGACTCATCACGGTAGCCACTCGGTAGGAAAAAATCTAAGTCCGAACTGTAATTATTTTCACCGACGAGGTACCTTTTATATGTTAGATTGAGTTATAGGAGCGTATTTGAAGTACTTTTGCTTAATAAACCACGGCTCTATCTCTTTCGGTTGATTTTTCAATTAATCAGAAAGTCTTCGTCGGTAGCGCTTCTCGGTAGCCTCTCCGTACAGAGACTAAGTCCGAATTGAAAATATTTTCACCGACGACGTATCTTTTAAATGTTATGTTCCGTTATGGTAGCGTATTTGACGCACTTTTGCTTACTAAACCACGGCTCCATCTCTTACGGGTGATTTTTAAATAATTTCTAGTCGTCGTCGGCGACTCATCACGGTAGCCACTCGGTAGGAAAAAATCTAAGTCCGAACTGTAATTATTTTCACCGACGAGGTACCTTTTATATGTTAGATTGAGTTATAGGAGCGTATTTGAAGTACTTTTGCATAATAAACCACGGCTCTATCTCTTTCGGTTGATTTTTAAATTAATCAGAAAGTCTTCGTCGGTAGCGCTTCTCGGTAGCCTCTCCGTACAGAGACTAAGTCCGAATTGAAAATATTTTCACCGACGACGTATCTTTTAAATGGTATGTTCCGTTATGGGAGCGTATTTGACGCACTTTTGCTTAATAAACCACGGCTCCATCTCTTACGGTTGATTTTTAAATAATTTCTAGTCGTCGTCGGCACACTCTTCACGGGAGCCACTCGGTAGGAAAAAATCTAAGCCCGAACTCTAATTATTTTCACCGACGAGGTACCTTTTATATGTTAGGTTGAGTTATAGAAGCGTATGTGAAGCACTTTTGCTTAATAAACCACGGCTCTATCTCTTACGGTTGATTTTTAAATTAATCAGAAAGTCTTCGTCGGTAGCGCTTCTCGGTAGCCTCTCCGTCCAGAGAGTAAGTCCGAATTGAAAATATTTTCATCCACGACGTATCTTTTAAATGTTATGTTCCGTTATGGGAGCGTATTTGACGCACTTTTGCTAAATAAACCACGGCTCTATCTCTTACGGTTGATTTTTAAATAATTTCTAAAGTCGTCGTCGCCGACTCTTCACGGTAGCCACTCGGTAGGAAAAAATCTAAGTCCGAACTGTAATTATTTTCACCGACGAGGTACCTTTTACATGTTAGATTGAGTTATAGGAGCGCATTTGAAGCACTTTTGCTTAATAAACCACGGCTCTATCTCTTACGGTTGATTTTTCAATTAATCAGAAAGTCCTCGTTGGTAGCGCTTCTCGGTAGCCTCTCCGTACAGAGACTAAGTCCGAATTGAAAATATTTTCACCGACGACGTATCTTTTAAATGGTATGTTCCGTTATGGTAGCGTATTTGACGCACTTTTGCTTAATAAACCACGGCTCCATCTCTTACGGGTGATTTTTAAATAATTTCTAGTCGTCGTCGGCGACTCATCACGGTAGCCACTCGGTAGGAAAAAATCTAAGTCCGAACTGTAATTATTTTCACCGACGAGGTACCTTTTATATGTTAGATTGAGTTATAGGAGCGTATTTGAAGTACTTTTGCTTAATAAACCACGGCTCTATCTCTTTCGGTTGATTTTTAAATTAATCAGAAAGTCTTCGTCGGTAGCGCTTCTCGGTAGCCTCTCCGTCCAGAGACTAAGTCCGAATTGAAAATATTTTCATCCACGACGTATCTTTTAAATGTTATGTTCCGTTATGGGAGCGTATTTGACGCACTTTTGCTTAATAAACCACGGCTCTATCTCTTACGGTTGATTTTTAAATAATTTCTAAAGTCGTCGTCGCCGACTCTTCACGGTAGCCACTCGGTAGGAAAAAATCTAAGTCCGAACTGTAATTATTTTCACCGACGAGGTACCTTTTACATGTTAGATTGAGTTATAGGAGCGCATTTGAAGCACTTTTGCTTAATAAACCACGGCTCTATCTCTTACGGTTGATTTTTCAATTAATCAGAAAGTCCTCGTTGGTAGCGCTTCTCGGTAGCCTCTCCGTACAGAGACTAAGTCCGAATTGAAAATATTTTCACCGACGACGTATCTTTTAAATGGTATGTTCCGTTATGGTAGCGTATTTGACGCACTTTTGCTTAATAAACCACGGCTCCATCTCTTACGGGTGATTTTTAAATAATTTCTAGTCGTCGTCGGCGACTCATCACGGTAGCCACTCGGTAGGAAAAAATCTAAGTCCGAACTGTAATTATTTTCACCGACGAGGTACCTTTTATATGTTAGATTGAGTTATAGGAGCGTATTTGAAGTACTTTTGCATAATAAACCACGGCTCTATCTCTTTCGGTTGATTTTTAAATTAATCAGAAAGTCTTCGTCGGTAGCGCTTCTCGGTAGCCTCTCCGTACAGAGACTAAGTCCGAATTGAAAATATTTTCACCGACGACGTATCTTTTAAATGGTATGTTCCGTTATGGGAGCGTATTTGACGCACTTTTGCTTAATAAACCACGGCTCCATCTCTTACGGTTGATTTTTAAATAATTTCTAGTCGTCGTCGGCACACTCTTCACGGGAGCCACTCGGTAGGAAAAAATCTAAGCCCGAACTGTAATTATTTTCACCGACGAGGTACCTTTTATATGTTAGATTGAGTTATAGGAGCGTATTTGAAGTACTTTTGCTTAATAAACCACGGCTCTATCTCTTTCGGTTGATTTTTCAATTAATCAGAAAGTCTTCGTCGGTAGCGCTTCTCGGTAGCCTCTCCGTACAGAGACTAAGTCCGAATTG
The DNA here is from genome assembly GCA_910591585.2 of Nysson spinosus. Taxonomy (NCBI): domain Eukaryota; kingdom Metazoa; phylum Arthropoda; class Insecta; order Hymenoptera; family Crabronidae; genus Nysson; species Nysson spinosus. Next base: position 190,760 of record CAJUYC020000093.1, on the reverse strand, counting down.
AAAATATTTTCACCGACGACGTATCTTTTAAATGGTATGTTCCGTTATGGTAGCGTATTTGACGCACTTTTGCTTACTAAACCACGGCTCCATCTCTTACGGGTGATTTTTAAATAATTTCTAGTCGTCGTCGGCGACTCATCACGGTAGCCACTCGGTAGGAAAAAATCTAAGTCCGAACTGTAATTATTTTCACCGACGAGGTACCTTTTATATGTTAGATTGAGTTATAGGAGCGTATTTGAAGTACTTTTGCATAATAAACCACGGCTCTATCTCTTTCGGTTGATTTTTAAATTAATCAGAAAGTCTTCGTCGGTAGCGCTTCTCGGTAGCCTCTCCGTACAGAGACTAAGTCCGAATTGAAAATATTTTCACCGACGACGTATCTTTTAAATGGTATGTTCCGTTATGGGAGCGTATTTGACGCACTTTTGCTTAATAAACCACGGCTCCATCTCTTACGGTTGATTTTTAAATAATTTCTAGTCGTCGTCGGCACACTCTTCACGGGAGCCACTCGGTAGGAAAAAATCTAAGCCCGAACTCTAATTATTTTCACCGACGAGGTACCTTTTATATGTTAGGTTGAGTTATAGAAGCGTATGTGAAGCACTTTTGCTTAATAAACCACGGCTCTATCTCTTACGGTTGATTTTTAAATTAATCAGAAAGTCTTCGTCGGTAGCGCTTCTCGGTAGCCTCTCCGTCCAGAGAGTAAGTCCGAATTGAAAATATTTTCATCCACGACGTATCTTTTAAATGTTATGTTCCGTTATGGGAGCGTATTTGACGCACTTTTGCTAAATAAACCACGGCTCTATCTCTTACGGTTGATTTTTAAATAATTTCTAAAGTCGTCGTCGCCGACTCTTCACGGTAGCCACTCGGTAGGAAAAAATCTAAGTCCGAACTGTAATTATTTTCACCGACGAGGTACCTTTTACATGTTAGATTGAGTTATAGGAGCGCATTTGAAGCACTTTTGCTTAATAAACCACGGCTCTATCTCTTACGGTTGATTTTTCAATTAATCAGAAAGTCCTCGTTGGTAGCGCTTCTCGGTAGCCTCTCCGTACAGAGACTAAGTCCGAATTGAAAATATTTTCACCGACGACGTATCTTTTAAATGGTATGTTCCGTTATGGTAGCGTATTTGACGCACTTTTGCTTAATAAACCACGGCTCCATCTCTTACGGTTGATTTTTAAATAATTTCTAGTCGTCGTCGGCGACTCATCACGGTAGCCACTCGGTAGGAAAAAATCTAAGTCCGAACTGTAATTATTTTCACCGACGAGGTACCTTTTATATGTTAGATTGAGTTATAGGAGCGTATTTGAAGTACTTTTGCTTAATAAACCACGGCTCTATCTCTTTCGGTTGATTTTTAAATTAATCAGAAAGTCTTCGTCGGTAGCGCTTCTCGGTAGCCTCTCCGTCCAGAGACTAAGTCCGAATTGAAAATATTTTCATCCACGACGTATCTTTTAAATGTTATGTTCCGTTATGGGAGCGTATTTGACGCACTTTTGCTTAATAAACCACGGATCTATCTCTTACGGTTGATTTTTAAATAATTTCTAAAGTCGTCGTCGCCGACTCTTCACGGTAGCCACTCGGTAGGAAAAAATCTAAGTCCGAACTGTAATTATTTTCACCGACGAGGTACCTTTTACATGTTAGATTGAGTTATAGGAGCGCATTTGAAGCACTTTTGCTTAATAAACCACGGCTCTATCTCTTACGGTTGATTTTTCAATTAATCAGAAAGTCCTCGTTGGTAGCGCTTCTCGGTAGCCTCTCCGTACAGAGACTAAGTCCGAATTGAAAATATTTTCACCGACGACGTATCTTTTAAATGGTATGTTCCGTTATGGTAGCGTATTTGACGCACTTTTGCTTAATAAACCACGGCTCCATCTCTTACGGGTGATTTTTAAATAATTTCTAGTCGTCGTCGGCGACTCATCACGGTAGCCACTCGGTAGGAAAAAATCTAAGTCCGAACTGTAATTATTTTCACCGACGAGGTACCTTTTATATGTTAGATTGAGTTATAGGAGCGTATTTGAAGTACTTTTGCTTAATAAACCACGGCTCTATCTCTTTCGGTTGATTTTTCAATTAATCAGAAAGTCTTCGTCGGTAGCGCTTCTCGGTAGCCTCTCCGTACAGAGACTAAGTCCGAATTGAAAATATTTTCACCGACGACGTATCTTTTAAATGGTATGTTCCGTTATGGTAGCGTATTTGACGCACTTTTGCTTACTAAACCACGGCTCCATCTCTTACGGGTGATTTTTAAATAATTTCTAGTCGTCGTCGGCGACTCATCACGGTAGCCACTCGGTAGGAAAAAATCTAAGTCCGAACTGTAATTATTTTCACCGACGAGGTACCTTTTATATGTTAGATTGAGTTATAGGAGCGTATTTGAAGTACTTTTGCATAATAAACCACGGCTCTATCTCTTTCGGTTGATTTTTAAATTAATCAGAAAGTCTTCGTCGGTAGCGCTTCTCGGTAGCCTCTCCGTACAGAGACTAAGTCCGAATTGAAAATATTTTCACCGACGACGTATCTTTTAAATGGTATGTTCCGTTATGGGAGCGTATTTGACGCACTTTTGCTTAATAAACCACGGCTCCATCTCTTACGGTTGATTTTTAAATAATTTCTAGTCGTCGTCGGCACACTCTTCACGGGAGCCACTCGGTAGGAAAAAATCTAAGCCCGAACTCTAATTATTTTCACCGACGAGGTACCTTTTATATGTTAGGTTGAGTTATAGAAGCGTATGTGAAGCACTTTTGCTTAATAAACCACGGCTCTATCTCTTACGGTTGATTTTTAAATTAATCAGAAAGTCTTCGTCGGTAGCGCTTCTCGGTAGCCTCTCCGTCCAGAGAGTAAGTCCGAATTGAAAATATTTTCATCCACGACGTATCTTTTAAATGTTATGTTCCGTTATGGGAGCGTATTTGACGCACTTTTGCTAAATAAACCACGGCTCTATCTCTTACGGTTGATTTTTAAATAATTTCTAAAGTCGTCGTCGCCGACTCTTCACGGTAGCCACTCGGTAGGAAAAAATCTAAGTCCGAACTGTAATTATTTTCACCGACGAGGTACCTTTTACATGTTAGATTGAGTTATAGGAGCGCATTTGAAGCACTTTTGCTTAATAAACCACGGCTCTATCTCTTACGGTTGATTTTTCAATTAATCAGAAAGTCCTCGTTGGTAGCGCTTCTCGGTAGCCTCTCCGTACAGAGACTAAGTCCGAATTGAAAATATTTTCACCGACGACGTATCTTTTAAATGGTATGTTCCGTTATGGTAGCGTATTTGACGCACTTTTGCTTAATAAACCACGGCTCCATCTCTTACGGGTGATTTTTAAATAATTTCTAGTCGTCGTCGGCGACTCATCACGGTAGCCACTCGGTAGGAAAAAATCTAAGTCCGAACTGTAATTATTTTCACCGACGAGGTACCTTTTATATGTTAGATTGAGTTATAGGAGCGTATTTGAAGTACTTTTGCTTAATAAACCACGGCTCTATCTCTTTCGGTTGATTTTTAAATTAATCAGAAAGTCTTCGTCGGTAGCGCTTCTCGGTAGCCTCTCCGTCCAGAGACTAAGTCCGAATTGAAAATATTTTCATCCACGACGTATCTTTTAAATGTTATGTTCAGTTATGGGAGCGTATTTGACGCACTTTTGCTTAATAAACCACGGCTCTATCTCTTACGGTTGATTTTTAAATAATTTCTAAAGTCGTCGTCGCCGACTCTTCACGGTAGCCACTCGGTAGGAAAAAATCTAAGTCCGAACTGTAATTATTTTCACCGACGAGGTACCTTTTACATGTTAGATTGAGTTATAGGAGCGCATTTGAAGCACTTTTGCTTAATAAACCACGGCTCTATCTCTTACGGTTGATTTTTCAATTAATCAGAAAGTCCTCGTTGGTAGCGCTTCTCGGTAGCCTCTCCGTACAGAGACTAAGTCCGAATTGAAAATATTTTCACCGACGACGTATCTTTTAAATGGTATGTTCCGTTATGGTAGCGTATTTGACGCACTTTTGCTTAATAAACCACGGCTCCATCTCTTACGGGTGATTTTTAAATAATTTCTAGTCGTCGTCGGCGACTCTTCACGGTAGCCACTCGGTAGGAAAAAATCTAAGTCCGAACTGTAATTATTTTCACCGACGAGGTACCTTTTATATGTTAGATTGAGTTATAGGAGCGTATTTGAAGTACTTTTGCTTAATAAACCACGGCTCTATCTCTTTCGGTTGATTTTTAAATTAATCAGAAAGTCTTCGTCGGTAGCGCTTCTCGGTAGCCTCTCCGTCCAGAGACTAAGTCCGAATTGAAAATATTTTCATCCACGACGTATCTTTTAAATGTTATGTTCCGTTATGGGAGCGTATTTGACGCACTTTTGCTTAATAAACCACGGCTCTATCTCTTACGGTTGATTTTTAAATAATTTCTAAAGTCGTCGTCGCCGACTCTTCACGGTAGCCACTCGGTAGGAAAAAATCTAAGTCCGAACTGTAATTATTTTCACCGACGAGGTACCTTTTACATGTTAGATTGAGTTATAGGAGCGCATTTGAAGCACTTTTGCTTAATAAACCACGGCTCTATCTCTTACGGTTGATTTTTCAATTAATCAGAAAGTCCTCGTTGGTAGCGCTTCTCGGTAGCCTCTCCGTACAGAGACTAAGTCCGAATTGAAAATATTTTCACCGACGACGTATCTTTTAAATGGTATGTTCCGTTATGGTAGCGTATTTGACGCACTTTTGCTTAATAAACCACGGCTCCATCTCTTACGGGTGATTTTTAAATAATTTCTAGTCGTCGTCGGCGACTCATCACGGTAGCCACTCGGTAGGAAAAAATCTAAGTCCGAACTGTAATTATTTTCACCGACGAGGTACCTTTTATATGTTAGATTGAGTTATAGGAGCGTATTTGAAGTACTTTTGCTTAATAAACCACGGCTCTATCTCTTTCGGTTGATTTTTAAATTAATCAGAAAGTCTTCGTCGGTAGCGCTTCTCGGTAGCCTCTCCGTCCAGAGACTAAGTCCGAATTGAAAATATTTTCATCCACGACGTATCTTTTAAATGTTATGTTCCGTTATGGGAGCGTATTTGACGCACTTTTGCTTAATAAACCACGGCTCTATCTCTTACGGTTGATTTTTAAATAATTTCTAGTCGTCGTCGGCGACTCTTCACGGTAGCCACTCGGTAGGAAAAAATCTAAGTCCGAACTGTAATTATCTTCACCGACGAGGTACCTTTTATATGTTACATTGAGTTATAGGAGCGCATTTGAAGCACTTTTGCTTAATAAACCACGGCTCTCTCTCTTTCGGTTGATTTTTAAATTAATCAGAAAGTCTTCGCCGGTAGCGCTTCTCGGTAGCCTCTCTGTACAGAGACTAAGTCGGAATTGAAAATATTTTCACCGACGACGTATCTTTTAAATGTTATGTTCCGTTTTGGGAGCGTATTTGACGCACTTTTGCTTAATAAACCACGGCTCCATCTCTTACGGTTGATTTTTAAATAATTTCTAAAGTCGTCGTCGGCGACTCTTCACGGTAGCCACTCGGTAGGAAAAAATCCAAGTCCGAACTGTAATTATTTTCACCGACGAGGTACCTTTTATATGTTAGATTGAGTTATAGGAGCGAATTTGAAGTACTTTTGCTTAATAAACCACGGCTCTATCTCTTACGGTTGATTTTTAAATTAATCAGAAAGTCCTCGTCGGTAGCGCTTCTCGGTAGCCTCTCCGTACAGAGACTAAGTCCGAATTGAAAATATTTTCACCGACGACGTATCTTTTAAATGGTATGTTCCGTTATGGGAGCGTATTTGACGCACTTTTGCTTAATAAACCACGGCTCCATCTCTTACGGTTGATTTTTAAATAATTTCTAGTCGTCGTCGGCGACTCTTCACGGTAGCCACTCGGTAGGAAAAAATCTAAGTCCGAACTGTAATTATTTTCACCGACGAGGTACCTTTTATATGTTAGATTTTGTTATAGGAGCGCATTTGAAGCACTATTGCTTAATAAACCACGGCTCTATCTCTTACGGTTGATTTTTCAATTAATCAGAAAGTCCTCGTCGGTAGCGCTTCTCGGTAGCCTCTCCGTACAGAGACTAAGTCCGAATTGAAAATATTTTCACCGACGACGTATCTTTTAAATGTTATGTTCCGTTATGGGAGCGTATTTGACGCACTTTTGCTTAATAAACCACGGCTCCATCTCTTACGGTTGATTTTTAAATAATTTCTAAAGTCGTCGTCGGCGACTCTTCACGGTAGCCACTCGGTAGGAAAAAATCCAAGTCCGAACTGTAATTATTTTCACCGACGAGGTACCTTTTATATGTTAGATTGAGTTATAGGAGCGAATTTGAAGTACTTTTGCTTAATAAACCACGGCTCTATCTCTTACGGTTGATTTTTAAATTAATCAGAAAGTCCTCGTCGGTAGCGCTTCTCGGTAGCCTCTCCGTACAGAGACTAAGTCCGAATTGAAAATATTTTCACCGACGACGTATCTTTTAAATGGTATGTTCCGTTATTGGAGCGTATTTGACGCACTTTTGCTTAATAAACCACGGCTCCATCTCTTACGCTTGATTTTTAAATAATTTCTAGTCGTCGTCGGCGACTCTTCACGGGAGCCACTCGGTAGGAAAAAATCTAAGCCCGAACTCTAATTATTTTCACCGACGAGGTACCTTTTATATGTTAGGTTGAGTTATAGGAGCGTATTTGAAGCCCTTTTCCTAAATAAACGACGGCTCTATCTCTTACGGTTGATTTTTCAATTAATCAGAAAGTCCTCGCCGGTAGCGCTTCTCGGTAGCCTCTCCGTACAGAGACTAAGTCCGAATTGAAAATATTTTCACCGACGACGTATCTTTTAAATGTTATGTTCCGTTATGGTAGCGTATATGACGCACTTTTGCTTAATAAACCACGGCTCCATCTCTTACGGGTGATTTTTAAATAATTTCTAGTCGTCGTCGGCACACTCTTCACGGTAGCCACTCCGTACAGAGACCAAGTCCGAATTGAAAATATTTTCACCGACGACGTATCTTTTAAATGGTATGTTCCGTTATGGGAGCGTATTTGACGCACTTTTGCTTAATAAACCACGGCTCTATCTCTTACGGTTGATTTTTAAATTAATCAGAAAGTCCTCGTCGGTAGCGCTTCTCGGTAGCCTCTCCGTACAGAGACTAAGTCCGAATTGAAAATATTTTCACCGACGACGTATCTTTTAAATGGTATGTTCCGTTATGGGAGCGTATTTGACGCACTTTTGCTTAATAAACCACGGCTCCATCTCTTACGGTTGATTTTTAAATAATTTCTAGTCGTCGTCGGCACACTCTTCACGGGAGCCACTCGGTAGGAAAAAATCCAAGTCCGAACTGTAATTATTTTCACCGACGAGGTACCTTTTATATGCTAGATTGAGTTATAGGAGCGCATTTGAAGCACTTTTGCTTAATAAACCACGGCTCTATCTCTTACGGTTGATTTTTAAATTAATCAGAAAGTCCTCGTCGGTAGCGCTTCTCGGTAGCCTCTCCGTACAGAGACTAAGTCCGAATTGAAAATATTTTCACCGACGACGTATCTTTTAAATGGTATGTTCCGTTATGGGAGCGTATTTGACGCACTTTTGCTTAATAAACCACGGCTCCATCTCTTACGGTTGATTTTTAAATAATTTCTAGTCGTCGTCGGCGACTCTTCACGGTAGCCACTCGGTAGGAAAAAATCTAAGTCCGAACTGTAAATATTTTCACCGACGAGGTACCTTTTATATGTTAGATTGAGTTATAGGAGCGCATTTGAAGCACTTTTGCTTAATAAACCACGGCTCTATCTCTTACGGTTGATTTTTCAATTAATCAGAAAGTCCTCGTCGGTAGCGCTTCTCGGTAGCCTCGACGTACAGAGACTAAGTCCGAATTGAAAATATTTTCACCGACGACGTATCTTTTAAATGGTATGTTCCGTTATGGTAGCGTATATGACGCACTTTTGCTTAATAAACCACGGCTCCATCTCTTACGGGTGATTTTTAAATAATTTCTAGTCGTCGTCGGCACACTCTTCACGGGAGCCACTCCGTACAGAGACCAAGTCCGAATTGAAAATATTTTCACCGACGACGTATCTTTTAAATGGTATGTTCCGTTATGGGAGCGTATTTGACGCACTTTTGCTTAATAAACCACGGCTCTATCCCTTACGGTTGATTTTTAAATTAATCAGAAAGTCCTCGTCGGTAGCGCTTCTCGGTAGCCTCTCCGTACAGAGACTAAGTCCGAATTGAAAATATTTTCACCGACGACGTATCTTTTAAATGGTATGTTCCGTTATGGGAGCGTATTTGACGCACTTTTGCTTAATAAACCACGGCTCCATCTCTTACGGTTGATTTTTAAATAATTTCTAGTCGTCGTCGGCACACTCTTCACGGGAGCCACTCGGTAGGAAAAAATCCAAGTCCGAACTGTAATTATTTTCACCGACGAGGTACCTTTTATATGCTAGATTGAGTTATAGGAGCGCATTTGAAGCACTTTTGCTTAATAAACCACGGCTCTATCTCTTACGGTTGATTTTTAAATTAATCAGAAAGTCCTCGTCGGTAGCGCTTCTCGGTAGCCTCTCCGTACAGAGACTAAGTCCGAATTGAAAATATTTTCACCGACGACGTATCTTTTAAATGGTATGTTCCGTTATGGGAGCGTATTTGACGCACTTTTGCTTAATAAACCACGGCTCCATCTCTTACGGTTGATTTTTAAATAATTTCTAGTCGTCGTCGGCGACTCTTCACGGTAGCCACTCGGTAGGAAAAAATCCAAGTCCGAACTGTAATTATTTTCACCGACGAGGTACCTTTTATATGCTAGATTGAGTTATAGGAGCGCATTTGAAGCACTTTTGCTTAATAAACCACGGCTCTATCTCTTACGGTTGATTTTTAAATTAATCAGAAAGTCCTCGTCGGTAGCGCTTCTCGGTAGCCTCTCCGTACAGAGACTAAGTCCGAATTGAAAATATTTTCACCGACGACGTATCTTTTAAATGGTATGTTCCGTTATGGGAGCGTATTTGACGCACTTTTGCTTAATAAACCACGGCTCCATCTCTTACGGTTGATTTTTAAATAATTTCTAAAGTCGTCGTCGGCGACTCTTCACGGTAGCCACTCCGTACAGAGACTAAGTCCGAATTGAAAATATTTTCACCGACGACGTATCTTTTAAATGTTATGTTCGGTTAGGGGAGCGTATTTGACGCACTTTTGCTTAATAAACCACGGCTCCATCTCTTACGGTTGATTTTTAAATAATTTCTAAATTCGTCGTCGGCGACTCTTCACGGTAGCCACTAGGTAGGAAAAAATCTAAGTCTGAACTGTAATTATCTTCACCGACGAGGTACCTTTTATATGTTACATTGAGTTATAGGAGCGTATTTGAAGCACTTTTGCTTAATAAACCACGGCTCTCTCTCTTTCGGTTGATTTTTAAATTAATCAGAAAGTCTTCGCCGGTAGCGCTTCTCGGTAGCCTCTCCGTACAGAGACTAAGTCCGAATTGAAAATATTTTCACCGACGACGTATCTTTTAAATGGTATGTTCCGTTATGGGAGCGTATTTGACGCACTTTTGCTTAATAAACCACGGCTCCATCTCTTACGGTTGATTTTTAAATAATTTCTAGTCGTCGTCGGCACACTCTTCACGGGAGCCACTCGGTAGGAAAAAATCCAAGTCCGAACTGTAATTATTTTCACCGACGAGGTACCTTTTATATGTTAGATTGAGTTATAGGAGCGCATTTGAAGCACTTTTGCTTAATAAACCACGGCTCTATCTCTTACGGTTGATTTTTCAATTAATCAGAAAGTCCTCGTCGGTAGCGCTTCTCGGTAGCCTCGACGTACAGAGACTAAGTCCGAATTGAAAATATTTTCACCGACGACGTATCTTTTAAATGGTATGTTCCGTTATGGTAGCGTATATGACGCACTTTTGCTTAATAAACCACGGCTCCATCTCTTACGGGTGATTTTTAAATAATTTCTAGTCGTCGTCGGCACACTCTTCACGGGAGCCACTCGGTAGGAAAAAATCTAAGCCCGAACTCTAATTATTGTCACCGACGAGGTACCTTTTATATGTTAGGTTGAGTTATAGGAGCGTATTTGAAGCACTTTTCCTTAATAAACGACGGCTCTATCTCTTACGGTTGATTTTTCAATTAATCAGAAAGTCCTCGTCGGTAGCGCTTCTCGGTAGCCTCTCCGTCCAGAGACTAAGTCCGAATTGAAAATATTTTCACTGACGACGGATCTTTTAAATGTTATGTTCGGTTAGGGGAGCGTATTTGACGCACTTTTGCTTAATAAACCACGGCTCCATCTCTTACGGTTGATTTTTAAATAATTTCTAAATTCGTCGTCGGCGACTCTTCACGGTAGCCACTAGGTAGGAAAAAATCTAAGTCTGAACTGTAATTATCTTCACCGACGAGGTACCTTTTATATGTTACATTGAGTTATAGGAGCGTATTTGAAGCACTTTTGCTTAATAAACCACGGCTCTATCTCTTTCGGTTGATTTTTAAATTAATCAGAAAGTCTTCGCCGGTAGCGCTTCTCGGTAGCCTCTCCGTACAGAGACTAAGTCCGAATTGAAAATATTTTCACCGACGACGTATCTTTTAAATGTTATGTTCCGTTTTGGGAGCGTATTTGACGCACTTTTGCTTAATAAACCACGGCTCCATCTCTTACGGTTGATTTTTAAATAATTTCTAAAGTCGTCGTCGGCGACTCTTCACGGTAGCCACTCGGTAGGAAAAAATCCAAGTCCGAACTGTAATTATTTTCACCGACGAGGTACCTTTTATATGTTAGATTGAGTTATAGGAGCGCATTTGAAGCACTTTTGCTTAATAAACCACGGATCTATCTCTTACGGTTGATTTTTAAATTAATCAGAAAGTCCTCGTCGGTAGCGCTTCTCGGTAGCCTCTCCGTACAGAGACTAAGTCCGAATTGAAAATATTTTCACCGACGACGTATCTTTTAAATGTTATGTTCGGTTATGGGAGCGTATTTCACGCACTTTTGCTTAATAAACCACGGCTCCATCTCTTACGGTTGATTTTTAAATAATTTCTAGTCGTCGTCGGCACACTCTTCACGGGAGCCACTCGGTAGGAAAAAATCCAAGTCCGAACTGTAATTATTTTCACCGACGAGGTACCTTTTATATGTTAGATTGAGTTATAGGAGCGCATTTGAAGCACTTTTGCTTAATAAACCACGGCTCTATCTCTTACGGTTGATTTTTCAATTAATCAGAAAGTCCTCGTCGGTAGCGCTTCTCGGTAGCCTCGACGTACAGAGACTAAGTCCGAATTGAAAATATTTTCACCGACGACGTATCTTTTAAATGGTATGTTCCGTTATGGTAGCGTATATGACGCACTTTTGCTTAATAAACCACGGCTCCATCTCTTACGGGTGATTTTTAAATAATTTCTAGTCGTCGTCGGCACACTCTTCACGGGAGCCACTCGGTAGGAAAAAATCTAAGCCCGAACTCTAATTATTGTCACCGACGAGGTACCTTTTATATGTTAGGTTGAGTTATAGGAGCGTATTTGAAGCACTTTTCCTTAATAAACGACGGCTCTATCTCTTACGGTTGATTTTTCAATTAATCAGAAAGTCCTCGTCGGTAGCGCTTCTCGGTAGCCTCTCCGTCCAGAGACTAAGTCCGAATTGAAAATATTTTCACTGACGACGGATCTTTTAAATGTTATGTTCGGTTAGGGGAGCGTATTTGACGCACTTTTGCTTAATAAACCACGGCTCCATCTCTTACGGTTGATTTTTAAATAATTTCTAAATTCGTCGTCGGCGACTCTTCACGGTAGCCACTAGGTAGGAAAAAATCTAAGTCTGAACTGTAATTATCTTCACCGACGAGGTACCTTTTATATGTTACATTGAGTTATAGGAGCGTATTTGAAGCACTTTTGCTTAATAAACCACGGCTCTCTCTCTTTCGGTTGATTTTTAAATTAATCAGAAAGTCTTCGCCGGTAGCGCTTCTCGGTAGCCTCTCCGTACAGAGACTAAGTCCGAATTGAAAATATTTTCACCGACGACGTATCTTTTAAATGTTATGTTCCGTTTTGGGAGCGTATTTGACGCACTTTTGCTTAATAAACCACGGCTCCATCTCTTACGGTTGATTTTTAAATAATTTCTAAATTCGTCGTCGGCGACTCTTCACGGTAGCCACTAGGTAGGAAAAAATCTAAGTCTGAACTGTAATTATCTTCACCGACGAGGTACCTTTTATATGTTACATTGAGTTATAGGAGCGTATTTGAAGCACTTTTGCTTAATAAACCACGGCTCTCTCTCTTTCGGTTGATTTTTAAATTAATCAGAAAGTCTTCGCCGGTAGCGCTTCTCGGTAGCCTCTCCGTACAGAGACTAAGTCCGAATTGAAAATATTTTCACCGACGACGTATCTTTTAAATGTTATGTTCCGTTTTGGGAGCGTATTTGACGCACTTTTGCTTAATAAACCACGGCTCCATCTCTTACGGTTGATTTTTAAATAATTTCTAAAGTCGTCGTCGGCGACTCTTCACGGTAGCCACTCGGTAGGAAAAAATCCAAGTCCGAACTGTAATTATTTTCACCGACGAGGTACCTTTTATATGTTAGATTGAGTTATAGGAGCGCATTTGAAGCACTTTTGCTTAATAAACCACGGATCTATCTCTTACGGTTGATTTTTAAATTAATCAGAAAGTCCTCGTCGGTAGCGCTTCTCGGTAGCCTCTCCGTACAGAGACTAAGTCCGAATTGAAAATATTTTCACCGACGACGTATCTTTTAAATGTTATGTTCGGTTATGGGAGCGTATTTCACGCACTTTTGCTTAATAAACCACGGCTCCATCTCTTACGGTTGATTTTTAAATAATTTCTAAATTCGTCGTCGGCGACTCTTCACGGTAGCCACTAGGTAGGAAAAAATCTAAGTCTGAACTGTAATTATCTTCACCGACGAGGTACCTTTTATATGTTACATTGAGTTATAGGAGCGTATTTGAAGCACTTTTGCTTAATAAACCACGGCTCTCTCTCTTTCGGTTGATTTTTAAATTAATCAGAAAGTCTTCGCCGGTAGCGCTTCTCGGTAGCCTCTCCGTACAGAGACTAAGTCCGAATTGAAAATATTTTCACCGACGACGTATCTTTTAAATGTTATGTTCCGTTTTGGGAGCGTATTTGACGCACTTTTGCTTAATAAACCACGGCTCCATCTCTTACGGTTGATTTTTAAATAATTTCTAAAGTCGTCGTCGGCGACTCTTCACGGTAGCCACTCGGTAGGAAAAAATCCAAGTCCGAACTGTAATTATTTTCACCGACGAGGTACCTTTTATATGTTAGATTGAGTTATAGGAGCGCATTTGAAGCACTTTTGCTTAATAAACCACGGATCTATCTCTTACGGTTGATTTTTAAATTAATCAGAAAGTCCTCGTCGGTAGCGCTTCTCGGTAGCCTCTCCGTACAGAGACTAAGTCCGAATTGAAAATATTTTCACCGACGACGTATCTTTTAAATGTTATGTTCGGTTATGGGAGCGTATTTCACGCACTTTTGCTTAATAAACCACGGCTCCATCTCTTACGGTTGATTTTTAAATAATTTCTAAAGTCGTCGTCGGCGACTCTTCACGGTAGCCACTCGGTAGGAAAAAATCTAAGCCCGAACTGTAATTATTTTCACCGACGAGGTACCTTTTATATGTTAGATTGAGTTATAGGAGCGCATTTGAAACACTTTTGCTTAATAAACCACGGCTCTATCTCTTACGGTTGATTTTTAAATTAATCAGAAAGTCCTCGTCGGTAGCGCTTCTCGGTAGCCTCTCCGTACAGAGACTAAGTCCGAATTGAAAATATTTTTACCGACGACGTATCTTTTAAATGTTATGTTCGGTTATGGGAGCGTATTTCACGCACTTTTGCTTAATAAACCACGGCTCCATCTCTTACGGTTGATTTTTAAATAATTTCTAAAGTCGTCGTCGGCGACTCTTCACGGTAGCCACACGGTAGGAAAAAATCTAAGCCCGAACTGTAATTATTTTCACCGACGAGGTACCTTTTATATGTTAGATTGAGTTATAGGAGCGCATTTGAAGCACTTTTGCATTAATAAACAACGGCTCTATCTCTTACGGTTGATTTTTAAATAATTTCTAGTCGTCGTCGGCGACTCTTCACGGTAGCCACTCGGTAGGAAAAAATCTAAGTCCGAACTGTAATTATTTTCACCGAAGAGGTACATTTTATATGTTCGATTGAGTTATAGGAGCGTATTTGAAGCACTTTTGCTTAATAAACCACGGCTCTATCTCTTTCGGTTGATTTTTAAATTAATCAGAAAGTCTTCGTCGGTAGCGCTTCTCGGTAGCCTCTCCGTCCAGAGACTAAGTCCGAATTGAAAATATTTTCACTGACGACGTATCTTTTAAATGTTATGTTCGGTTAGGGGAGCGTATTTGACGCACCTTTGCTTAATAAACCACGGCTCCATCTCTTACGGTTGATTTTTAAATAATTTCTAAATTCGTCGTCGGCGACTCTTCACGGTAGCCACTAGGTAGGAAAAAATCTAAGTCTGAACTGTAATTATCTTCACCGACGAGGTACCTTTTATATGTTACATTGAGTTATAGGAGCGTATTTGAAGCACTTTTGCTTAATAAACCACGGCTCTCTCTCTTTCGGTTGATTTTTAAATTAATCAGAAAGTCTTCGCCGGTAGCGCTTCTCGGTAGCCTCTCCGTACAGAGACTAAGTCCGAATTGAAAATATTTTCACCGACGACGTATCTTTTAAATGTTATGTTCCGTTTTGGGAGCGTATTTGACGCACTTTTGCTTAATAAACCACGGCTCCATCTCTTACGGTTGATTTTTAAATAATTTCTAAAGTCGTCGTCGGCGACTCTTCACGGTAGCCACTCGGTAGGAAAAAATCCAAGTCCGAACTGTAATTATTTTCACCGACGAGGTACCTTTTATATGTTAGATTGAGTTATAGGAGCGCATTTGAAGCACTTTTGCTTAATAAACCACGGATCTATCTCTTACGGTTGATTTTTAAATTATTCAGAAAGTCCTCGTCGGTAGCGCTTCTCGGTAGCCTCGCCGTACAGAGACTAAGTCCGAATTGAAAATATTTTCACCGACGACGTATCTTTTAAATGTTATGTTCGGTTATGGGAGCGTATTTCACGCACTTTTGCTTAATAAACCACGGCTCCATCTCTTACGGTTGATTTTTAAATAATTTCTAAAGTCGTCGTCGGCGACTCTTCACGGTAGCCACTCGGTAGGAAAAAATCTAAGCCCGAACTGTAATTATTTTCACCGACGAGGTACCTTTTATATGTTAGATTGAGTTATAGGAGCGCATTTGAAGCACTTTTGCTTAATAAACCACGGCTCTATCTCTTACGGTTGATTTTTAAATTAATCAGAAAGTCCTCGTCGGTAGCGCTTCTCGGTAGCCTCTCCGTACAGAGACTAAGTCCGAATTGAAAATATTTTCACCGACGACGTATCTTTTAAATGTTATGTTCGGTTATGGGAGCGTATTTGACGCACTTTTGCTTAATAAACCACGGCTCCATCTCTTACGGTTGATTTTCAAATAATTTCTAAAGTCGTCGTCGGCGACTCTTCACGGTAGCCACTCGATAGGAAAAAATCTAAGCCCGAACTGTAATTATTTTCACCGACGAGGTACCTTTTATATGTTAGATTGAGTTATAGGAGCGTATTTGAAGCACTTTTGCTTAATAAATCACGGCTCTATCTCTTACGGTTGATTTTTAAATTAATCAGAAAGTCCTCGTCGTTAGCGCTTCTCGGTAGCCTCTCCGTACAGAGACCAAGTCCGAATTGAAAATATTTTCACCGACGACGTATCTTTTAAATGTTATGTTCGGTTATGGGAGCGTATTTGACGCACTTTTGCTTAATAAACCACGGCTCCATCTCTTACGGTTGATTTTTAAATAATTTCTAAAGTCGTCGTCGGCGACTCTTCACGGTAGCCACTCGGTAGGAAAAAATCTATGTCCGAACTGTAATTATTTTCACCGACGAGGTACCTTTTATATGTTAGATTGAGTTATAGGAGCGCATTTGAAGCACTTTTGCTTAATAAACCACGGCTCTATCTCTTACGGTTGATTTTTAAATTAATCAGAAAATCCTCGTCGGCAGCGCTTCTCGGTAGCCTCTCCGTACAGAGACTAAGTCCGAATGGAAAATATTTTCACCGACGACGTATCTTTTAAATGTTATGTTCGGTTATGGGAGCGTATTTGACGCACTTTTGCTTAATAAACCACGGCTCCATCTCTTACGGTTGATTTTTAAATAATTTCTAAAGTCGTCGTCGGCGACTCTTCACGGTAGCCACTCGATAGGAAAAAATCTAAGCCCGAACTGTAATTATTTTCACCGACGAGGTACCTTTTATATGTTAGATTGAGTTATAGGAGCGTATTTTAAGCACTTTTGCTTAATAAACCATGGCTCTATCTCTTACGGTTGATTTTTAAATAATTTCTAAAGTCGTCGTCGGCGACTCTTCACGGTAGCCACTCGGTAGGAAAAAATCTAAGTCCGAACTGTAATTATTTTCACCGACGAGGTACCTTTTATATGTTAGACTGAGTTATAGGAGCGCATTTGAAGCACTTTTGCTTAATAAACCATGGCTCTATCTCTTACGGTTGATTTTTAAATAATTTCTAAAGTCGTCGTCGGCGACTCTTCACGGTAGCCACTCGGTAGGAAAAAATCTAAGTCCGAACTGTAATTATTTTCACCGACGAGGTACCTTTTATATGTTAGATTGAGTTATAGGAGCGTATTTTAAGAACTTTTGCTTAATAAATCACGGCTCTATCTCTTACGGTAGATTTTTATATTAATCAGAAAGTCTTCGTCGGTAGCGCTTCTCGGTAGCCACTCCGTACAGAGACAAAGTCCGAATTGAAAATATTTTCACCGACGACGTATCTTTTAAATGTTATGTTCGGTTATGGGAGCGTATTTGACGCACTTTTGCTTAATAATCCACGGCTCCATCTCTTACGGTTGATTTTTACATAATTTCTAAAGTCGTCGTCGGCGACTCTTCACGGTAGCCACTCGGTAGGAAAAAATCTAAGTCCGAACTGTAATTATTTTCACCGACGAGGTACCTTTTATATGTTAGATTGAGTTATAGGAGCGCATTTGAAGCACTTTTGCTTAATAAACCACGGCTCTATCTCTTACGGTTGATTTTTAAATTAATCAGAAAATCCTCGTCGGCAGCGCTTCTCGGTAGCCTCTCCGTACAGAGACTAAGTCCGAATTGAAAATATTTTCACCGACGACGTATCTTTTAAATGTTATGTTCGGTTATGGGAGCGTATTTGACGCACTTTTGCTTAATAAACCACGGCTCCATCTCTTACGGTTGATTTTTAAATAATTTCTAAAGTCGTCGTCGGCGACTCTTCACGGTAGCCACTCGATAGGAAAAAATCTAAGCCCGAACTGTAATTATTTTCACCGACGAGGTACCTTTTATATGTTAGATTGAGTTATAGGAGCGTATTTTAAGCACTTTTGCTTAATAAATCACGGCTCTGTCTCTTACGGTAGATTTTTATATTAATCAGAAAGTCTTCGTCGGTAGCGCTTCTCGGTAGCCTCTCCGTACAGAGACAAAGTCCGAATTGAAAATATTTTCACCGACGACGTATCTTTTAAATGTTATGTTCGGTTATGGGAGCGTATTTGACGCACTTTTGCTTAATAAACCACGGCTCCATCTCTTACGGTTGATTTTTAAATAATTTCTAAAGTCGTCGTCGGCGACTCTTCACGGTAGCCACTCGGTAGGAAAAAATCTAAGTCCGAACTGTAATTATTTTCACCGACGAGGTACCTTTTATATGTTAGATTGAGTTATAGGAGCGCATTTGAAGCACTTTTGCTTAATAAACCATGGCTCTATCTCTTACGGTTGATTTTTATATTAATCAGAAAGTCTTCGTCGGTACCGCTTCTCGGTAGCCACTCCGTACAGAGACTAAGTCCGAATTGAAAATATTTTCACCGACGACGTATCTCTTAAATGTTATGTTCGGTTATGGGAGCGTATTTGACGCACTTTTGCTTAATAATCCACGGCTCCATCTCTTACGGTTGATTTTTACATAATTTCTAAAGTCGTCGTCGGCGACTCTTCACGGTAGCCACTCGGTAGGAAAAAATCTAAGTCCGAACTGTAATTATTTTCACCGACGAGGTACCTTTTATATGTTAGATTGAGTTATAGGAGCGCATTTGAAGCACTTTTGCTTAATAAACCACGGCTCTATCTCTTACGGTTGATTTTTAAATAATTTCTAAAGTCGTCGTCGGCGACTCTTCACGGTAGCCACTCGGTAGGAAAAAATCTAAGTCCGAACTGTAATTATTTTCACCGACGAGGTACCTTTTATATGTTAGACTGAGTTATAGGAGCGCATTTGAAGCACTTTTGCTTAATAAACCATGGCTCTATCTCTTACGGTTGATTTTTAAATAATTTCTAAAGTCGTCGTCGGCGACTCTTCACGGTAGCCACTCGGTAGGAAAAAATCTAAGTCCGAACTGTAATTATTTTCACCGACGAGGTACCTTTTATATGTTAGATTGAGTTATAGGAGCGTATTTTAAGAACTTTTGCTTAATAAATCACGGCTCCATCTCTTACGGTAGATTTTTATATTAATCAGAAAGTCTTCGTCGGTAGCGCTTCTCGGTAGCCACTCCGTACAGAGACAAAGTCCGAATTGAAAATATTTTCACCGACGACGTATCTTTTAAATGTTATGTTCGGTTATGGGAGCGTATTTGACGCACTTTTGCTTAATAATCCACGGCTCCATCTCTTACGGTTGATTTTTACATAATTTCTAAAGTCGTCGTCGGCGACTCTTCACGGTAGCCACTCGGTAGGAAAAAATCTAAGTCCGAACTGTAATTATTTTCACCGACGAGGTACCTTTTATATGTTAGATTGAGTTATAGGAGCGCATTTGAAGCACTTTTGCTTAATAAACCACGGCTCTATCTCTTACGGTTGATTTTTAAATTAATCAGAAAATCCTCGTCGGCAGCGCTTCTCGGTAGCCTCTCCGTACAGAGACTAAGTCCGAATGGAAAATATTTTCACCGACGACGTATCTTTTAAATGTTATGTTCGGTTATGGGAGCGTATTTGACGCACTTTTGCTTAATAAACCACGGCTCCATCTCTTACGGTTGATTTTTAAATAATTTCTAAAGTCGTCGTCGGCGACTCTTCACGGTAGCCACTCGATAGGAAAAAATCTAAGCCCGAACTGTAATTATTTTCACCGACGAGGTACCTTTTATATGTTAGATTGAGTTATAGGAGCGTATTTTAAGCACTTTTGCTTAATAAATCACGGCTCTGTCTCTTACGGTAGATTTTTATATTAATCAGAAAGTCTTCGTCGGTAGCGCTTCTCGGTAGCCTCTCCGTACAGAGACAAAGTCCGAATTGAAAATATTTTCACCGACGACGTATCTTTTAAATGTTATGTTCGGTTATGGGAGCGTATTTGACGCACTTTTGCTTAATAAACCACGGCTCCATCTCTTACGGTTGATTTTTAAATAATTTCTAAAGTCGTCGTCGGCGACTCTTCACGGTAGCCACTCGGTAGGAAAAAATCTAAGTCCGAACTGTAATTATTTTCACCGACGAGGTACCTTTTATATGTTAGATTGAGTTATAGGAGCGCATTTGAAGCACTTTTGCTTAATAAACCATGGCTCTATCTCTTACGGTTGATTTTTATATTAATCAGAAAGTCTTCGTCGGTAGCGCTTCTCGGTAGCCACTCCGTACAGAGACTAAGTCCGAATTGAAAATATTTTCACCGACGACGTATCTTTTAAATGTTATGTTCGGTTATGGGAGCGTATTTGACGCACTTTTGCTTAATAATCCACGGCTCCATCTCTTACGGTTGATTTTTACATAATTTCTAAAGTCGTCGTCGGCGACTCTTCACGGTAGCCACTCGGTAGGAAAAAATCTAAGTCCGAACTGTAATTATTTTCACCGACGAGGTACCTTTTATATGTTAGATTGAGTTATAGGAGCGCATTTGAAGCACTTTTGCTTAATAAACCATGGCTCTATCTCTTACGGTTGATTTTTATATTAATCAGAAAGTCTTCGTCGGTACCGCTTCTCGGTAGCCACTCCGTACAGAGACTAAGTCCGAATTGAAAATATTTTCACCGACGACGTATCTCTTAAATGTTATGTTCGGTTATGGGAGCGTATTTGACGCACTTTTGCTTAATAATCCACGGCTCCATCTCTTACGGTTGATTTTTACATAATTTCTAAAGTCGTCGTCGGCGACTCTTCACGGTAGCCACTCGGTAGGAAAAAATCTAAGTCCGAACTGTAATTATTTTCACCGACGAGGTACCTTTTATATGTTAGATTGAGTTATAGGAGCGCATTTGAAGCACTTTTGCTTAATAAACCACGGCTCTATCTCTTACGGTTGATTTTTAAATAATTTCTAAAGCCGTCGTCGGCGACTCTTCACGGTAGCCACTCGGTAGGAAAAAATCTAAGTCCGAACTGTAATTATTTTCACCGACGAGGTACCTTTTATATGTTAGACTGAGTTATAGGAGCGCATTTGAAGCACTTTTGCTTAATAAACCATGGCTCTATCTCTTACGGTTGATTTTTAAATAATTTCTAAAGTCGTCGTCGGCGACTCTTCACGGTAGCCACTCGGTAGGAAAAAATCTAAGTCCGAACTGTAATTATTTTCACCGACGAGGTACCTTTTATATGTTAGATTGAGTTATAGGAGCGTATTTTAAGAACTTTTGCTTAATAAATCACGGCTCCATCTCTTACGGTAGATTTTTATATTAATCAGAAAGTCTTCGTCGGTAGCGCTTCTCGGTAGCCACTCCGTACAGAGACAAAGTCCGAATTGAAAATATTTTCACCGACGACGTATCTTTTAAATG
The DNA here is from genome assembly GCA_910591585.2 of Nysson spinosus. NCBI lineage: Eukaryota > Metazoa > Arthropoda > Insecta > Hymenoptera > Crabronidae > Nysson > Nysson spinosus. The sequence goes on along the minus strand of CAJUYC020000093.1, from coordinate 169,472 downwards.
TTATGTTCGGTTATGGGAGCGTATTTGACGCACTTTTGCTTAATAATCCACGGCTCCATCTCTTACGGTTGATTTTTACATAATTTCTAAAGTCGTCGTCGGCGACTCTTCACGGTAGCCACTCGGTAGGAAAAAATCTAAGTCCGAACTGTAATTATTTTCACCGACGAGGTACCTTTTATATTTTAGATTGAGTTATAGGAGCGCATTTGAAGCACTTTTGCTTAATAAACCACGGCTCTATCTCTTACGGTTGATTTTTAAATTAATCAGAAAATCCTCGTCGGCAGCGCTTCTCGGTAGCCTCTCCGTACAGAGACTAAGTCCGAATGGAAAATATTTTCACCGACGACGTATCTTTTAAATGTTATGTTCGGTTATGGGAGCGTATTTGACGCACTTTTGCTTAATAAACCACGGCTCCATCTCTTACGGTTGATTTTTAAATAATTTCTAAAGTCGTCGTCGGCGACTCTTCACGGTAGCCACTCGATAGGAAAAAATCTAAGCCCGAACTGTAATTATTTTCACCGACGAGGTACCTTTTATATGTTAGATTGAGTTATAGGAGCGTATTTTAAGCACTTTTGCTTAATAAATCACGGCTCTGTCTCTTACGGTAGATTTTTATATTAATCAGAAAGTCTTCGTCGGTAGCGCTTCTCGGTAGCCTCTCCGTACAGAGACAAAGTCCGAATTGAAAATATTTTCACCGACGACGTATCTTTTAAATGTTATGTTCGGTTATGGGAGCGTATTTGACGCACTTTTGCTTAATAATCCACGGCTCCATCTCTTACGGTTGATTTTTACATAATTTCTAAAGTCGTCGTCGGCGACTCTTCACGGTAGCCACTCGGTAGGAAAAAATCTAAGTCCGAACTGTAATTATTTTCACCGACGAGGTACCTTTTATATGTTAGATTGAGTTATAGGAGCGCATTTGAAGCACTTTTGCTTAATAAACCATGGCTCTATCTCTTACGGTTGATTTTTATATTAATCAGAAAGTCTTCGTCGGTACCGCTTCTCGGTAGCCACTCCGTACAGAGACTAAGTCCGAATTGAAAATATTTTCACCGACGACGTATCTCTTAAATGTTATGTTCGGTTATGGGAGCGTATTTGACGCACTTTTGCTTAATAATCCACGGCTCCATCTCTTACGGTTGATTTTTACATAATTTCTAAAGTCGTCGTCGGCGACTCTTCACGGTAGCCACTCGGTAGGAAAAAATCTAAGTCCGAACTGTAATTATTTTCACCGACGAGGTACCTTTTATATGTTAGATTGAGTTATAGGAGCGCATTTGAAGCACTTTTGCTTAATAAACCACGGCTCTATCTCTTACGGTTGATTTTTAAATAATTTCTAAAGTCGTCGTCGGCGACTCTTCACGGTAGCCACTCGGTAGGAAAAAATCTAAGTCCGAACTGTAATTATTTTCACCGACGAGGTACCTTTTATATGTTAGACTGAGTTATAGGAGCGCATTTGAAGCACTTTTGCTTAATAAACCATGGCTCTATCTCTTACGGTTGATTTTTAAATAATTTCTAAAGTCGTCGTCGGCGACTCTTCACGGTAGCCACTCGGTAGGAAAAAATCTAAGTCCGAACTGTAATTATTTTCACCGACGAGGTACCTTTTATATGTTAGATTGAGTTATAGGAGCGTATTTTAAGAACTTTTGCTTAATAAATCACGGCTCCATCTCTTACGGTAGATTTTTATATTAATCAGAAAGTCTTCGTCGGTAGCGCTTCTCGGTAGCCACTCCGTACAGAGACAAAGTCCGAATTGAAAATATTTTCACCGACGACGTATCTTTTAAATGTTATGTTCGGTTATGGGAGCGTATTTGACGCACTTTTGCTTAATAATCCACGGCTCCATCTCTTACGGTTGATTTTTACATAATTTCTAAAGTCGTCGTCGGCGACTCTTCACGGTAGCCACTCGGTAGGAAAAAATCTAAGTCCGAACTGTAATTATTTTCACCGACGAGGTACCTTTTATATTTTAGATTGAGTTATAGGAGCGCATTTGAAGCACTTTTGCTTAATAAACCACGGCTCTATCTCTTACGGTTGATTTTTAAATTAATCAGAAAATCCTCGTCGGCAGCGCTTCTCGGTAGCCTCTCCGTACAGAGACTAAGTCCGAATGGAAAATATTTTCACCGACGACGTATCTTTTAAATGTTATGTTCGGTTATGGGAGCGTATTTGACGCACTTTTGCTTAATAAACCACGGCTCCATCTCTTACGGTTGATTTTTAAATAATTTCTAAAGTCGTCGTCGGCGACTCTTCACGGTAGCCACTCGATAGGAAAAAATCTAAGCCCGAACTGTAATTATTTTCACCGACGAGGTACCTTTTATATGTTAGATTGAGTTATAGGAGCGTATTTTAAGCACTTTTGCTTAATAAATCACGGCTCTGTCTCTTACGGTAGATTTTTATATTAATCAGAAAGTCTTCGTCGGTAGCGCTTCTCGGTAGCCTCTCCGTACAGAGACAAAGTCCGAATTGAAAATATTTTCACCGACGACGTATCTTTTAAATGTTATGTTCGGTTATGGGAGCGTATTTGACGCACTTTTGCTTAATAAACCACGGCTCTATCTCTTACGGTTGATTTTTAAATAATTTCTAAAGTCGTCGTCGGCGACTCTTCACGGTAGCCACTCGGTAGGAAAAAATCTAAGTCCGAACTGTAATTATTTTCACCGACGAGGTACCTTTTATATGTTAGATTGAGTTATAGGAGCGCATTTGAAGCACTTTTGCTTAATAAACCATGGCTCTATCTCTTACGGTTGATTTTTATATTAATCAGAAAGTCTTCGTCGGTAGCGCTTCTCGGTAGCCACTCCGTACAGAGACTAAGTCCGAATTGAAAATATTTTCACCGACGACGTATCTTTTAAATGTTATGTTCGGTTATGGGAGCGTATTTGACGCACTTTTGCTTAATAATCCACGGCTCCATCTCTTACGGTTGATTTTTACATAATTTCTAAAGTCGTCGTCGGCGACTCTTCACGGTAGCCACTCGGTAGGAAAAAATCTAAGTCCGAACTGTAATTATTTTCACCGACGAGGTACCTTTTATATGTTAGATTGAGTTATAGGAGCGCATTTGAAGCACTTTTGCTTAATAAACCACGGCTCTATCTCTTACGGTTGATTTTTAAATTAATCAGAAAATCCTCGTCGGCAGCGCTTCTCGGTAGCCTCTCCGTACAGAGACTAAGTCCGAATGGAAAATATTTTCACCGACGACGTATCTTTTAAATGTTATGTTCGGTTATGGGAGCGTATTTGACGCACTTTTGCTTAATAAACCACGGCTCCATCTCTTACGGTTGATTTTTAAATAATTTCTAAAGTCGTCGTCGGCGACTCTTCACGGTAGCCACTCGATAGGAAAAAATCTAAGCCCGAACTGTAATTATTTTCACCGACGAGGTACCTTTTATATGTTAGATTGAGTTATAGGAGCGCATTTGAAGCACTTTTGCTTAATAAACCATGGCTCTATCTCTTACGGTTGATTTTTAAATAATTTCTAAAGTCGTCGTCGGCGACTCTTCACGGTAGCCACTCGGTAGGAAAAAATCTAAGTCCGAACTGTAATTATTTTCACCGACGAGGTACCTCTTATATGTTAGATTGAGTTATAGGAGCGCATTTGAAGCACTTTTGCTTAATAAACCATGGCTCTATCTCTTACGGTTGATTTTTATATTAATCAGAAAGTCTTCGTCGGTAGCGCTTCTCGGTAGCCACTCCGTACAGAGACTAAGTCCGAATTGAAAATATTTTCACCGACGACGTATCTTTTAAATGTTATGTTCGGTTATGGGAGCGTATTTGACGCACTTTTGCTTAATAATCCACGGCTCCATCTCTTACGGTTGATTTTTACATAATTTCTAAAGTCGTCGTCGGCGACTCTTCACGGTAGCCACTCGGTAGGAAAAAATCTAAGTCCGAACTGTAATTATTTTCACCGACGAGGTACCTTTTATATGTTAGATTGAGTTATAGGAGCGCATTTGAAGCACTTTTGCTTAATAAACCACGGCTCTATCTCTTACGGTTGATTTTTAAATTAATCAGAAAATCCTCGTCGGCAGCGCTTCTCGGTAGCCTCTCCGTACAGAGACTAAGTCCGAATGGAAAATATTTTCACCGACGACGTATCTTTTAAATGTTATGTTCGGTTATGGGAGCGTATTTGACGCACTTTTGCTTAATAAACCACGGCTCCATCTCTTACGGTTGATTTTTAAATAATTTCTAAAGTCGTCGTCGGCGACTCTTCACGGTAGCCACTCGATAGGAAAAAATCTAAGCCCGAACTGTAATTATTTTCACCGACGAGGTACCTTTTATATGTTAGATTGAGTTATAGGAGCGCATTTGAAGCACTTTTGCTTAATAAACCATGGCTCTATCTCTTACGGTTGATTTTTAAATAATTTCTAAAGTCGTCGTCGGCGACTCTTCACGGTAGCCACTCGGTAGGAAAAAATCTAAGTCCGAACTGTAATTATTTTCACCGACGAGGTACCTTTTATATGTTAGATTGAGTTATAGGAGCGCATTTGAAGCACTTTTGCTTAATAAACCATGGCTCTATCTCTTACGGTTGATTTTTAAATAATTTCTAAAGTCGTCGTCGGCGACTCTTCACGGTAGCCACTCGGTAGGAAAAAAGCTAAGTCCGAACTGTAATTATTTTCACCGACGAGGTACCTTTTATATGTTAGATTGAGTTATAGGAGCGCATTTGAAGCACTTTTGCTTAATAAACCACGGCTCTATCTCTTACGGTTGATTTTTAAATTAATCAGAAAGTCCTCGTCGGTAGCGCTTCTCGGTAGCCACTCCGTACAGAGACTAAGTCCGAATTGAAAATATTTTCACCGACGACGTATCTTTTAAATGTTATGTTCAGTTATGGGAGCGTATTTGACGCACTTTTGCTTAATAAACCGCGGCTCCATCTCTTACGGTTGATTTTTAAATAATTTCTAAAGTCGTCGTCGGCGACTCTTCACGGTAGCCACTGGGTAGGAAAAAATCTAAGCCCGAACTGTAATTATTTTCACCGACGAGGTACCTTTTATATGTTAGATTGAGTTATAGGAGCGTATTTTAAGAACTTTTGCTTAATAAATCACGGCTCTATCTCTTACGGTAGATTTTTATATTAATCAGAAAGTCTTCGTCGGTAGCGCTTCTCGGTAGCCACTCCGTACAGAGACTAAGTCCGAATTGAAAATATTTTCACCGACGACGTATCTTTTAAATGTTATGTTCGGTTATGGGAGCGTATTTGACGCACTTTTGCTTAATAATCCACGGCTCCATCTCTTACGGTTGATTTTTACATAATTTCTAAAGTCGTCGTCGGCGACTCTTCACGGTAGCCACTCGGTAGGAAAAAATCTAAGCCCGAACTGTAATTATTTTCACCGACGAGGTACCTTTTATATGTTAGATTGAGTTATAGGAGCGCATTTGAAGCACTTTTGCTTAATAAACCACGGCTCCATCTCTTACGGTTGATTTCTAAATAATTTCTAAAGTCGTCGTCGGCGACTCTTCACGGTAGCCACTCGGTAGGAAAAAATCTAAGCCCGAACTGTAATTATTTTCACCGACGAGGTACCTTTTATGTGTTAGATTGAGTTATAGGAGCGCATTTGAAGCAGTTTTGCTTAATAAACCACGGCTCTATCTCATACGGTTGATTTTTAAATTAATCAGAAAGTCCTCGTCGGTGGCGCTTCTCGGTAGCCTCTCCATACAGAGACTAAGTCCGAATTGAAAATATTTTCACCGACGACGTATCTTTTAAATGTTATGTTCAGCTATGGGAGCGTATTTGACGCACTTTTGCTTAATAAACGGCGGCTCCATCTGTTACGGTTGATTTTTAAATAATTTCTAAAGTCGTCGTCGGCGACTCTTCACGGTAGCCACTCGGTAGGAAAAAATCTAAGTCCGAACTGTAATTATTTTCACCGACGAGGTACCTTTTATATGTTAGATTGAGTTATAGGAGCGTATTTTAAGAACTTTTGCTTAATAAATCACGGCTCTATCTCTTACGGTAGATTTTTATATTAATCAGAAAGTCTTCGTCGGTAGCGCTTCTCGGTAGCCACTCCGTACAGAGACTAAGTCCGAATTGAAAATATTCTCACCGACGACGTATCTTTTAAATGTTATGTTCGGTTATGGGAGCGTATTTGACGCACTTTTGCTTAATAAATCACGGCTCCATCTCTTACGGTTGATTTTTAAATAATTTCTAAAGTCGTCGTCGGCGACTCTTCACGGTAGCCACTCGGTAGGAAAAAATCTAAGCCCGAACTGTAATTATTTTCACCGACGAGGTACGTTTTATATGTTAGATTGAGTTATAGGAGCGCATTTGAAGCACTTTTGCTTAATAAACCACGGCTCTATCTCTTACGGTTGATTTTTAAATTAATCAGAAAGTCCTCGTCGGTAGCGCTTCTCGGTAGCCTCTCCGTACAGAGACTAAGTCCGAATTGAAAATATTTTCACCGACGACGTATCTTTTAAATGTTATGTTCAGTTATGGGAGCGTATTTGACGCACTTTTGCTTAATAAACCGCGGCTCCATCTTTTACGGTTGATTTTTAAATAATTTCTAAAGTCGTCGTCGGCGACTCTTCACGGTAGCCACTCGGTAGGAAAAAATCTAAGCCCGAACTGTAATTATTTTCACCGACGAGGTACGTTTTATATGTTAGATTGAGTTATAGGAGCGCATTTGAAGCACTTTTGCTTAATAAACCACGGCTCTATCTCTTACGGTTGATTTTTAAATTAATCAGAAAGTCCTCGTCGGTAGCGCTTCTCGGTAGCCACTCCGTACAGAGACTAAGTCCGAATTGAAAATATTCTCACCGACGACGTATCTTTTAAATGTTATGTTCGGTTATGGGAGCGTATTTGACGCACTTTTGCTTAATAAACCACGGCTCCATCTCTTACAGTTGATTTTTAAATTAATCAGAAAGTCTTCGTCGGTAGCGCTTCTCGGTAGCCTCTCCGTACAGAGACTAAGTCCGAATTGAAAATATTTTCATCCACGACGTATCTTTTAAATGTTATGTTCCGTTATGGGAGCGTATTTGACGCACTTTTGCTTAATAAACCTCGGCTCTATCTCTTACGGTTGATTTTTAAATAATTTCTAAAGTCGTCGTCGGCGACTCTTCACGGTAGCCACTCGGTAGGAAAAGATCTAAGTCCGAACTGTAATTATTTTCACCGACGAGGTACCTTTTATATGTTAGATTGAGTTATAGGAGCGTATTTGCAGCACTTTTGCTTAATAAACCACGGCTCTATCTCTTTCGGTTGATTTTTAAATAATTTCTAAAGTCGTCGTCGGCGACTCTTCACGGTAGCCACTCGGTAGGAAAAAATCTAAGTCCGAACTGTAATTATTTTCACCGACGAGGTACCTTTTATATGTTAGATTGAGTTATAGGAGCGTATTTGAAGCACTTTTGCTTAATAAACCACGGCTCTATCTCTTACGGTTGATTTTTAAATTAATCAGAAAGTCCTCGTCGGTAGCGCTTCTCGGTAGCCTCTCCGTACAGAGACTAAGTCCGAATTGAAAATATTTTCACCGACGACGTATCTTTTAAATGTTGTGTTCCGTTATGGGAGCGTATGTGACGCACTTTTGCTTAATAAACCACGGCTCTATCTCTTACGGTTGATTTTTAAATAATTTCTAAAGTCGTCGTCGGCGACTCTTCACGGTAGCCACTCGGTAGGAAAAAATCTAAGTCCGAACTGTAATTATTTTCACCGACGAGGTACCTTTTTATGTTAGATTGAGTTATAGGAGCGCATTTGAAGCACTTTTGCTTAATAAACCACGGCTCTATCTCTTACGGTTGATTTTTAAATTAATCAGAAAGTCTTCGTCGGTAGCGCTTCTCGGTAGCCTCTCCGTACAGAGACTAAGTCCGAATTGAAAATATTTTCACCGACGACGTATCTTTTAAATGTTATGTTCGGTTATGGGATTGTATTTGACGCACTTTTGCTTAATAAACCACGGCTCCATCTCTTACGGTTGATTTTTAAATAATTTCTAAAGTCGTCGTCGGCGACTCTTCACGGTAGCCACTCGGTAGGAAAAAATCTAAGTCCGAACTGTAATTATTTTCACCGACGAGGTACCTTTTTATGTTAGATTGAGTTATAGGAGCGCATTTGAAGCACTTTTGCTTAATAAACCACGGCTCTATCTCTTACGGTTGATTATTAAATTAATCAGAAAGTCCTCGTCGGTAGCGCTTCTCGGTAGCCTCTCCGTACAGAGACAAAGTCCGAATTCAAAATATTTTCACCGACGACGTATCTTTTAAATGTTATGTTCGGTTATGGGAGCGTATTTGACGCACTTTTGCTTAATAAACCACGGCTCCATCTCTTACGGTTGATTTTTAAATAATTTCTAAAGTCGTCGTCGGCGACTCTTCACGGTAGCCACTCGGTAGGAAAAAATCTAAGTCCGAACTGTAATTATTTTCACCGACGAGGTACCTTTTATATGTTAGATTGAGTTATAGGAGCGCATTTGAAGCACTTTTGCTTAATAAACCATGGCTCTATCTCTTACGGTTGATTTTTATATTAATCAGAAAGTCTTCGTCGGTAGCGCTTCTCGGTAGCCTCTCCGTACAAAGACTAAGTCCGAATTGAAAATATTTTCACCGACGACGTATCTTTTAAATGTTATGTTCGGTTATGGGAGCGAATTTGACGCACTTTTGCTTAATAAACCACGGCTCCATCTCTTACGGTTGATTTTTAAATAATTTCTAAAGTCGTCGTCGGCGACTCTTCACGGTAGCCACTCGGTAGGAAAAAATCTAAGTCCGAACTGTAATTATTTTCACCGACGAGGTACCTTTTATATGTTAGATTGAGTTATAGGAGCGTATTTGAAGCACTTTTGCTTAATAAAACACGGCTCTATCTCTTTCGGTTGATTTTTAAATTAATCAGAAATTCTTCGTCGGTAGCGCTTCTCGGTAGCCTCTCCGTACAGAGACTAAGTCCGAATTGAATATATTTTCACCGACGACGTATCTTTTAAATGTTATGTTCCGTTATGGGAGCGTATGTGACGCACTTTTGCTTAATAAACCACGGCTCTATCTCTTACGGTTGATTTTTAAATAATTTCTAAAGTCGTCGTCGGCGACTCTTCACGGTAGCCACTCGGTAGGAAAAAATCTAAGTCCGAACTGTAATTATTTTCACCGACGAGGTACCTTTTATATGTTAGATTGAGTTATAGGAGCGTATTTGAAGCACTTTTGCTTAATAAAACACGGCTCTATCTCTTTCGGTTGATTTTTAAATTAATCAGAAATTCTTCGTCGGTAGCGCTTCTCGGTAGCCTCTCCGTACAGAGACTAAGTCCGAATTGAAAATATTTTCACCGACGACGTATCTTTTAAATGTTGTGTTCCGTTATGGGAGCGTATGTGACGCACTTTTGCTTAATAAACCACGGCTCTATCTCTTACGGTTGATTTTTAAATAATTTCTAAAGTCGTCGTCGGCGACTCTTCACGGTAGCCACTCGGTAGGAAAAAATCTAAGTCCGAACTGTAATTATTTTCACCGACGAGGTACCTTTTATATGTTAGAGTGAGTTATAGGAGCGCATTTGAAGCACTTTTGCTTAGTAAACCACGGCTCTATCTCTTACGGTTGATTTTTAAATTAATCAGAAAGTCTTCGTCGGTAGCGCTTCTCGGTAGCCTCTCCGTACAAAGACTAAGTCCGAATTGAAAATATTTTCACCGACGACGTATCTTTTAAATGTTGTGTTCCGTTATGGGAGCGTATGTGACGCACTTTTGCTTAATAAACCACGGCTCTATCTCTTACGGTTGATTTTTAAATAATTTCTAAAGTCGTCGTCGGCGACTCTTCACGGTAGCCACTCGGTAGGAAAAAATCTAAGTCCGAACTGTAATTATTTTCACCGACGAGGTACCTTTTATATGTTAGATTGAGTTATAGGAGCGTATTTGAAGCACTTTTGCTTAGTAAACCACGGCTCTATCTCTTACGGTTGATTTTTAAATTAATCAGAAAGTCTTCGTCGGTAGCGCTTCTCGGTAGCCTCTCCGTACAGAGACTAAGTCCGAATTGATAATATTTTCATCCACGACGTATCTTTTAAATGTTATGTTCCGTTATGGGAGCGTATTTGACGCACTTTTGCTTAATAAACCTCGGCTCTATCTCTTACGGTTGATTTTTAAATAATTTCTAAAGTCGTCGTCGGCGACTCTTCACGGTAGCCACTCGGTAGGAAAAAATCTAAGTCCGAACTGTAATTATTTTCACCGACGAGGTACCTTTTATATGTTAGATTGAGTTATAGGAGCGTATTTGCAGCACTTTTGCTTAATAAACCACGGCTCTATCTCTTTCGGTTGATTTTTAAATTAATCAGAAATTCTTCGTCGGTAGCGCTTCTCGGTAGCCTCTCCGTACAGAGACTAAGTCCGAATTGAAAATATTTTCACCGACGACGTATCTTTTAAATGTTATGTTCGGTTATGGGAGCGTATTTGACGCACTTTTGCTTAATAAACCACGGCTCCATCTCTTACGGTTGATTTTTAAATAATTTCTAAAGTCGTCGTCGGCGACTCTTCACGGTAGCCACTCGGTAGGAAAAAATCTAAGTCCGAACTGTAATTATTTTCACCGACGAGGTACCTTTTATATGTTAGATTGAGTTATAGGAGCGCATTTGAAGCACTTTTGCTTAGTAAACCACGGCTCTATCTCTTACGGTTGATTTTTAAATTAATCAGAAACTCTTCGTCGGTAGCGCTTCTCGGTAGCCTCTCCGTACAGAGACTAAGTCCGAATTGAAAATATTTTCACCGACGACGTATCTTTTAAATGTTATGTTCGGTTATGGGAGCGTATTTGACGCACTTTTGCTTAATAAACCACGGCTCCATCTCTTACGGTTGATTTTTAAATAATTTCTAAAGTCGTCGTCGGCGACTCTTCACGGTAGCCACTCGGTAGGAAAAAATCTAAGTCCGAACTGTAATTATTTTCACCGACGAGGTACCTTTTATATGTTAGATTGAGTTATAGGAGCGTATTTGAAGCACTTTTGCATAATAAACCACGGCTCTATCTCTTTCGGTTGATTTTTAAATTAATCAGAAAGTCTTCGTCGGTAGCGCTTCTCGGTAGCCTCTCCGTACAGAGACTAAGTCCGAATTCAAAATATTTTCACCGACGACGTATCTTTTAAATGTTATGTTCGGTTATGGGATTGTATTTGACGCACTTTTGCTTAATAAACCACGGCTCCATCTCTTACGGTTGATTTTTAAATAATTTCTAAAGTCGTCGTCGGCGACTCTTCACGGTAGCCACTCGGTAGGAAAAAATCTAAGTCCGAACTGTAATTATTTTCACCGACGAGGTAGCTTTTTATGTTAGATTGAGTTATAGGAGCGCATTTGACGCACTTTTGCTTAATAAACCACGGCTCCATCTCTTACGGTTGATTTTTAAATAATTTCTAAAATCGTCGTCGGCGACTCTTCACGGTAGCCACTCGGTAGGAAAAAATCTAAGTCCGAACTGTAATTATTTTCACCGACGAGGTAGCTTTTTATGTTAGATTGAGTTATAGGAGCGCATTTGAAGCACTTTTGCTTAATAAACCACGGCTCTATCTCTTACGGTTGATTATTAAATTAATCAGAAAGTCCTCGTCGGTAGCGCTTCTCGGTAGCCTCTCCGTACAGAGACTAAGTCCGAATTGAAAATATTTTCACCGACGACGTATCTTTTAAATGGTATGTTCCGTTATGGGAGCGTATTTGACGCACTTTTGCTTAATAAACCACGGCTCCATCTCTTACGGTTGATTTTTAAATAATTTCTAAAGTCGTCGTCGGCGACTCTTCACGGTAGCCACTCGGTAGGAAAAAATCAAAGTCCGAACTGTAATTATTTTCACCGACGAGGTACCTTTTTATGTTAGATTGAGTTATAGGAGCGCATTTGAAGCACTTTTGCTTAATAAACCACGGCTCTATCTCTTACGGTTGATTATTAAATTAATCAGAAAGTCCTCGTCGGTAGCGCTTCTCGGTAGCCTCTCCGTACAGAGACTAAGTCCGAATTGAAAATATTTTCACCGACGACGTATCTTTTAAATGGTATGTTCCGTTATGGGAGCGTATTTGACGCACTTTTGCTTAATAAACCACGGCTCCATCTCTTACGGTTGATTTTTAAATAATTTCTAAAGTCGTCGTCGGCGACTCTTCACGGTAGCCACTCGGTAGGAAAAAATCTAAGTCCGAACTGTAATTATTTTCACCGACGAGGTACCTTTTATATGTTAGATTGAGTTATAGGAGCGCATTTGAAGCACTTTTGCTTAATAAACCACGGCTCTATCTCTTACGGTTGATTTTTAAATTAATCAGAAAGTCCTCGTCGGTAGCGCTTCTCGGTAGCCTCTCCGTACAGAGACTAAGTCCGAATTGAAAATATTTTCACCGACGACGTATCTTTTAAATGTTGTGTTCCGTTATGGGAGCGTATGTGACGCACTTTTGCTTAATAAACCACGGCTCTATCTCTTACGGTTGATTTTTAAATAATTTCTAAAGTCGTCGTCGGCGACTCTTCACGGTAGCCACTCGGTAGGAAAAAATCTAAGTCCGAACTGTAATTATTTTCACCGACGAGGTACCTTTTATATGTTAGATTGAGTTATAGGAGCGCATTTGAAGCACTTTTGCTTAATAAACCACGGCTCTATCTCTTACGGTTGATTTTTAAATTAATCAGAAAGTCCTCGTCGGTAGCGCTTCTCGGTAGCCTCTCCGTACAGAGACTAAGTCCGAATTGAAAATATTTTCACCGACGACGTATCTTTTAAATGTTGTGTTCCGTTATGGGAGCGTATGTGACGCACTTTTGCTTAATAAACCACGGCTCTATCTCTTACGGTTGATTTTTAAATAATTTCTAAAGTCGTCGTCGGCGACTCTTCACGGTAGCCACTCGGTAGGAAAAAATCTAAGTCCGAACTGTAATTATTTTTACCGACGAGGTACCTTTTATATGTTAGATTGAGTTATAGGAGCGCATTTGAAGCACTTTTGCTTAATAAACCACGGCTCTATCTCTTACGGTTGATTTTTAAATTAATCAGAAAGTCCTCGTCGGTAGCGCTTCTCGGTAGCCTCTCCGTACAGAGACTAAGTCCGAATTGAAAAAATTTTCACCGACGACGTATCTTTTAAATGGTATGTTCCGTTATGGGAGCGTATTTGACGCACTTTTGCTTAATATACCACGGCTCCATCTCTTACGGTTGATTTTTAAATAATTTCTAAAGTCGTCGTCGGCGACTCTTCACGGTAGCTACTCGGTAGGAAAAAATCTAAGTCCGAACTGTAATTATTTTCACCGACGAGGTACCTTTTATATGTTAGATTGAGTTATAGGAGCGCATTTGAAGCACTTTTGCTTAATAAACCACGGCTCTATCTCTTACGGTTGATTTTTAAATTAATCAGAAAGTCCTCGTCGGTAGCGCTTCTCGGTAGCCCCTCCGTACAGAGACTAAGTCCGAATTGAAAATATTTTCACCGACGACGTATCTTTTAAATGTTGTGTTCCGTTATGGGAGCGTATGTGACGCACTTTTGCTTAATAAACCACTGCTCTATCTCTTACGGTTGATTTTTAAATAATTTCTAAAGTCGTCGTCGGCGACTCTTCACGGTAGCCACTCGGTAGGAAAAAATCTAAGTCCGAACTGTAATTATTTTCACCGACGAGGTACCTTTTATATGTTAGATTGAGTTATAGGAGCGCATTTGAAGCACTTTTGCTTAATAAACCACGGCTCTATCTCTTACGGTTGATTTTTAAATTAATCAGAAAGTCCACGTCGGTAGCGCTTCTCGGTAGCCTCTCCGTACAGAGACTAAGTCCGAATTGAAAATATTTTCACCGACGACGTATCTTTTAAATGTTATGTTCGGTTATGGGAGCGTATTTGACGCACTTTTGCTTCATAAACCACGGCTCCATCTCTTACGGTTGATTTTTAAATAATTTCTAAAGTCGTCGTCGGCGACTCTTCACGGTAGCCACTCGGTAGGAAAAAATCTAAGTCCGAACTGTAATTATTTTCACCGACGAGGTACCTTTTATATGTTAGATTGAGTTATAGGAGCGCATTTGAAGCACTTTTGCATAATAAACCACGGCTCTATCTCTTTCGGTTGATTTTTAAATTAATCAGAAAGTCTTCGTCGGTAGCGCTTCTCGGTAGCCTCTCCGTACAGAGACTAAGTCCGAATTGAAAATATTTTCACCGACGACGTATCTTTTAAATGTTATGTTCGGTTATGGGATTGTATTTGACGCACTTTTGCTTAATAAACCACGGCTCCATCTCTTACGGTTGATTTTTAAATAATTTCTAAAGTCGTCGTCGGCGACTCTTCACGGTAGCCACACGGTAGGAAAAAATCTAAGTCCGAACTGTAATTATTTTCACCGACGAGGTACCTTTTATATGTTAGATTGAGTTATAGGAGCGCATTTGAAGCACTTTTGCTTAATAAACCACGGCTCTATCTCTTACGGTTGATTTTTAAATTAATCAGAAAGTCCTCGTCGGTAGCGCTTCTCGGTAGCCTCTCCGTACAGAGACTAAGTCCGAATTGAAAATATTTTCACCGACGACGTATCTTTTAAATGGTATGTTCCGTTATGGGAGCGTATTTGACGCACTTTTGCTTAATAAACCACGGCTCCATCTCTTACGGTTGATTTTTAAATAATTTCTAAAGTCGTCGTCGGCGACTCTTCACGGTAGCCACTCCGTAGGAAAAAATCTAAGTCCGAACTGTAATTATTTTCACCGACGAGGTACCTTTTATATGTTAGATTGAGTTATAGGAGCGCATTTGAAGCACTTTTGCTTAATAAACCACGGCTCTATCTCTTACGGTTGATTTTTAAATTAATCAGAAAGTCCTCGTCGGTAGCGCTTCTCGGTAGCCTCTCCGTACAGAGACTAAGTCCCAATTGAAAATATTTTCACCGACGACGTATCTTTTAAATGTTATGTTCGGTTATGGGAGCGTATTTGACGCACTTTTGCTTAATAAACCACGGCTCCATCTCTTACGGTTGATTTTTAAATAATTTCTAAAGTCGTCGTCGGCGACTCTTCACGGTAGCCACTCGGTAGGAAAAAATCTAAGTCCGAACTGTAATTATTTTCACCGACGAGGTACCTTTTTATGTTAGATTGAGTTATAGGAGCGCATTTGAAGCACTTTTGCTTAATAAACCACGGCTCTATCTCTTACGGTTGATTATTAAATTAATCAGAAAGTCCTCGTCGGTAGCGCTTCTCGGTAGCCTCTCCGTACAGAGACTAAGTCCGAATTGAAAATATTTTCACCGACGACGTATCTTTTAAATGGTATGTTCCGTTATGGGAGCGTATTTGACGCACTTTTGCTTAATATACCACGGCTCCATCTCTTACGGTTGATTTTTAAATAATTTCTAAAGTCGTCGTCGGCGACTCTTCACGGTAGCTACTCGGTAGGAAAAAATCTAAGTCCGAACTGTAATTATTTTCACCGACGAGGTACCTTTTATATGTTAGATTGAGTTATAGGAGCGCATTTGAAGCACTTTTGCTTAATAAACCACGGCTCTATCTCTTACGGTTGATTTTTAAATTAATCAGAAAGTCCTCGTCGGTAGCGCTTCTCGGTAGCCCCTCCGTACAGAGACTAAGTCCGAATTGAAAATATTTTCACCGACGACGTATCTTTTAAATGTTGTGTTCCGTTATGGGAGCGTATGTGACGCACTTTTGCTTAATAAACCACGGCTCTATCTCTTACGGTTGATTTTTAAATAATTTCTAAAGTCGTCGTCGGCGACTCTTCACGGTAGCCACTCGGTAGGAAAAAATCTAAGTCCGAACTGTAATTATTTTCACCGACGAGGTACCTTTTATATGTTAGATTGAGTTATAGGAGCGCATTTGAAGCACTTTTGCTTAATAAACCACGGCTCTATCTCTTACGGTTGATTTTTAAATTAATCAGAAAGTCCTCGTCGGTAGCGCTTCTCGGTAGCCTCTCCGTACAGAGACTAAGTCCGAATTGAAAATATTTTCACCGACGACGTATCTTTTAAATGTTGTGTTCCGTTATGGGAGCGTATGTGACGCACTTTTGCTTAATAAACCACGGCTCTATCTCTTACGGTTGATTTTTAAATAATTTCTAAAGTCGTCGTCGGCGACTCTTCACGGTAGCCACTCGGTAGGAAAAAATCTAAGTCCGAACTGTAATTATTTTTACCGACGAGGTACCTTTTATATGTTAGATTGAGTTATAGGAGCGCATTTGAAGCACTTTTGCTTAATAAACCACGGCTCTATCTCTTACGGTTGATTTTTAAATTAATCAGAAAGTCCTCGTCGGTAGCGCTTCTCGGTAGCCTCTCCGTACAGAGACTAAGTCCGAATTGAAAAAATTTTCACCGACGACGTATCTTTTAAATGGTATGTTCCGTTATGGGAGCGTATTTGACGCACTTTTGCTTAATATACCACGGCTCCATCTCTTACGGTTGATTTTTAAATAATTTCTAAAGTCGTCGTCGGCGACTCTTCACGGTAGCTACTCGGTAGGAAAAAATCTAAGTCCGAACTGTAATTATTTTCACCGACGAGGTACCTTTTATATGTTAGATTGAGTTATAGGAGCGCATTTGAAGCACTTTTGCTTAATAAACCACGGCTCTATCTCTTACGGTTGATTTTTAAATTAATCAGAAAGTCCTCGTCGGTAGCGCTTCTCGGTAGCCCCTCCGTACAGAGACTAAGTCCGAATTGAAAATATTTTCACCGACGACGTATCTTTTAAATGTTGTGTTCCGTTATGGGAGCGTATGTGACGCACTTTTGCTTAATAAACCACTGCTCTATCTCTTACGGTTGATTTTTAAATAATTTCTAAAGTCGTCGTCGGCGACTCTTCACGGTAGCCACTCGGTAGGAAAAAATCTAAGTCCGAACTGTAATTATTTTCACCGACGAGGTACCTTTTATATGTTAGATTGAGTTATAGGAGCGCATTTGAAGCACTTTTGCTTAATAAACCACGGCTCTATCTCTTACGGTTGATTTTTAAATTAATCAGAAAGTCCACGTCGGTAGCGCTTCTCGGTAGCCTCTCCGTACAGAGACTAAGTCCGAATTGAAAATATTTTCACCGACGACGTATCTTTTAAATGTTATGTTCGGTTATGGGAGCGTATTTGACGCACTTTTGCTTCATAAACCACGGCTCCATCTCTTACGGTTGATTTTTAAATAATTTCTAAAGTCGTCGTCGGCGACTCTTCACGGTAGCCACTCGGTAGGAAAAAATCTAAGTCCGAACTGTAATTATTTTCACCGACGAGGTACCTTTTATATGTTAGATTGAGTTATAGGAGCGCATTTGAAGCACTTTTGCATAATAAACCACGGCTCTATCTCTTTCGGTTGATTTTTAAATTAATCAGAAAGTCTTCGTCGGTAGCGCTTCTCGGTAGCCTCTCCGTACAGAGACTAAGTCCGAATTGAAAATATTTTCACCGACGACGTATCTTTTAAATGTTATGTTCGGTTATGGGATTGTATTTGACGCACTTTTGCTTAATAAACCACGGCTCCATCTCTTACGGTTGATTTTTAAATAATTTCTAAAGTCGTCGTCGGCGACTCTTCACGGTAGCCACACGGTAGGAAAAAATCTAAGTCCGAACTGTAATTATTTTCACCGACGAGGTACCTTTTATATGTTAGATTGAGTTATAGGAGCGCATTTGAAGCACTTTTGCTTAATAAACCACGGCTCTATCTCTTACGGTTGATTTTTAAATTAATCAGAAAGTCCTCGTCGGTAGCGCTTCTCGGTAGCCTCTCCGTACAGAGACTAAGTCCGAATTGAAAATATTTTCACCGACGACGTATCTTTTAAATGGTATGTTCCGTTATGGGAGCGTATTTGACGCACTTTTGCTTAATAAACCACGGCTCCATCTCTTACGGTTGATTTTTAAATAATTTCTAAAGTCGTCGTCGGCGACTCTTCACGGTAGCCACTCCGTAGGAAAAAATCTAAGTCCGAACTGTAATTATTTTCACCGACGAGGTACCTTTTATATGTTAGATTGAGTTATAGGAGCGCATTTGAAGCACTTTTGCTTAATAAACCACGGCTCTATCTCTTACGGTTGATTTTTAAATTAATCAGAAAGTCCTCGTCGGTAGCGCTTCTCGGTAGCCTCTCCGTACAGAGACTAAGTCCCAATTGAAAATATTTTCACCGACGACGTATCTTTTAAATGTTATGTTCGGTTATGGGAGCGTATTTGACGCACTTTTGCTTAATAAACCACGGCTCCATCTCTTACGGTTGATTTTTAAATAATTTCTAAAGTCGTCGTCGGCGACTCTTCACGGTAGCCACTCGGTAGGAAAAAATCTAAGTCCGAACTGTAATTATTTTCACCGACGAGGTACCTTTTTATGTTAGATTGAGTTATAGGAGCGCATTTGAAGCACTTTTGCTTAATAAACCACGGCTCTATCTCTTACGGTTGATTATTAAATTAATCAGAAAGTCCTCGTCGGTAGCGCTTCTCGGTAGCCTCTCCGTACAGAGACTAAGTCCGAATTGAAAATATTTTCGCCGACGACGTATCTTTTAAATGGTATGTTCCGTTATGGGAGCGTATTTGACGCACTTTTGCTTAATATACCACGGCTCCATCTCTTACGGTTGATTTTTAAATAATTTCTAAAGTCGTCGTCGGCGACTCTTCACGGTAGCTACTCGGTAGGAAAAAATCTAAGTCCGAACTGTAATTATTTTCACCGACGAGGTACCTTTTATATGTTAGATTGAGTTATAGGAGCGCATTTGAAGCACTTTTGCTTAATAAACCACGGCTCTATCTCTTACGGTTGATTTTTAAATTAATCAGAAAGTCCTCGTCGGTAGCGCTTCTCGGTAGCCCCTCCGTACAGAGACTAAGTCCGAATTGAAAATATTTTCACCGACGACGTATCTTTTAAATGTTGTGTTCCGTTATGGGAGCGTATGTGACGCACTTTTGCTTAATAAACCACGGCTCTATCTCTTACGGTTGATTTTTAAATAATTTCTAAAGTCGTCGTCGGCGACTCTTCACGGTAGCCACTCGGTAGGAAAAAATCTAAGTCCGAACTGTAATTATTTTCACCGACGAGGTACCTTTTATATGTTAGATTGAGTTATAGGAGCGCATTTGAAGCACTTTTGCTTAATAAACCACGGCTCTATCTCTTACGGTTGATTTTTAAATTAATCAGAAAGTCCACGTCGGTAGCGCTTCTCGGTAGCCTCTCCGTACAGAGACTAAGTCCGAATTGAAAATATTTTCACCGACGACGTATCTTTTAAATGTTATGTTCGGTTATGGGAGCGTATTTGACGCACTTTTGCTTCATAAACCACGGCTCCATCTCTTACGGTTGATTTTTAAATAATTTCTAAAGTCGTCGTCGGCGACTCTTCACGGTAGCCACACGGTAGGAAAAAATCTAAGTCCGAACTGTAATTATTTTCACCGACGAGGTACCTTTTTATGTTAGATTGAGTTATAGGAGCGCATTTGAAGCACTTTTGCTTAATAAACCACGGCTCTATCTCTTACGGTTGATTATTAAATTAATCAGAAAGTCCTCGTCGGTAGCGCTTCTCGGTAGCCTCTCCGTACAGAGACTAAGTCCGAATTGAAAATATTTTCACCGACGACGTATCTTTTAAATGGTATGTTCCGTTATGGGAGCGTATTTGACGCACTTTTGCTTAATAAACCACGGCTCCATCTCTTACGGTTGATTTTTAAATAATTTCTAAAGTCGTCGTCGGCGACTCTTCACGGTAGCCACTCGGTAGGAAAAAATCTAAGTCCGAACTGTAATTATTTTCACCGACGAGGTACCTTTTATATGTTAGATTGAGTTATAGGAGCGCATTTGAAGCACTTTTGCTTAATAAACCACGGCTCTATCTCTTACGGTTGATTTTTAAATTAATCAGAAAGTCCTCGTCGGTAGCGCTTCTCGGTAGCCTCTCCGTACAGAGACTAAGTCCCAATTGAAAATATTTTCACCGACGACGTATCTTTTAAATGTTATGTTCGGTTATGGGAGCGTATTTGACGCACTTTTGCTTAATAAACCACGGCTCCATCTCTTACGGTTGATTTTTAAATAATTTCTAAAGTCGTCGTCGGCGACTCTTCACGGTAGCCACTCGGTAGGAAAAAATCTAAGTCCGAACTGTAATTATTTTCACCGACGAGGTACCTTTTATATGTTAGATTGAGTTATAGGAGCGCATTTGAAGCACTTTTGCTTAATAAACCACGGCTCTATCTCTTACGGTTGATTTTTAAATTAATCAGAAAGTCCTCGTCGGTAGCGCTTCTCGGTAGCCTCTCCGTACAGAGACTAAGTCCCAATTGAAAATATTTTCACCGACGACGTATCTTTTAAATGTTATGTTCGGTTATGGGAGCGTATTTGACGCACTTTTGCTTAATAAACCACGGCTCCATCTCTTACGGTTGATTTTTAAATAATTTCTAAAGTCGTCGTCGGCGACTCTTCACGGTAGCCACTCGGTAGGAAAAAATCTAAGTCCGAACTGTAATTATTTTCACCGACGAGGTACCTTTTTATGTTAGATTGAGTTATAGGAGCGCATTTGAAGCACTTTTGCTTAATAAACCACGGCTCTATCTCTTACGGTTGATTATTAAATTAATCAGAAAGTCCTCGTCGGTAGCGCTTCTCGGTAGCCTCTCCGTACAGAGACTAAGTCCCAATTGAAAATATTTTCACCGACGACGTATCTTTTAAATGTTATGTTCGGTTATGGGAGCGTATTTGACGCACTTTTGCTTAATAAACCACGGCTCCATCTCTTACGGTTGATTTTTAAATAATTTCTAAAGTCGTCGTCGGCGACTCTTCACGGTAGCCACTCGGTAGGAAAAAATCTAAGTCCGAACTGTAATTATTTTCACCGACGAGGTACCTTTTATATGTTAGATTGAGTTATAGGAGCGCATTTGAAGCACTTTTGCTTAATAAACCACGGCTCTATCTCTTACGGTTGATTTTTAAATTAATCAGAAAGTCCTCGTCGGTAGCGCTTCTCGGTAGCCTCTCCGTACAGAGACTAAGTCCCAATTGAAAATATTTTCACCGACGACGTATCTTTTAAATGTTATGTTCGGTTATGGGAGCGTATTTGACGCACTTTTGCTTAATAAACCACGGCTCCATCTCTTACGGTTGATTTTTAAATAATTTCTAAAGTCGTCGTCGGCGACTCTTCACGGTAGCCACTCGGTAGGAAAAAATCTAAGTCCGAACTGTAATTATTTTCACCGACGAGGTACCTTTTTATGTTAGATTGAGTTATAGGAGCGCATTTGAAGCACTTTTGCTTAATAAACCACGGCTCTATCTCTTACGGTTGATTATTAAATTAATCAGAAAGTCCTCGTCGGTAGCGCTTCTCGGTAGCCTCTCCGTACAGAGACTAAGTCCGAATTGAAAATATTTTCACCGACGACGTATCTTTTAAATGGTATGTTCCGTTATGGGAGCGTATTTGACGCACTTTTGCTTAATATACCACGGCTCCATCTCTTACGGTTGATTTTTAAATAATTTCTAAAGTCGTCGTCGGCGACTCTTCACGGTAGCTACTCGGTAGGAAAAAATCTAAGTCCGAACTGTAATTATTTTCACCGACGAGGTACCTTTTATATGTTAGATTGAGTTATAGGAGCGCATTTGAAGCACTTTTGCTTAATAAACCACGGCTCTATCTCTTACGGTTGATTTTTAAATTAATCAGAAAGTCCTCGTCGGTAGCGCTTCTCGGTAGCCTCTCCGTACAGAGACTAAGTCCCAATTGAAAATATTTTCACCGACGACGTATCTTTTAAATGTTATGTTCGGTTATGGGAGCGTATTTGACGCACTTTTGCTTAATAAACCACGGCTCCATCTCTTACGGTTGATTTTTAAATAATTTCTAAAGTCGTCGTCGGCGACTCTTCACGGTAGCCACTCGGTAGGAAAAAATCTAAGTCCGAACTGTAATTATTTTCACCGACGAGGTACCTTTTTATGTTAGATTGAGTTATAGGAGCGCATTTGAAGCACTTTTGCTTAATAAACCACGGCTCTATCTCTTACGGTTGATTATTAAATTAATCAGAAAGTCCTCGTCGGTAGCGCTTCTCGGTAGCCTCTCCGTACAGAGACTAAGTCCGAATTGAAAATATTTTCACCGACGACGTATCTTTTAAATGGTATGTTCCGTTATGGGAGCGTATTTGACGCACTTTTGCTTAATAAACCACGGCTCCATCTCTTACGGTTGATTTTTAAATAATTTCTAAAGTCGTCGTCGGCGACTCTTCACGGTAGCCACACGGTAGGAAAAAATCTAAGTCCGAACTGTAATTATTTTCACCGACGAGGTACCTTTTATATGTTAGATTGAGTTATAGGAGCGCATTTGAAGGACTTTTGCTTAATAAACCACGGCTCTATCTCTTACGGTTGATTATTAAATTAATCAGAAAGTCCTCGTCGGTAGCGCTTCTCGGTAGCCTCTCCGTACAGAGACTAAGTCCGAATTGAAAATATTTTCACCGACGACGTATCTTTTAAATGGTATGTTCCGTTATGGGAGCGTATTTGACGCACTTTTGCTTAATAAACCACGGCTCCATCTCTTACGGTTGATTTTTAAATAATTTCTAAAGTCGTCGTCGGCGACTCTTCACGGTAGCCACTCGGTAGGAAAAAATCTAAGTCCGAACTGTAATTATTTTCACCGACGAGGTACCTTTTATATGTTAGATTGAGTTATAGGAGCGCATTTGAAGCACTTTTGCTTAATAAACCACGGCTCTATCTCTTACGGTTGATTTTTAAATTAATCAGAAAGTCCTCGTCGGTAGCGCTTCTCGGTAGCCTCTCCGTACAGAGACTAAGTCCCAATTGAAAATATTTTCACCGACGACGTATCTTTTAAATGTTATGTTCGGTTATGGGAGCGTATTTGACGCACTTTTGCTTAATAAACCACGGCTCCATCTCTTACGGTTGATTTTTAAATAATTTCTAAAGTCGTCGTCGGCGACTCTTCACGGTAGCCACTCGGTAGGAAAAAATCTAAGTCCGAACTGTAATTATTTTCACCGACGAGGTACCTTTTTATGTTAGATTGAGTTATAGGAGCGCATTTGAAGCACTTTTGCTTAATAAACCACGGCTCTATCTCTTACGGTTGATTATTAAATTAATCAGAAAGTCCTCGTCGGTAGCGCTTCTCGGTAGCCTCTCCGTACAGAGACTAAGTCCGAATTGAAAATATTTTCACCGACGACGTATCTTTTAAATGGTATGTTCCGTTATGGGAGCGTATTTGACGCACTTTTGCTTAATAAACCACGGCTCCATCTCTTACGGTTGATTTTTAAATAATTTCTAAAGTCGTCGTCGGCGACTCTTCACGGTAGCCACTCGGTAGGAAAAAATCTAAGTCCGAACTGTAATTATTTTCACCGACGAGGTACCTTTTATATGTTAGATTGAGTTATAGGAGCGCATTTGAAGCACTTTTGCTTAATAAACCACGGCTCTATCTCTTACGGTTGATTTTTAAATTAATCAGAAAGTCCTCGTCGGTAGCGCTTCTCGGTAGCCTCTCCGTACAGAGACTGAGTCCCAATTGAAAATATTTTCACCGACGACGTATCTTTTAAATGTTGTGTTCCGTTATGGGAGCGTATGTGACGCACTTTTGCTTAATAAACCACGGCTCTATCTCTTACGGTTGATTTTTAAATAATTTCTAAAGTCGTCGTCGGCGACTCTTCACGGTAGCCACTCGGTAGGAAAAAATCTAAGTCCGAACGGTAATTATTTTCACCGACGAGGTACCTTTTATATGTTAGATTGAGTTATAGGAGCGCATTTGAAGCACTTTTGCTTAATAAACCACGGCTCTATCTCTTACGGTTGATTTTTAAATTAATCAGAAAGTCCTCGTCGGTAGCGCTTCTCGGTAGCCTCTCCGTACAGAGACTAAGTCCGAATTGAAAATATTTTCACCGACGACGTATCTTTTAAATGTTGTGTTCCGTTATGGGAGCGTATGTGACGCACTTTTGCTTAATAAACCACGGCTCTATCTCTTACGGTTGATTTTTAAATAATTTCTAAAGTCGTCGTCGGCGACTCTTCACGGTAGCCACTCGGTAGGAAAAAATCTAAGTCCGAACTGTAATTATTTTCACCGACGAGGTACCTTTTATATGTTAGATTGAGTTATAGGAGCGCATTTGAAGCACTTTTGCTTAATAAACCACGGCTCTATCACTTACGGTTGATTATTAAATTAATCAGAAAGTCCTCGTCGGTAGCGCTTCTCGGTAGCCTCTCCGTACAGAGACTAAGTCCGAATTGAAAATATTTTCACCGACGACGTATCTTTTAAATGGTATGTTCCGTTATGGGAGCGTATTTGACGCACTTTTGCTTAATAAACCACGGCTCCATCTCTTACGGTTGATTTTTAAATAATTTCTAAAGTCGTCGTCGGCGACTCTTCACGGTAGCCACTCGGTAGGAAAAAATCTAAGTCCGAACTGTAATTATTTTCACCGACGAGGTACCTTTTATATGTTAGATTGAGTTATAGGAGCGTATTTGAAGCACTTTTGCTTAATAAACCACGGCTCTATCTCTTTCGGTTGATTTTTAAATTAATCAGAAAGTCTTCGTCGGTAGCGCTTCTCGGTAGCCTCTCCGTACAGAGACTAAGTCCGAATTGAAAATATTTTCACCGACGACGTATCTTTTAAATGTTATGTTCGGTTATGGGATTGTATTTGACGCACTTTTGCTTAATAAACCACGGCTCCATCTCTTACGGTTGATTTTTAAATAATTTCTAAAGTCGTCGTCGGCGACTCTTCACGGTAGCCACTCGGTAGGAAAAAATCTAAGTCCGAACTGTAATTATTTTCACCGACGAGGTACCTTTTTATGTTAGATTGAGTTATAGGAGCGCATTTGAAGCACTTTTGCTTAATAAACCACGGCTCTATCTCTTACGGTTGATTATTAAATTAATCAGAAAGTCCTCGTCGGTAGCGCTTCTCGGTAGCCTCTCCGTACAGAGACTAAGTTCGAATTGAAAATATTTTCACCGACGACGTATCTTTTAAATGGTATGTTCCGTTATGGGAGCGTATTTGACGCACTTTTGCTTAATAAACCACGGCTCCATCTCTTACGGTTGATTTTTAAATAATTTCTAAAGTCGTCGTCGGCGACTCTTCACGGTAGCCACTCGGTAGGAAAAAATCTAAGTCCGAACTGTAATTATTTTCACCGACGAGGTACCTTTTATATGTTAGATTGAGTTATAGGAGCGCATTTGAAGCACTTTTGCTTAATAAACCACGGCTCTATCTCTTACGGTTGATTTTTAAATTAATCAGAAAGTCCTCGTCGGTAGCGCTTCTCGGTAGCCTCTCCGTACAGAGACTAAGTCCGAATTGAAAATATTTTCACCGACGACGTATCTTTTAAATGTTGTGTTCCGTTATGGGAGCGTATGTGACGCACTTTTGCTTAATAAACCACGGCTCTATCTCTTACGGTTGATTTTTAAATAATTTCTAAAGTCGTCGTCGGCGACTCTTCACGGTAGCCACTCGGTAGGAAAAAATCTAAGCCCGAACTGTAATTATTTTCACCGACGAGGTACCTTTTATATGTTAGATTGAGTTATAGGAGCGCATTTGAAGCACTTTTGCTTAATAAACCACGGCTCTATCTCTTACGGTTGATTTTTAAATTAATCAGAAAGTCCTCGTCGGTAGCGCTTCTCGGTAGCCTCTCCGTACAGAGACTAAGTCCGAATTGAAAATATTTTCACCGACGACGTATCTTTTAAATGTTGTGTTCCGTTATGGGAGCGTATGTGACGCACTTTTGCTTAATAAACCACGGCTCTATCTCTTACGGTTGATTTTTAAATAATTTCTAAAGTCGTCGTCGGCGACTCTTCACGGTAGCCACTCGGTAGGAAAAAATCTAAGTCCGAACGGTAATTATTTTCACCGACGAGGTACCTTTTATATGTTAGATTGAGTTATAGGAGCGCATTTGAAGCACTTTTGCTTAATAAACCACGGCTCTATCTCTTACGGTTGATTTTTAAATTAATCAGAAAGTCCTCGTCGGTAGCGCTTCTCGGTAGCCTCTCCGTACAGAGACTAAGTCCGAATTGAAAATATTTTCACCGACGACGTATCTTTTAAATGTTGTGTTCCGTTATGGGAGCGTATGTGACGCACTTTTGCTTAATAAACCACGGCTCTATCTCTTACGGTTGATTTTTAAATAATTTCTAAAGTCGTCGTCGGCGACTCTTCACGGTAGCCACTCGGTAGGAAAAAATCTAAGTCCGAACTGTAATTATTTTCACCGACGAGGTACCTTTTATATGTTAGATTGAGTTATAGGAGCGCATTTGAAGCACTTTTGCTTAATAAACCACGGCTCTATCTCTTACGGTTGATTTTTAAATTAATCAGAAAGTCCTCGTCGGTAGCGCTTCTCGGTAGCCTCTCCGTACAGAGACTAAGTCCGAATTGAAAATATTTTCACCGACGACGTATCTTTTAAATGTTGTGTTCCGTTATGGGAGCGTATGTGACGCACTTTTGCTTAATAAACCACGGCTCTATCTCTTACGGTTGATTTTTAAATAATTTCTAAAGTCGTCGTCGGCGACTCTTCACGGTAGCCACTCGGTAGGAAAAAATCTAAGTCCGAACTGTAATTATTTTCACCGACGAGGTACCTTTTATATGTTAGATTGAGTTATAGGAGCGCATTTGAAGCACTTTTGCTTAATAAACCACGGCTCTATCTCTTACGGTTGATTATTAAATTAATCAGAAAGTCCTCGTCGGTAGCGCTTCTCGGTAGCCTCTCCGTACAGAGACTAAGTCCGAATTGAAAATATTTTCACCGACGACGTATCTTTTAAATGGTATGTTCCGTTATGGGAGCGTATTTGACGCACTTTTGCTTAATATACCACGGCTCCATCTCTTACGGTTGATTTTTAAATAATTTCTAAAGTCGTCGTCGGCGACTCTTCACGGTAGCTACTCGGTAGGAAAAAATCTAAGTCCGAACTGTAATTATTTTCACCGACGAGGTACCTTTTATATGTTAGATTGAGTTATAGGAGCGCATTTGAAGCACTTTTGCTTAATAAACCACGGCTCTATCTCTTACGGTTGATTTTTAAATTAATCAGAAAGTCCTCGTCGGTAGCGCTTCTCGGTAGCCTCTCCGTACAGAGACTAAGTCCGAATTGAAAATATTTTCACCGACGACGTATCTTTTAAATGTTGTGTTCCGTTATGGGAGCGTATGTGACGCACTTTTGCTTAATAAACCACGGCTCTATCTCTTACGGTTGATTTTTAAATAATTTCTAAAGTCGTCGTCGGCGACTCTTCACGGTAGCCACTCGGTAGGAAAAAATCTAAGTCCGAACTGTAATTATTTTCACCGACGAGGTACCTTTTATATGTTAGATTGAGTTATAGGAGCGCATTTGAAGCACTTTTGCTTAATAAACCACGGCTCTATCTCTTACGGTTGATTTTTAAATTAATCAGAAAGTCCACGTCGGTAGCGCTTCTCGGTAGCCTCTCCGTACAGAGACTAAGTCCGAATTGAAAATATTTTCACCGACGACGTATCTTTTAAATGTTATGTTCGGTTATGGGAGCGTATTTGACGCACTTTTGCTTAATAAACCACGGCTCCATCTCTTACGGTTGATTTTTAAATAATTTCTAAAGTCGTCGTCGGCGACTCTTCACGGTAGCCACTCGGTAGGAAAAAATCTAAGTCCCAACTGTAATTATTTTCACCGACGAGGTACCTTTTATATGTTAGATTGAGTTATAGGAGCGTATTTGAAGCACTTTTGCATAATAAACCACGGCTCTATCTCTTTCGGTTGATTTTTAAATTAATCAGAAAGTCTTCGTCGGTAGCGCTTCTCGGTAGCCTCTCCCTACAGAGACTAAGTCCGAATTGAAAATATTTTCACCGACGACGTATCTTTTAAATGTTATGTTCGGTTATGGGATTGTATTTGACGCACTTTTGCTTAATAAACAACGGCTCCATCTCTTACGGTTGATTTTTAAATAATTTCTAAAGTCGTCGTCGGCGACTCTTCACGGTAGCCACACGGTAGGAAAAAATCTAAGTCCGAACTGTAATTATTTTCACCGACGAGGTACCTTTTTATGTTAGATTGAGTTATAGGAGCGCATTTGAAGCACTTTTGCTTAATAAACCACGGCTCTATCTCTTACGGTTGATTATTAAATTAATCAGAAAGTCCTCGTCGGTAGCGCTTCTCGGTAGCCTCTCCGTACAGAGACTAAGTCCGAATTGAAAATATTTTCACCGACGACGTATCTTTTAAATGGTATGTTCCGTTATGGGAGCGTATTTGACGCACTTTTGCTTAATAAACCACGGCTCCATCTCTTACGGTTGATTTTTAAATAATTTCTAAAGTCGTCGTCGGCGACTCTTCACGGTAGCCACTCGGTAGGAAAAAATCTAAGTCCGAACTGTAATTATTTTCACCGACGAGGTACCTTTTATATGTTAGATTGAGTTATAGGAGCGCATTTGAAGCACTTTTGCATAATAAACCACGGCTCTATCTCTTACGGTTGATTTTTAAATTAATCAGAAAGTCCTCGTCGGTAGCGCTTCTCGGTAGCCTCTCCGTACAGAGACTAAGTCCCAATTGAAAATATTTTCACCGACGACGTATCTTTTAAATGTTATGTTCGGTTATGGGAGCGTATTTGACGCACTTTTGCTTAATAAACCACGGCTCCATCTCTTACGGTTGATTTTTAAATAATTTCTAAAGTCGTCGTCGGCGACTCTTCACGGTAGCCACTCGGTAGGAAAAAATCTAAGTCCGAACTGTAATTATTTTCACCGACGAGGTACCTTTTATATGTTAGATTGAGTTATAGGAGCGCATTTGAAGCACTTTTGCTTAATAAACCACGGCTCTATCTCTTACGGTTGATTTTTAAATTAATCAGAAAGTCCTCGTCGGTAGCGCTTCTCGGTAGCCTCTCCGTACAGAGACTAAGTCCGAATTGAAAATATTTTCACCGACGACGTATCTTTTAAATGTTGTGTTCCGTTATGGGAGCGTATGTGACGCACTTTTGCTTAATAAACCACGGCTCTATCTCTTACGGTTGATTTTTAAATAATTTCTAAAGTCGTCGTCGGCGACTCTTCACGGTAGCCACTCGGTAGGAAAAAATCTAAGTCCGAACTGTAATTATTTTCACCGACGAGGTACCTTTTATATGTTAGATTGAGTTATAGGAGCGCATTTGAAGCACTTTTGCTTAATAAACCACGGCTCTATCTCTTTCGGTTGATTTTTAAATTAATCAGAAAGTCTTCGTCGGTAGCGCTTCTCGGTAGCCTCTCCGTACAGAGACTAAGTCCGAATTGAAAATATTTTCACCGACGACGTATCTTTTAAATGTTATGTTCGGTTATGGGATTGTATTTGACGCACTTTTGCTTAATAAACCACGGCTCCATCTCTTACGGTTGATTTTTAAATAATTTCTAAAGTCGTCGTCGGCGACTCTTCACGGTAGCCACTCGGTAGGAAAAAATCTAAGTCCGAACTGTAATTATTTTCACCGACGAGGTACCTTTTTATGTTAGATTGAGTTATAGGAGCGCATTTGAAGCACTTTTGCTTAATAAACCACGGCTCTATCTCTTACGGTTGATTATTAAATTAATCAGAAAGTCCTCGTTGGTAGCGCTTCTCGGTAGCCTCTCCGTACAGAGGCTAAGTCCGAATTGAAAATATTTTCACCGACGACGTATCTTTTAAATGGTATGTTCCGTTATGGGAGCGTATTTGACGCACTTTTGCTTAATAAACCACGGCTCCATCTCTTACGGTTGATTTTTAAATAATTTCTAAAGTCGTCGTCGGCGACTCTTCACGGTAGCCACTCGGTAGGAAAAAATCTAAGTCCGAACTGTAATTATTTTCACCGACGAGGTACCTTTTATATGTTAGATTGAGTTATAGGAGCGCATTTGAAGCACTTTTGCTTAATAAACCACGGCTCTATCTCTTACGGTTGATTTTTAAATTAATCAGAAAGTCCTCGTCGGTAGCGCTTCTCGGTAGCCTCTCCGTACAGAGACTAAGTCCGAATTGAAAATATTTTCACCGACGACGTATCTTTTAAATGTTGTGTTCCGTTATGGGAGCGTATGTGACGCACTTTTGCTTAATAAACCACGGCTCTATCTCTTACGGTTGATTTTTAAATAATTTCTAAAGTCGTCGTCGGCGACTCTTCACGGTAGCCACTCGGTAGGAAAAAATCTAAGTCCGAACTGTAATTATTTTCACCGACGAGGTACCTTTTATATGTTAGATTGAGTTATAGGAGCGCATTTGAAGCACTTTTGCTTAATAAACCACGGCTCTATCTCTTACGGTTGATTTTTAAATTAATCAGAAAGTCCTCGTCGGTAGCGCTTCTCGGTAGCCTCTCCGTACAGAGACTAAGTCCGAATTGAAAATATTTTCACCGACGACGTATCTTTTAAATGTTGTGTTCCGTTATGGGAGCGTATTTGACGCACTTTTGCTTAATAAACCACGGCTCTATCTCTTACGGTTGATTTTTAAATAATTTCTAAAGTCGTCGTCGGCGACTCTTCACGGTAGCCACTCGGTAGGAAAAAATCTAAGTCCGAACTGTAATTATTTTCACCGACGAGGTACCTTTTATATGTTAGATTGAGTTATAGGAGCGCATTTGAAGCACTTTTGCTTAATAAACCACGGCTCTATCTCTTACGGTTGATTTTTAAATTAATCAGAAAGTCCTCGTCGGTAGCGCTTCTCGGTAGCCTCTCCGTACAGAGACTAAGTCCGAATTGAAAATATTTTCACCGACGACGTATCTTTTAAATGGTATGTTCCGTTATGGGAGCGTATTTGACGCACTTTTGCTTAATAAACCACGGCTCCATCTCTTACGGTTGATTTTTCAATAATTTCTAAAGTCGTCGTCGGCGACTCTTCACGGTAGCCACTCGGTAGGAAAAAATCTAAGTCCGAACTGTAATTATTTTCACCGACGAGGTACCTTTTATATGTTAGATTGAGTTATAGGAGCGCATTTGAAGCACTTTTGCTTAATAAACCACGGCTCTATCTCTTACGGTTGATTTTTAAATTAATCAGAAAGTCCTCGTCGGTAGCGCTTCTCGGTAGCCTCTCCGTACATAGACTAAGTCCGAATTGAAAATATTTTCACCGACGACGTATCTTTTAAATGTTGTGTTCCGTTATGGGAGCGTATGTGACGCACTTTTGCTTAATAAACCACGGCTCTATCTCTTACGGTTGATTTTTAAATAATTTCTAAAGTCGTCGTCGGCGACTCTTCACGGTAGCCACTCGGTAGGAAAAAATCTAAGTCCGAACTGTAATTATTTTCACCGACGAGGTACCTTTTATATGTTAGATTGAGTTATAGAAGCGCATTTGAAGCACTTTTGCTTAATAAACCACGGCTCTATCTCTTACGGTTGATTTTTAAATTAATCAGAAAGTCCTCGTCGGTAGCGCTTCTCGGTAGCCTCTCCGTACAGAGACTAAGTCCGAATTGAAAATATTTTCACCGACGACGTATCTTTTAAATGTTATGTTCGGTTATGGGAGCGTATTTGACGCACTTTTGCTTAATAAACCACGGCTCCATCTCTTACGGTTGATTTTTAAATAATTTCTAAAGTCGTCGTCGGCGACTCTTCACGGTAGCCACTCGGTAGGAAAAAATCTAAGTCCGAACTGTAATTATTTTCACCGACGAGGTACCTTTTATTTGTTAGATTGAGTTATAGGAGCGTATTTGAAGCACTTTTGCATAATAAACCACGGCTCTATCTCTTTCGGTTGATTTTTAAATTAATCAGAAAGTCTTCGTCGGTAGCGCTTCTCGGTAGCCTCTCCGTACAGAGACTAAGTCCGAATTGAAAATATTTTCACCGACGACGTATCTTTTAAATGTTATGTTCGGTTATGGGATTGTATTTGACGCACTTTTGCTTAATAAACCACGGCTCCATCTCTTACGGTTGATTTTTAAATAATTTCTAAAGTCGTCGTCGGCGACTCTTCACGGTAGCCACTCGGTAGGAAAAAATCTAAGTCCGAACTGTAATTATTTTCACCGACGAGGTACCTTTTATATGTTAGATTGAGTTATAGGAGCGCATTTGATGCACTTTTGCTTAATAAACCACGGCTCTATCTCTTACGGTTGATTTTTAAATTAATCAGAAAGTCCTCGTCGGTAGCGCTTCTCGGTAGCCTCTCCGTACAGAGACTAAGTCCCAATTGAAAATATTTTCACCGACGACGTATCTTTTAAATGTTATGTTCGGTTATGGGATTGTATTTGACGCACTTTTGCTTAATAAACCACGGCTCCATCTCTTACGGTTGATTTTTAAATAATTTCTAAAGTCGTCGTCGGCGACTCTTCACGGTAGCCACTCGGTAGGAAAAAATCTAAGTCCGAACTGTAATTATTTTCACCGACGAGGTACCTTTTTATGTTAGATTGAGTTATAGGAGCGCATTTAAAGCACTTTTGCTTAATAAACCACGGCTCTATCTCTTACGGTTGATTATTAAATTAATCAGAAAGTCCTCGTCGGTAGCGCTTCTCGGTAGCCTCTCCGTACAGAGACTAAGTCCGAATTGAAAATATTTTCACCGACGACGTATCTTTTAAATGGTATGTTCCGTTATGGGAGCGTATTTGACGCACTTTTGCTTAATAAACCACGGCTCCATCTCTTACGGTTGATTTTTAAATAATTTCTAAAGTCGTCGTCGGCGACTCTTCACGGCAGCCACTCGGTAGGAAAAAATCTAAGTCCGAACTGTAATTATTTTCACCGACGAGGTACCTTTTATATGTTAGATTGAGTTATAGGAGCGCATTTGAAGCACTTTTGCTTAATAAACCACGGCTCTATCTCTTACGGTTGATTTTTAAATTAATCAGAAAGTCCTCGTCGGTAGCGCTTCTCGGTAGCCTCTCCGTACAGAGACTAAGTCCGAATTGAAAATATTTTCACCGACGACGTATCTTTTAAATGGTATGTTCCGTTATGGGAGCGTATTTGACGCACTTTTGCTTAATAAACCACGGCTCCATCTCTTACGGTTGATTTTTAAATAATTTCTAAAGTCGTCGTCGGCGACTCTTCACGGTAGCCACTCGGTAGGAAAAAATCTAAGTCCGAACTGTAATTATTTTCACCGACGAGGTACCTTTTATATGTTAGATTGAGTTATAGGAGCGCATTTGAAGCACTTTTGCTTAATAAACCACGGCTCTATCTCTTACGGTTGATTTTTAAATTAATCAGAAAGTCCTCGTCGGTAGCGCTTCTCGGTAGCCTCTCCGTACAGAGACTAAGTCCGAATTGAAAATATTTTCACCGACGACGTATCTTTTAAATGTTGTGTTCCGTTATGGGAGCGTATGTGACGCACTTTTGCTTAATAAACCACGGCTCTATCTCTTACGGTTGATTTTTAAATAATTTCTAAAGTCGTCGTCGGCGACTCTTCACGGTAGCCACTCGGTAGGAAAAAATCTAAGTCCGAACTGTAATTATTTTCACCGACGAGGTACCTTTTATATGTTAGATTGAGTTATAGGAGCGCATTTGAAGCACTTTTGCTTAATAAACCACGGCTCTATCTCTTACGGTTGATTTTTAAATTAATCAGAAAGTCCTCGTCGGTAGCGCTTCTCGGTAGCCTCTCCGTACAGAGACTAAGTCCGAATTGAAAATATTTTCACCGACGACGTATCTTTTAAATGTTGTGTTCCGTTATGGGAGCGTATGTGACGCACTTTTGCTTAATAAACCACGGCTCTATCTCTTACGGTTGATTTTTAAATAATTTCTAAAGTCGTCGTCGGCGACTCTTCACGGTAGCCACTCGGTAGGAAAAAATCTAAGTCCGAACTGTAATTATTTTCACCGACGAGGTACCTTTTATATGTTAGATTGAGTTATAGGAGCGCATTTGAAGCACTTTTGCTTAATAAACCACGGCTCTATCTCTTACGGTTGATTTTTAAATTAATCAGAAAGTCCTCGTCGGTAGCGCTTCTCGGTAGCCTCTCCGTACATAGACTAAGTCCGAATTGAAAATATTTTCACCGACGACGTATCTTTTAAATGTTGTGTTCCGTTATGGGAGCGTATGTGACGCACTTTTGCTTAATAAACCACGGCTCTATCTCTTACGGTTGATTTTTAAATAATTTCTAAAGTCGTCGTCGGCGACTCTTCACGGTAGCCACTCAGGTAGGAAAAAATCTAAGTCCGAACTGTAATTATTTTCACCGACGAGGTACCTTTTATATGTTAGATTGAGTTATAGGAGCGCATTTGAAGCACTTTTGCTTAATAAACCACGGCTCTATCTCTTACGGTTGATTTTTAAATTAATCAGAAAGTCCTCGTCGGTAGCGCTTCTCGGTAGCCTCTCCGTACAGAGACTAAGTCCGAATTGAAAATATTTTCACCGACGACGTATCTTTTAAATGTTATGTTCGGTTATGGGAGCGTATTTGACGCACTTTTGCTTAATAAACCACGGCTCCATCTCTTACGGTTGATTTTTAAATAATTTCTAAAGTCGTCGTCGGCGACTCTTCACGGTAGCCACTCGGTAGGAAAAAATCTAAGTCCGAACTGTAATTATTTTCACCGACGAGGTACCTTTTATTTGTTAGATTGAGTTATAGGAGCGTATTTGAAGCACTTTTGCATAATAAACCACGGCTCTATCTCTTTCGGTTGATTTTTAAATTAATCAGAAAGTCTTCGTCGGTAGCGCTTCTCGGTAGCCTCTCCGTACAGAGACTAAGTCCGAATTGAAAATATTTTCACCGACGACGTATCTTTTAAATGTTATGTTCGGTTATGGGATTGTATTTGACGCACTTTTGCTTAATAAACCACGGCTCCATCTCTTACGGTTGATTTTTAAATAATTTCTAAAGTCGTCGTCGGCGACTCTTCACGGTAGCCACTCGGTAGGAAAAAATCTAAGTCCGAACTGTAATTATTTTCACCGACGAGGTACCTTTTATATGTTAGATTGAGTTATAGGAGCGCATTTGAAGCACTTTTGCTTAATAAACCACGGCTCTATCTCTTACGGTTGATTTTTAAATTAATCAGAAAGTCCTCGTCGGTAGCGCTTCTCGGTAGCCTCTCCGTACAGAGACTAAGTCCGAATTGAAAATATTTTCACCGACGACGTATCTTTTAAATGGTATGTTCCGTTATGGGAGCGTATTTGACGCACTTTTGCTTAATAAACCACGGCTCCATCTCTTACGGTTGATTTTTAAATAATTTCTAAAGTCGTCGTCGGCGACTCTTCACGGCAGCCACTCGGTAGGAAAAAATCTAAGTCCGAACTGTAATTATTTTCACCGACGAGGTACCTTTTATATGTTAGATTGAGTTATAGGAGCGCATTTGAAGCACTTTTGCTTAATAAACCACGGCTCTATCTCTTACGGTTGATTTTTAAATTAATCAGAAAGTCCTCGTCGGTAGCGCTTCTCGGTAGCCTCTCCGTACAGAGACTAAGTCCGAATTGAAAATATTTTCACCGACGACGTATCTTTTAAATGGTATGTTCCGTTATGGGAGCGTATTTGACGCACTTTTGCTTAATAAACCACGGCTCCATCTCTTACGGTTGATTTTTAAATAATTTCTAAAGTCGTCGTCGGCGACTCTTCACGGTAGCCACTCGGTAGGAAAAAATCTAAGTCCGAACTGTAATTATTTTCACCGACGAGGTACCTTTTATATGTTAGATTGAGTTATAGGAGCGCATTTGAAGCACTTTTGCTTAATAAACCACGGCTCTATCTCTTACGGTTGATTTTTAAATTAATCAGAAAGTCCTCGTCTGTAGCGCTTCTCGGTAGCCTCTCCGTACAGAGACTAAGTCCGAATTGAAAATATTTTCACCGACGACGTATCTTTTAAATGTTGTGTTCCGTTATGGGAGCGTATGTGACGCACTTTTGCTTAATAAACCACGGCTCTATCTCTTACGGTTGATTTTTAAATAATTTCTAAAGTCGTCGTCGGCGACTCTTCACGGTAGCCACTCGGTAGGAAAAAATCTAAGTCCGAACTGTAATTATTTTCACCGACGAGGTACCTTTTATATGTTAGATTGAGTTATAGGAGCGCATTTGAAGCACTTTTGCTTAATAAACCACGGCTCTATCTCTTACGGTTGATTTTTAAATTAATCAGAAAGTCCTCGTCGGTAGCGCTTCTCGGTAGCCTCTCCGTACAGAGACTAAGTCCGAATTGAAAATATTTTCACCGACGACGTATCTTTTAAATGTTGTGTTCCGTTATGGGAGCGTATGTGACGCACTTTTGCTTAATAAACCACGGCTCTATCTCTTACGGTTGATTTTTAAATAATTTCTAAAGTCGTCGTCGGCGACTCTTCACGGTAGCCACTCGGTAGGAAAAAATCTAAGTCCGAACTGTAATTATTTTCACCGACGAGGTACCTTTTATATGTTAGATTGAGTTATAGGAGCGCATTTGAAGCACTTTTGCTTAATAAACCACGGCTCTATCTCTTACGGTTGATTTTTAAATTAATCAGAAAGTCCTCGTCGGTAGCGCTTCTCGGTAGCCTCTCCGTACAGAGACTAAGTCCGAATTGAAAATATTTTCACCGACGACGTATCTTTTAAATGGTATGTTCCGTTATGGGAGCGTATTTGACGCACTTTTGCTTAATAAACCACGGCTCCATCTCTTACGGTTGATTTTTCAATAATTTCTAAAGTCGTCGTCGGCGACTCTTCACGGTAGCCACTCGGTAGGAAAAAATCTAAGTCCGAACTGTAATTATTTTCACCGACGAGGTACCTTTTATATGTTAGATTGAGTTATAGGAGCGCATTTGAAGCACTTTTGCTTAATAAACCACGGCTCTATCTCTTACGGTTGATTTTTAAATTAATCAGAAAGTCCTCGTCGGTAGCGCTTCTCGGTAGCCTCTCCGTACATAGACTAAGTCCGAATTGAAAATATTTTCACCGACGACGTATCTTTTAAATGTTGTGTTCCGTTATGGGAGCGTATGTGACGCACTTTTGCTTAATAAACCACGGCTCTATCTCTTACGGTTGATTTTTAAATAATTTCTAAAGTCGTCGTCGGCGACTCTTCACGGTAGCCACTCGGTAGGAAAAAATCTAAGTCCGAACTGTAATTATTTTCACCGACGAGGTACCTTTTATATGTTAGATTGAGTTATAGGAGCGCATTTGAAGCACTTTTGCTTAATAAACCACGGCTCTATCTCTTACGGTTGATTTTTAAATTAATCAGAAAGTCCTCGTCGGTAGCGCTTCTCGGTAGCCTCTCCGTACAGAGACTAAGTCCGAATTGAAAATATTTTCACCGACGACGTATCTTTTAAATGTTATGTTCGGTTATGGGAGCGTATTTGACGCACTTTTGCTTAATAAACCACGGCTCCATCTCTTACGGTTGATTTTTAAATAATTTCTAAAGTCGTCGTCGGCGACTCTTCACGGTAGCCACTCGGTAGGAAAAAATCTAAGTCCGAACTGTAATTATTTTCACCGACGAGGTACCTTTTATTTGTTAGATTGAGTTATAGGAGCGTATTTGAAGCACTTTTGCATAATAAACCACGGCTCTATCTCTTTCGGTTGATTTTTAAATTAATCAGAAAGTCTTCGTCGGTAGCGCTTCTCGGTAGCCTCTCCGTACAGAGACTAAGTCCGAATTGAAAATATTTTCACCGACGACGTATCTTTTAAATGTTATGTTCGGTTATGGGATTGTATTTGACGCACTTTTGCTTAATAAACCACGGCTCCATCTCTTACGGTTGATTTTTAAATAATTTCTAAAGTCGTCGTCGGCGACTCTTCACGGTAGCCACTCGGTAGGAAAAAATCTAAGACCGAACTGTAATTATTTTCACCGACGAGGTACCTTTTATATGTTAGATTGAGTTATAGGAGCGCATTTGAAGCACTTTTGCTTAATAAACCACGGCTCTATCTCTTACGGTTGATTTTTAAATTAATCAGAAAGTCCTCGTCGGTAGCGCTTCTCGGTAGCCTCTCCGTACAGAGACTAAGTCCCAATTGAAAATATTTTCACCGACGACGTATCTTTTAAATGTTATGTTCGGTTATGGGATTGTATTTGACGCACTTTTGCTTAATAAACCACGGCTCCATCTCTTACGGTTGATTTTTAAATAATTTCTAAAGTCGTCGTCGGCGACTCTTCACGGTAGCCACTCGGTAGGAAAAAATCTAAGTCCGAACTGTAATTATTTTCACCGACGAGGTACCTTTTTATGTTAGATTGAGTTATAGGAGCGCATTTGAAGCACTTTTGCTTAATAAACCACGGCTCTATCTCTTACGGTTGATTATTAAATTAATCAGAAAGTCCTCGTCGGTAGCGCTTCTCGGTAGCCTCTCCGTACAGAGACTAAGTCCGAATTGAAAATATTTTCACCGACGACGTATCTTTTAAATGGTATGTTCCGTTATGGGAGCGTATTTGACGCACTTTTGCTTAATAAACCACGGCTCCATCTCTTACGGTTGATTTTTAAATAATTTCTAAAGTCGTCGTCGGCGACTCTTCACGGCAGCCACTCGGTAGGAAAAAATCTAAGTCCGAACTGTAATTATTTTCACCGACGAGGTACCTTTTATATGTTAGATTGAGTTATAGGAGCGCATTTGAAGCACTTTTGCTTAATAAACCACGGCTCTATCTCTTACGGTTGATTTTTAAATTAATCAGAAAGTCCTCGTCGGTAGCGCTTCTCGGTAGCCTCTCCGTACAGAGACTAAGTCCGAATTGAAAATATTTTCACCGACGACGTATCTTTTAAATGTTATGTTCGGTTATGGGATTGTATTTGACGCACTTTTGCTTAATAAACCACGGCTCCATCTCTTACGGTTGATTTTTAAATAATTTCTAAAGTCGTCGTCGGCGACTCTTCACGGTAGCCACTCGGTAGGAAAAAATCTAAGTCCGAACTGTAATTATTTTCACCGACGAGGTAACTTTTTATGTTAGATTGAGTTATAGGAGCGCATTTGAAGCACTTTTGCTTAATAAACCACGGCTCTATCTCTTACGGTTGATTATTAAATTAATCAGAAAGTCCTCGTCGGTAGCGCTTCTCGGTAGCCTCTCCGTACAGAGACTAAGTCCGAATTGAAAATATTTTCACCGACGACGTATCTTTTAAATGGTATGTTCCGTTATGGGAGCGTATTTGACGCACTTTTGCTTAATAAACCACGGCTCCATCTCTTACGGTTGATTTTTAAATAATTTCTAAAGTCGTCGTCGGCGACTCTTCACGGTAGCCACTCGGTAGGAAAAAATCTAAGTCCGAACTGTAATTATTTTCACCGACGAGGTACCTTTTATATGTTAGATTGAGTTATAGGAGCGCATTTGAAGCACTTTTGCTTAATAAACCACGGCTCTATCTCTTACGGTTGATTTTTAAATTAATCAGAAAGTCCTCGTCGGTAGCGCTTCTCGGTAGCCTCTCCGTACAGAGACTAAGTCCCAATTGAAAATATTTTCACCGACGACGTATCTTTTAAATGTTATGTTCGGTTATGGGAGCGTATTTGACGCACTTTTGCTTAATAAACCACGGCTCCATCTCTTACGGTTGATTTTTAAATAATTTCTAAAGTCGTCGTCGGCGACTCTTCACGGTAGCCACTCGGTAGGAAAAAATCTAAGTCCGAACTGTAATTATTTTCACCGACGAGGTACCTTTTATATGTTAGATTGAGTTATAGGAGCGTATTTGAAGCACTTTTGCTTAATAAACCACGGCTCTATCTCTTTCGGTTGATTTTTAAATTAATCAGAAAGTCTTCGTCGGTAGCGCTTCTCGGTAGCCTCTCCGTACAGAGACTAAGTCCGAATTGAAAATATTTTCACCGACGACGTATCTTTTAAATGTTATGTTCGGTTATGGGATTGTATTTGACGCACTTTTGCTTAATAAACCACGGCTCTATCTCTTACGGTTGATTTTTAAATAATTTCTAAAGTCGTCGTCGGCGACTCTTCACGGTAGCCACTCGGTAGGAAAAAATCTAAGTCCGAACTGTAATTATTTTCACCGACGAGGTACCTTTTATATGTTAGATTGAGTTATAGGAGCGCATTTGAAGCACTTTTGCTTAATAAACCACGGCTCTATCTCTTACGGTTGATTTTTAAATTAATCAGAAAGTCCTCGTCGGTAGCGCTTCTCGGTAGCCTCTCCGTACAGAGACTAAGTCCGAATTGAAAATATTTTCACCGACGACGTATCTTTTAAATGTTGTGTTCCGTTATGGGAGCGTATGTGACGCACTTTTGCTTAATAAACCACGGCTCTATCTCTTACGGTTGATTTTTAAATAATTTCTAAAGTCGTCGTCGGCGACTCTTCACGGTAGCCACTCGGTAGGAAAAAATCTAAGTCCGAACTGTAATTATTTTCACCGACGAGGTACCTTTTATATGTTAGATTGAGTTATAGGAGCGCATTTGAAGCACTTTTGCTTAATAAACCACGGCTCTATCTCTTACGGTTGATTTTTAAATTAATCAGAAAGTCCTCGTCGGTAGCGCTTCTCGGTAGCCTCTCCGTACAGAGACTAAGTCCGAATTGAAAATATTTTCACCGACGACGTATCTTTTAAATGTTATGTTCGGTTATGGGAGCGTATTTGACGCACTTTTGCTTAATAAACCACGGCTCCATCTCTTACGGTTGATTTTTAAATAATTTCTAAAGTCGTCGTCGGCGACTCTTCACGGTAGCCACTCGGTAGGAAAAAATCTAAGTCCGAACTGTAATTATTTTCACCGACGAGGTACCTTTTATATGTTAGATTGAGTTATAGGAGCGTATTTGAAGCACTTTTGCATAATAAACCACGGCTCTATCTCTTTCGGTTGATTTTTAAATTAATCAGAAAGTCTTCGTCGGTAGCGCTTCTCGGTAGCCTCTCCGTACAGAGACTAAGTCCGAATTGAAAATATTTTCACCGACGACGTATCTTTTAAATGTTATGTTCGGTTATGGGATTGTATTTGACGCACTTTTGCTTAATAAACCACGGCTCCATCTCTTACGGTTGATTTTTAAATAATTTCTAAAGTCGTCGTCGGCGACTCTTCACGGTAGCCACTCGGTAGGAAAAAATCTAAGTCCGAACTGTAATTATTTTCACCGACGAGGTACCTTTTTATGTTAGATTGAGTTATAGGAGCGCATTTGAAGCACTTTTGCTTAATAAACCACGGCTCTATCTCTTACGGTTGATTATTAAATTAATCAGAAAGTCCTCGTCGGTAGCGCTTCTCGGTAGCCTCTCCGCACAGAGACTAAGTCCGAATTGAAAATATTTTCACCGACGACGTATCTTTTAAATGGTATGTTCCGTTATGGGAGCGTATTTGACGCACTTTTGCTTAATAAACCACGGCTCCATCTCTTACGGTTGATTTTTAAATAATTTCTAAAGTCGTCGTCGGCGACTCTTCACGGTAGCCACTCGGTAGGAAAAAATCTAAGTCCGAACTGTAATTATTTTCACCGACGAGGTACCTTTTATATGTTAGATTGAGTTATAGGAGCGCATTTGAAGCACTTTTGCTTAATAAACCACGGCTCTATCTCTTACGGTTGATTTTTAAATTAATCAGAAAGTCCTCGTCGGTAGCGCTTCTCGGTAGCCTCTCCGTACAGAGACTAAGTCCCAATTGAAAATATTTTCACCGACGACGTATCTTTTAAATGTTATGTTCGGTTGTGGGAGCGTATTTGACGCACTTTTGCTTAATAAACCACGGCTCCATCTCTTACGGTTGATTTTTAAATAATTTCTAAAGTCGTCGTCGGCGACTCTTCACGGTAGCCACTCGGTAGGAAAAAATCTAAGTCCGAACTGTAATTATTTTCACCGACGAGGTACCTTTTATATGTTAGATTGAGTTATAGGAGCGCATTTGAAGCACTTTTGCTTAATAAACCACGGCTCTATCTCTTACGGTTGATTTTTAAATTAATCAGAAAGTCCTCGTCGGTAGCGCTTCTCGGTAGCCTCTCCGTACAGAGACTAAGTCCCAATTGAAAATATTTTCACCGACGACGTATCTTTTAAATGTTATGTTCGGTTATGGGAGCGTATTTGACGCACTTTTGCTTAATAAACCACGGCTCCATCTCTTACGGTTGATTTTTAAATAATTTCTAAAGTCGTCGTCGGCGATTCTTCACGGTAGCCACTCGGTAGGAAAAAATCTAAGTCCGAACTGTAATTATTTTCACCGACGAGGTACCTTTTATATGTTAGATTGAGTTATAGGAGCGTATTTGAAGCACTTTTGCTTAATAAACCAACGCTCTATCTCTTTCGGTTGATTTTTAAATTAATCAGAAAGTCTTCGTCGGTAGCGCTTCTCGGTAGCCTCTCCGTACAGAGACTAAGTCCGAATTGAAAATATTTTCACCGACGACGTATCTTTTAAATGTTATGTTCGGTTATGGGATTGTATTTGACGCACTTTTGCTTAATAAACCACGGCTCCATCTCTTACGGTTGATTTTTAAATAATTTCTAAAGTCGTCGTCGGCGACTCTTCACGGTAGCCACTCGGTACGAAAAAATCTAAGTCCGAACTGTAATTATTTTCACCGACGAGGTACCTTTTTATGTTAGATTGAGTTATAGGAGCGCATTTGAAGCACTTTTGCTTAATAAACCACGGCTCTATCTCTTACGGTTGATTATTAAATTAATCAGAAAGTCCTCGTCGGTAGCGCTTCTCGGTAGCCTCTCCGTACAGAGACTAAGTCCGAATTGAAAATATTTTCACCGACGACGTATCTTTTAAATGGTATGTTCCGTTATGGGAGCGTATTTGACGCACTTTTGCTTAATAAACCACGGCTCCATCTCTTACGGTTGATTTTTAAATAATTTCTAAAGTCGTCGTCGGCGACTCTTCACGGTAGCCACTCGGTAGGAAAAAATCTAAGTCCGAACTGTAATTATTTTCACCGACGAGGTACCTTTTATATGTTAGATTGAGTTATAGGAGCGTATTTGAAGCACTTTTGCTTAATAAACCACGGCTCTATCTCTTTCGGTTGATTTTTAAATTAATCAGAAAGTCTTCGTCGGTAGCGCTTCTCGGTAGCCTCTCCGTACAGAGACTAAGTCCGAATTGAAAATATTTTCACCGACGACGTATCTTTTAAATGTTATGTTCGGTTATGGGATTGTATTTGACGCACTTTTGCTTAATAAACCACGGCTCCATCTCTTACGGTTGATTTTTAAATAATTTCTAAAGTCGTCGTCGGCGACTCTTCACGGTAGCCACTCGGTAGGAAAAAATCTAAGTCCGAACTGTAATTATTTTCACCGACGAGGTACCTTTTTATGTTAGATTGAGTTATAGGAGCGCATTTGAAGCACTTTTGCTTAATAAACCACGGCTCTATCTCTTACGGTTGATTATTAAATTAATCAGAAAGTCCTCGTCGGTAGCGCTTCTCGGTAGCCTCTCCGTACAGAGACTAAGTCCGAATTGAAAATATTTTCACCGACGACGTATCTTTTAAATGGTATGTTCCGTTATGGGAGCGTATTTGACGCACTTTTGCTTAATAAACCACGGCTCCATCTCTTACGGTTGATTTTTAAATAATTTCTAAAGTCGTCGTCGGCGATTCTTCACGGTAGCCACTCGGTAGGAAAAAATCTAAGTCCGAACTGTAATTATTTTCACCGACGAGGTACCTTTTATATGTTAGATTGAGTTATAGGAGCGTATTTGAAGCACTTTTGCTTAATAAACCAACGCTCTATCTCTTTCGGTTGATTTTTAAATTAATCAGAAAGTCTTCGTCGGTAGCGCTTCTCGGTAGCCTCTCCGTACAGAGACTAAGTCCGAATTGAAAATATTTTCACCGACGACGTATCTTTTAAATGTTATGTTCGGTTATGGGATTGTATTTGACGCACTTTTGCTTAATAAACCACGGCTCCATCTCT
Organism: Nysson spinosus; assembly: GCA_910591585.2. Classification (NCBI taxonomy): domain Eukaryota; kingdom Metazoa; phylum Arthropoda; class Insecta; order Hymenoptera; family Crabronidae; genus Nysson; species Nysson spinosus. The sequence goes on along the minus strand of CAJUYC020000093.1, from coordinate 124,828 downwards.
TACGGTTGATTTTTAAATAATTTCTAAAGTCGTCGTCGGCGACTCTTCACGGTAGCCACTCGGTACGAAAAAATCTAAGTCCGAACTGTAATTATTTTCACCGACGAGGTACCTTTTTATGTTAGATTGAGTTATAGGAGCGCATTTGAAGCACTTTTGCTTAATAAACCACGGCTCTATCTCTTACGGTTGATTATTAAATTAATCAGAAAGTCCTCGTCGGTAGCGCTTCTCGGTAGCCTCTCCGTACAGAGACTAAGTCCGAATTGAAAATATTTTCACCGACGACGTATCTTTTAAATGGTATGTTCCGTTATGGGAGCGTATTTGACGCACTTTTGCTTAATAAACCACGGCTCCATCTCTTACGGTTGATTTTTAAATAATTTCTAAAGTCGTCGTCGGCGACTCTTCACGGTAGCCACTCGGTAGGAAAAAATCTAAGTCCGAACTGTAATTATTTTCACCGACGAGGTACCTTTTATATGTTAGATTGAGTTATAGGAGCGTATTTGAAGCACTTTTGCTTAATAAACCACGGCTCTATCTCTTTCGGTTGATTTTTAAATTAATCAGAAAGTCTTCGTCGGTAGCGCTTCTCGGTAGCCTCTCCGTACAGAGACTAAGTCCGAATTGAAAATATTTTCACCGACGACGTATCTTTTAAATGTTATGTTCGGTTATGGGATTGTATTTGACGCACTTTTGCTTAATAAACCACGGCTCCATCTCTTACGGTTGATTTTTAAATAATTTCTAAAGTCGTCGTCGGCGACTCTTCACGGTAGCCACTCGGTAGGAAAAAATCTAAGTCCGAACTGTAATTATTTTCACCGACGAGGTACCTTTTTATGTTAGATTGAGTTATAGGAGCGCATTTGAAGCACTTTTGCTTAATAAACCACGGCTCTATCTCTTACGGTTGATTATTAAATTAATCAGAAAGTCCTCGTCGGTAGCGCTTCTCGGTAGCCTCTCCGTACAGAGACTAAGTCCGAATTGAAAATATTTTCACCGACGACGTATCTTTTAAATGGTATGTTCCGTTATGGGAGCGTATTTGACGCACTTTTGCTTAATAAACCACGGCTCCATCTCTTACGGTTGATTTTTAAATAATTTCTAAAGTCGTCGTCGGCGACTCTTCACGGTAGCCACTCGGTAGGAAAAAATCTAAGTCCGAACTGTAATTATTTTCACCGACGAGGTACCTTTTATATGTTAGATTGAGTTATAGGAGCGCATTTGAAGCACTTTTGCTTAATAAACCACGGCTCTATCTCTTACGGTTGATTTTTAAATTAATCAGAAAGTCCTCGTCGGTAGCGCTTCTCGGTAGCCTCTCCGTACAGAGACTAAGTCCCAATTGAAAATATTTTCACCGACGACGTATCTTTTAAATGTTATGTTCGGTTGTGGGAGCGTATTTGACGCACTTTTGCTTAATAAACCACGGCTCCATCTCTTACGGTTGATTTTTAAATAATTTCTAAAGTCGTCGTCGGCGACTCTTCACGGTAGCCACTCGGTAGGAAAAAATCTAAGTCCGAACTGTAATTATTTTCACCGACGAGGTACCTTTTATATGTTAGATTGAGTTATAGGAGCGCATTTGAAGCACTTTTGCTTAATAAACCACGGCTCTATCTCTTACGGTTGATTTTTAAATTAATCAGAAAATCCTCGTCGGCAGCGCTTCTCGGTAGCCTCTCCGTACAGAGACTAAGTCCGAATGGAAAATATTTTCACCGACGACGTATCTTTTAAATGTTATGTTCGGTTATGGGAGCGTATTTGACGCACTTTTGCTTAATAAACCACGGCTCCATCTCTTACGGTTGATTTTTAAATAATTTCTAAAGTCGTCGTCGGCGACTCTTCACGGTAGCCACTCGGTAGGAAAAAATCTAAGTCCGAACTGTAATTATTTTCACCGACGAGGTACCTTTTATATGTTAGATTGAGTTATAGGAGCGTATTTGAAGCACTTTTGCTTAATAAACCAACGCTCTATCTCTTTCGGTTGATTTTTAAATTAATCAGAAAGTCTTCGTCGGTAGCGCTTCTCGGTAGCCTCTCCGTACAGAGACTAAGTCCGAATTGAAAATATTTTCACCGACGACGTATCTTTTAAATGTTATGTTCGGTTATGGGATTGTATTTGACGCACTTTTGCTTAATAAACCACGGCTCCATCTCTTACGGTTGATTTTTAAATAATTTCTAAAGTCGTCGTCGGCGACTCTTCACGGTAGCCACTCGGTACGAAAAAATCTAAGTCCGAACTGTAATTATTTTCACCGACGAGGTACCTTTTTATGTTAGATTGAGTTATAGGAGCGCATTTGAAGCACTTTTGCTTAATAAACCACGGCTCTATCTCTTACGGTTGATTATTAAATTAATCAGAAAGTCCTCGTCGGTAGCGCTTCTCGGTAGCCTCTCCGTACAGAGACTAAGTCCGAATTGAAAATATTTTCACCGACGACGTATCTTTTAAATGGTATGTTCCGTTATGGGAGCGTATTTGACGCACTTTTGCTTAATAAACCACGGCTCCATCTCTTACGGTTGATTTTTAAATAATTTCTAAAGTCGTCGTCGGCGACTCTTCACGGTAGCCACTCGGTAGGAAAAAATCTAAGTCCGAACTGTAATTATTTTCACCGACGAGGTACCTTTTATATGTTAGATTGAGTTATAGGAGCGTATTTGAAGCACTTTTGCTTAATAAACCACGGCTCTATCTCTTTCGGTTGATTTTTAAATTAATCAGAAAGTCTTCGTCGGTAGCGCTTCTCGGTAGCCTCTCCGTACAGAGACTAAGTCCGAATTGAAAATATTTTCACCGACGACGTATCTTTTAAATGTTATGTTCGGTTATGGGATTGTATTTGACGCACTTTTGCTTAATAAACCACGGCTCCATCTCTTACGGTTGATTTTTAAATAATTTCTAAAGTCGTCGTCGGCGACTCTTCACGGTAGCCACTCGGTAGGAAAAAATCTAAGTCCGAACTGTAATTATTTTCACCGACGAGGTACCTTTTTATGTTAGATTGAGTTATAGGAGCGCATTTGAAGCACTTTTGCTTAATAAACCACGGCTCTATCTCTTACGGTTGATTATTAAATTAATCAGAAAGTCCTCGTCGGTAGCGCTTCTCGGTAGCCTCTCCGTACAGAGACTAAGTCCGAATTGAAAATATTTTCACCGACGACGTATCTTTTAAATGGTATGTTCCGTTATGGGAGCGTATTTGACGCACTTTTGCTTAATAAACCACGGCTCCATCTCTTACGGTTGATTTTTAAATAATTTCTAAAGTCGTCGTCGGCGACTCTTCACGGTAGCCACTCGGTAGGAAAAAATCTAAGTCCGAACTGTAATTATTTTCACCGACGAGGTACCTTTTATATGTTAGATTGAGTTATAGGAGCGCATTTGAAGCACTTTTGCTTAATAAACCACGGCTCTATCTCTTACGGTTGATTTTTAAATTAATCAGAAAGTCCTCGTCGGTAGCGCTTCTCGGTAGCCTCTCCGTACAGAGACTAAGTCCGAATTGAAAATATTTTCACCGACGACGTATCTTTTAAATGTTATGTTCGGTTATGGGATTGTATTTGACGCACTTTTGCTTAATAAACCACGGCTCCATCTCTTACGGTTGATTTTTAAATAATTTCTAAAGTCGTCGTCGGCGACTCTTCACGGTAGCCACTCGGTAGGAAAAAATCTAAGTCCGAACTGTAATTATTTTCACCGACGAGGTACCTTTTTATGTTAGATTGAGTTATAGGAGCGCATTTGAAGCACTTTTGCTTAATAAACCACGGCTCTATCTCTTACGGTTGATTATTAAATTAATCAGAAAGTCCTCGTCGGTAGCGCTTCTCGGTAGCCTCTCCGCACAGAGACTAAGTCCGAATTGAAAATATTTTCACCGACGACGTATCTTTTAAATGGTATGTTCCGTTATGGGAGCGTATTTGACGCACTTTTGCTTAATAAACCACGGCTCCATCTCTTACGGTTGATTTTTAAATAATTTCTAAAGTCGTCGTCGGCGACTCTTCACGGTAGCCACTCGGTAGGAAAAAATCTAAGTCCGAACTGTAATTATTTTCACCGACGAGGTACCTTTTATATGTTAGATTGAGTTATAGGAGCGCATTTGAAGCACTTTTGCTTAATAAACCACGGCTCTATCTCTTACGGTTGATTTTTAAATTAATCAGAAAGTCCTCGTCGGTAGCGCTTCTCGGTAGCCTCTCCGTACAGAGACTAAGTCCCAATTGAAAATATTTTCACCGACGACGTATCTTTTAAATGTTATGTTCGGTTGTGGGAGCGTATTTGACGCACTTTTGCTTAATAAACCACGGCTCCATCTCTTACGGTTGATTTTTAAATAATTTCTAAAGTCGTCGTCGGCGACTCTTCACGGTAGCCACTCGGTAGGAAAAAATCTAAGTCCGAACTGTAATTATTTTCACCGACGAGGTACCTTTTATATGTTAGATTGAGTTATAGGAGCGCATTTGAAGCACTTTTGCTTAATAAACCACGGCTCTATCTCTTACGGTTGATTTTTAAATTAATCAGAAAGTCCTCGTCGGTAGCGCTTCTCGGTAGCCTCTCCGTACAGAGACTAAGTCCCAATTGAAAATATTTTCACCGACGACGTATCTTTTAAATGTTATGTTCGGTTATGGGAGCGTATTTGACGCACTTTTGCTTAATAAACCACGGCTCCATCTCTTACGGTTGATTTTTAAATAATTTCTAAAGTCGTCGTCGGCGACTCTTCACGGTAGCCACTCGGTAGGAAAAAATCTAAGTCCGAACTGTAATTATTTTCACCGACGAGGTACCTTTTATATGTTAGATTGAGTTATAGGAGCGTATTTGAAGCACTTTTGCTTAATAAACCACGGCTCTATCTCTTTCGGTTGATTTTTAAATTAATCAGAAAGTCTTCGTCGGTAGCGCTTCTCGGTAGCCTCTCCGTACAGAAACTAAGTCCGAATTGAAAATATTTTCACCGACGACGTATCTTTTAAATGTTATGTTCGGTTATGGGATTGTATTTGACGCACTTTTGCTTAATAAACCACGGCTCCATCTCTTACGGTTGATTTTTAAATAATTTCTAAAGTCGTCGTCGGCGACTCTTCACGGTAGCCACTCGGTACGAAAAAATCTAAGTCCGAACTGTAATTATTTTCACCGACGAGGTACCTTTTTATGTTAGATTGAGTTATAGGAGCGCATTTGAAGCACTTTTGCTTAATAAACCACGGCTCTATCTCTTACGGTTGATTATTAAATTAATCAGAAAGTCCTCGTCGGTAGCGCTTCTCGGTAGCCTCTCCGTACAGAGACTAAGTCCGAATTGAAAATATTTTCACCGACGACGTATCTTTTAAATGGTATGTTCCGTTATGGGAGCGTATTTGACGCACTTTTGCTTAATAAACCACGGCTCCATCTCTTACGGTTGATTTTTAAATAATTTCTAAAGTCGTCGTCGGCGACTCTTCACGGTAGCCACTCGGTAGGAAAAAATCTAAGTCCGAACTGTAATTATTTTCACCGACGAGGTACCTTTTATATGTTAGATTGAGTTATAGGAGCGTATTTGAAGCACTTTTGCTTAATAAACCACGGCTCTATCTCTTTCGGTTGATTTTTAAATTAATCAGAAAATCTTCGTCGGTAGCGCTTCTCGGTAGCCTCTCCGTACAGAGACTAAGTCCGAATTGAAAATATTTTCACCGACGACGTATCTTTTAAATGTTATGTTCGGTTATGGGATTGTATTTGACGCACTTTTGCTTAATAAACCACGGCTCCATCTCTTACGGTTGATTTTTAAATAATTTCTAAAGTCGTCGTCGGCGACTCTTCACGGTAGCCACTCGGTAGGAAAAAATCTAAGTCCGAACTGTAATTATTTTCACCGACGAGGTACCTTTTTATGTTAGATTGAGTTATAGGAGCGCATTTGAAGCACTTTTGCTTAATAAACCACGGCTCTATCTCTTACGGTTGATTATTAAATTAATCAGAAAGTCCTCGTCGGTAGCGCTTCTCGGTAGCCTCTCCGTACAGAGACTAAGTCCGAATTGAAAATATTTTCACCGACGACGTATCTTTTAAATGGTATGTTCCGTTATGGGAGCGTATTTGACGCACTTTTGCTTAATAAACCACGGCTCCATCTCTTACGGTTGATTTTTAAATTAATCAGAAAGTCCTCGTCGGTAGCGCTTCTCGGTAGCCTCTCCGTACAGAGACTAAGTCCGAATTGAAAATATTTTCACCGACGACGTATCTTTTAAATGGTATGTTCCGTTATGGGAGCGTATTTGACGCACTTTTGCTTAATAAACCACGGCTCCATCTCTTACGGTTGATTTTTAAATAATTTCTAGTCGTCGTCGGCACACTCTTCACGGGAGCCACTCGGTAGGAAAAAATCCAAGTCCGAACTGTAATTATTTTCACCGACGAGGTACCTTTTATATGCTAGATTGAGTTATAGGAGCGCATTTGAAGCACTTTTGCTTAATAAACCACGGCTCTATCTCTTACGGTTGATTTTTAAATTAATCAGAAAGTCCTCGTCGGTAGCGCTTCTCGGTAGCCTCTCCGTACAGAGACTAAGTCCGAATTGAAAATATTTTCACCGACGACGTATCTTTTAAATGGTATGTTCCGTTATGGGAGCGTATTTGACGCACTTTTGCTTAATAAACCACGGCTCCATCTCTTACGGTTGATTTTTAAATAATTTCTAGTCGTCGTCGGCGACTCTTCACGGTAGCCACTCGGTAGGAAAAAATCTAAGTCCGAACTGTAATTATTTTCACCGACGAGGTACCTTTTATATGTTAGATTTTGTTATAGGAGCGCATTTGAAGCACTATTGCTTAATAAACCACGGCTCTATCTCTTACGGTTGATTTTTCAATTAATCAGAAAGTCCTCGTCGGTAGCGCTTCTCGGTAGCCTCTCCGTACAGAGACTAAGTCCGAATTGAAAATATTTTCACCGACGACGTATCTTTTAAATAGTATGTTCCGTTATGGGAGCGTATTTGACGCACTTTTGCTTAATAAACCACGGCTCCATCTCTTACGGTTGATTTTTAAATAATTTCTAAAGTCGTCGTCGGCGACTCTTCACGGTAGCCACTCGGTAGGAAAAAATCCAAGTCCGAACTGTAATTATTTTCACCGACGAGGTACCTTTTATATGTTAGATTGAGTTATAGGAGCGCATTAGAAGCACTTTTGCTTAATAAACCACGGCTCTATCTCTTACGGTTGATTTTTAAATTAATCAGCAAGTCCTCGTCGGTAGCGCTTCTCGGTAGCCTCTCCGTACAGAGACTAAGTCCGAATTGAAAATATTTTCACCGACGACGTATCTTTTAAATGGTATGTTCCGTTATGGGAGCGTATTTGACGCACTTTTGCTTAATAAACCACGGCTCCATCTCTTACGGTTGATTTTTAAATAATTTCTAGTCGTCGTCGGCACACTCTTCACGGGAGCCACTCGGTAGGAAAAAATCCAAGTCCGAACTGTAAATATTTTCACCGACGAGGTACCTTTTATATGTTAGATTGAGTTATAGGAGCGCATTTGAAGCACTTTTGCTTAATAAACCACGGCTCTATCTCTTACGGTTGATTTTTCAATTAATCAGAAAGTCCTCGTCGGTAGCGCTTCTCGGTAGCCTCGACGTACAGAGACTAAGTCCGAATTGAAAATATTTTCACCGACGACGTATCTTTTAAATGGTATGTTCCGTTATGGTAGCGTATATGACGCACTTTTGCTTAATAAACCACGGCTCCATCTCTTACGGGTGATTTTTAAATAATTTCTAGTCGTCGTCGGCACACTCTTCACGGGAGCCACTCCGTACAGAGACCAAGTCCGAATTGAAAATATTTTCACCGACGACGTATCTTTTAAATGGTATGTTCCGTTATGGGAGCGTATTTGACGCACTTTTGCTTAATAAACCACGGCTCTATCTCTTACGGTTGATTTTTAAATTAATCAGAAAGTCCTCGTCGGTAGCGCTTCTCGGTAGCCTCTCCGTACAGAGACTAAGTCCGAATTGAAAATATTTTCACCGACGACGTATCTTTTAAATGGTATGTTCCGTTATGGGAGCGTATTTGACGCACTTTTGCTTAATAAACCACGGCTCCATCTCTTACGGTTGATTTTTAAATAATTTCTAGTCGTCGTCGGCACACTCTTCACGGGAGCCACTCGGTAGGAAAAAATCCAAGTCCGAACTGTAATTATTTTCACCGACGAGGTACCTTTTATATGCTAGATTGAGTTATAGGAGCGCATTTGAAGCACTTTTGCTTAATAAACCACGGCTCTATCTCTTACGGTTGATTTTTAAATTAATCAGAAAGTCCTCGTCGGTAGCGCTTCTCGGTAGCCTCTCCGTACAGAGACTAAGTCCGAATTGAAAATATTTTCACCGACGACGTATCTTTTAAATGGTATGTTCCGTTATGGGAGCGTATTTGACGCACTTTTGCTTAATAAACCACGGCTCCATCTCTTACGGTTGATTTTTAAATAATTTCTAGTCGTCGTCGGCGACTCTTCACGGTAGCCACTCGGTAGGAAAAAATCCAAGTCCGAACTGTAATTATTTTCACCGACGAGGTACCTTTTATATGCTAGATTGAGTTATAGGAGCGCATTTGAAGCACTTTTGCTTAATAAACCACGGCTCTATCTCTTACGGTTGATTTTTAAATTAATCAGAAAGTCCTCGTCGGTAGCGCTTCTCGGTAGCCTCTCCGTACAGAGACTAAGTCCGAATTGAAAATATTTTCACCGACGACGTATCTTTTAAATGGTATGTTCCGTTATGGGAGCGTATTTGACGCACTTTTGCTTAATAAACCACGGCTCCATCTCTTACGGTTGATTTTTAAATAATTTCTAAAGTCGTCGTCGGCGACTCTTCACGGTAGCCACTCCGTACAGAGACTAAGTCCGAATTGAAAATATTTTCACCGACGACGGATCTTTTAAATGTTATGTTCGGTTAGGGGAGCGTATTTGACGCACTTTTGCTTAATAAACCACGGCTCCATCTCTTACGGTTGATTTTTAAATAATTTCTAAATTCGTCGTCGGCGACTCTTCACGGTAGCCACTAGGTAGGAAAAAATCTAAGTCTGAACTGTAATTATCTTCACCGACGAGGTACCTTTTATATGTTACATTGAGTTATAGGAGCGTATTTGAAGCACTTTTGCTTAATAAACCACGGCTCTCTCTCTTTCGGTTGATTTTTAAATTAATCAGAAAGTCTTCGCCGGTAGCGCTTCTCGGTAGCCTCTCCGTACAGAGACTAAGTCCGAATTGAAAATATTTTCACCGACGACGTATCTTTTAAATGGTATGTTCCGTTATGGGAGCGTATTTGACGCACTTTTGCTTAATAAACCACGGCTCCATCTCTTACGGTTGATTTTTAAATAATTTCTAGTCGTCGTCGGCACACTCTTCACGGGAGCCACTCGGTAGGAAAAAATCCAAGTCCGAACTGTAATTATTTTCACCGACGAGGTACCTTTTATATGTTAGATTGAGTTATAGGAGCGCATTTGAAGCACTTTTGCTTAATAAACCACGGCTCTATCTCTTACGGTTGATTTTTCAATTAATCAGAAAGTCCTCGTCGGTAGCGCTTCTCGGTAGCCTCGACGTACAGAGACTAAGTCCGAATTGAAAATATTTTCACCGACGACGTATCTTTTAAATGGTATGTTCCGTTATGGTAGCGTATATGACGCACTTTTGCTTAATAAACCACGGCTCCATCTCTTACGGGTGATTTTTAAATAATTTCTAGTCGTCGTCGGCACACTCTTCACGGGAGCCACTCGGTAGGAAAAAATCTAAGCCCGAACTCTAATTATTGTCACCGACGAGGTACCTTTTATATGTTAGGTTGAGTTATAGGAGCGTATTTGAAGCACTTTTCCTTAATAAACGACGGCTCTATCTCTTACGGTTGATTTTTCAATTAATCAGAAAGTCCTCGTCGGTAGCGCTTCTCGGTAGCCTCTCCGTCCAGAGACTAAGTCCGAATTGAAAATATTTTCACTGACGACGGATCTTTTAAATGTTATGTTCGGTTAGGGGAGCGTATTTGACGCACTTTTGCTTAATAAACCACGGCTCCATCTCTTACGGTTGATTTTTAAATAATTTCTAAATTCGTCGTCGGCGACTCTTCACGGTAGCCACTAGGTAGGAAAAAATCTAAGACTGAACTGTAATTATCTTCACCGACGAGGTACCTTTTATATGTTACATTGAGTTATAGGAGCGTATTTGAAGCACTTTTGCTTAATAAACCACGGCTCTCTCTCTTTCGGTTGATTTTTAAATTAATCAGAAAGTCTTCGCCGGTAGCGCTTCTCGGTAGCCTCTCCGTACAGAGACTAAGTCCGAATTGAAAATATTTTCACCGACGACGTATCTTTTAAATGTTATGTTCCGTTTTGGGAGCGTATTTGACGCACTTTTGCTTAATAAACCACGGCTCCATCTCTTACGGTTGATTTTTAAATAATTTCTAAATTCGTCGTCGGCGACTCTTCACGGTAGCCACTAGGTAGGAAAAAATCTAAGTCTGAACTGTAATTATCTTCACCGACGAGGTACCTTTTATATGTTACATTGAGTTATAGGAGCGTATTTGAAGCACTTTTGCTTAATAAACCACGGCTCTCTCTCTTTCGGTTGATTTTTAAATTAATCAGAAAGTCTTCGCCGGTAGCGCTTCTCGGTAGCCTCTCCGTACAGAGACTAAGTCCGAATTGAAAATATTTTCACCGACGACGTATCTTTTAAATGTTATGTTCCGTTTTGGGAGCGTATTTGACGCACTTTTGCTTAATAAACCACGGCTCCATCTCTTACGGTTGATTTTTAAATAATTTCTAAAGTCGTCGTCGGCGACTCTTCACGGTAGCCACTCGGTAGGAAAAAATCCAAGTCCGAACTGTAATTATTTTCACCGACGAGGTACCTTTTATATGTTAGATTGAGTTATAGGAGCGCATTTGAAGCACTTTTGCTTAATAAACCACGGATCTATCTCTTACGGTTGATTTTTAAATTAATCAGAAAGTCCTCGTCGGTAGCGCTTCTCGGTAGCCTCGCCGTACAGAGACTAAGTCCGAATTGAAAATATTTTCACCGACGACGTATCTTTTAAATGTTATGTTCGGTTATGGGAGCGTATTTCACGCACTTTTGCTTAATAAACCACGGCTCCATCTCTTACGGTTGATTTTTAAATAATTTCTAAAGTCGTCGTCGGCGACTCTTCACGGTAGCCACTCGGTAGGAAAAAATCTAAGCCCGAACTGTAATTATTTTCACCGACGAGGTACCTTTTATATGTTAGATTGAGTTATAGGAGCGCATTTGAAGCACTTTTGCATTAATAAACAACGGCTCTATCTCTTACGGTTGATTTTTAAATAATTTCTAAAGTCGTCGTCGGCGACTCTTCACGGTAGCCACTCGGTAGGAAAAAATCTAAGCCCGAACTGTAATTATTTTCACCGACGAGGTACCTTTTATATGTTAGATTGAGTTATAGGAGCGTATTTTAAGCACTTTTGCTTAATAAATCACGGCTCTATCTCTTACGGTTGATTTTTAAATTAATCAGAAAGTCCTCGTCGTTAGCGCTTCTCGGTAGCCTCTCCGTACAGAGACCAAGTCCGAATTGAAAATATTTTCACCGACGACGTATCTTTTAAATGTTATGTTCGGTTATGGGAGCGTATTTGACGCACTTTTGCTTAATAAACCACGGCTCCATCTCTTACGGTTGATTTTTAAATAATTTCTAAAGTCGTCGTCGGCGACTCTACACGGTAGCCAATCGGTAGGAAAAAATCTAAGTCCGAACTGTAATTATTTTCACCGACGAGGTACCTTTTATATGTTAGATTGAGTTATAGGAGCGCATTTGAAGCACTTTTGCTTAATAAACCACGGCTCTATCTCTTACGGTTGATTTTTAAATTAATCAGAAAGTCCTCGTCGGTAGCGCTTCTCGGTAGCCTCTCCGTACAGAGACTAAGTCCGAATTGAAAATATTTTCACCGAGAATGTATCTTTTAAATGTTATGTTCGGTTATGGGAGCGTATTTGACGCACTTTTGCTTAATAAACCACGGCTCCATCTCTTACGGTTGATTTTTAAATAATTTCTAAAGTCGTCGTCGGCGACTCTACACGGTAGCCAATCGGTAGGAAAAAATCTAAGTCCGAACTGTAATTATTTTCACCGACGAGGTACCTTTTATATGTTAGATTGAGTTATAGGAGCGCATTTGAAGCACTTTTGCTTAATAAACCACGGCTCTATCTCTTACGGTTGATTTTTAAATTAATCAGAAAGTCCTCGTCGGTAGCGCTTCTCGGTAGCCTCTCCGTACAGAGACTAAGTCCGAATTGAAAATATTTTCACCGAGAATGTATCTTTTAAATGGTATGTTCGGTTATGGGAGCGTATTTGACGCACTTTTGCTTAATAAACCACGGCTCCATCTCTTACGGTTGAATTTTAAATAATTTCTAAAGTCGTCGTCGGCGACTCTTCACGGTAGCCACTGGTTAGGAAAAAATCTAAGTCCGAACTGTAATTATTTTCACCGGCGAGGTACCTTTTATATGTTAGATTGAGTTATAGGAGCGTATTTGAAGCACTTTTGCTTAATAAACCATGGCTCCATCTCTTACGGTTGATTTTTAAATAATTTCTAGTCGTCGTCGGCGACTCTTCACGGTAGCCACTCGGTAGGAAAAAATCTAAGTCCGAACTGTAATTATTTTCACCGACGAGGTACCTTTTATATGTTAGATTGAGTTATAGGAGCGTATTTTAAGCACTTTTGCTTAATAAATCACGGCTCTATCTCTTACGGTTGATTTTTAAATTAATCAGAAAGTCCTCGTCGGTAGCGCTTCTCGGTAGCCTCTCCGTACAGAGACTAAGTCCGAATTGAAAATATTTTCACCGACGACGTATCTTTTAAATGTTATGTTCGGTTATGGGAGCGTATTTGACGCACTTTTGCTTAATTAACCACGGCTCCATCTCTTACGGTTGATTTTTAAATAATTTCTAAAGTCGTCGTCGGCGACTCTTCACGGTAGCCAATCGGTAGGAAAAAATCTAAGTCCGAACTGTAATTATTTTCACCGACGAGGTACCTTTTATATGTTAGATTGAGTTATAGGAGCGCATTTGAAGCACTTTTGCTTAATAAACCACGGCTCTATCTCTTACGGTTGATTTTTAAATTAATCAGAAAATCCTCGTCGGTAGCGCTTCTCGGTAGCCTCTCCGTACAGAGACTAAGTCCGAATTGAAAATATTTTCACCGACGACGTATCTTTTAAATGTTATGTTCGGTTATGGGAGCGTATTTGACGCACTTTTGCTTAATAAACCACGGCTCCATCTCTTACGGTTGAATTTTAAATAATTTCTAAAGTCGTCGACGGCGACTCTTCACGGTAGCCACTCGTTAGGATAAAATCTAAGTCCGAACTGTAATTATTTTCACCGACGAGGTACCTTTTATATGTTAGATTGAGTTATAGGAGCGTATTTGAAGCACTTTTGCTTAATAAACCATGGCTCCATCTCTTCCGGTTGATTTTTAAATAATTTCTAGTCGTCGTCGGCGACTCTTCACGGTAGCCACTCGGTAGGAAAAAATCTAAGTCCGAACTGTAATTATTTTCACCGACGAGGTACCTTTTATATGTTAGATTGAGTTATAGGAGCGCATTTGAAGCACTTTTGCTTAATAAACCACGGCTCTATCTCTTACGGTTGATTTTTAAATTAATCAGAAAGTCTTCGTCGGTAGCGCTTCTCGGTAGCCTCTCCGTACAGAGACTAAGTCCGAATTGAAAATATTTTCACCGAGAATGTATCTTTTAAATGTTATGTTCGGTTATGGGAGCGTATTTGACGCACTTTTGCTTAATAAACCACGGCTCCATCTCTTACGGTTGAATTTTTAATAATTTCTAAAGTCGTCGTCGGCGACTCTTCACGGTAGCCACTCGTTAGGAAAAAATCTAAGTCCGAACTGTAATTATTTTCACCGACGAGGTACCTTTTATATGTTAGATTGAGTTATAGGAGCGCATTTGAAGCACTTTTGCTTAATAAACCACGGCTCTATCTCTTACGGTTGATTTTTAAATAATTTCTAGTCGTCGTCGGCGACTCTTCACGGTAGCCACTCGGTAGGAAAAAATCTAAGTCCGAACTGTAATTATTTTCACCGACGAGGTACCTTTTATATGTTAGATTGAGTTATAGGAGCGCATTTGAAGCACTTTTGCTTAATAAACCACGGCTCTATCTCTTACGGTTGATTTTTAAATTAATCAGAAAGTCCTCGTCGGTAGCGCTTCTCGGTAGCCTCTCCGTACAGAGACTAAGTCCGAATTGAAAATATTTTCACCGACGACGTATCTTTTAAATGTTATGTTCGGTTATGGGAGCGTATTTGACGCACTTTTGCTTAATAAACCACGGCTCCATCTCTTACGGTTGATTTTCAAATAATTTCTAAAGTCGTCGTCGGCGACTCTTCACGGTAGCCACTCGATAGGAAAAAATCTAAGCCCGAACTGTAATTATTTTCACCGACGAGGTACCTTTTATATGTTAGATTGAGTTATAGGAGCGTATTTGAAGCACTTTTGCTTAATAAATCACGGCTCTATCTCTTACGGTTGATTTTTAAATTAATCAGAAAGTCCTCGTCGTTAGCGCTTCTCGGTAGCCTCTCCGTACAGAGACCAAGTCCGAATTGAAAATATTTTCACCGACGACGTATCTTTTAAATGTTATGTTCGGTTATGGGAGCGTATTTGACGCACTTTTGCTTAATAAACCACGGCTCCATCTCTTACGGTTGATTTTTAAATAATTTCTAAAGTCGTCGTCGGCGACTCTTCACGGTAGCCACTCGGTAGGAAAAAATCTATGTCCGAACTGTAATTATTTTCACCGACGAGGTACCTTTTATATGTTAGATTGAGTTATAGGAGCGCATTTGAAGCACTTTTGCTTAATAAACCACGGCTCTATCTCTTACGGTTGATTTTTAAATTAATCAGAAAATCCTCGTCGGCAGCGCTTCTCGGTAGCCTCTCCGTACAGAGACTAAGTCCGAATGGAAAATATTTTCACCGACGACGTATCTTTTAAATGTTATGTTCGGTTATGGGAGCGTATTTGACGCACTTTTGCTTAATAAACCACGGCTCCATCTCTTACGGTTGATTTTTAAATAATTTCTAAAGTCGTCGTCGGCGACTCTTCACGGTAGCCACTCGATAGGAAAAAATCTAAGCCCGAACTGTAATTATTTTCACCGACGAGGTACCTTTTATATGTTAGATTGAGTTATAGGAGCGTATTTTAAGCACTTTTGCTTAATAAACCATGGCTCTATCTCTTACGGTTGATTTTTAAATAATTTCTAAAGTCGTCGTCGGCGACTCTTCACGGTAGCCACTCGGTAGGAAAAAATCTAAGTCCGAACTGTAATTATTTTCACCGACGAGGTACCTTTTATATGTTAGACTGAGTTATAGGAGCGCATTTGAAGCACTTTTGCTTAATAAACCATGGCTCTATCTCTTACGGTTGATTTTTAAATAATTTCTAAAGTCGTCGTCGGCGACTCTTCACGGTAGCCACTCGGTAGGAAAAAATCTAAGTCCGAACTGTAATTATTTTCACCGACGAGGTACCTTTTATATGTTAGATTGAGTTATAGGAGCGTATTTTAAGAACTTTTGCTTAATAAATCACGGCTCTATCTCTTACGGTAGATTTTTATATTAATCAGAAAGTCTTCGTCGGTAGCGCTTCTCGGTAGCCACTCCGTACAGAGACAAAGTCCGAATTGAAAATATTTTCACCGACGACGTATCTTTTAAATGTTATGTTCGGTTATGGGAGCGTATTTGACGCACTTTTGCTTAATAATCCACGGCTCCATCTCTTACGGTTGATTTTTACATAATTTCTAAAGTCGTCGTCGGCGACTCTTCACGGTAGCCACTCGGTAGGAAAAAATCTAAGTCCGAACTGTAATTATTTTCACCGACGAGGTACCTTTTATATGTTAGATTGAGTTATAGGAGCGCATTTGAAGCACTTTTGCTTAATAAACCACGGCTCTATCTCTTACGGTTGATTTTTAAATTAATCAGAAAATCCTCGTCGGCAGCGCTTCTCGGTAGCCTCTCCGTACAGAGACTAAGTCCGAATGGAAAATATTTTCACCGACGACGTATCTTTTAAATGTTATGTTCGGTTATGGGAGCGTATTTGACGCACTTTTGCTTAATAAACCACGGCTCCATCTCTTACGGTTGATTTTTAAATAATTTCTAAAGTCGTCGTCGGCGACTCTTCACGGTAGCCACTCGATAGGAAAAAATCTAAGCCCGAACTGTAATTATTTTCACCGACGAGGTACCTTTTATATGTTAGATTGAGTTATAGGAGCGTATTTTAAGCACTATTGCTTAATAAATCACGGCTCTGTCTCTTACGGTAGATTTTTATATTAATCAGAAAGTCTTCGTCGGTAGCGCTTCTCGGTAGCCTCTCCGTACAGAGACAAAGTCCGAATTGAAAATATTTTCACCGACGACGTATCTTTTAAATGTTATGTTCGGTTATGGGAGCGTATTTGACGCACTTTTGCTTAATAAACCACGGCTCCATCTCTTACGGTTGATTTTTAAATAATTTCTAAAGTCGTCGTCGGCGACTCTTCACGGTAGCCACTCGGTAGGAAAAAATCTAAGTCCGAACTGTAATTATTTTCACCGACGAGGTACCTTTTATATGTTAGATTGAGTTATAGGAGCGCATTTGAAGCACTTTTGCTTAATAAACCATGGCTCTATCTCTTACGGTTGATTTTTATATTAATCAGAAAGTCTTCGTCGGTACCGCTTCTCGGTAGCCACTCCGTACAGAGACTAAGTCCGAATTGAAAATATTTTCACCGACGACGTATCTCTTAAATGTTATGTTCGGTTATGGGAGCGTATTTGACGCACTTTTGCTTAATAATCCACGGCTCCATCTCTTACGGTTGATTTTTACATAATTTCTAAAGTCGTCGTCGGCGACTCTTCACGGTAGCCACTCGGTAGGAAAAAATCTAAGTCCGAACTGTAATTATTTTCACCGACGAGGTACCTTTTATATGTTAGATTGAGTTATAGGAGCGCATTTGAAGCACTTTTGCTTAATAAACCACGGCTCTATCTCTTACGGTTGATTTTTAAATAATTTCTAAAGTCGTCGTCGGCGACTCTTCACGGTAGCCACTCGGTAGGAAAAAATCTAAGTCCGAACTGTAATTATTTTCACCGACGAGGTACCTTTTATATGTTAGACTGAGTTATAGGTGCGCATTTGAAGCACTTTTGCTTAATAAACCATGGCTCTATCTCTTACGGTTGATTTTTAAATAATTTCTAAAGTCGTCGTCGGCGACTCTTCACGGTAGCCACTCGGTAGGAAAAAATCTAAGTCCGAACTGTAATTATTTTCACCGACGAGGTACCTTTTATATGTTAGATTGAGTTATAGGAGCGCATTTGAAGCACTTTTGCTTAATAAACCACGGCTCTATCTCTTACGGTTGATTTTTAAATTAATCAGAAAGTCCTCGTCGGTAGCGCTTCTCGGTAGCCACTCCGTACAGAGACAAAGTCCGAATTGAAAATATTTTCACCGACGACGTATCTTTTAAATGTTATGTTCGGTTATGGGAGCGTATTTGACGCACTTTTGCTTAATAATCCACGGCTCCATCTCTTACGGTTGATTTTTACATAATTTCTAAAGTCGTCGTCGGCGACTCTTCACGGTAGCCACTCGGTAGGAAAAAATCTAAGTCCGAACTGTAATTATTTTCACCGACGAGGTACCTTTTATATGTTAGATTGAGTTATAGGAGCGCATTTGAAGCACTTTTGCTTAATAAACCACGGCTCTATCTCTTACGGTTGATTTTTAAATTAATCAGAAAATCCTCGTCGGCAGCGCTTCTCGGTAGCCTCTCCGTACAGAGACTAAGTCCGAATGGAAAATATTTTCACCGACGACGTATCTTTTAAATGTTATGTTCGGTTATGGGAGCGTATTTGACGCACTTTTGCTTAATAAACCACGGCTCCATCTCTTACGGTTGATTTTTAAATAATTTCTAAAGTCGTCGTCGGCGACTCTTCACGGTAGCCACTCGATAGGAAAAAATCTAAGCCCGAACTGTAATTATTTTCACCGACGAGGTACCTTTTATATGTTAGATTGAGTTATAGGAGCGTATTTTAAGCACTTTTGCTTAATAAATCACGGCTCTGTCTCTTACGGTAGATTTTTATATTAATCAGAAAGTCTTCGTCGGTAGCGCTTCTCGGTAGCCTCTCCGTACAGAGACAAAGTCCGAATTGAAAATATTTTCACCGACGACGTATCTTTTAAATGTTATGTTCGGTTATGGGAGCGTATTTGACGCACTTTTGCTTAATAAACCACGGCTCCATCTCTTACGGTTGATTTTTAAATAATTTCTAAAGTCGTCGTCGGCGACTCTTCACGGTAGCCACTCGGTAGGAAAAAATCTAAGTCCGAACTGTAATTATTTTCACCGACGAGGTACCTTTTATATGTTAGATTGAGTTATAGGAGCGCATTTGAAGCACTTTTGCTTAATAAACCATGGCTCTATCTCTTACGGTTGATTTTTATATTAATCAGAAAGTCTTCGTCGGTAGCGCTTCTCGGTAGCCACTCCGTACAGAGACTAAGTCCGAATTGAAAATATTTTCACCGACGACGTATCTTTTAAATGTTATGTTCGGTTATGGGAGCGTATTTGACGCACTTTTGCTTAATAATCCACGGCTCCATCTCTTACGGTTGATTTTTACATAATTTCTAAAGTCGTCGTCGGCGACTCTTCACGGTAGCCACTCGGTAGGAAAAAATCTAAGTCCGAACTGTAATTATTTTCACCGACGAGGTACCTTTTATATGTTAGATTGAGTTATAGGAGCGCATTTGAAGCACTTTTGCTTAATAAACCACGGCTCTATCTCTTACGGTTGATTTTTAAATTAATCAGAAAATCCTCGTCGGCAGCGCTTCTCGGTAGCCTCTCCGTACAGAGACTAAGTCCGAATGGAAAATATTTTCACCGACGACGTATCTTTTAAATGTTATGTTCGGTTATGGGAGCGTATTTGACGCACTTTTGCTTAATAATCCACGGCTCCATCTCTTACGGTTGATTTTTACATAATTTCTAAAGTCGTCGTCGGCGACTCTTCACGGTAGCCACTCGGTAGGAAAAAATCTAAGTCCGAACTGTAATTATTTTCACCGACGAGGTACCTTTTATATGTTAGATTGAGTTATAGGAGCGCATTTGAAGCACTTTTGCTTAATAAACCACGGCTCTATCTCTTACGGTTGATTTTTAAATTAATCAGAAAATCCTCGTCGGCAGCGCTTCTCGGTAGCCTCTCCGTACAGAGACTAAGTCCGAATGGAAAATATTTTCACCGACGACGTATCTTTTAAATGTTATGTTCGGTTATGGGAGCGTATTTGACGCACTTTTGCTTAATAAACCACGGCTCCATCTCTTACGGTTGATTTTTAAATAATTTCTAAAGTCGTCGTCGGCGACTCTTCACGGTAGCCACTCGGTAGGAAAAAATCTAAGTCCGAACTGTAATTATTTTCACCGACGAGGTACCTTTTATATGTTAGATTGAGTTATAGGAGCGCATTTGAAGCACTTTTGCTTAATAAACCACGGCTCTATCTCTTACGGTTGATTTTTAAATTAATCAGAAAATCCTCGTCGGCAGCGCTTCTCGGTAGCCTCTCCGTACAGAGACTAAGTCCGAATGGAAAATATTTTCACCGACGACGTATCTTTTAAATGTTATGTTCGGTTATGGGAGCGTATTTGACGCACTTTTGCTTAATAAACCACGGCTCCATCTCTTACGGTTGATTTTTAAATAATTTCTAAAGTCGTCGTCGGCGACTCTTCACGGTAGCCTCTCGATAGGAAAAAATCTAAGCCCGAACTGTAATTATTTTCACCGACGAGGTACCTTTTATATGTTAGATTGAGTTATAGGAGCGCATTTGAAGCACTTTTGCTTAATAAACCATGGCTCTATCTCTTACGGTTGATTTTTAAATAATTTCTAAAGTCGTCGTCGGCGACTCTTCACGGTAGCCACTCGGTAGGAAAAAATCTAAGTCCGAACTGTAATTATTTTCACCGACGAGGTACCTCTTATATGTTAGATTGAGTTATAGGAGCGCATTTGAAGCACTTTTGCTTAATAAACCATGGCTCTATCTCTTACGGTTGATTTTTATATTAATCAGAAAGTCTTCGTCGGTAGCGCTTCTCGGTAGCCACTCCGTACAGAGACTAAGTCCGAATTGAAAATATTTTCACCGACGACGTATCTTTTAAATGTTATGTTCGGTTATGGGAGCGTATTTGACGCACTTTTGCTTAATAATCCACGGCTCCATCTCTTACGGTTGATTTTTACATAATTTCTAAAGTCGTCGTCGGCGACTCTTCACGGTAGCCACTCGGTAGGAAAAAATCTAAGTCCGAACTGTAATTATTTTCACCGACGAGGTACCTTTTATATGTTAGATTGAGTTATAGGAGCGCATTTGAAGCACTTTTGCTTAATAAACCACGGCTCTATCTCTTACGGTTGATTTTTAAATTAATCAGAAAATCCTCGTCGGCAGCGCTTCTCGGTAGCCTCTCCGTACAGAGACTAAGTCCGAATGGAAAATATTTTCACCGACGACGTATCTTTTAAATGTTATGTTCGGTTATGGGAGCGTATTTGACGCACTTTTGCTTAATAAACCACGGCTCCATCTCTTACGGTTGATTTTTAAATAATTTCTAAAGTCGTCGTCGGCGACTCTTCACGGTAGCCACTCGGTAGGAAAAAATCTAAGTCCGAACTGTAATTATTTTCACCGACGAGGTACCTTTTATATGTTAGATTGAGTTATAGGAGCGCATTTGAAGCACTTTTGCTTAATAAACCACGGCTCTATCTCTTACGGTTGATTTTTAAATTAATCAGAAAATCCTCGTCGGCAGCGCTTCTCGGTAGCCTCTCCGTACAGAGACTAAGTCCGAATGGAAAATATTTTCACCGACGACGTATCTTTTAAATGTTATGTTCGGTTATGGGAGCGTATTTGACGCACTTTTGCTTAATAAACCACGGCTCCATCTCTTACGGTTGATTTTTAAATAATTTCTAAAGTCGTCGTCGGCGACTCTTCACGGTAGCCACTCGATAGGAAAAAATCTAAGCCCGAACTGTAATTATTTTCACCGACGAGGTACCTTTTATATGTTAGATTGAGTTATAGGAGCGCATTTGAAGCACTTTTGCTTAATAAACCATGGCTCTATCTCTTACGGTTGATTTTTAAATAATTTCTAAAGTCGTCGTCGGCGACTCTTCACGGTAGCCACTCGGTAGGAAAAAATCTAAGTCCGAACTGTAATTATTTTCACCGACGAGGTACCTTTTATATGTTAGATTGAGTTATAGGAGCGCATTTGAAGCACTTTTGCTTAATAAACCATGGCTCTATCTCTTACGGTTGATTTTTAAATAATTTCTAAAGTCGTCGTCGGCGACTCTTCACGGTAGCCACTCGGTAGGAAAAAAGCTAAGTCCGAACTGTAATTATTTTCACCGACGAGGTACCTTTTATATGTTAGATTGAGTTATAGGAGCGCATTTGAAGCACTTTTGCTTAATAAACCACGGCTCTATCTCTTACGGTTGATTTTTAAATTAATCAGAAAGTCCTCGTCGGTAGCGCTTCTCGGTAGCCACTCCGTACAGAGACTAAGTCCGAATTGAAAATATTTTCACCGACGACGTATCTTTTAAATGTTATGTTCAGTTATGGGAGCGTATTTGACGCACTTTTGCTTAATAAACCGCGGCTCCATCTCTTACGGTTGATTTTTAAATAATTTCTAAAGTCGTCGTCGGCGACTCTTCACGGTAGCCACTGGGTAGGAAAAAATCTAAGCGCGAACTGTAATTATTTTCACCGACGAGGTACCTTTTATATGTTAGATTGAGTTATAGGAGCGTATTTTAAGAACTTTTGCTTAATAAATCACGGCTCTATCTCTTACGGTAGATTTTTATATTAATCAGAAAGTCTTCGTCGGTAGCGCTTCTCGGTAGCCACTCCGTACAGAGACTAAGTCCGAATTGAAAATATTTTCACCGACGACGTATCTTTTAAATGTTATGTTCGGTTATGGGAGCGTATTTGACGCACTTTTGCTTAATAATCCACGGCTCCATCTCTTACGGTTGATTTTTACATAATTTCTAAAGTCGTCGTCGGCGACTCTTCACGGTAGCCACTCGGTAGGAAAAAATCTAAGCCCGAACTGTAATTATTTTCACCGACGAGGTACCTTTTATATGTTAGATTGAGTTATAGGAGCGCATTTGAAGCACTTTTGCTTAATAAACCACGGCTCCATCTCTTACGGTTGATTTCTAAATAATTTCTAAAGTCGTCGTCGGCGACTCTTCACGGTAGCCACTCGGTAGGAAAAAATCTAAGCCCGAACTGTAATTATTTTCACCGACGAGGTACCTTTTATGTGTTAGATTGAGTTATAGGAGCGCATTTGAAGCAGTTTTGCTTAATAAACCACGGCTCTATCTCATACGGTTGATTTTTAAATTAATCAGAAAGTCCTCGTCGGTGGCGCTTCTCGGTAGCCTCTCCGTACAGAGACTAAGTCCGAATTGAAAATATTTTCACCGACGACGTATCTTTTAAATGTTATGTTCAGCTATGGGAGCGTATTTGACGCACTTTTGCTTAATAAACGGCGGCTCCATCTTTTACGGTTGATTTTTAAATAATTTCTAAAGTCGTCGTCGGCGACTCTTCACGGTAGCCACTCGGTAGGAAAAAATCTAAGTCCGAACTGTAATTATTTTCACCGACGAGGTACCTTTTATATGTTAGATTGAGTTATAGGAGCGTATTTTAAGAACTTTTGCTTAATAAATCACGGCTCTATCTCTTACGGTAGATTTTTATATTAATCAGAAAGTCTTCGTCGGTAGCGCTTCTCGGTAGCCACTCCGTACAGAGACTAAGTCCGAATTGAAAATATTCTCACCGACGACGTATCTTTTAAATGTTATGTTCGGTTATGGGAGCGTATTTGACGCACTTTTGCTTAATAAATCACGGCTCCATCTCTTACGGTTGATTTTTAAATAATTTCTAAAGTCGTCGTCGGCGACTCTTCACGGTAGCCACTCGGTAGGAAAAAATCTAAGCCCGAACTGTAATTATTTTCACCGACGAGGTACGTTTTATATGTTAGATTGAGTTATAGGAGCGCATTTGAAGCACTTTTGCTTAATAAACCACGGCTCTATCTCTTACGGTTGATTTTTAAATTAATCAGAAAGTCCTCGTCGGTAGCGCTTCTCGGTAGCCTCTCCGTACAGAGACTAAGTCCGAATTGAAAATATTTTCACCGACGACGTATCTTTTAAATGTTATGTTCAGTTATGGGAGCGTATTTGACGCACTTTTGCTTAATAAACCGCGGCTCCATCTTTTACGGTTGATTTTTAAATAATTTCTAAAGTCGTCGTCGGCGACTCTTCACGGTAGCCACTCGGTAGGAAAAAATCTAAGCCCGAACTGTAATTATTTTCACCGACGAGGTACGTTTTATATGTTAGATTGAGTTATAGGAGCGCATTTGAAGCACTTTTGCTTAATAAACCACGGCTCTATCTCTTACGGTTGATTTTTAAATTAATCAGAAAGTCCTCGTCGGTAGCGCTTCTCGGTAGCCACTCCGTACAGAGACTAAGTCCGAATTGAAAATATTCTCACCGACGACGTATCTTTTAAATGTTATGTTCGGTTATGGGAGCGTATTTGACGCACTTTTGCTTAATAAACCACGGCTCCATCTCTTACAGTTGATTTTTAAATAATTTCTAAAGTCTTCGTCGGCGACTCTTCACGGTAGCCACTCGGTAGGAAAAAATCTAAGCCCGAACTGTAATTATTTTCACCGACGAGGTACGTTTTATATGTTAGATTGAGTTATAGGAGCGCAATTGAAGCACTTTTGCTTAATAAACCACGGCTCTATCTCTTACGGTTGATTTTTAAATTAATCAGAAAGTCCTCGTCGTTAGCGCTTCTCGGTAGCCTCTCCGTACAGAGACTAAGACCGAATTGAAAATATTTTCACCGACGACGTATCTTTTAAATGTTATGTTCAGTTATGGGAGCGTATTTGACGCACTTTTGCTTAATAAACCGCGGCTCCATCTTTTACGGTTGATTTTTAAATAATTTCTAAAGTCGTCGTCGGCGACTCTTCACGGTAGCCAATCGGTAGGAAAAAATCTAAGTCCGAACTGTAATTATTTTCACCGACGAGGTACCTTTTATATGTTAGATTGAGTTATAGGAGCGTATTTGAAGCACTTTTGCTTAATAAAACACGGCTCTATCTCTTTCGGTTGATTTTTAAATTAATCAGAAATTCTTCGTCGGTAGCGCTTCTCGGTAGCCTCTCCGTACAGAGACTAAGTCCGAATTGAAAATATTTTCACCGACGACGTATCTTTTAAATGTTGTGTTCCGTTATGGGAGCGTATGTGACGCACTTTTGCTTAATAAACCACGGCTCTATCTCTTACGGTTGATTTTTAAATAATTTCTAAAGTCGTCGTCGGCGACTCTTCACGGTAGCCACTCGGTAGGAAAAAATCTAAGTCCGAACTGTAATTATTTTCACCGACGAGATACCTTTTATATGTTAGATTGAGTTATAGGAGCGTATTTGAAGCACTTTTGCTTAGTAAACCACGGCTCTATCTCTTACGGTTGATTTTTAAATTAATCAGAAAGTCTTCGTCGGTAGCGCTTCTCGGTAGCCTCTCCGTACAGAGACTAAGTCCGAATTGAAAATATTTTCATCCACGACGTATCTTTTAAATGTTATGTTCCGTTATGGGAGCGTATTTGACGCACTTTTGCTTAATAAACCTCGGCTCTATCTCTTACGGTTGATTTTTAAATAATTTCTAAAGTCGTCGTCGGCGACTCTTCACGGTAGCCACTCGGTAGGAAAAGATCTAAGTCCGAACTGTAATTATTTTCACCGACGAGGTACCTTTTATATGTTAGATTGAGTTATAGGAGCGTATTTGCAGCACTTTTGCTTAATAAACCACGGCTCTATCTCTTTCGGTTGATTTTTAAATAATTTCTAAAGTCGTCGTCGGCGACTCTTCACGGTAGCCACTCGGTAGGAAAAAATCTAAGTCCGAACTGTAATTATTTTCACCGACGAGGTACCTTTTATATGTTAGATTGAGTTATAGGAGCGTATTTGAAGCACTTTTGCTTAATAAACCACGGCTCTATCTCTTTCGGTTGATTTTTAAATTAATCAGAAAGTCTTCGTCGGTAGCGCTTCTCGGTAGCCTCTCCGTACAGAGACTAAGTCCGAATTGAAAATATTTTCACCGACGACGTATCTTTTAAATGTTATGTTCGGTTATGGGATTGTATTTGACGCACTTTTGCTTAATAAACCACGGCTCCATCTCTTACGGTTGATTTTTAAATAATTTCTAAAGTCGTCGTCGGCGACTCTTCACGGTAGCCACTCGGTAGGAAAAAATCTAAGTCCGAACTGTAATTATTTTCACCGACGAGGTACCTTTTTATGTTAGATTGAGTTATAGGAGCGCATTTGAAGCACTTTTGCTTAATAAACCACGGCTCTATCTCTTACGGTTGATTTTTAAATTAATCAGAAAGTCTTCGTCGGTAGCGCTTCTCGGTAGCCTCTCCGTACAGAGACTAAGTCCGAATTGAAAATATTTTCACCGACGACGTATCTTTTAAATGTTATGTTCGGTTATGGGATTGTATTTGACGCACTTTTGCTTAATAAACCACGGCTCCATCTCTTACGGTTGATTTTTAAATAATTTCTAAAGTCGTCGTCGGCGACTCTTCACGGTAGCCACTCGGTAGGAAAAAATCTAAGTCCGAACTGTAATTATTTTCACCGACGAGGTACCTTTTTATGTTAGATTGAGTTATAGGAGCGCATTTGAAGCACTTTTGCTTAATAAACCACGGCTCTATCTCTTACGGTTGATTATTAAATTAATCAGAAAGTCCTCGTCGGTAGCGCTTCTCGGTAGCCTCTCCGTACAGAGACAAAGTCCGAATTCAAAATATTTTCACCGACGACGTATCTTTTAAATGTTATGTTCGGTTATGGGAGCGTATTTGACGCACTTTTGCTTAATAAACCACGGCTCCATCTCTTACGGTTGATTTTTAAATAATTTCTAAAGTCGTCGTCGGCGACTCTTCACGGTAGCCACTCGGTAGGAAAAAATCTAAGTCCGAACTGTAATTATTTTCACCGACGAGGTACCTTTTATATGTTAGATTGAGTTATAGGAGCGCATTTGAAGCACTTTTGCTTAATAAACCATGGCTCTATCTCTTACGGTTGATTTTTATATTAATCAGAAAGTCTTCGTCGGTAGCGCTTCTCGGTAGCCTCTCCGTACAAAGACTAAGTCCGAATTGAAAATATTTTCACCGACGACGTATCTTTTAAATGTTATGTTCGGTTATGGGAGCGAATTTGACGCACTTTTGCTTAATAAACCACGGCTCCATCTCTTACGGTTGATTTTTAAATAATTTCTAAAGTCGTCGTCGGCGACTCTTCACGGTAGCCACTCGGTAGGAAAAAATCTAAGTCCGAACTGTAATTATTTTCACCGACGAGGTACCTTTTATATGTTAGATTGAGTTATAGGAGCGTATTTGAAGCACTTTTGCTTAATAAAACACGGCTCTATCTCTTTCGGTTGATTTTTAAATTAATCAGAAATTCTTCGTCGGTAGCGCTTCTCGGTAGCTTCTCCGTACAGAGACTAAGTCCGAATTGAAAATATTTTCACCGACGACGTATCTTTTAAATGTTATGTTCCGTTATGGGAGCGTATGTGACGCACTTTTGCTTAATAAACCACGGCTCTATCTCTTACGGTTGATTTTTAAATAATTTCTAAAGTCGTCGTCGGCGACTCTTCACGGTAGCCACTCGGTAGGAAAAAATCTAAGTCCGAACTGTAATTATTTTCACCGACGAGGTACCTTTTATATGTTAGATTGAGTTATAGGAGCGTATTTGAAGCACTTTTGCTTAATAAAACACGGCTCTATCTCTTTCGGTTGATTTTTAAATTAATCAGAAATTCTTCGTCGGTAGCGCTTCTCGGTAGCCTCTCCGTACAGAGACTAAGTCCGAATTGAAAATATTTTCACCGACGACGTATCTTTTAAATGTTGTGTTCCGTTATGGGAGCGTATGTGACGCACTTTTGCTTAATAAACCACGGCTCTATCTCTTACGGTTGATTTTTAAATAATTTCTAAAGTCGTCGTCGGCGACTCTTCACGGTAGCCACTCGGTAGGAAAAAATCTAAGTCCGAACTGTAATTATTTTCACCGACGAGGTACCTTTTATATGTTAGAGTGAGTTATAGGAGCGCATTTGAAGCACTTTTGCTTAGTAAACCACGGCTCTATCTCTTACGGTTGATTTTTAAATTAATCAGAAAGTCTTCGTCGGTAGCGCTTCTCGGTAGCCTCTCCGTACAAAGACTAAGTCCGAATTGAAAATATTTTCACCGACGACGTATCTTTTAAATGTTGTGTTCCGTTATGGGAGCGTATGTGACGCACTTTTGCTTAATAAACCACGGCTCTATCTCTTACGGTTGATTTTTAAATAATTTCTAAAGTCGTCGTCGGCGACTCTTCACGGTAGCCACTCGGTAGGAAAAAATCTAAGTCCGAACTGTAATTATTTTCACCGACGAGGTACCTTTTATATGTTAGATTGAGTTATAGGAGCGTATTTGAAGCACTTTTGCTTAGTAAACCACGGCTCTATCTCTTACGGTTGATTTTTAAATTAATCAGAAAGTCTTCGTCGGTAGCGCTTCTCGGTAGCCTCTCCGTACAGAGACTAAGTCCGAATTGATAATATTTTCATCCACGACGTATCTTTTAAATGTTATGTTCCGTTATGGGAGCGTATTTGACGCACTTTTGCTTAATAAACCACGGCTCTATCTCTTACGGTTGATTTTTAAATAATTTCTAAAGTCGTCGTCGGCGACTCTTCACGGTAGCCACTCGGTAGGAAAAAATCTAAGTCCGAACTGTAATCATTTTCACCGACGAGGTACCTTTTATATGTTAGATTGAGTTATAGGAGCGTATTTGCAGCACTTTTGCTTAATAAACCACGGCTCTATCTCTTTCGGTTGATTTTTAAATTAATCAGAAATTCTTCGTCGGTAGCGCTTCTCGGTAGCCTCTCCGTACAGAGACTAAGTCCGAATTGAAAATATTTTCACCGACGACGTATCTTTTAAATGTTATGTTCGGTTATGGGAGCGTATTTGACGCACTTTTGCTTAATAAACCACGGCTCCATCTCTTACGGTTGATTTTTAAATAATTTCTAAAGTCGTCGTCGGCGACTCTTCACGGTAGCCACTCGGTAGGAAAAAATCTAAGTCCGAACTGTAATTATTTTCACCGACGAGGTACCTTTTATATGTTAGATTGAGTTATAGGAGCGTATTTGCAGCACTTTTGCTTAATAAACCACGGCTCTATCTCTTTCGGTTGATTTTTAAATTAATCAGAAATTCTTCGTCGGTAGCGCTTCTCGGTAGCCTCTCCGTACAGAGACTAAGTCCGAATTGAAAATATTTTCACCGACGACGTATCTTTTAAATGTTATGTTCGGTTATGGGAGCGTATTTGACGCACTTTTGCTTAATAAACCACGGCTCCATCTCTTACGGTTGATTTTTAAATAATTTCTAAAGTCGTCGTCGGCGACTCTTCACGGTAGCCACTCGGTAGGAAAAAATCTAAGTCCGAACTGTAATTATTTTCACCGACGAGGTACCTTTTATATGTTAGATTGAGTTATAGGAGCGCATTTGAAGCACTTTTGCTTAGTAAACCACGGCTCTATCTCTTACGGTTGATTTTTAAATTAATCAGAAACTCTTCGTCGGTAGCGCTTCTCGGTAGCCTCTCCGTACAGAGACTAAGTCCGAATTGAAAATATTTTCACCGACGACGTATCTTTTAAATGTTATGTTCGGTTATGGGAGCGTATTTGACGCACTTTTGCTTAATAAACCACGGCTCCATCTCTTACGGTTGATTTTTAAATAATTTCTAAAGTCGTCGTCGGCGACTCTTCACGGTAGCCACTCGGTAGGAAAAAATCTAAGTCCGAACTGTAATTATTTTCACCGACGAGGTACCTTTTATATGTTAGATTGAGTTATAGGAGCGTATTTGAAGCACTTTTGCATAATAAACCACGGCTCTATCTCTTTCGGTTGATTTTTAAATTAATCAGAAAGTCTTCGTCGGTAGCGCTTCTCGGTAGCCTCTCCGTACAGAGACTAAGTCCGAATTGAAAATATTTTCACCGACGACGTATCTTTTAAATGTTATGTTCGGTTATGGGATTGTATTTGACGCACTTTTGCTTAATAAACCACGGCTCCATCTCTTACGGTTGATTTTTAAATAATTTCTAAAGTCGTCGTCGGCGACTCTTCACGGTAGCCACTCGGTAGGAAAAAATCTAAGTCCGAACTGTAATTATTTTCACCGACGAGGTAGCTTTTTATGTTAGATTGAGTTATAGGAGCGCATTTGAAGCACTTTTGCTTAATAAACCACGGCTCTATCTCTTACGGTTGATTATTAAATTAATCAGAAAGTCCTCGTCGGTAGCGCTTCTCGGTAGCCTCTCCGTACAGAGACTAAGTCCGAATTGAAAATATTTTCACCGACGACGTATCTTTTAAATGGTATGTTCCGTTATGGGAGCGTATTTGACGCACTTTTGCTTAATAAACCACGGCTCCATCTCTTACGGTTGATTTTTAAATAATTTCTAAAGTCGTCGTCGGCGACTCTTCACGGTAGCCACTCGGTAGGAAAAAATCTAAGTCCGAACTGTAATTATTTTCACCGACGAGGTACCTTTTATATGTTAGATTGAGTTATAGGAGCGCATTTGAAGCACTTTTGCTTAATAAACCACGGCTCTATCTCTTACGGTTGATTTTTAAATTAATCAGAAAGTCCTCGTCGGTAGCGCTTCTCGGTAGCCTCTCCGTACAGAGACTAAGTCCGAATTGAAAATATTTTCACCGACGACGTATCTTTTAAATGGTATGTTCCGTTATGGGAGCGTATTTGACGCACTTTTGCTTAATAAACCACGGCTCCATCTCTTACGGTTGATTTTTAAATAATTTCTAAAATCGTCGTCGGCGACTCTTCACGGTAGCCACTCGGTAGGAAAAAATCTAAGTCCGAACTGTAATTATTTTCACCGACGAGGTAGCTTTTTATGTTAGATTGAGTTATAGGAGCGCATTTGAAGCACTTTTGCTTAATAAACCACGGCTCTATCTCTTACGGTTGATTATTAAATTAATCAGAAAGTCCTCGTCGGTAGCGCTTCTCGGTAGCCTCTCCGTACAGAGACTAAGTCCGAATTGAAAATATTTTCACCGACGACGTATCTTTTAAATGGTATGTTCCGTTATGGGAGCGTATTTGACGCACTTTTGCTTAATAAACCACGGCTCCATCTCTTACGGTTGATTTTTAAATAATTTCTAAAGTCGTCGTCGGCGACTCTTCACGGTAGCCACTCGGTAGGAAAAAATCTAAGTCCGAACTGTAATTATTTTCACCGACGAGGTACCTTTTATATGTTAGATTGAGTTATAGGAGCGCATTTGAAGCACTTTTGCTTAATAAACCACGGCTCTATCTCTTACGGTTGATTTTTAAATTAATCAGAAAGTCCTCGTCGGTAGCGCTTCTCGGTAGCCTCTCCGTACAGAGACTAAGTCCGAATTGAAAATATTTTCACCGACGACGTATCTTTTAAATGTTGTGTTCCGTTATGGGAGCGTATGTGACGCACTTTTGCTTAATAAACCACGGCTCTATCTCTTACGGTTGATTTTTAAATAATTTCTAAAGTCGTCGTCGGCGACTCTTCACGGTAGCCACTCGGTAGGAAAAAATCTAAGTCCGAACTGTAATTATTTTCACCGACGAGGTACCTTTTATATGTTAGATTGAGTTATAGGAGCGCATTTGAAGCACTTTTGCTTAGTAAACCACGGCTCTATCTCTTACGGTTGATTTTTAAATTAATCAGAAACTCTTCGTCGGTAGCGCTTCTCGGTAGCCTCTCCGTACAGAGACTAAGTCCGAATTGAAAATATTTTCACCGACGACGTATCTTTTAAATGTTATGTTCGGTTATGGGATTGTATTTGACGCACTTTTGCTTAATAAACCACGGCTCCATCTCTTACGGTTGATTTTTAAATAATTTCTAAAGTCGTCGTCGGCGACTCTTCACGGTAGCCACTCGGTAGGAAAAAATCTAAGTCCGAACTGTAATTATTTTCACCGACGAGGTACCTTTTTATGTTAGATTGAGTTATAGGAGCGCATTTGAAGCACTTTTGCTTAATAAACCACGGCTCTATCTCTTACGGTTGATTATTAAATTAATCAGAAAGTCCTCGTCGGTAGCGCTTCTCGGTAGCCTCTCCGTACAGAGACTAAGTCCGAATTGAAAATATTTTCACCGACGACGTATCTTTTAAATGGTATGTTCCGTTATGGGAGCGTATTTGACGCACTTTTGCTTAATAAACCACGGCTCCATCTCTTACGGTTGATTTTTAAATAATTTCTAAAATCGTCGTCGGCGACTCTTCACGGTAGCCACTCGGTAGGAAAAAATCTAAGTCCGAACTGTAATTATTTTCACCGACGAGGTACCTTTTATATGTTAGATTGAGTTATAGGAGCGCATTTGAAGCACTTTTGCTTAATAAACCACGGCTCTATCTCTTACGGTTGATTTTTAAATTAATCAGAAAGTCCTCGTCGGTAGCGCTTCTCGGTAGCCTCTCCGTACAGAGACTAAGTCCGAATTGAAAATATTTTCACCGACGACGTATCTTTTAAATGTTGTGTTCCGTTATGGGAGCGTATGTGACGCACTTTTGCTTAATAAACCACGGCTCTATCTCTTACGGTTGATTTTTAAATAATTTCTAAAGTCGTCGTCGGCGACTCTTCACGGTAGCCACTCGGTAGGAAAAAATCTAAGTCCGAACTGTAATTATTTTCACCGACGAGGTACCTTTTATATGTTAGATTGAGTTATAGGAGCGCATTTGAAGCACTTTTGCTTAATAAACCACGGCTCTATCTCTTACGGTTGATTTTTAAATTAATCAGAAAGTCCTCGTCGGTAGCGCTTCTCGGTAGCCTCTCCGTACAGAGACTAAGTCCGAATTGAAAATATTTTCACCGACGACGTATCTTTTAAATGTTATGTTCGGTTATGGGAGCGTATTTGACGCACTTTTGCTTAATAAACCACGGCTCCATCTCTTACGGTTGATTTTTAAATAATTTCTAAAGTCGTCGTCGGCGACTCTTCACGGTAGCCACTCGGTAGGAAAAAATCTAAGTCCGAACTGTAATTATTTTCACCGACGAGGTACCTTTTATATGTTAGATTGAGTTATAGGAGCGTATTTGAAGCACTTTTGCATAATAAACCACGGCTCTATCTCTTTCGGTTGATTTTTAAATTAATCAGAAAGTCTTCGTCGGTAGCGCTTCTCGGTAGCCTCTCCGTACAGAGACTAAGTCCGAATTGAAAATATTTTCACCGACGACGTATCTTTTAAATGGTATGTTCCGTTATGGGAGCGTATTTGACGCACTTTTGCTTAATAAACCACGGCTCCATCTCTTACGGTTGATTTTTAAATAATTTCTAAAGTCGTCGTCGGCGACTCTTCACGGTAGCCACTCGGTAGGAAAAAATCTAAGTCCGAACTGTAATTATTTTCACCGACGAGGTACCTTTTATATGTTAGATTGAGTTATAGGAGCGCATTTGAAGCACTTTTGCTTAATAAACCACGGCTCTATCTCTTACGGTTGATTTTTAAATTAATCAGAAAGTCCTCGTCGGTAGCGCTTCTCGGTAGCCTCTCCGTACAGAGACTAAGTCCGAATTGAAAATATTTTCACCGACGACGTATCTTTTAAATGTTGTGTTCCGTTATGGGAGCGTATGTGACGCACTTTTGCTTAATAAACCACGGCTCCATCTCTTACGGTTGATTTTTAAATAATTTCTAAAGTCGTCGTCGGCGACTCTTCACGGTAGCCACTCGGTAGGAAAAAATCAAAGTCCGAACTGTAATTATTTTCACCGACGAGGTACCTTTTTATGTTAGATTGAGTTATAGGAGCGCATTTGAAGCACTTTTGCTTAATAAACCACGGCTCTATCTCTTACGGTTGATTATTAAATTAATCAGAAAGTCCTCGTCGGTAGCGCTTCTCGGTAGCCTCTCCGTACAGAGACTAAGTCCGAATTGAAAATATTTTCACCGACGACGTATCTTTTAAATGGTATGTTCCGTTATGGGAGCGTATTTGACGCACTTTTGCTTAATAAACCACGGCTCCATCTCTTACGGTTGATTTTTAAATAATTTCTAAAGTCGTCGTCGGCGACTCTTCACGGTAGCCACTCGGTAGGAAAAAATCTAAGTCCGAACTGTAATTATTTTCACCGACGAGGTACCTTTTATATGTTAGATTGAGTTATAGGAGCGCATTTGAAGCACTTTTGCTTAATAAACCACGGCTCTATCTCTTACGGTTGATTTTTAAATTAATCAGAAAGTCCTCGTCGGTAGCGCTTCTCGGTAGCCTCTCCGTACAGAGACTAAGTCCGAATTGAAAATATTTTCACCGACGACGTATCTTTTAAATGTTGTGTTCCGTTATGGGAGCGTATGTGACGCACTTTTGCTTAATAAACCACGGCTCTATCTCTTACGGTTGATTTTTAAATAATTTCTAAAGTCGTCGTCGGCGACTCTTCACGGTAGCCACTCGGTAGGAAAAAATCTAAGTCCGAACTGTAATTATTTTCACCGACGAGGTACCTTTTATATGTTAGATTGAGTTATAGGAGCGCATTTGAAGCACTTTTGCTTAATAAACCACGGCTCTATCTCTTACGGTTGATTTTTAAATTAATCAGAAAGTCCTCGTCGGTAGCGCTTCTCGGTAGCCTCTCCGTACAGAGACTAAGTCCGAATTGAAAATATTTTCACCGACGACGTATCTTTTAAATGTTGTGTTCCGTTATGGGAGCGTATGTGACGCACTTTTGCTTAATAAACCACGGCTCTATCTCTTACGGTTGATTTTTAAATAATTTCTAAAGTCGTCGTCGGCGACTCTTCACGGTAGCCACTCGGTAGGAAAAAATCTAAGTCCGAACTGTAATTATTTTTACCGACGAGGTACCTTTTATATGTTAGATTGAGTTATAGGAGCGCATTTGAAGCACTTTTGCTTAATAAACCACGGCTCTATCTCTTACGGTTGATTATTAAATTAATCAGAAAGTCCTCGTCGGTAGCGCTTCTCGGTAGCCTCTCCGTACAGAGACTAAGTCCGAATTGAAAAAATTTTCACCGACGACGTATCTTTTAAATGGTATGTTCCGTTATGGGAGCGTATTTGACGCACTTTTGCTTAATATACCACGGCTCCATCTCTTACGGTTGATTTTTAAATAATTTCTAAAGTCGTCGTCGGCGACTCTTCACGGTAGCCACTCCGTAGGAAAAAATCTAAGTCCGAACTGTAATTATTTTC
Organism: Nysson spinosus; assembly: GCA_910591585.2. Lineage (NCBI taxonomy): Eukaryota > Metazoa > Arthropoda > Insecta > Hymenoptera > Crabronidae > Nysson > Nysson spinosus. The sequence goes on along the minus strand of CAJUYC020000093.1, from coordinate 89,695 downwards.
ACCGACGAGGTACCTTTTATATGTTAGATTGAGTTATAGGAGCGCATTTGAAGCACTTTTGCTTAATAAACCACGGCTCTATCTCTTACGGTTGATTTTTAAATTAATCAGAAAGTCCTCGTCGGTAGCGCTTCTCGGTAGCCTCTCCGTACAGAGACTAAGTGCCAATTGAAAATATTTTCACCGACGACGTATCTTTTAAATGTTATGTTCGGTTATGGGAGCGTATTTGACGCACTTTTGCTTAATAAACCACGGCTCCATCTCTTACGGTTGATTTTTAAATAATTTCTAAAGTCGTCGTCGGCGACTCTTCACGGTAGCCACTCGGTAGGAAAAAATCTAAGTCCGAACTGTAATTATTTTCACCGACGAGGTACCTTTTTATGTTAGATTGAGTTATAGGAGCGCATTTGAAGCACTTTTGCTTAATAAACCACGGCTCTATCTCTTACGGTTGATTATTAAATTAATCAGAAAGTCCTCGTCGGTAGCGCTTCTCGGTAGCCTCTCCGTACAGAGACTAAGTCCGAATTGAAAATATTTTCACCGACGACGTATCTTTTAAATGGTATGTTCCGTTATGGGAGCGTATTTGACGCACTTTTGCTTAATATACCACGGCTCCATCTCTTACGGTTGATTTTTAAATAATTTCTAAAGTCGTCGTCGGCGCCTCTTCACGGTAGCTACTCGGTAGGAAAAAATCTAAGTCCGAACTGTAATTATTTTCACCGACGAGGTACCTTTTATATGTTAGATTGAGTTATAGGAGCGCATTTGAAGCACTTTTGCTTAATAAACCACGGCTCTATCTCTTACGGTTGATTTTTAAATTAATCAGAAAGTCCTCGTCGGTAGCGCTTCTCGGTAGCCCCTCCGTACAGAGACTAAGTCCGAATTGAAAATATTTTCACCGACGACGTATCTTTTAAATGTTGTGTTCCGTTATGGGAGCGTATGTGACGCACTTTTGCTTAATAAACCACGGCTCTATCTCTTACGGTTGATTTTTAAATAATTTCTAAAGTCGTCGTCGGCGACTCTTCACGGTAGCCACTCGGTAGGAAAAAATCTAAGTCCGAACTGTAATTATTTTCACCGACGAGGTACCTTTTATATGTTAGATTGAGTTATAGGAGCGCATTTGAAGCACTTTTGCTTAATAAACCACGGCTCTATCTCTTACGGTTGATTTTTAAATTAATCAGAAAGTCCTCGTCGGTAGCGCTTCTCGGTAGCCTCTCCGTACAGAGACTAAGTCCGAATTGAAAATATTTTCACCGACGACGTATCTTTTAAATGTTGTGTTCCGTTATGGGAGCGTATGTGACGCACTTTTGCTTAATAAACCACGGCTCTATCTCTTACGGTTGATTTTTAAATAATTTCTAAAGTCGTCGTCGGCGACTCTTCACGGTAGCCACTCGGTAGGAAAAAATCTAAGTCCGAACTGTAATTATTTTTACCGACGAGGTACCTTTTATATGTTAGATTGAGTTATAGGAGCGCATTTGAAGCACTTTTGCTTAATAAACCACGGCTCTATCTCTTACGGTTGATTATTAAATTAATCAGAAAGTCCTCGTCGGTAGCGCTTCTCGGTAGCCTCTCCGTACAGAGACTAAGTCCGAATTGAAAAAATTTTCACCGACGACGTATCTTTTAAATGGTATGTTCCGTTATGGGAGCGTATTTGACGCACTTTTGCTTAATATACCACGGCTCCATCTCTTACGGTTGATTTTTAAATAATTTCTAAAGTCGTCGTCGGCGACTCTTCACGGTAGCTACTCGGTAGGAAAAAATCTAAGTCCGAACTGTAATTATTTTCACCGACGAGGTACCTTTTATATGTTAGATTGAGTTATAGGAGCGCATTTGAAGCACTTTTGCTTAATAAACCACGGCTCTATCTCTTACGGTTGATTTTTAAATTAATCAGAAAGTCCTCGTCGGTAGCGCTTCTCGGTAGCCTCTCCGTACAGAGACTAAGTCCGAATTGAAAATATTTTCACCGACGACGTATCTTTTAAATGTTATGTTCGGTTATGGGAGCGTATTTGACGCACTTTTGCTTAATAAACCACGGCTCCATCTCTTACGGTTGATTTTTAAATAATTTCTAAAGTCGTCGTCGGCGACTCTTCACGGTAGCCACTCGGTAGGAAAAAATCTAAGTCCGAACTGTAATTATTTTCACCGACGAGGTACCTTTTATATGTTAGATTGAGTTATAGGAGCGTATTTGAAGCACTTTTGCATAATAAACCACGGCTCTATCTCTTTCGGTTGATTTTTAAATTAATCAGAAAGTCTTCGTCGGTAGCGCTTCTCGGTAGCCTCTCCGTACAGAGACTAAGTCCGAATTGAAAATATTTTCACCGACGACGTATCTTTTAAATGGTATGTTCCGTTATGGGAGCGTATTTGACGCACTTTTGCTTAATAAACCACGGCTCCATCTCTTACGGTTGATTTTTAAATAATTTCTAAAGTCGTCGTCGGCGACTCTTCACGGTAGCCACTCGGTAGGAAAAAATCTAAGTCCGAACTGTAATTATTTTCACCGACGAGGTACCTTTTATATGTTAGATTGAGTTATAGGAGCGCATTTGAAGCACTTTTGCTTAATAAACCACGGCTCTATCTCTTACGGTTGATTTTTAAATTAATCAGAAAGTCCTCGTCGGTAGCGCTTCTCGGTAGCCTCTCCGTACAGAGACTAAGTCCGAATTGAAAATATTTTCACCGACGACGTATCTTTTAAATGTTGTGTTCCGTTATGGGAGCGTATGTGACGCACTTTTGCTTAATAAACCACGGCTCCATCTCTTACGGTTGATTTTTAAATAATTTCTAAAGTCGTCGTCGGCGACTCTTCACGGTAGCCACTCGGTAGGAAAAAATCAAAGTCCGAACTGTAATTATTTTCACCGACGAGGTACCTTTTTATGTTAGATTGAGTTATAGGAGCGCATTTGAAGCACTTTTGCTTAATAAACCACGGCTCTATCTCTTACGGTTGATTATTAAATTAATCAGAAAGTCCTCGTCGGTAGCGCTTCTCGGTAGCCTCTCCGTACAGAGACTAAGTCCGAATTGAAAATATTTTCACCGACGACGTATCTTTTAAATGGTATGTTCCGTTATGGGAGCGTATTTGACGCACTTTTGCTTAATAAACCACGGCTCCATCTCTTACGGTTGATTTTTAAATAATTTCTAAAGTCGTCGTCGGCGACTCTTCACGGTAGCCACTCGGTAGGAAAAAATCTAAGTCCGAACTGTAATTATTTTTTCACCGACGAGGTACCTTTTATATGTTAGATTGAGTTATAGGAGCGCATTTGAAGCACTTTTGCTTAATAAACCACGGCTCTATCTCTTACGGTTGATTTTTAAATTAATCAGAAAGTCCTCGTCGGTAGCGCTTCTCGGTAGCCTCTCCGTACAGAGACTAAGTCCGAATTGAAAATATTTTCACCGACGACGTATCTTTTAAATGTTGTGTTCCGTTATGGGAGCGTATGTGACGCACTTTTGCTTAATAAACCACGGCTCTATCTCTTACGGTTGATTTTTAAATAATTTCTAAAGTCGTCGTCGGCGACTCTTCACGGTAGCCACTCGGTAGGAAAAAATCTAAGTCCGAACTGTAATTATTTTCACCGACGAGGTACCTTTATATGTTAGATTGAGTTATAGGAGCGCATTTGAAGCACTTTTGCTTAATAAACCACGCTCTATCTCTTACGGTTGATTTTTAAATTAATCAGAAAGTCCTCGTCGGTAGCGCTTCTCGGTAGCCTCTCCGTACAGAGACTAAGTCCGAATTGAAAATATTTTCACCGACGACGTATCTTTTAAATGTTGTGTTCCGTTATGGGAGCGTATGTGACGCACTTTTGCTTAATAAACCACGGCTCTATCTCTTACGGTTGATTTTTAAATAATTTCTAAAGTCGTCGTCGGCGACTCTTCACGGTAGCCACTCGGTAGGAAAAAATCTAAGTCCGAACTGTAATTATTTTTACCGACGAGGTACCTTTTATATGTTAGATTGAGTTATAGGAGCGCATTTGAAGCACTTTTGCTTAATAAACCACGGCTCTATCTCTTACGGTTGATTATTAAATTAATCAGAAAGTCCTCGTCGGTAGCGCTTCTCGGTAGCCTCTCCGTACAGAGACTAAGTCCGAATTAAAAAAATTTTCACCGACGACGTATCTTTTAAATGGTATGTTCCGTTATGGGAGCGTATTTGACGCACTTTTGCTTAATATACCACGGCTCCATCTCTTACGGTTGATTTTTAAATAATTTCTAAAGTCGTCGTCGGCGACTCTTCACGGTAGCCACTCCGTAGGAAAAAATCTAAGTCCGAACTGTAATTATTTTCACCGACGAGGTACCTTTTATATGTTAGATTGAGTTATAGGAGCGCATTTGAAGCACTTTTGCTTAATAAACCACGGCTCTATCTCTTACGGTTGATTTTTAAATTAATCAGAAAGTCCTCGTCGGTAGCGCTTCTCGGTAGCCTCTCCGTACAGAGACTAAGTCCCAATTGAAAATATTTTCACCGACGACGTATCTTTTAAATGTTATGTTCGGTTATGGGAGCGTATTTGACGCACTTTTGCTTAATAAACCACGGCTCCATCTCTTACGGTTGATTTTTAAATAATTTCTAAAGTCGTCGTCGGCGACTCTTCACGGTAGCCACTCGGTAGGAAAAAATCTAAGTCCGAACTGTAATTATTTTCACCGACGAGGTACCTTTTTATGTTAGATTGAGTTATAGGAGCGCATTTGAAGCACTTTTGCTTAATAAACCACGGCTCTATCTCTTACGGTTGATTATTAAATTAATCAGAAAGTCCTCGTCGGTAGCGCTTCTCGGTAGCCTCTCCGTACAGAGACTAAGTCCGAATTGAAAATATTTTCACCGACGACGTATCTTTTAAATGGTATGTTCCGTTATGGGAGCGTATTTGACGCACTTTTGCTTAATATACCACGGCTCCATCTCTTACGGTTGATTTTTAAATAATTTCTAAAGTCGTCGTCGGCGACTCTTCACGGTAGCTACTCGGTAGGAAAAAATCTAAGTCCGAACTGTAATTATTTTCACCGACGAGGTACCTTTTATATGTTAGATTGAGTTATAGGAGCGCATTTGAAGCACTTTTGCTTAATAAACCACGGCTCTATCTCTTACGGTTGATTTTTAAATTAATCAGAAAGTCCTCGTCGGTAGCGCTTCTCGGTAGCCCCTCCGTACAGAGACTAAGTCCGAATTGAAAATATTTTCACCGACGACGTATCTTTTAAATGTTGTGTTCCGTTATGGGAGCGTATGTGACGCACTTTTGCTTAATAAACCACGGCTCTATCTCTTACGGTTGATTTTTAAATAATTTCTAAAGTCGTCGTCGGCGACTCTTCACGGTAGCCACTCGGTAGGAAAAAATCTAAGTCCGAACTGTAATTATTTTCACCGACGAGGTACCTTTTATATGTTAGATTGAGTTATAGGAGCGCATTTGAAGCACTTTTGCTTAATAAACCACGGCTCTATCTCTTACGGTTGATTTTTAAATTAATCAGAAAGTCCTCGTCGGTAGCGCTTCTCGGTAGCCTCTCCGTACAGAGACTAAGTCCCAATTGAAAATATTTTCACCGACGACGTATCTTTTAAATGTTGTGTTCCGTTATGGGAGCGTATGTGACGCACTTTTGCTTAATAAACCACGGCTCTATCTCTTACGGTTGATTTTTAAATAATTTCTAAAGTCGTCGTCGGCGACTCTTCACGGTAGCCACTCGGTAGGAAAAAATCTAAGTCCGAACTGTAATTATTTTTACCGACGAGGTACCTTTTATATGTTAGATTGAGTTATAGGAGCGCATTTGAAGCACTTTTGCTTAATAAACCACGGCTCTATCTCTTACGGTTGATTATTAAATTAATCAGAAAGTCCTCGTCGGTAGCGCTTCTCGGTAGCCTCTCCGTACAGAGACTAAGTCCGAATTGAAAAAATTTTCACCGACGACGTATCTTTTAAATGGTATGTTCCGTTATGGGAGCGTATTTGACGCACTTTTGCTTAATATACCACGGCTCCATCTCTTACGGTTGATTTTTAAATAATTTCTAAAGTCGTCGTCGGCGACTCTTCACGGTAGCCACACGGTAGGAAAAAATCTAAGTCCGAACTGTAATTATTTTCACCGACGAGGTACCTTTTATATGTTAGATTGAGTTATAGGAGCGCATTTGAAGCACTTTTGCTTAATAAACCACGGCTCTATCTCTTACGGTTGATTTTTAAATTAATCAGAAAGTCCTCGTCGGTAGCGCTTCTCGGTAGCCTCTCCGTACAGAGACTAAGTCCGAATTGAAAATATTTTCACCGACGACGTATCTTTTAAATGGTATGTTCCGTTATGGGAGCGTATTTGACGCACTTTTGCTTAATAAACCACGGCTCCATCTCTTACGGTTGATTTTTAAATAATTTCTAAAGTCGTCGTCGGCGACTCTTCACGGTAGCCACTCCGTAGGAAAAAATCTAAGTCCGAACTGTAATTATTTTCACCGACGAGGTACCTTTTATATGTTAGATTGAGTTATAGGAGCGCATTTGAAGCACTTTTGCTTAATAAACCACGGCTCTATCTCTTACGGTTGATTTTTAAATTAATCAGAAAGTCCTCGTCGGTAGCGCTTCTCGGTAGCCTCTCCGTACAGAGACTAAGTCCCAATTGAAAATATTTTCACCGACGACGTATCTTTTAAATGTTATGTTCGGTTATGGGAGCGTATTTGACGCACTTTTGCTTAATAAACCACGGCTCCATCTCTTACGGTTGATTTTTAAATAATTTCTAAAGTCGTCGTCGGCGACTCTTCACGGTAGCCACTCGGTAGGAAAAAATCTAAGTCCGAACTGTAATTATTTTCACCGACGAGGTACCTTTTTATGTTAGATTGAGTTATAGGAGCGCATTTGAAGCACTTTTGCTTAATAAACCACGGCTCTATCTCTTACGGTTGATTATTAAATTAATCAGAAAGTCCTCGTCGGTAGCGCTTCTCGGTAGCCTCTCCGTACAGAGACTAAGTCCGAATTGAAAATATTTTCACCGACGACGTATCTTTTAAATGGTATGTTCCGTTATGGGAGCGTATTTGACGCACTTTTGCTTAATAAACCACGGCTCTATCTCTTACGGTTGATTTTTAAATAATTTCTAAAGTCGTCGTCGGCGACTCTTCACGGTAGCCACTCGGTAGGAAAAAATCTAAGTCCGAACTGTAATTATTTTCACCGACGAGGTACCTTTTATATGTTAGATTGAGTTATAGGAGCGCATTTGAAGCACTTTTGCTTAATAAACCACGGCTCTATCTCTTACGGTTGATTTTTAAATTAATCAGAAAGTCCACGTCGGTAGCGCTTCTCGGTAGCCTCTCCGTACAGAGACTAAGTCCGAATTGAAAATATTTTCACCGACGACGTATCTTTTAAATGTTATGTTCGGTTATGGGAGCGTATTTGACGCACTTTTGCTTCATAAACCACGGCTCCATCTCTTACGGTTGATTTTTAAATAATTTCTAAAGTCGTCGTCGGCGACTCTTCACGGTAGCCACTCGGTAGGAAAAAATCTAAGTCCGAACTGTAATTATTTTCACCGACGAGGTACCTTTTATATGTTAGATTGAGTTATAGGAGCGTATTTGAAGCACTTTTGCATAATAAACCACGGCTCTATCTCTTTCGGTTGATTTTTAAATTAATCAGAAAGTCTTCGTCGGTAGCGCTTCTCGGTAGCCTCTCCGTACAGAGACTAAGTCCGAATTGAAAATATTTTCACCGACGACGTATCTTTTAAATGTTATGTTCGGTTATGGGATTGTATTTGACGCACTTTTGCTTAATAAACCACGGCTCCATCTCTTACGGTTGATTTTTAAATAATTTCTAAAGTCGTCGTCGGCGACTCTTCACGGTAGCCACACGGTAGGAAAAAATCTAAGTCCGAACTGTAATTATTTTCACCGACGAGGTACCTTTTTATGTTAGATTGAGTTATAGGAGCGCATTTGAAGCACTTTTGCTTAATAAACCACGGCTCTATCTCTTACGGTTGATTATTAAATTAATCAGAAAGTCCTCGTCGGTAGCGCTTCTCGGTAGCCTCTCCGTACAGAGACTAAGTCCGAATTGAAAATATTTTCACCGACGACGTATCTTTTAAATGGTATGTTCCGTTATGGGAGCGTATTTGACGCACTTTTGCTTAATAAACCACGGCTCCATCTCTTACGGTTGATTTTTAAATAATTTCTAAAGTCGTCGTCGGCGACTCTTCACGGTAGCCACTCGGTAGGAAAAAATCTAAGTCCGAACTGTAATTATTTTCACCGACGAGGTACCTTTTATATGTTAGATTGAGTTATAGGAGCGCATTTGAAGCACTTTTGCTTAATAAACCACGGCTCTATCTCTTACGGTTGATTTTTAAATTAATCAGAAAGTCCTCGTCGGTAGCGCTTCTCGGTAGCCTCTCCGTACAGAGACTAAGTCCGAATTGAAAATATTTTCACCGACGACGTATCTTTTAAATGTTATGTTCGGTTATGGGAGCGTATTTGACGCACTTTTGCTTCATAAACCACGGCTCCATCTCTTACGGTTGATTTTTAAATAATTTCTAAAGTCGTCGTCGGCGACTCTTCACGGTAGCCACTCGGTAGGAAAAAATCTAAGTCCGAACTGTAATTATTTTCACCGACGAGGTACCTTTTATATGTTAGATTGAGTTATAGGAGCGTATTTGAAGCACTTTTGCATAATAAACCACGGCTCTATCTCTTTCGGTTGATTTTTAAATTAATCAGAAAGTCTTCGTCGGTAGCGCTTCTCGGTAGCCTCTCCGTACAGAGACTAAGTCCGAATTGAAAATATTTTCACCGACGACGTATCTTTTAAATGTTATGTTCGGTTATGGGATTGTATTTGACGCACTTTTGCTTAATAAACCACGGCTCCATCTCTTACGGTTGATTTTTAAATAATTTCTAAAGTCGTCGTCGGCGACTCTTCACGGTAGCCACACGGTAGGAAAAAATCTAAGTCCGAACTGTAATTATTTTCACCGACGAGGTACCTTTTTATGTTAGATTGAGTTATAGGAGCGCATTTGAAGCACTTTTGCTTAGTAAACCACGGCTCTATCTCTTACGGTTGATTATTAAATTAATCAGAAAGTCCTCGTCGGTAGCGCTTCTCGGTAGCCTCTCCGTACAGAGACTAAGTCCGAATTGAAAATATTTTCACCGACGACGTATCTTTTAAATGGTATGTTCCGTTATGGGAGCGTATTTGACGCACTTTTGCTTAATAAACCACGGCTCCATCTCTTACGGTTGATTTTTAAATAATTTCTAAAGTCGTCGTCGGCGACTCTTCACGGTAGCCACTCGGTAGGAAAAAATCTAAGTCCGAACTGTAATTATTTTCACCGACGAGGTACCTTTTATATGTTAGATTGAGTTATAGGAGCGCATTTGAAGCACTTTTGCTTAATAAACCACGGCTCTATCTCTTACGGTTGATTTTTAAATTAATCAGAAAGTCCTCGTCGGTAGCGCTTCTCGGTAGCCTCTCCGTACAGAGACTAAGTCCCAATTGAAAATATTTTCACCGACGACGTATCTTTTAAATGTTATGTTCGGTTATGGGAGCGTATTTGACGCACTTTTGCTTAATAAACCACGGCTCCATCTCTTACGGTTGATTTTTAAATAATTTCTAAAGTCGTCGTCGGCGACTCTTCACGGTAGCCACTCGGTAGGAAAAAATCTAAGTCCGAACTGTAATTATTTTCACCGACGAGGTACCTTTTATATGTTAGATTGAGTTATAGGAGCGCATTTGAAGCACTTTTGCTTAATAAACCACGGCTCTATCTCTTACGGTTGATTTTTAAATTAATCAGAAAGTCCTCGTCGGTAGCGCTTCTCGGTAGCCTCTCCGTACAGAGACTAAGTCCCAATTGAAAATATTTTCACCGACGACGTATCTTTTAAATGTTATGTTCGGTTATGGGAGCGTATTTGACGCACTTTTGCTTAATAAACCACGGCTCCATCTCTTACGGTTGATTTTTAAATAATTTCTAAAGTCGTCGTCGGCGACTCTTCACGGTAGCCACTCGGTAGGAAAAAATCTAAGTCCGAACTGTAATTATTTTCACCGACGAGGTACCTTTTTATGTTAGATTGAGTTATAGGAGCGCATTTGAAGCACTTTTGCTTAATAAACCACGGCTCTATCTCTTACGGTTGATTATTAAATTAATCAGAAAGTCCTCGTCGGTAGCGCTTCTCGGTAGCCTCTCCGTACAGAGACTAAGTCCGAATTGAAAATATTTTCACCGACGACGTATCTTTTAAATGGTATGTTCCGTTATGGGAGCGTATTTGACGCACTTTTGCTTAATATACCACGGCTCCATCTCTTACGGTTGATTTTTAAATAATTTCTAAAGTCGTCGTCGGCGACTCTTCACGGTAGCTACTCGGTAGGAAAAAATCTAAGTCCGAACTGTAATTATTTTCACCGACGAGGTACCTTTTATATGTTAGATTGAGTTATAGGAGCGCATTTGAAGCACTTTTGCTTAATAAACCACGGCTCTATCTCTTACGGTTGATTTTTAAATTAATCAGAAAGTCCTCGTCGGTAGCGCTTCTCGGTAGCCTCTCCGTACAGAGACTAAGTCCCAATTGAAAATATTTTCACCGACGACGTATCTTTTAAATGTTATGTTCGGTTATGGGAGCGTATTTGACGCACTTTTGCTTAATAAACCACGGCTCCATCTCTTACGGTTGATTTTTAAATAATTTCTAAAGTCGTCGTCGGCGACTCTTCACGGTAGCCACTCGGTAGGAAAAAATCTAAGTCCGAACTGTAATTATTTTCACCGACGAGGTACCTTTTTATGTTAGATTGAGTTATAGGAGCGCATTTGAAGCACTTTTGCTTAATAAACCACGGCTCTATCTCTTACGGTTGATTATTAAATTAATCAGAAAGTCCTCGTCGGTAGCGCTTCTCGGTAGCCTCTCCGTACAGAGACTAAGTCCGAATTGAAAATATTTTCACCGACGACGTATCTTTGAAATGGTATGTTCCGTTATGGGAGCGTATTTGACGCACTTTTGCTTAATAAACCACGGCTCCATCTCTTACGGTTGATTTTTAAATAATTTCTAAAGTCGTCGTCGGCGACTCTTCACGGTAGCCACACGGTAGGAAAAAATCTAAGTCCGAACTGTAATTATTTTCACCGACGAGGTACCTTTTATATGTTAGATTGAGTTATAGGAGCGCATTTGAAGGACTTTTGCTTAATAAACCACGGCTCTATCTCTTACGGTTGATTATTAAATTAATCAGAAAGTCCTCGTCGGTAGCGCTTCTCGGTAGCCTCTCCGTACAGAGACTAAGTCCGAATTGAAAATATTTTCACCGACGACGTATCTTTTAAATGGTATGTTCCGTTATGGGAGCGTATTTGACGCACTTTTGCTTAATAAACCACGGCTCCATCTCTTACGGTTGATTTTTAAATAATTTCTAAAGTCGTCGTCGGCGACTCTTCACGGTAGCCACTCGGTAGGAAAAAATCTAAGTCCGAACTGTAATTATTTTCACCGACGAGGTACCTTTTATATGTTAGATTGAGTTATAGGAGCGCATTTGAAGCACTTTTGCTTAATAAACCACGGCTCTATCTCTTACGGTTGATTTTTAAATTAATCAGAAAGTCCTCGTCGGTAGCGCTTCTCGGTAGCCTCTCCGTACAGAGACTAAGTCCCAATTGAAAATATTTTCACCGACGACGTATCTTTTAAATGTTATGTTCGGTTATGGGAGCGTATTTGACGCACTTTTGCTTAATAAACCACGGCTCCATCTCTTACGGTTGATTTTTAAATAATTTCTAAAGTCGTCGTCGGCGACTCTTCACGGTAGCCACTCGGTAGGAAAAAATCTAAGTCCGAACTGTAATTATTTTCACCGACGAGGTACCTTTTTATGTTAGATTGAGTTATAGGAGCGCATTTGAAGCACTTTTGCTTAATAAACCACGGCTCTATCTCTTACGGTTGATTATTAAATTAATCAGAAAGTCCTCGTCGGTAGCGCTTCTCGGTAGCCTCTCCGTACAGAGACTAAGTCCGAATTGAAAATATTTTCACCGACGACGTATCTTTTAAATGGTATGTTCCGTTATGGGAGCGTATTTGACGCACTTTTGCTTAATAAACCACGGCTCCATCTCTTACGGTTGATTTTTAAATAATTTCTAAAGTCGTCGTCGGCGACTCTTCACGGTAGCCACTCGGTAGGAAAAAATCTAAGTCCGAACTGTAATTATTTTCACCGACGAGGTACCTTTTATATGTTAGATTGAGTTATAGGAGCGCATTTGAAGCACTTTTGCTTAATAAACCACGGCTCTATCTCTTACGGTTGATTTTTAAATTAATCAGAAAGTCCTCGTCGGTAGCGCTTCTCGGTAGCCTCTCCGTACAGAGACTAAGTCCGAATTGAAAATATTTTCACCGACGACGTATCTTTTAAATGTTGTGTTCCGTTATGGGAGCGTATGTGACGCACTTTTGCTTAATAAACCACGGCTCTATCTCTTACGGTTGATTTTAAATAATTTCTAAAGTCGTCGTCGGCGACTCTTCACGGTAGCCACTCGGTAGGAAAAAATCTAAGTCCGAACGGTAATTATTTTCACCGACGAGGTACCTTTTATATGTTAGATTGAGTTATAGGAGCGCATTTGAAGCACTTTTGCTTAATAAACCACGGCTCTATCTCTTACGGTTGATTTTTAAATTAATCAGAAAGTCCTCGTCGGTAGCGCTTCTCGGTAGCCTCTCCGTACAGAGACTAAGTCCGAATTGAAAATATTTTCACCGACGACGTATCTTTTAAATGTTGTGTTCCGTTATGGGAGCGTATGTGACGCACTTTTGCTTAATAAACCACGGCTCTATCTCTTACGGTTGATTTTTAAATAATTTCTAAAGTCGTCGTCGGCGACTCTTCACGGTAGCCACTCGGTAGGAAAAAATCTAAGTCCGAACTGTAATTATTTTCACCGACGAGGTACCTTTTATATGTTAGATTGAGTTATAGGAGCGCATTTGAAGCACTTTTGCTTAATAAACCACGGCTCTATCACTTACGGTTGATTATTAAATTAATCAGAAAGTCCTCGTCGGTAGCGCTTCTCGGTAGCCTCTCCGTACAGAGACTAAGTCCGAATTGAAAATATTTTCACCGACGACGTATCTTTTAAATGGTATGTTCCGTTATGGGAGCGTATTTGACGCACTTTTGCTTAATAAACCACGGCTCCATCTCTTACGGTTGATTTTTAAATAATTTCTAAAGTCGTCGTCGGCGACTCTTCACGGTAGCCACTCGGTAGGAAAAAATCTAAGTCCGAACTGTAATTATTTTCACCGACGAGGTACCTTTTATATGTTAGATTGAGTTATAGGAGCGTATTTGAAGCACTTTTGCTTAATAAACCACGGCTCTATCTCTTTCGGTTGATTTTTAAATTAATCAGAAAGTCCTCGTCGGTAGCGCTTCTCGGTAGCCTCTCCGTACCGAGACTAAGTCCGAATTGAAAATATTTTCACCGACGACGTATCTTTTAAATGTTGTGTTCCGTTATGGGAGCGTATGTGACGCACTTTTGCTTAATAAACCACGGCTCTATCTCTTACGGTTGATTTTTAAATAATTTCTAAAGTCGTCGTCGGCGACTCTTCACGGTAGCCACTCGGTAGGAAAAAATCTAAGTCCGAACTGTAATTATTTTCACCGACGAGGTACCTTTTATATGTTAGATTGAGTTATAGGAGCGCATTTGAAGCACTTTTGCTTAATAAACCACGGCTCTATCTCTTACGGTTGATTATTAAATTAATCAGAAAGTCCTCGTCGGTAGCGCTTCTCGGTAGCCTCTCCGTACAGAGACTAAGTCCGAATTGAAAATATTTTCACCGACGACGTATCTTTTAAATGGTATGTTCCGTTATGGGAGCGTATTTGACGCACTTTTGCTTAATATACCACGGCTCCATCTCTTACGGTTGATTTTTAAATAATTTCTAAAGTCGTCGTCGGCGACTCTTCACGGTAGCTACTCGGTAGGAAAAAATCTAAGTCCGAACTGTAATTATTTTCACCGACGAGGTACCTTTTATATGTTAGATTGAGTTATAGGAGCGCATTTGAAGCACTTTTGCTTAATAAACCACGGCTCTATCTCTTACGGTTGATTTTTAAATTAATCAGAAAGTCCTCGTCGGTAGCGCTTCTCGGTAGCCTCTCCGTACAGAGACTAAGTCCGAATTGAAAATATTTTCACCGACGACGTATCTTTTAAATGTTATGTTCGGTAATGGGAGCGTATTTGACGCACTTTTGCTTAATAAACCACGGCTCCATCTCTTACGGTTGATTTTTAAATAATTTCTAAAGTCGTCGTCGGCGACTCTTCACGGTAGCCACTCGGTAGGAAAAAATCTAAGTCCGAACTGTAATTATTTTCACCGACGAGGTACCTTTTATATGTTAGATTGAGTTATAGGAGCGTATTTGAAGCACTTTTGCTTAATAAACCACGGCTCTATCTCTTTCGGTTGATTTTTAAATTAATCAGAAAGTCTTCGTCGGTAGCGCTTCTCGGTAGCCTCTCCGTACAGAGACTAAGTCCGAATTGAAAATATTTTCATCCACGACGTATCTTATAAATGTTATGTTCCGTTATGGGAGCGTATTTGACGCACTTTTGCTTAATAAACCGCTGCTCTATCTCTTACGGTTGATTTTTAAATAATTTCTAAAGTCGTCGTCGGCGACTCTTCACGGTAGCCACTCGGTAGGAAAAAAGCTAAGTCCGAACTGTAATTATTTTCACCGACGAGGTACCTTTTATATGTTAGATTGAGTTATAGGAGCGCATTTGAAGCACTTTTGCTTAATAAACCACGGCTCTATCTCTTACGGTTGATTTTTAAATTAATCAGAAAGTCCTCGTCGGTAGCGCTTCTCGGTAGCCTCTCCGTACAGAGACTAAGTCCCAATTGAAAATATTTTCACCGACGACGTATCTTTTAAATGTTATGTTCGGTTATGGGAGCGTATTTGACGCACTTTTGCTTAATAAACCACGGCTCCATCTCTTACGGTTGATTTTTAAATAATTTCTAAAGTCGTCGTCGGCGACTCTTCACGGTAGCCACTCGGTAGGAAAAAATCTAATTCCGAACTGTAATGATTTTCACCGACGAGGTACCTTTTATATGTTAGATTGAGTTATAGGAGCGCATTTGAAGCACTTTTGCTTAATAAACCACGGCTCTATCTCTTACGGTTGATTTTTAAATTAATCAGAAAGTCCTCGTCGGTAGCGCTTCTCGGTAGCCTCTCCGTACAGAGACTAAGTCCGAATTGAAAATATTTTCACCGACGACGTATCTTTTAAATGTTATGTTCGGTAATGGGAGCGTATTTGACGCACTTTTGCTTAATAAACCACGGCTCCATCTCTTACGGTTGATTTTTAAATAATTTCTAAAGTCGTCGTCGGCGACTCTTCACGGTAGCCACTCGGTAGGAAAAAATCTAAGTCCGAACTGTAATTATTTTCACCGACGAGGTACCTTTTATATGTTAGATTGAGTTATAGGAGCGTATTTGAAGCACTTTTGCTTAATAAACCACGGCTCTATCTCTTTCGGTTGATTTTTAAATTAATCAGAAAGTCTTCGTCGGTAGCGCTTCTCGGTAGCCTCTCCGTACAGAGACTAAGTCCGAATTGAAAATATTTTCATCCACGACGTATCTTATAAATGTTATGTTCCGTTATGGGAGCGTATTTGACGCACTTTTGCTTAATAAACCGCTGCTCTATCTCTTACGGTTGATTTTTAAATAATTTCTAAAGTCGTCGTCGGCGACTCTTCACGGTAGCCACTCGGTAGGAAAAAATCTAAGTCCGAACTGTAATTATTTTCACCGACGAGGTACCTTTTATATGTTAGATTGAGTTATAGGAGCGTATTTGCAGCACTTTTGCTTAATAAACCACGGCTCTATCTCTTTCGGTTGATTTTTAAATTAATCAGAAAGTCTTCGTCGGTAGCGCTTCTCGGTAGCCTCTCCGTACAGAGACTAAGTCCGAATTGAAAATATTTTCACCGACGACGTATCTTTTAAATGTTGTGTTCCGTTATGGGAGCGTATGTGACGCACTTTTGCTTAATAAACCACGGCTCCATCTCTTACGGTTGATTTTTAAATAATTTCTAAAGTCGTCGTCGGCGACTCTTCACGGTAGCCACTCGGTAGGAAAAAATCTAATTCCGAACTGTAATGATTTTCACCGACGAGGTACCTTTTATATGTTAGATTGAGTTATAGGAGCGCATTTGAAGCACTTTTGCTTAATAAACCACGGCTCTATCTCTTACGGTTGATTTTTAAATTAATCAGAAAGTCCTCGTCGGTAGCGCTTCTCGGTAGCCTCTCCGTACAGAGACTAAGTCCCAATTGAAAATATTTTCACCGACGACGTATCTTTTAAATGTTATGTTCGGTTATGGGAGCGTATTTGACGCACTTTTGCTTAATAAACCACGGCTCCATCTCTTACGGTTGATTTTTAAATAATTTCTAAAGTCGTCGTCGGCGACTCTTCACGGTAGCCACTCGGTAGGAAAAAATCTAATTCCGAACTGTAATGATTTTCACCGACGAGGTACCTTTTATATGTTAGATTGAGTTATAGGAGCGCATTTGAAGCACTTTTGCTTAATAAACCACGGCTCTATCTCTTACGGTTGATTTTTAAATTAATCAGAAAGTCCTCGTCGGTAGCGCTTCTCGGTAGCCTCTCCGTACAGAGACTAAGTCCGAATTGAAAATATTTTCACCGACGACGTATCTTTTAAATGTTATGTTCGGTAATGGGAGCGTATTTGACGCACTTTTGCTTAATAAACCACGGCTCCATCTCTTACGGTTGATTTTTAAATAATTTCTAAAGTCGTCGTCGGCGACTCTTCACGGTAGCCACTCGGTAGGAAAAAATCTAAGTCCGAACTGTAATTATTTTCACCGACGAGGTACCTTTTATATGTTAGATTGAGTTATAGGAGCGTATTTGAAGCACTTTTGCTTAATAAACCACGGCTCTATCTCTTTCGGTTGATTTTTAAATTAATCAGAAAGTCTTCGTCGGTAGCGCTTCTCGGTAGCCTCTCCGTACAGAGACTAAGTCCGAATTGAAAATATTTTCATCCACGACGTATCTTTTAAATGTTATGTTCCGTTATGGGAGCGTATTTGACGCACTTTTGCTTAATAAACCGCGGCTCTATCTCTTACGGTTGATTTTTAAATAATTTCTAAAGTCGTCGTCGGCGACTCTTCACGGTAGCCACTCGGTAGGAAAAAATCTAAGTCCGAACTGTAATTATTTTCACCGACGAGGTACCTTTTATATGTTAGATTGAGTTATAGGAGCGCATTTGAAGCACTTTTGCTTAGTAAACCACGGCTCTATCTCTTACGGTTGATTTTTAAATTAATCAGAAAGTCTTCGTCGGTAGCGCTTCTCGGTAGCCTCTCCGTACAGAGACTAAGTCCGAATTGAAAATATTTTCACCGACGACGTATCTTTTAAATGTTATGTTCGGTTATGGGAGCGTATTTGACGCACTTTTGCTTAATAAACCACGGCTCCATCTCTTACGGTTGATTTTTAAATAATTTCTAAAGTCGTCGTCGGCGACTCTTCACGGTAGCCACTCGGTAGGAAAAAATCTAAGTCCGAACTGTAATTATTTTCACCGACGAGGTACCTTTTATATGTTAGATTGAGTTATAGGAGCGTATTTGAAGCACTTTTGCTGAATAAACCACGGCTCTATCTCTTTCGGTTGATTTTTAAATTAATCAGAAAGTCTTCGTCGGTAGCGCTTCTCGGTAGCCTCTCCGTACAGAGACTAAGTCCGAATTGAAAATATTTTCACCGACGACGTATCTTTTAAATGTTATGTTCGGTTATGGGATTGTATTTGACGCACTTTTGCTTAATAAACCACGGCTCCATCTCTTACGGTTGATTTTTAAATAATTTCTAAAGTCGTCGTCGGCGACTCTTCACGGTAGCCACTCGGTAGGAAAAAATCTAAGTCCGAACTGTAATTATTTTCACCGACGAGGTACCTTTTATATGTTAGATTGAGTTATAGGAGCGCATTTGAAGCACTTTTGCTTAGTAAACCACGGCTCTATCTCTTACGGTTGATTTTTAAATAATTTCTAAAGTCGTCGTCGGCGACTCTTCACGGTAGCCACTCGGTAGGAAAAAATCTAAGTCCGAACTGTAATTATTTTCACCGACGAGGTACCTTTTATATGTTAGATTGAGTTATAGGAGCGCATTTGAAGCACTTTTGCTTAGTAAACCACGGCTCTATCTCTTACGGTTGATTTTTAAATAATTTCTAAAGTCGTCGTCGGCGACTCTTCACGGTAGCCACTCGGTAGGAAAAAATCTAAGTCCGAACTGTAATTATTTTCACCGACGAGGTACCTTTTATATGTTAGATTGAGTTATAGGAGCGTATTTGAAGCACTTTTGCTTAGTAAACCACGGCTCTATCTCTTACGGTTGATTTTTAAATTAATCAGAAATTCTTCGTCGGTAGCGCTTCTCGGTAGCCTCTCCGTACAGAGACTAAGTCCGAATTGAAAATATTTTCATCCACGACGTATCTTTTAAATGTTATGTTCCGTTATGGGAGCGTATTTGACGCACTTTTGCTTAATAAACCTCGGCTCTATCTCTTACGGTTGATTTTTAAATAATTTCTAAAGTCGTCGTCGGCGACTCTTCACGGTAGCCACTCGGTAGGAAAAAATCTAAGTCCGAACTGTAATTATTTTCACCGACGAGGTACCTTTTATATGTTAGATTGAGTTATAGGAGCGTATTTGAAGCACTTTTGCTTAGTAAACAACGGCTCTATCTCTTACGGTTGATTTTTAAATTAATCAGAAAGTCTTCGTCGGTAGCGCTTCTCGGTAGCCTCTCCGTACAGAGACTAAGTCCGAATTGAAAATATTTTCATCCACGACGTATCTTTTAAATGTTATGTTCCGTTATGGGAGCGTATTTGACGCACTTTTGCTTAATAAACCTCGGCTCTATCTCTTACGGTTGATTTTTAAATAATTTCTAAAGTCGTCGTCGGCGACTCTTCACGGTAGCCACTCGGTAGGAAAAAAACTAAGTCCGAACTGTAATTATTTTCACCGACGAGGTACCTTTTATATGTTAGATTGAGTTATAGGAGCGTATTTGCAGCACTTTTGCTTAATAAACCACGGCTCTATCTCTTTCGGTTGATTTTTAAATTAATCAGAAAGTCTTCGTCGGTAGCGCTTCTCGGTAGCCTCTCCGTACAGAGACTAAGTCCGAATTGAAAATATTTTCACCGACGACGTATCTTTTAAATGTTGTGTTCCGTTATGGGAGCGTATGTGACGCACTTTTGCTTAATAAACCACGGCTCTATCTCTTACGGTTGATTTTTAAATAATTTCTAAAGTCGTCGTCGGCGACTCTTCACGGTAGCCACTCGGTAGGAAAAAATCTAAGTCCGAACTGTAATTATTTTCACCGACGAGGTACCTTTTATATGTTAGATTGAGTTATAGGAGCGTATTTGAAGCACTTTTGCTTAGTAAACCACGGCTCTATCTCTTACGGTTGATTTTTAAACTAATCAGAAAGTCTTCGTCGGTAGCGCTTCTCGGTAGCCTCTCCGTACAGAGACTAAGTCCGAATTGAAAATATTTTCATCCACGACGTATCTTTTAAATGTTATGTTCCGTTATGGGAGCGTATTTGACGCACTTTTGCTTAATAAACCTCGGCTCTATCTCTTACGGTTGATTTTTAAATAATTTCTAAAGTCGTCGTCGGCGACTCTTCACGGTAGCCACTCGGTAGGAAAAAATCTAAGTCCGAACTGTAATTATTTTCACCGACGAGGTACCTTTTATATGTTAGATTGAGTTATAGGAGCGTATTTGCAGCACTTTTGCTTAATAAACCACGGCTCTATCTCTTTCGGTTGATTTTTAAATTAATCAGAAAGTCTTCGTCGGTAGCGCTTCTCGGTAGCCTCTCAGTACAGAGACTAAGTCCGAATTGAAAATATTTTCACCGACGACGTATCTTTTAAATGTTATGTTCGGTTATGGGAGCGTATTTGACGCACTTTTGCTTAATAAACCAGGGCTCCATCTCTTACGGTTGATTTTTAAATAATTTCTAAAGTCGTCGTCGGCGACTCTTCACGGTAGCCACTCGGTAGGAAAAAATCTAAGTCCGAACTGTAATTATTTTCACCGACGAGGTACCTTTTATATGTTAGATTGAGTTATAGGAGCGCATTTGAAGCACTTTTGCTTAGTAAACCACGGCTCTATCTCTTACGGTTGATTTTTAAATTAATCAGAAAGTCTTCGTCGGTAGCGCTTCTCGGTAGCCTCTCCGTACAGAGACTAAGTCCGAATTGAAAATATTTTCACCGACGACGTATCTTTTAAATGTTATGTTCGGTTATGGGAGCGTATTTGACGCACTTTTGCTTAATAAACCACGGCTCCATCTCTTACGGTTGATTTTTAAATAATTTCTAAAGTCGTCGTCGGCGACTCTTCACGGTAGCCACTCGGTAGGAAAAAATCTAAGTCCGAACTGTAATTATTTTCACCGACGCGGTACCTTTTATATGTTAGATTGAGTTATAGGAGCGTATTTGCAGCACTTTTGCTTAATAAACCACGGCTCTATCTCTTTCGGTTGATTTTTAAATTAATCAGAAAGTCTTCGTCGGTAGCGCTTCTCGGTAGCCTCTCCGTACAGAGACTAAGTCCGAATTGAAAATATTTTCATCCACGACGTATCTTTTAAATGTTATGTTCCGTTATGGGAGCGTATTTGACGCACTTTTGCTTAATAAACCTCGGCTCTATCTCTTACGGTTGATTTTTAAATAATTTCTAAAGTCGTCGTCGGCGACTCTTCACGGTAGCCACTCGGTAGGAAAAAATCTAAGTCCGAACTGTAATTATTTTCACCGACGAGGTACCTTTTATATGTTAGATTGAGTTATAGGAGCGTATTTGAAGCACTTTTGCTTAGTAAACCACGGCTCTATCTCTTACGGTTGATTTTTAAATTAATCAGAAATTCTTCGTCGGTAGCGCTTCTCGGTAGCCTCTCCGTACAGAGACTAAGTCCGAATTGAAAATATTTTCATCCACGACGTATCTTTTAAATGTTATGTTCCGTTATGGGAGCGTATTTGACGCACTTTTGCTTAATAAACCTCGGCTCTATCTCTTACGGTTGATTTTTAAATAATTTCTAAAGTCGTCGTCGGCGACTCTTCACGGTAGCCACTCGGTAGGAAAAAATCTAAGTCCGAACTGTAATTATTTTCACCGACGAGGTACCTTTTATATGTTAGATTGAGTTATAGGAGCGTATTTGCAGCACTTTTGCTTAATAAACCACGGCTCTATCTCTTTCGGTTGATTTTTAAATTAATCAGAAAGTCTTCGTCGGTAGCGCTTCTCGGTAGCCTCTCAGTACAGAGACTAAGTCCGAATTGAAAATATTTTCACCGACGACGTACCTTTTAAATGTTATGTTCGGTTATGGGAGCGTATTTGACGCACTTTTGCTTAATAAACCACGGCTCCATCTCTTACGGTTGATTTTTAAATAATTTCTAAAGTCGTCGTCGGCGACTCTTCACGGTAGCCACTCGGTAGGAAAAAATCTAAGTCCGAACTGTAATTATTTTCACCGACGAGGTACCTTTTATATGTTAGATTGAGTTATAGGAGCGTATTTGCAGCACTTTTGCTTAATAAACCACGGCTCTATCTCTTTCGGTTGATTTTTAAATTAATCAGAAAGTCTTCGTCGGTAGCGCTTCTCGGTAGCCTCTCCGTACAGAGACTAAGTCCGAATTGAAAATATTTTCACCGACGACGTATCTTTTAAATGTTGTGTTCCGTTATGGGAGCGTATGTGACGCACTTTTGCTTAATAAACCACGGCTCTATCTCTTACGGTTGATTTTTAAATAATTTCCAAAGTCGTCGTCGGCGACTCTTCACGGTAGCTACTCGGTAGGAAAAAATCTAAGTCCGAACTGTAATTATTTTCACCGACGAGGTACCTTTTATATGTTAGATTGAGTTATAGGAGCGTATTTGAAGCACTTTTGCTTAGTAAACCACGGCTCTATCTCTTACGGTTGATTTTTAAACTAATCAGAAAGTCTTCGTCGGTAGCGCTTCTCGGTAGCCTCTCCGTACAGAGACTAAGTCCGAATTGAAAATATTTTCATCCACGACGTATCTTTTAAATGTTGTGTTCCGTTATGGGAGCGTATGTGACGCACTTTTGCTTAATAAACCACGGCTCTATCTCTTACGGTTGATTTTTAAATAATTTCCAAAGTCGTCGTCGGCGACTCTTCACGGTAGCTACTCGGTAGGAAAAAATCTAAGTCCGAACTGTAATTATTTTCACCGACGAGGTACCTTTTATATGTTAGATTGAGTTATAGGAGCGTATTTGAAGCACTTTTGCTTAGTAAACCACGGCTCTATCTCTTACGGTTGATTTTTAAACTAATCAGAAAGTCTTCGTCGGTAGCGCTTCTCGGTAGCCTCTCCGTACAGAGACTAAGTCCGAATTGAAAATATTTTCACCGACGACGTATCTTTTAAATGTTATGTTCGGTTATGGGAGCGTATTTGACGCACTTTTGCTTAATAAACCAGGGCTCCATCTCTTACGGTTGATTTTTAAATAATTTCTAAAGTCGTCGTCGGCGACTCTTCACGGTAGCCACTCGGTAGGAAAAAATCTAAGTCCGAACTGTAATTATTTTCACCGACGAGGTACCTTTTATATGTTAGATTGAGTTATAGGAGCGTATTTGAAGCACTTTTGCTTAATAAACCACGGCTCTATCTCTTTCGGTTGATTTTTAAATTAATCAGAAAGTCTTCGTCGGTAGCGCTTCTCGGTAGCCTCTCCGTACAGAGACTAAGTCCGAATTGAAAATATTTTCATCCACGACGTATCTTTTAAATGTTATGTTCCGTTATGGGAGCGTATTTGACGCACTTTTGCTTAATAAACCTCGGCTCTATCTCTTACGGTTGATTTTTAAATAATTTCTAAAGTCGTCGTCGGCGACTCTTCACGGTAGCCACTCGGTAGGAAAAAATCTAAGTCCGAACTGTAATTATTTTCACCGACGAGGTACCTTTTATATGTTAGATTGAGTTATAGGAGCGTATTTGAAGCACTTTTGCTTAGTAAACCACGGCTCTATCTCTTACGGTTGATTTTTAAATTAATCAGAAATTCTTCGTCGGTAGCGCTTCTCGGTAGCCTCTCCGTACAGAGACTAAGTCCGAATTGAAAATATTTTCATCCACGACGTATCTTTTAAATGTTATGTTCCGTTATGGGAGCGTATTTGACGCACTTTTGCTTAATAAAACTCGGCTCTATCTCTTACGGTTGATTTTTAAATAATTTCTAAAGTCGTCGTCGGCGACTCTTCACGGTAGCCACTCGGTAGGAAAAAATCTAAGTCCGAACTGTAATTATTTTCACCGACGAGGTACCTTTTATATGTTAGATTGAGTTATAGGAGCGTATTTGAAGCACTTTTGCTTAGTAAACAACGGCTCTATCTCTAACGGTTGATTTTTAAATTAATCAGAAAGTCTTCGTCGGTAGCGCTTCTCGGTAGCCTCTCCGTACAGAGACTAAGTCCGAATTGAAAATATTTTCATCCACGACGTATCTTTTAAATGTTATGTTCCGTTATGGGAGCGTATTTGACGCACTTTTGCTTAATAAACCTCGGCTCTATCTCTTACGGTTGATTTTTAAATAATTTCTAAAGTCGTCGTCGGCGACTCTTCACGGTAGCCACTCGGTAGGAAAAAATCTAAGTCCGAACTGTAATTATTTTCACCGACGAGGTACCTTTTATATGTTAGATTGAGTTATAGGAGCGTATTTGAAGCACTTTTGCTTAGTAAACAACGGCTCTATCTCTTACGGTTGATTTTTAAATTAATCAGAAAGTCTTCGTCGGTAGCGCTTCTCGGTAGCCTCTCCGTACAGAGACTAAGTCCGAATTGAAAATATTTTCATCCACGACGTATCTTTTAAATGTTATGTTCCGTTATGGGAACGTATTTGACGCACTTTTGCTTAATAAACCTCGGCTCTATCTCTTACGGTTGATTTTTAAATAATTTCTAAAGTCGTCGTCGGCGACTCTTCACGGTAGCCACTCGGTAGGAAAAAATCTAAGTCCGAACTGTAATTATTTTCACCGACGAGGTACCTTTTATATGTTAGATTGAGTTATAGGAGCGTATTTGCAGCACTTTTGCTTAATAAACCACGGCTCTATCTCTTTCGGTTGATTTTTAAATTAATCAGAAAGTCTTCGTCGGTAGCGCTTCTCGGTAGCCTCTCAGTACAGAGACTAAGTCCGAATTGAAAATATTTTCACCGACGACGTATCTTTTAAATGTTATGTTCGGTTATGGGAGCGTATTTGACGCACTTTTGCTTAATAAACCACGGCTCCATCTCTTACGGTTGATTTTTAAATAATTTCTAAAGTCGTCGTCGGCGACTCTTCACGGTAGCCACTCGGTAGGAAAAAATCTAAGTCCGAACTGTAATTATTTTCACCGACGAGGTACCTTTTATATGTTAGATTGAGTTATAGGAGCGTATTTGAAGCACTTTTGCTTAGTAAACAACGGCTCTATCTCTAACGGTTGATTTTTAAATTAATCAGAAAGTCTTCGTCGGTAGCGCTTCTCGGTAGCCTCTCCGTACAGAGACTAAGTCCGAATTGAAAATATTTTCATCCACGACGTATCTTTTAAATGTTGTGTTCCGTTATGGGAGCGTATGTGACGCACTTTTGCTTAATAAACCACGGCTCTATCTCTTACGGTTGATTTTTAAATAATTTCCAAAGTCGTCGTCGGCGACTCTTCACGGTAGCTACTCGGTAGGAAAAAATCTAAGTCCGAACTGTAATTATTTTCACCGACGAGGTACCTTTTATATGTTAGATTGAGTTATAGGAGCGTATTTGAAGCACTTTTGCTTAGTAAACCACGGCTCTATCTCTTACGGTTGATTTTTAAACTAATCAGAAAGTCTTCGTCGGTAGCGCTTCTCGGTAGCCTCTCCGTACAGAGACTAAGTCCGAATTGAAAATATTTTCACCGACGACGTATCTTTTAAATGTTATGTTCGGTTATGGGAGCGTATTTGACGCACTTTTGCTTAATAAACCAGGGCTCCATCTCTTACGGTTGATTTTTAAATAATTTCTAAAGTCGTCGTCGGCGACTCTTCACGGTAGCCACTCGGTAGGAAAAAATCTAAGTCCGAACTGTAATTATTTTCACCGACGAGGTACCTTTTATATGTTAGATTGAGTTATAGGAGCGTATTTGAAGCACTTTTGCTTAATAAACCACGGCTCTATCTCTTTCGGTTGATTTTTAAATTAATCAGAAAGTCTTCGTCGGTAGCGCTTCTCGGTAGCCTCTCCGTACAGAGACTAAGTCCGAATTGAAAATATTTTCATCCACGACGTATCTTTTAAATGTTATGTTCCGTTATGGGAGCGTATTTGACGCACTTTTGCTTAATAAACCTCGGCTCTATCTCTTACGGTTGATTTTTAAATAATTTCTAAAGTCGTCGTCGGCGACTCTTCACGGTAGCCACTCGGTAGGAAAAAATCTAAGTCCGAACTGTAATTATTTTCACCGACGAGGTACCTTTTATATGTTAGATTGAGTTATAGGAGCGTATTTGAAGCACTTTTGCTTAGTAAACCACGGCTCTATCTCTTACGGTTGATTTTTAAATTAATCAGAAATTCTTCGTCGGTAGCGCTTCTCGGTAGCCTCTCCGTACAGAGACTAAGTCCGAATTGAAAATATTTTCATCCACGACGTATCTTTTAAATGTTATGTTCCGTTATGGGAGCGTATTTGACGCACTTTTGCTTAATAAAACTCGGCTCTATCTCTTACGGTTGATTTTTAAATAATTTCTAAAGTCGTCGTCGGCGACTCTTCACGGTAGCCACTCGGTAGGAAAAAATCTAAGTCCGAACTGTAATTATTTTCACCGACGAGGTACCTTTTATATGTTAGATTGAGTTATAGGAGCGTATTTGAAGCACTTTTGCTTAGTAAACAACGGCTCTATCTCTAGCGGTTGATTTTTAAATTAATCAGAAAGTCTTCGTCGGTAGCGCTTCTCGGTAGCCTCTCCGTACAGAGACTAAGTCCGAATTGAAAATATTTTCATCCACGACGTATCTTTTAAATGTTATGTTCCGTTATGGGAGCGTATTTGACGCACTTTTGCTTAATAAACCTCGGCTCTATCTCTTACGGTTGATTTTTAAATAATTTCTAAAGTCGTCGTCGGCGACTCTTCACGGTAGCCACTCGGTAGGAAAAAATCTAAGTCCGAACTGTAATTATTTTCACCGACGAGGTACCTTTTATATGTTAGATTGAGTTATAGGAGCGTATTTGAAGCACTTTTGCTTAGTAAACAACGGCTCTATCTCTTACGGTTGATTTTTAAATTAATCAGAAAGTCTTCGTCGGTAGCGCTTCTCGGTAGCCTCTCCGTACAGAGACTAAGTCCGAATTGAAAATATTTTCATCCACGACGTATCTTTTAAATGTTATGTTCCGTTATGGGAACGTATTTGACGCACTTTTGCTTAATAAACCTCGGCTCTATCTCTTACGGTTGATTTTTAAATAATTTCTAAAGTCGTCGTCGGCGACTCTTCACGGTAGCCACTCGGTAGGAAAAAATCTAAGTCCGAACTGTAATTATTTTCACCGACGAGGTACCTTTTATATGTTAGATTGAGTTATAGGAGCGTATTTGCAGCACTTTTGCTTAATAAACCACGGCTCTATCTCTTTCGGTTGATTTTTAAATTAATCAGAAAGTCTTCGTCGGTAGCGCTTCTCGGTAGCCTCTCAGTACAGAGACTAAGTCCGAATTGAAAATATTTTCACCGACGACGTATCTTTTAAATGTTATGTTCGGTTATGGGAGCGTATTTGACGCACTTTTGCTTAATAAACCACGGCTCCATCTCTTACGGTTGATTTTTAAATAATTTCTAAAGTCGTCGTCGGCGACTCTTCACGGTAGCCACTCGGTAGGAAAAAATCTAAGTCCGAACTGTAATTATTTTCACCGACGAGGTACCTTTTATATGTTAGATTGAGTTATAGGAGCGCATTTGAAGCACTTTTGCTTAATAAACCACGGCTCTATCTCTTTCGGTTGATTTTTAAATTAATCAGAAAGTCTTCGTCGGTAGCGCTTCTCGGTAGCCTCTCCGTACAGAGACTAAGTCCGAATTGAAAATATTTTCACCGACGACGTATCTTTTAAATGTTATGTTCGGTTATGGGATTGTATTTGACGCACTTTTGCTTAATAAACCACGGCTCCATCTCTTACGGTTGATTTTTAAATAATTTCTAAAGTCGTCGTCGGCGACTCTTCACGGTAGCCACTCGGTAGGAAAAAATCTAAGTCCGAACTGTAATTATTTTCACCGACGAGGTACCTTTTTATGTTAGATTGAGTTATAGGAGCGCATTTGAAGCACTTTTGCTTAATAAACCACGGCTCTATCTCTTACGGTTGATTATTAAATTAATCAGAATGTCCTCGTCGGTAGCGCTTCTCGGTAGCCTCTCCGTACAGAGACTAAGTCCGAATTGAAAATATTTTCACCGACGACGTATCTTTTAAATGGTATGTTCCGTTATGGGAGCGTATTTGACGCACTTTTGCTTAATAAACCACGGCTCCATCTCTTACGGTTGATTTTTAAATAATTTCTAAAGTCGTCGTCGGCGACTCTTCACGGTAGCCACTCGGTAGGAAAAAATCTAAGTCCGAACTGTAATTATTTTCACCGACGAGGTACCTTTTATTTGTTAGATTGAGTTATAGGAGCGTATTTGAAGCACTTTTGCATAATAAACCACGGCTCTATCTCTTTCGGTTGATTTTTAAATTAATCAGAAAGTCTTCGTCGGTAGCGCTTCTCGGTAGCCTCTCCGTACAGAGACTAAGTCCGAATTGAAAATATTTTCACCGACGACGTATCTTTTAAATGTTATGTTCGGTTATGGGATTGTATTTGACGCACTTTTGCTTAATAAACCACGGCTCCATCTCTTACGGTTGATTTTTAAATAATTTCTAAAGTCGTCGTCGGCGACTCTTCACGGTAGCCACTCGGTAGGAAAAAATCTAAGTCCGAACTGTAATTATTTTCACCGACGAGGTACCTTTTATATGTTAGATTGAGTTATAGGAGCGCATTTGAAGCACTTTTGCTTAATAAACCACGGCTCTATCTCTTACGGT
Organism: Nysson spinosus; assembly: GCA_910591585.2. Classification (NCBI taxonomy): domain Eukaryota; kingdom Metazoa; phylum Arthropoda; class Insecta; order Hymenoptera; family Crabronidae; genus Nysson; species Nysson spinosus. Next base: position 60,985 of record CAJUYC020000093.1, on the reverse strand, counting down.
TGATTTTTAAATTAATCAGAAAGTCCTCGTCGGTAGCGCTTCTCGGTAGCCTCTCCGTACAGAGACTAAGTCCGAATTGAAAATATTTTCACCGACGACGTATCTTTTAAATGTTATGTTCGGTTATGGGATTGTATTTGACGCACTTTTGCTTAATAAACCACGGCTCCATCTCTTACGGTTGATTTTTAAATAATTTCTAAAGTCGTCGTCGGCGACTCTTCACGGTAGCCACTCGGTAGGAAAAAATCTAAGTCCGAACTGTAATTATTTTCACCGACGAGGTACCTTTTATATGTTAGATTGAGTTATAGGAGCGCATTTGAAGCACTTTTGCTTAATAAACCACGGCTCTATCTCTTACTGTTGATTTTTAAATTAATCAGAAAGTCCTCGTCGGTAGCGCTTCTCGGTAGCCTCTCCGTACAGAGACTAAGTCCCAATTGAAAATATTTTCACCGACGACGTATCTTTTAAATGTTATGTTCGGTTATGGGATTGTATTTGACGCACTTTTGCTTAATAAACCACGGCTCCATCTCTTACGGTTGATTTTTAAATAATTTCTAAAGTCGTCGTCGGCGACTCTTCACGGTAGCCACTCGGTAGGAAAAAATCTAAGTCCGAACTGTAATTATTTTCACGGACGAGGTACCTTTTTATGTTAGATTGAGTTATAGGAGCGCATTTGAAGCACTTTTGCTTAATAAACCACGGCTCTATCTCTTACGGTTGATTATTAAATTAATCAGAAAGTCCTCGTCGGTAGCGCTTCTCGGTAGCCTCTCCGTACAGAGACTAAGTCCGAATTGAAAATATTTTCACCGACGACGTATCTTTTAAATGGTATGTTCCGTTATGGGAGCGTATTTGACGCACTTTTGCTTAATAAACCACGGCTCCATCTCTTACGGTTGATTTTTAAATAATTTCTAAAGTCGTCGTCGGCGACTCTTCACGGTAGCCACTCGGTAGGAAAAAATCTAAGTCCGAACTGTAATTATTTTCACCGACGAGGTACCTTTTATATGTTAGATTGAGTTATAGGAGCGCATTTGAAGCACTTTTGCTTAATAAACCACGGCTCTATCTCTTACGGTTGATTTTTAAATTAATCAGAAAGTCCTCGTCGGTAGCGCTTCTCGGTAGCCTCTCCGTACAGAGACTAAGTCCGAATTGAAAATATTTTCACCGACGACGTATCTTTTAAATGGTATGTTCCGTTATGGGAGCGTATTTGACGCACTTTTGCTTAATAAACCACGGCTCCATCTCTTACGGTTGATTTTTAAATAATTTCTAAAGTCGTCGTCGGCGACTCTTCACGGTAGCCACTCGGTAGGAAAAAATCTAAGTCCGAACTGTAATTATTTTCACCGACGAGGTACCTTTTATATGTTAGATTGAGTTATAGGAGCGCATTTGAAGCACTTTTGCTTAATAAACCACGGCTCTATCTCTTACGGTTGATTTTTAAATTAATCAGAAAGTCCTCGTCGGTAGCGCTTCTCGGTAGCCTCTCCGTACAGAGACTAAGTCCGAATTGAAAATATTTTCACCGACGACGTATCTTTTAAATGTTGTGTTCCGTTATGGGAGCGTATGTGACGCACTTTTGCTTAATAAACCACGGCTCTATCTCTTACGGTTGATTTTTAAATAATTTCTAAAGTCGTCGTCGGCGACTCTTCACGGTAGCCACTCGGTAGGAAAAAATCTAAGTCCGAACTGTAATTATTTTCACCGACGAGGTACCTTTTATATGTTAGATTGAGTTATAGGAGCGCATTTGAAGCACTTTTGCTTAATAAACCACGGCTCTATCTCTTACGGTTGATTTTTAAATTAATCAGAAAGTCCTCGTCGGTAGCGCTTCTCGGTAGCCTCTCCGTACAGAGACTAAGTCCGAATTGAAAATATTTTCACCGACGACGTATCTTTTAAATGTTGTGTTCCGTTATGGGAGCGTATGTGACGCACTTTTGCTTAATAAACCACGGCTCTATCTCTTACGGTTGATTTTTAAATAATTTCTAAAGTCCTCGTCGGCGACTCTTCACGGTAGCCACTCGGTAGGAAAAAATCTAAGTCCGAACTGTAATTATTTTCACCGACGAGGTACCTTTTATATGTTAGATTGAGTTATAGGAGCGCATTTGAAGCACTTTTGCTTAATAAACCACGGCTCTATCTCTTACGGTTGATTTTTAAATTAATCAGAAAGTCCTCGTCGGTAGCGCTTCTCGGTAGCCTCTCCGTACAGAGACTAAGTCCGAATTGAAAATATTTTCACCGACGACGTATCTTTTAAATGTTATGTTCGGTTATGGGAGCGTATTTGACGCACTTTAGCTTAATAAACCACGGCTCCATCTCTTACGGTTGATTTTTAAATAATTTCTAAAGTCGTCGTCGGCGACTCTTCACGGTAGCCACTCGGTAGGAAAAAATCTAAGTCCGAACTGTAATTATTTTCACCGACGAGGTACCTTTTATTTGTTAGATTGAGTTATAGGAGCGTATTTGAAGCACTTTTGCATAATAAACCACGGCTCTATCTCTTTCGGTTGATTTTTAAATTAATCAGAAAGTCTTCGTCGGTAGCGCTTCTCGGTAGCCTCTCCGTACAGAGACTAAGTCCGAATTGAAAATATTTTCACCGACGACGTATCTTTTAAATGTTATGTTCGGTTATGGGATTGTATTTGACGCACTTTTGCTTAATAAACCACGGCTCCATCTCTTACGGTTGATTTTTAAATAATTTCTAAAGTCGTCGTCGGCGACTCTTCACGGTAGCCACTCGGTAGGAAAAAATCTAAGTCCGAACTGTAATTATTTTCACCGACGAGGTACCTTTTATATGTTAGATTGAGTTATAGGAGCGCATTTGAAGCACTTTTGCTTAATAAACCACGGCTCTATCTCTTACTGTTGATTTTTAAATTAATCAGAAAGTCCTCGTCGGTAGCGCTTCTCGGTAGCCTCTCCGTACAGAGACTAAGTCCCAATTGAAAATATTTTCACCGACGACGTATCTTTTAAATGTTATGTTCGGTTATGGGATTGTATTTGACGCACTTTTGCTTAATAAACCACGGCTCCATCTCTTACGGTTGATTTTTAAATAATTTCTAAAGTCGTCGTCGGCGACTCTTCACGGTAGCCACTCGGTAGGAAAAAATCTAAGTCCGAACTGTAATTATTTTCACCGACGAGGTACCTTTTTATGTTAGATTGAGTTATAGGAGCGCATTTGAAGCACTTTTGCTTAATAAACCACGGCTCTATCTCTTACGGTTGATTATTAAATTAATCAGAAAGTCCTCGTCGGTAGCGCTTCTCGGTAGCCTCTCCGTACAGAGACTAAGTCCGAATTGAAAATATTTTCACCGACGACGTATCTTTTAAATGGTATGTTCCGTTATGGGAGCGTATTTGACGCACTTTTGCTTAATAAACCACGGCTCCATCTCTTACGGTTGATTTTTAAATAATTTCTAAAGTCGTCGTCGGCGACTCTTCACGGTAGCCACTCGGTAGGAAAAAATCTAAGTCCGAACTGTAATTATTTTCACCGACGAGGTACCTTTTATATGTTAGATTGAGTTATAGGAGCGCATTTGAAGCACTTTTGCTTAATAAACCACGGCTCTATCTCTTACGGTTGATTTTTAAATTAATCAGAAAGTCCTCGTCGGTAGCGCTTCTCGGTAGCCTCTCCGTACAGAGACTAAGTCCGAATTGAAAATATTTTCACCGACGACGTATCTTTTAAATGGTATGTTCCGTTATGGGAGCGTATTTGACGCACTTTTGCTTAATAAACCACGGCTCCATCTCTTACGGTTGATTTTTAAATAATTTCTAAAGTCGTCGTCGGCGACTCTTCACGGTAGCCACTCGGTAGGAAAAAATCTAAGTCCGAACTGTAATTATTTTCACCGACGAGGTACCTTTTATATGTTAGATTGAGTTATAGGAGCGCATTTGAAGCACTTTTGCTTAATAAACCACGGCTCTATCTCTTACGGTTGATTTTTAAATTAATCAGAAAGTCCTCGTCGGTAGCGCTTCTCGGTAGCCTCTCCGTACAGAGACTAAGTCCGAATTGAAAATATTTTCACCGACGACGTATCTTTTAAATGTTGTGTTCCGTTATGGGAGCGTATGTGACGCACTTTTGCTTAATAAACCACGGCTCTATCTCTTACGGTTGATTTTTAAATAATTTCTAAAGTCGTCGTCGGCGACTCTTCACGGTAGCCACTCGGTAGGAAAAAATCTAAGTCCGAACTGTAATTATTTTCACCGACGAGGTACCTTTTATATGTTAGATTGAGTTATAGGAGCGCATTTGAAGCACTTTTGCTTAATAAACCACGGCTCTATCTCTTACGGTTGATTTTTAAATTAATCAGAAAGTCCTCGTCGGTAGCGCTTCTCGGTAGCCTCTCCGTACAGAGACTAAGTCCGAATTGAAAATATTTTCACCGACGACGTATCTTTTAAATGGTATGTTCCGTTATGGGAGCGTATTTGACGCACTTTTGCTTAATAAACCACGGCTCCATCTCTTACGGTTGATTTTTAAATAATTTCTAAAGTCGTCGTCGGCGACTCTTCACGGTAGCCACTCGGTAGGAAAAAATCTAAGTCCGAACTGTAATTATTTTCACCGACGAGGTACCTTTTATATGTTAGATTGAGTTATAGGAGCGCATTTGAAGCACTTTTGCTTAATAAACCACGGCTCTATCTCTTACGGTTGATTTTTAAATTAATCAGAAAGTCCTCGTCGGTAGCGCTTCTCGGTAGCCTCTCCGTACAGAGACTAAGTCCGAATTGAAAATATTTTCACCGACGACGTATCTTTTAAATGTTGTGTTCCGTTATGGGAGCGTATGTGACGCACTTTTGCTTAATAAACCACGGCTCTATCTCTTACGGTTGATTTTTAAATAATTTCTAAAGTCGTCGTCGGCGACTCTTCACGGTAGCCACTCGGTAGGAAAAAATCTAAGTCCGAACTGTAATTATTTTCACCGACGAGGTACCTTTTATATGTTAGATTGAGTTATAGGAGCGCATTTGAAGCACTTTTGCTTAATAAACCACGGCTCTATCTCTTACGGTTGATTTTTAAATTAATCAGAAAGTCCTCGTCGGTAGCGCTTCTCGGTAGCCTCTCCGTACAGAGACTAAGTCCGAATTGAAAATATTTTCACCGACGACGTATCTTTTAAATGTTATGTTCGGTTATGGGAGCGTATTTGACGCACTTTTGCTTAATAAACCACGGCTCCATCTCTTACGGTTGATTTTTAAATAATTTCTAAAGTCGTCGTCGGCGACTCTTCACGGTAGCCACTCGGTAGGAAAAAATCTAAGTCCGAACTGTAATTATTTTCACCGACGAGGTACCTTTTATATGTTAGATTGAGTTATAGGAGCGCATTTGAAGCACTTTTGCTTAATAAACCACGGCTCTATCTCTTACGGTTGATTTTTAAATTAATCAGAAAGTCCTCGTCGGTAGCGCTTCTCGGTAGCCTCTCCGTACAGAGACTGAGTCCCAATTGAAAATATTTTCACCGACGACGTATCTTTTAAATGTTATGTTCGGTTGTGGGAGCGTATTTGACGCACTTTTGCTTAATAAACCACGGCTCCATCTCTTACGGTTGATTTTTAAATAATTTCTAAAGTCGTCGTCGGCGACTCTTCACGGTAGCCACTCGGTAGGAAAAAATCTAAGTCCGAACTGTAATTATTTTCACCGACGAGGTACCTTTTATATGTTAGATTGAGTTATAGGAGCGCATTTGAAGCACTTTTGCTTAATAAACCACGGCTCTATCTCTTACGGTTGATTTTTAAATTAATCAGAAAGTCCTCGTCGGTAGCGCTTCTCGGTAGCCTCTCCGTACAGAGACTAAGTCCCAATTGAAAATATTTTCACCGACGACGTATCTTTTAAATGTTATGTTCGGTTATGGGAGCGTATTTGACGCACTTTTGCTTAATAAACCACGGCTCCATCTCTTACGGTTGATTTTTAAATAATTTCTAAAGTCGTCGTCGGCGACTCTTCACGGTAGCCACTCGGTAGGAAAAAATCTAAGTCCGAACTGTAATTATTTTCACCGACGAGGTACCTTTTATATGTTAGATTGAGTTATAGGAGCGTATTTGAAGCACTTTTGCTTAATAAACCACGGCTCTATCTCTTACGGTTGATTTTTAAATTAATCAGAAAGTCCTCGTCGGTAGCGCTTCTCGGTAGCCTCTCCGTACAGAGACTAAGTCCCAATTGAAAATATTTTCACCGACGACGTATCTTTTAAATGTTATGTTCGGTTATGGGAGCGTATTTGACGCACTTTTGCTTAATAAACCACGGCTCCATCTCTTACGGTTGATTTTTAAATAATTTCTAAAGTCGTCGTCGGCGACTCTTCACGGTAGCCACTCGGTAGGAAAAAATCTAAGTCCGAACTGTAATTATTTTCACCGACGAGGTACCTTTTATATGTTAGATTGAGTTATAGGAGCGCATTTGAAGCACTTTTGCTTAATAAACCACGGCTCTATCTCTTACGGTTGATTTTTAAATTAATCAGAAAGTCCTCGACGGTAGCGCTTCTCGGTAGCCTCTCCGTACAGAGACTAAGTCCCAATTGAAAATATTTTCACCGACGACGTATCTTTTAAATGTTATGTTCGGTTATGGGAGCGTATTTGACGCACTTTTGCTTAATAAACCACGGCTCCATCTCTTACGGTTGATTTTTAAATAATTTCTAAAGTCGTCGTCGGCGACTCTTCACGGTAGCCACTCGGTAGGAAAAAATCTAAGTCCGAACTGTAATTATTTTCACCGACGAGGTACCTTTTATATGTTAGATTGAGTTATAGGAGCGCATTTGAAGCACTTTTGCTTAATAAACCACGGCTCTATCTCTTACGGTTGATTTTTAAATTAATCAGAAAGTCCTCGTCGGTAGCGCTTCTCGGTAGCCTCTCCGTACAGAGACTAAGTCCGAATTGAAAATATTTTCACCGACGACGTATCTTTTAAATGTTATGTTCGGTTATGGGAGCGTATTTGACGCACTTTTGCTTAATAAACCACGGCTCCATCTCTTACGGTTGATTTTTAAATAATTTCTAAAGTCGTCGTCGGCGACTCTTCACGGTAGCCACTCGGTAGGAAAAAATCTAAGTCCGAACTGTAATTATTTTCACCGACGAGGTACCTTTTATATGTTAGATTGAGTTATAGGAGCGTATTTGAAGCACTTTTGCATAATAAACCACGGCTCTATCTCTTTCGGTTGATTTTTAAATTAATCAGAAAGTCTTCGTCGGTAGCGCTTCTCGGTAGCCTCTCCGTACAGAGACTAAGTCCGAATTGAAAATATTTTCACCGACGACGTATCTTTTAAATGTTATGTTCGGTTATGGGATTGTATTTGACGCACTTTTGCTTAATAAACCACGGCTCCATCTCTTACGGTTGATTTTTAAATAATTTCTAAAGTCGTCGTCGGCGACTCTTCACGGTAGCCACTCGGTAGGAAAAAATCTAAGTCCGAACTGTAATTATTTTCACCGACGAGGTACCTTTTTATGTTAGATTGAGTTATAGGAGCGCATTTGAAGCACTTTTGCTTAATAAACCACGGCTCTATCTCTTACGGTTGATTATTAAATTAATCAGAAAGTCCTCGTCGGTAGCGCTTCTCGGTAGCCTCTCCGTACAGAGACTAAGTCCGAATTGAAAATATTTTCACCGACGACGTATCTTTTAAATGGTATGTTCCGTTATGGGAGCGTATTTGACGCACTTTTGCTTAATAAACCACGGCTCCATCTCTTACGGTTGATTTTTAAATAATTTCTAAAGTCGTCGTCGGCGACTCTTCACGGTAGCCACTCGGTAGGAAAAAATCTAAGTCCGAACTGTAATTATTTTCACCGACGAGGTACCTTTTATATGTTAGATTGAGTTATAGGAGCGCATTTGAAGCACTTTTGCTTAATAAACCACGGCTCTATCTCTTACGGTTGATTTTTAAATTAATCAGAAAGTCCTCGTCGGTAGCGCTTCTCGGTAGCCTCTCCGTACAGAGACTGAGTCCCAATTGAAAATATTTTCACCGACGACGTATCTTTTAAATGTTATGTTCGGTTGTGGGAGCGTATTTGACGCACTTTTGCTTAATAAACCACGGCTCCATCTCTTACGGTTGATTTTTAAATAATTTCTAAAGTCGTCGTCGGCGACTCTTCACGGTAGCCACTCGGTAGGAAAAAATCTAAGTCCGAACTGTAATTATTTTCACCGACGAGGTACCTTTTATATGTTAGATTGAGTTATAGGAGCGCATTTGAAGCACTTTTGCTTAATAAACCACGGCTCTATCTCTTACGGTTGATTTTTAAATTAATCAGAAAGTCCTCGTCGGTAGCGCTTCTCGGTAGCCTCTCCGTACAGAGACTAAGTCCCAATTGAAAATATTTTCACCGACGACGTATCTTTTAAATGTTATGTTCGGTTATGGGAGCGTATTTGACGCACTTTTGCTTAATAAACCACGGCTCCATCTCTTACGGTTGATTTTTAAATAATTTCTAAAGTCGTCGTCGGCGACTCTTCACGGTAGCCACTCGGTAGGAAAAAATCTAAGTCCGAACTGTAATTATTTTCACCGACGAGGTACCTTTTATATGTTAGATTGAGTTATAGGAGCGTATTTGAAGCACTTTTGCTTAATAAACCACGGCTCTATCTCTTACGGTTGATTTTTAAATTAATCAGAAAGTCCTCGTCGGTAGCGCTTCTCGGTAGCCTCTCCGTACAGAGACTAAGTCCCAATTGAAAATATTTTCACCGACGACGTATCTTTTAAATGTTATGTTCGGTTATGGGAGCGTATTTGACGCACTTTTGCTTAATAAACCACGGCTCCATCTCTTACGGTTGATTTTTAAATAATTTCTAAAGTCGTCGTCGGCGACTCTTCACGGTAGCCACTCGGTAGGAAAAAATCTAAGTCCGAACTGTAATTATTTTCACCGACGAGGTACCTTTTATATGTTAGATTGAGTTATAGGAGCGCATTTGAAGCACTTTTGCTTAATAAACCACGGCTCTATCTCTTACGGTTGATTTTTAAATTAATCAGAAAGTCCTCGACGGTAGCGCTTCTCGGTAGCCTCTCCGTACAGAGACTAAGTCCCAATTGAAAATATTTTCACCGACGACGTATCTTTTAAATGTTATGTTCGGTTATGGGAGCGTATTTGACGCACTTTTGCTTAATAAACCACGGCTCCATCTCTTACGGTTGATTTTTAAATAATTTCTAAAGTCGTCGTCGGCGACTCTTCACGGTAGCCACTCGGTAGGAAAAAATCTAAGTCCGAACTGTAATTATTTTCACCGACGAGGTACCTTTTATATGTTAGATTGAGTTATAGGAGCGTATTTGAAGCACTTTTGCTTAATAAACCACGGCTCTATCTCTTTCGGTTGATTTTTAAATTAATCAGAAAGTCTTCGTCGGTAGCGCTTCTCGGTAGCCTCTCCGTACAGAGACTAAGTCCGAATTGAAAATATTTTCACCGACGACGTATCTTTTAAATGTTATGTTCGGTTATGGGATTGTATTTGACGCACTTTTGCTTAATAAACCACGGCTCCATCTCTTACGGTTGATTTTTAAATAATTTCTAAAGTCGTCGTCGGCGACTCTTCACGGTAGCCACTCGGTAGGAAAAAATCTAAGTCCGAACTGTAATTATTTTCACCGACGAGGTACCTTTTTATGTTAGATTGAGTTATAGGAGCGCATTTGAAGCACTTTTGCTTAATAAACCACGGCTCTATCTCTTACGGTTGATTATTAAATTAATCAGAAAGTCCTCGTCGGTAGCGCTTCTCGGTAGCCTCTCCGTACAGAGACTAAGTCCGAATTGAAAATATTTTCACCGACGACGTATCTTTTAAATGGTATGTTCCGTTATGGGAGCGTATTTGACGCACTTTTGCTTAATAAACCACGGCTCCATCTCTTACGGTTGATTTTTAAATAATTTCTAAAGTCGTCGTCGGCGACTCTTCACGGTAGCCACTCGGTAGGAAAAAATCTAAGTCCGAACTGTAATTATTTTCACCGACGAGGTACCTTTTATATGTTAGATTGAGTTATAGGAGCGCATTTGAAGCACTTTTGCTTAATAAACCACGGCTCTATCTCTTACGGTTGATTTTTAAATTAATCAGAAAGTCCTCGTCGGTAGCGCTTCTCGGTAGCCTCTCCGTACAGAGACTAAGTCCGAATTGAAAATATTTTCACCGACGACGTATCTTTTAAATGTTGTGTTCCGTTATGGGAGCGTATGTGACGCACTTTTGCTTAATAAACCACGGCTCTATCTCTTACGGTTGATTTTTAAATAATTTCTAAAGTCGTCGTCGGCGACTCTTCACGGTAGCCACTCGGTAGGAAAAAATCTAAGTCCGAACTGTAATTATTTTCACCGACGAGGTACCTTTTATATGTTAGATTGAGTTATAGGAGCGCATTTGAAGCACTTTTGCTTAATAAACCACGGCTCTATCTCTTACGGTTGATTTTTAAATTAATCAGAAAGTCCTCGTCGGTAGCGCTTCTCGGTAGCCTCTCCGTACAGAGACTAAGTCCGAATTGAAAATATTTTCACCGACGACGTATCTTTTAAATGTTATGTTCGGTTATGGGAGCGTATTTGACGCACTTTTGCTTAATAAACCACGGCTCCATCTCTTACGGTTGATTTTTAAATAATTTCTAAAGTCGTCGTCGGCGACTCTTCACGGTAGCCACTCGGTAGGAAAAAATCTAAGTCCGAACTGTAATTATTTTCACCGACGAGGTACCTTTTATATGTTAGATTGAGTTATAGGAGCGTATTTGAAGCACTTTTGCATAATAAACCACGGCTCTATCTCTTTCGGTTGATTTTTAAATTAATCAGAAAGTCTTCGTCGGTAGCGCTTCTCGGTAGCCTCTCCGTACAGAGACTAAGTCCGAATTGAAAATATTTTCACCGACGACGTATCTTTTAAATGGTATGTTCCGTTATGGGAGCGTATTTGACGCACTTTTGCTTAATAAACCACGGCTCCATCTCTTACGGTTGATTTTTAAATAATTTCTAAAGTCGTCGTCGGCGACTCTTCACGGTAGCCACTCGGTAGGAAAAAATCTAAGTCCGAACTGTAATTATTTTCACCGACGAGGTACCTTTTATATGTTAGATTGAGTTATAGGAGCGCATTTGAAGCACTTTTGCTTAATAAACCACGGCTCTATCTCTTACGGTTGATTTTTAAATTAATCAGAAAGTCCTCGTCGGTAGCGCTTCTCGGTAGCCTCTCCGTACAGAGACTAAGTCCCAATTGAAAATATTTTCACCGACGACGTATCTTTTAAATGCTTGTTCGGTTGTGGGAGCGTATTTGACGCACTTTTGCTTAATAAACCACGGCTCCATCTCTTACGGTTGATTTTTAAATAATTTCTAAAGTCGTCGTCGGCGACTCTTCACGGTAGCCACTCGGTAGGAAAAAATCTAAGTCCGAACTGTAATTATTTTCACCGACGAGGTACCTTTTATATGTTAGATTGAGTTATAGGAGCGCATTTGAAGCACTTTTGCTTAATAAACCACGGCTCTATCTCTTACGGTTGATTTTTAAATTAATCAGAAAGTCCTCGTCGGTAGCGCTTCTCGGTAGCCTCTCCGTACAGAGACTAAGTCCCAATTGAAAATATTTTCACCGACGACGTATCTTTTAAATGTTATGTTCGGTTATGGGAGCGTATTTGACGCACTTTTGCTTAATAAACCACGGCTCCATCTCTTACGGTTGATTTTTAAATAATTTCTAAAGTCGTCGTCGGCGACTCTTCACGGTAGCCACTCGGTAGGAAAAAATCTAAGTCCGAACTGTAATTATTTTCACCGACGAGGTACCTTTTATATGTTAGATTGAGTTATAGGAGCGTATTTGAAGCACTTTTGCTTAATAAACCACGGCTCTATCTCTTTCGGTTGATTTTTAAATTAATCAGAAAGTCTTCGTCGGTAGCGCTTCTCGGTAGCCTCTCCGTACAGAGACTAAGTCCGAATTGAAAATATTTTCACCGACGACGTATCTTTTAAATGTTATGTTCGGTTATGGGATTGTATTTGACGCACTTTTGCTTAATAAACCACGGCTCCATCTCTTACGGTTGATTTTTAAATAATTTCTAAAGTCGTCGTCGGCGACTCTTCACGGTAGCCACTCGGTACGAAAAAATCTAAGTCCGAACTGTAATTATTTTCACCGACGAGGTACCTTTTATATGTTAGATTGAGTTATAGGAGCGCATTTGAAGCACTTTTGCTTAATAAACCACGGCTCTATCTCTTACGGTTGATTTTTAAATTAATCAGAAAGTCCTCGTCGGTAGCGCTTCTCGGTAGCCTCTCCGTACAGAGACTAAGTCCGAATTGAAAATATTTTCACCGACGACGTATCTTTTAAATGTTATGTTCGGTTATGGGAGCGTATTTGACGCACTTTTGCTTAATAAACCACGGCTCCATCTCTTACGGTTGATTTTTAAATAATTTCTAAAGTCGTCGTCGGCGACTCTTCACGGTAGCCACTCGGTAGGAAAAAATCTAAGTCCGAACTGTAATTATTTTCACCGACGAGGTACCTTTTATATGTTAGATTGAGTTATAGGAGCGTATTTGAAGCACTTTTGCATAATAAACCACGGCTCTATCTCTTTCGGTTGATTTTTAAATTAATCAGAAAGTCTTCGTCGGTAGCGCTTCTCGGTAGCCTCTCCGTACAGAGACTAAGTCCGAATTGAAAATATTTTCACCGACGACGTATCTTTTAAATGGTATGTTCCGTTATGGGAGCGTATTTGACGCACTTTTGCTTAATAAACCACGGCTCCATCTCTTACGGTTGATTTTTAAATAATTTCTAAAGTCGTCGTCGGCGACTCTTCACGGTAGCCACTCGGTAGGAAAAAATCTAAGTCCGAACTGTAATTATTTTCACCGACGAGGTACCTTTTATATGTTAGATTGAGTTATAGGAGCGCATTTGAAGCACTTTTGCTTAATAAACCACGGCTCTATCTCTTACGGTTGATTTTTAAATTAATCAGAAAGTCCTCGTCGGTAGCGCTTCTCGGTAGCCTCTCCGTACAGAGACTAAGTCCCAATTGAAAATATTTTCACCGACGACGTATCTTTTAAATGCTTGTTCGGTTGTGGGAGCGTATTTGACGCACTTTTGCTTAATAAACCACGGCTCCATCTCTTACGGTTGATTTTTAAATAATTTCTAAAGTCGTCGTCGGCGACTCTTCACGGTAGCCACTCGGTAGGAAAAAATCTAAGTCCGAACTGTAATTATTTTCACCGACGAGGTACCTTTTATATGTTAGATTGAGTTATAGGAGCGCATTTGAAGCACTTTTGCTTAATAAACCACGGCTCTATCTCTTACGGTTGATTTTTAAATTAATCAGAAAGTCCTCGTCGGTAGCGCTTCTCGGTAGCCTCTCCGTACAGAGACTAAGTCCCAATTGAAAATATTTTCACCGACGACGTATCTTTTAAATGTTATGTTCGGTTATGGGAGCGTATTTGACGCACTTTTGCTTAATAAACCACGGCTCCATCTCTTACGGTTGATTTTTAAATAATTTCTAAAGTCGTCGTCGGCGACTCTTCACGGTAGCCACTCGGTAGGAAAAAATCTAAGTCCGAACTGTAATTATTTTCACCGACGAGGTACCTTTTATATGTTAGATTGAGTTATAGGAGCGTATTTGAAGCACTTTTGCTTAATAAACCACGGCTCTATCTCTTTCGGTTGATTTTTAAATTAATCAGAAAGTCTTCGTCGGTAGCGCTTCTCGGTAGCCTCTCCGTACAGAGACTAAGTCCGAATTGAAAATATTTTCACCGACGACGTATCTTTTAAATGTTATGTTCGGTTATGGGATTGTATTTGACGCACTTTTGCTTAATAAACCACGGCTCCATCTCTTACGGTTGATTTTTAAATAATTTCTAAAGTCGTCGTCGGCGACTCTTCACGGTAGCCACTCGGTACGAAAAAATCTAAGTCCGAACTGTAATTATTTTCACCGACGAGGTACCTTTTTATGTTAGATTGAGTTATAGGAGCGCATTTGAAGCACTTTTGCTTAATAAACCACGGCTCTATCTCTTACGGTTGATTATTAAATTAATCAGAAAGTCCTCGTCGGTAGCGCTTCTCGGTAGCCTCTCCGTACAGAGACTAAGTCCGAATTGAAAATATTTTCACCGACGACGTATCTTTTAAATGGTATGTTCCGTTATGGGAGCGTATTTGACGCACTTTTGCTTAATAAACCACGGCTCTATCTCTTACGGTTGATTTTTAAATAATTTCTAAAGTCGTCGTCGGCGACTCTTCACGGTAGCCACTCGGTAGGAAAAAATCTAAGTCCGAACTGTAATTATTTTCACCGACGAGGTACCTTTTATATGTTAGATTGAGTTATAGGAGCGCATTTGAAGCACTTTTGCTTAATAAACCACGGCTCTATCTCTTACGGTTGATTTTTAAATAATTTCTAAAGTCGTCGTCGGCGACTCTTCACGGTAGCCACTCGGTAGGAAAAAATCTAAGTCCGAACTGTAATTATTTTCACCGACGAGGTACCTTTTATATGTTAGATTGAGTTATAGGAGCGTATTTGAAGCACTTTTGCATAATAAACCACGGCTCTATCTCTTTCGGTTGATTTTTAAATTAATCAGAAAGTCTTCGTCGGTAGCGCTTCTCGGTAGCCTCTCCGTACAGAGACTAAGTCCGAATTGAAAATATTTTCACCGACGACGTATCTTTTAAATGTTATGTTCGGTTATGGGATTGTATTTGACGCACTTTTGCTTAATAAACCACGGCTCCATCTCTTACGGTTGATTTTTAAATAATTTCTAAAGTCGTCGTCGGCGACTCTTCACGGTAGCCACTCGGTAGGAAAAAATCTAAGTCCGAACTGTAATTATTTTCACCGACGAGGTACCTTTTTATGTTAGATTGAGTTATAGGAGCGAATTTGAAGCACTTTTGCTTAATAAACCACGGCTCTATCTCTTACGGTTGATTTTTAAATTAATCAGAAAGTCCTCGTCGGTAGCGCTTCTCGGTAGCCTCTCCGTACAGAGACTAAGTCCCAATTGAAAATATTTTCACCGACGACGTATCTTTTAAATGTTATGTTCGGTTATGGGAGCGTATTTGACGCACTTTTGCTTAATAAACCACGGCTCCATCTCTTACGGTTGATTTTTAAATAATTTCTAAAGTCGTCGTCGGCGACTCTTCACGGTAGCCACTCGGTAGGAAAAAATCTAAGTCCGAACTGTAATTATTTTCACCGACGAGGTACCTTTTATATGTTAGATTGAGTTATAGGAGCGCATTTGAAGCACTTTTGCTTAATAAACCACGGCTCTATCTCTTACGGTTGATTTTTAAATTAATCAGAAAGTCCTCGTCGGTAGCGCTTCTCGGTAGCCTCTCCGTACAGAGACTAAGTCCCAATTGAAAATATTTTCACCGACGACGTATCTTTTAAATGTTATGTTCGGTTATGGGAGCGTATTTGACGCACTTTTGCTTAATAAACCACGGCTCCATCTCTTACGGTTGATTTTTAAATAATGTCTAAAGTCGTCGTCGGCGACTCTTCACGGTAGCCACTCGGTAGGAAAAAATCTAAGTCCGAACTGTAATTATTTTCACCGACGAGGTACCTTTTATATGTTAGATTGAGTTATAGGAGCGTATTTGAAGCACTTTTGCATAATAAACCACGGCTCTATCTCTTTCGGTTGATTTTTAAATTAATCAGAAAGTCTTCGTCGGTAGCGCTTCTCGGTAGCCTCTCCGTACAGAGACTAAGTCCGAATTGAAAATATTTTCACCGACGACGTATCTTTTAAATGTTATGTTCGGTTATGGGATTGTATTTGACGCACTTTTGCTTAATAAACCACGGCTCCATCTCTTACGGTTGATTTTTAAATAATTTCTAAAGTCGTCGTCGGCGACTCTTCACGGTAGCCACTCGGTAGGAAAAAATCTAAGTCCGAACTGTAATTATTTTCACCGACGAGGTACCTTTTTATGTTAGATTGAGTTATAGGAGCGCATTTGAAGCACTTTTGCTTAATAAACCACGGCTCTATCTCTTACGGTTGATTTTTAAATTAATCAGAAAGTCCTCGTCGGTAGCGCTTCTCGGTAGCCTCTCCGTACAGAGACTAAGTCCCAATTGAAAATATTTTCACCGACGACGTATCTTTTAAATGTTATGTTCGGTTATGGGAGCGTATTTGACGCACTTTTGCTTAATAAACCACGGCTCCATCTCTTACGGTTGATTTTTAAATAATTTCTAAAGTCGTCGTCGGCGACTCTTCACGGTAGCCACTCGGTAGGAAAAAATCTAAGTCCGAACTGTAATTATTTTCACCGACGAGGTACCTTTTATATGTTAGATTGAGTTATAGGAGCGCATTTGAAGCACTTTTGCTTAATAAACCACGGCTCTATCTCTTACGGTTGATTTTTAAATTAATCAGAAAGTCCTCGTCGGTAGCGCTTCTCGGTAGCCTCTCCGTACAGAGACTAAGTCCCAATTGAAAATATTTTCACCGACGACGTATCTTTTAAATGTTATGTTCGGTTATGGGAGCGTATTTGACGCACTTTTGCTTAATAAACCACGGCTCCATCTCTTACGGTTGATTTTTAAATAATTTCTAAAGTCGTCGTCGGCGACTCTTCACGGTAGCCACTCGGTAGGAAAAAATCTAAGTCCGAACTGTAATTATTTTCACCGACGAGGTACCTTTTATATGTTAGATTGAGTTATAGGAGCGTATTTGAAGCACTTTTGCTTAATAAACCACGGCTCTATCTCTTTCGGTTGATTTTTAAATTAATCAGAAAGTCTTCGTCGGTAGCGCTTCTCGGTAGCCTCTCCGTACAGAGACTAAGTCCGAATTGAAAATATTTTCACCGACGACGTATCTTTTAAATGTTATGTTCGGTTATGGGATTGTATTTGACGCACTTTTGCTTAATAAACCACGGCTCCATCTCTTACGGTTGATTTTTAAATAATTTCTAAAGTCGTCGTCGGCGACTCTTCACGGTAGCCACTCGGTAGGAAAAAATCTAAGTCCGAACTGTAATTATTTTCACCGACGAGGTACCTTTTTATGTTAGATTGAGTTATAGGAGCGCATTTGAAGCACTTTTGCTTAATAAACCACGGCTCTATCTCTTACGGTTGATTATTAAATTAATCAGAAAGTCCTCGTCGGTAGCGCTTCTCGGTAGCCTCTCCGTACAGAGACTAAGTCCGAATTGAAAATATTTTCACCGACGACGTATCTTTTAAATGGTATGTTCCGTTATGGGAGCGTATTTGACGCACTTTTGCTTAATAAACCACGGCTCCATCTCTTACGGTTGATTTTTAAATAATTTCTAAAGTCGTCGTCGGCGACTCTTCACGGTAGCCACTCGGTAGGAAAAAATCTAAGTCCGAACTGTAATTATTTTCACCGACGAGGTACCTTTTATATGTTAGATTGAGTTATAGGAGCGCATTTGAAGCACTTTTGCTTAATAAACCACGGCTCTATCTCTTACGGTTGATTTTTAAATTAATCAGAAAGTCCTCGTCGGTAGCGCTTCTCGGTAGCCTCTCCGTACAGAGACTAAGTCCGAATTGAAAATATTTTCACCGACGACGTATCTTTTAAATGTTGTGTTCCGTTATGGGAGCGTATGTGACGCACTTTTGCTTAATAAACCACGGCTCTATCTCTTACGGTTGATTTTTAAATAATTTCTAAAGTCGTCGTCGGCGACTCTTCACGGTAGCCACTCGGTAGGAAAAAATCTAAGTCCGAACTGTAATTATTTTCACCGACGAGGTACCTTTTATATGTTAGATTGAGTTATAGGAGCGCATTTGAAGCACTTTTGCTTAATAAACAACGGCTCTATCTCTTACGGTTGATTTTTAAATTAATCAGAAAGTCCTCGTCGGTAGCGCTTCTCGGTAGCCTCTCCGTACCGAGACTAAGTCCGAATTGAAAATATTTTCACCGACGACGTATCTTTTAAATGTTATGTTCGGTTATGGGAGCGTATTTGACGCACTTTTGCTTAATAAACCACGGCTCCATCTCTTACGGTTGATTTTTAAATAATTTCTAAAGTCGTCGTCGGCGACTCTTCACGGTAGCCACTCGGTAGGAAAAAATCTAAGTCCGAACTGTAATTATTTTCACCGACGAGGTACCTTTTATATGTTAGATTGAGTTATAGGAGCGTATTTGAAGCACTTTTGCATAATAAACCACGGCTCTATCTCTTTCGGTTGATTTTTAAATTAATCAGAAATTCTTCGTCGGTAGCGCTTCTCGGTAGCCTCTCCGTACAGAGACTAAGTCCGAATTGAAAATATTTTCACCGACGACGTATCTTTTAAATGTTATGTTCGGTTATGGGATTGTATTTGACGCACTTTTGCTTAATAAACCACGGCTCCATCTCTTACGGTTGATTTTTAAATAATTTCTAAAGTCGTCGTCGGCGACTCTTCACGGTAGCCACTCGGTAGGAAAAAATCTAAGTCCGAACTGTAATTATTTTCACCGACGAGGTACCTTTTATATGTTAGATTGAGTTATAGGAGCGCATTTGAAGCACTTTTGCTTAATAAACCACGGCTCTATCTCTTACGGTTGATTTTTAAATTAATCAGAAAGTCCTCGTCGGTAGCGCTTCTCGGTAGCCTCTCCGTACAGAGACTAAGTCCGAATTGAAAATATTTTCACCGACGACGTATCTTTTAAATGTTATGTTCGGTTATGGGAGCGTATTTGACGCACTTTTGCTTAATAAACCACGGCTCCATCTCTTACGGTTGATTTTTAAATAATTTCTAAAGTCGTCGTCGGCGACTCTTCACGGTAGCCACTCGGTAGGAAAAAATCTAAGTCCGAACTGTAATTATTTTCACCGACGAGGTACCTTTTATATGTTAGATTGAGTTATAGGAGCGTATTTGAAGCACTTTTGCATAATAAACCACGGCTCTATCTCTTTCGGTTGATTTTTAAATTAATCAGAAAGTCCTCGTCGGTAGCGCTTCTCGGTAGCCTCTCCGTACAGAGACTAAGTCCCAATTGAAAATATTTTCACCGACGACGTATCTTTTAAATGTTATGTTCGGTTATGGGAGCGTATTTGACGCACTTTTGCTTAATAAACCACGGCTCCATCTCTTACGGTTGATTTTTAAATAATTTCTAAAGTCGTCGTCGGCGACTCTTCACGGTAGCCACTCGGTAGGAAAAAATCTAAGTCCGAACTGTAATTATTTTCACCGACGAGGTACCTTTTATATGTTAGATTGAGTTATAGGAGCGTATTTGAAGCACTTTTGCTTAATAAACCACGGCTCTATCTCTTTCGGTTGATTTTTAAATTAATCAGAAAGTCTTCGTCGGTAGCGCTTCTCGGTAGCCTCTCCGTACAGAGACTAAGTCCGAATTGAAAATATTTTCACCGACGACGTATCTTTTAAATGTTATGTTCGGTTATGGGATTGTATTTGACGCACTTTTGCTTAATAAACCACGGCTCCATCTCTTACGGTTGATTTTTAAATAATTTCTAAAGTCGTCGTCGGCGACTCTTCACGGTAGCCACTCGGTAGGAAAAAATCTAAGTCCGAACTGTAATTATTTTCACCGACGAGGTACCTTTTTATGTTAGATTGAGTTATAGGAGCGCATTTGAAGCACTTTTGCTTAATAAACCACGGCTCTATCTCTTACGGTTGATTATTAAATTAATCAGAAAGTCCTCGTCGGTAGCGCTTCTCGGTAGCCTCTCCGTACAGAGACTAAGTCCGAATTGAAAATATTTTCACCGACGACGTATCTTTTAAATGGTATGTTCCGTTATGGGAGCGTATTTGACGCACTTTTGCTTAATAAACCACGGCTCCATCTCTTACGGTTGATTTTTAAATAATTTCTAAAGTCGTCGTCGGCGACTCTTCACGGTAGCCACTCGGTAGGAAAAAATCTAAGTCCGAACTGTAATTATTTTCACCGACGAGGTACCTTTTATATGTTAGATTGAGTTATAGGAGCGCATTTGAAGCACTTTTGCTTAATAAACCACGGCTCTATCTCTTACGGTTGATTTTTAAATTAATCAGAAAGTCCTCGTCGGTAGCGCTTCTCGGTAGCCTCTCCGTACAGAGACTAAGTCCGAATTGAAAATATTTTCACCGACGACGTATCTTTTAAATGTTATGTTCGGTTATGGGCTTGTATTTGACGCACTTTTGCTTAATAAACCACGGCTCCATCTCTTACGGTTGATTTTTAAATAATTTCTAAAGTCGTCGTCGGCGACTCTTCACGGTAGCCACTCGGTAGGAAAAAATCTAAGTCCGAACTGTAATTATTTTCACCGACGAGGTACCTTTTTATGTTAGATTGAGTTATAGGAGCGCATTTGAAGCACTTTTGCTTAATAAACCACGGCTCTATCTCTTACGGTTGATTATTAAATTAATCAGAAAGTCCTCGTCGGTAGCGCTTCTCGGTAGCCTCTCCGTACAGAGACTAAGTCCGAATTGAAAATATTTTCACCGACGACGTATCTTTTAAATGGTATGTTCCGTTATGGGAGCGTATTTGACGCACTTTTGCTTAATAAACCACGGCTCCATCTCTTACGGTTGATTTTTAAATAATTTCTAAAGTCGTCGTCGGCGACTCTTCACGGTAGCCACTCGGTAGGAAAAAATCTAAGTCCGAACTGTAATTATTTTCACCGACGAGGTACCTTTTATATGTTAGATTGAGTTATAGGAGCGCATTTGAAGCACTTTTGCTTAATAAACCACGGCTCTATCTCTTACGGTTGATTTTTAAATTAATCAGAAAGTCCTCGTCGGTAGCGCTTCTCGGTAGCCTCTCCGTACAGAGACTAAGTCCGAATTGAAAATATTTTCACCGACGACGTATCTTTTAAATGTTGTGTTCCGTTATGGGAGCGTATGTGACGCACTTTTGCTTAATAAACCACGGCTCTATCTCTTACGGTTGATTTTTAAATAATTTCTAAAGTCGTCGTCGGCGACTCTTCACGGTAGCCACTCGGTAGGAAAAAATCTAAGTCCGAACTGTAATTATTTTCACCGACGAGGTACCTTTTATATGTTAGATTGAGTTATAGGAGCGCATTTGAAGCACTTTTGCTTAATAAACCACGGCTCTATCTCTTACGGTTGATTTTTAAATTAATCAGAAAGTCCTCGTCGGTAGCGCTTCTCGGTAGCCTCTCCGTACCGAGACTAAGTCCGAATTGAAAATATTTTCACCGACGACGTATCTTTTAAATGTTATGTTCGGTTATGGGAGCGTATTTGACGCACTTTTGCTTAATAAACCACGGCTCCATCTCTTACGGTTGATTTTTAAATAATTTCTAAAGTCGTCGTCGGCGACTCTTCACGGTAGCCACTCGGTAGGAAAAAATCTAAGTCCGAACTGTAATTATTTTCACCGACGAGGTACCTTTTATATGTTAGATTGAGTTATAGGAGCGTATTTGAAGCACTTTTGCATAATAAACCACGGCTCTATCTCTTTCGGTTGATTTTTAAATTAATCAGAAATTCTTCGTCGGTAGCGCTTCTCGGTAGCCTCTCCGTACAGAGACTAAGTCCGAATTGAAAATATTTTCACCGACGACGTATCTTTTAAATGTTATGTTCGGTTATGGGATTGTATTTGACGCACTTTTGCTTAATAAACCACGGCTCCATCTCTTACGGTTGATTTTTAAATAATTTCTAAAGTCGTCGTCGGCGACTCTTCACGGTAGCCACTCGGTAGGAAAAAATCTAAGTCCGAACTGTAATTATTTTCACCGACGAGGTACCTTTTATATGTTAGATTGAGTTATAGGAGCGCATTTGAAGCACTTTTGCTTAATAAACCACGGCTCTATCTCTTACGGTTGATTTTTAAATTAATCAGAAAGTCCTCGTCGGTAGCGCTTCTCGGTAGCCTCTCCGTACAGAGACTAAGTCCGAATTGAAAATATTTTCACCGACGACGTATCTTTTAAATGTTATGTTCGGTTATGGGAGCGTATTTGACGCACTTTTGCTTAATAAACCACGGCTCCATCTCTTACGGTTGATTTTTAAATAATTTCTAAAGTCGTCGTCGGCGACTCTTCACGGTAGCCACTCGGTAGGAAAAAATCTAAGTCCGAACTGTAATTATTTTCACCGACGAGGTACCTTTTATATGTTAGATTGAGTTATAGGAGCGTATTTGCAGCACTTTTGCTTAATAAACCACGGCTCTATCTCTTTCGGTTGATTTTTAAATTAATCAGAAAGTCCTCGTCGGTAGCGCTTCTCGGTAGCCTCTCCGTACAGAGACTAAGTC
The DNA here is from genome assembly GCA_910591585.2 of Nysson spinosus. NCBI lineage: Eukaryota > Metazoa > Arthropoda > Insecta > Hymenoptera > Crabronidae > Nysson > Nysson spinosus. The sequence goes on along the minus strand of CAJUYC020000093.1, from coordinate 38,353 downwards.
CCAATTGAAAATATTTTCACCGACGACGTATCTTTTAAATGTTATGTTCGGTTATGGGAGCGTATTTGACGCACTTTTGCTTAATAAACCACGGCTCCATCTCTTACGGTTGATTTTTAAATAATTTCTAAAGTCGTCGTCGGCGACTCTTCACGGTAGCCACTCGGTAGGAAAAAATCTAAGTCCGAACTGTAATTATTTTCACCGACGAGGTACCTTTTATATGTTAGATTGAGTTATAGGAGCGTATTTGAAGCACTTTTGCTTAATAAACCACGGCTCTATCTCTTTCGGTTGATTTTTAAATTAATCAGAAAGTCTTCGTCGGTAGCGCTTCTCGGTAGCCTCTCCGTACAGAGACTAAGTCCGAATTGAAAATATTTTCACCGACGACGTATCTTTTAAATGTTATGTTCGGTTATGGGATTGTATTTGACGCACTTTTGCTTAATAAACCACGGCTCCATCTCTTACGGTTGATTTTTAAATAATTTCTAAAGTCGTCGTCGGCGACTCTTCACGGTAGCCACTCGGTAGGAAAAAATCTAAGTCCGAACTGTAATTATTTTCACCGACGAGGTACCTTTTTATGTTAGATTGAGTTATAGGAGCGCATTTGAAGCACTTTTGCTTAATAAACCACGGCTCTATCTCTTACGGTTGATTATTAAATTAATCAGAAAGTCCTCGTCGGTAGCGCTTCTCGGTAGCCTCTCCGTACAGAGACTAAGTCCGAATTGAAAATATTTTCACCGACGACGTATCTTTTAAATGGTATGTTCCGTTATGGGAGCGTATTTGACGCACTTTTGCTTAATAAACCACGGCTCCATCTCTTACGGTTGATTTTTAAATAATTTCTAAAGTCGTCGTCGGCGACTCTTCACGGTAGCCACTCGGTAGGAAAAAATCTAAGTCCGAACTGTAATTATTTTCACCGACGAGGTACCTTTTATATGTTAGATTGAGTTATAGGAGCGCATTTGAAGCACTTTTGCTTAATAAACCACGGCTCTATCTCTTACGGTTGATTTTTAAATTAATCAGAAAGTCCTCGTCGGTAGCGCTTCTCGGTAGCCTCTCCGTACAGAGACTAAGTCCGAATTGAAAATATTTTCACCGACGACGTATCTTTTAAATGTTGTGTTCCGTTATGGGAGCGTATGTGACGCACTTTTGCTTAATAAACCACGGCTCTATCTCTTACGGTTGATTTTTAAATAATTTCTAAAGTCGTCGTCGGCGACTCTTCACGGTAGCCACTCGGTAGGAAAAAATCTAAGTCCGAACTGTAATTATTTTCACCGACGAGGTACCTTTTTATGTTAGATTGAGTTATAGGAGCGCATTTGAAGCACTTTTGCTTAATAAACCACGGCTCTATCTCTTACGGTTGATTATTAAATTAATCAGAAAGTCCTCGTCGGTAGCGCTTCTCGGTAGCCTCTCCGTACAGAGACTAAGTCCGAATTGAAAATATTTTCACCGACGACGTATCTTTTAAATGGTATGTTCCGTTATGGGAGCGTATTTGACGCACTTTTGCTTAATAAACCACGGCTCCATCTCTTACGGTTGATTTTTAAATAATTTCTAAAGTCGTCGTCGGCGACTCTTCACGGTAGCCACTCGGTAGGAAAAAATCTAAGTCCGAACTGTAATTATTTTCACCGACGAGGTACCTTTTATATGTTAGATTGAGTTATAGGAGCGCATTTGAAGCACTTTTGCTTAATAAACCACGGCTCTATCTCTTACGGTTGATTTTTAAATTAATCAGAAAGTCCTCGTCGGTAGCGCTTCTCGGTAGCCTCTCCGTACAGAGACTAAGTCCGAATTGAAAATATTTTCACCGACGACGTATCTTTTAAATGTTGTGTTCCGTTATGGGAGCGTATGTGACGCACTTTTGCTTAATAAACCACGGCTCTATCTCTTACGGTTGATTTTTAAATAATTTCTAAAGTCGTCGTCGGCGACTCTTCACGGTAGCCACTCGGTAGGAAAAAATCTAAGTCCGAACTGTAATTATTTTCACCGACGAGGTACCTTTTATATGTTAGATTGAGTTATAGGAGCGCATTTGAAGCACTTTTGCTTAATAAACCACGGCTCTATCTCTTACGGTTGATTTTTAAATTAATCAGAAAGTCCTCGTCGGTAGCGCTTCTCGGTAGCCTCTCCGTACAGAGACTAAGTCCGAATTGAAAATATTTTCACCGACGACGTATCTTTTAAATGTTATGTTCGGTTATGGGAGCGTATTTGACGCACTTTTGCTTAATAAACCACGGCTCCATCTCTTACGGTTGATTTTTAAATAATTTCTAAAGTCGTCGTCGGCGACTCTTCACGGTAGCCACTCGGTAGGAAAAAATCTAAGTCCGAACTGTAATTATTTTCACCGACGAGGTACCTTTTATATGTTAGATTGAGTTATAGGAGCGCATTTGAAGCACTTTTGCTTAATAAACCACGGCTCTATCTCTTACGGTTGATTTTTAAATTAATCAGAAAGTCCTCGTCGGTAGCGCTTCTCGGTAGCCTCTCCGTACAGAGACTAAGTCCGAATTGAAAATATTTTCACCGACGACGTATCTTTTAAATGTTGTGTTCCGTTATGGGAGCGTATGTGACGCACTTTTGCTTAATAAACCACGGCTCTATCTCTTACGGTTGATTTTTAAATAATTTCTAAAGTCGTCGTCGGCGACTCTTCACGGTAGCCACTCGGTAGGAAAAAATCTAAGTCCGAACTGTAATTATTTTCACCGACGAGGTACCTTTTATATGTTAGATTGAGTTATAGGAGCGCATTTGAAGCACTTTTGCTTAATAAACCACGGCTCTATCTCTTACGGTTGATTTTTAAATTAATCAGAAAGTCCTCGTCGGTAGCGCTTCTCGGTAGCCTCTCCGTACAGAGACTAAGTCCGAATTGAAAATATTTTCACCGACGACGTATCTTTTAAATGTTATGTTCGGTTATGGGAGCGTATTTGACGCACTTTTGCTTAATAAACCACGGCTCCATCTCTTACGGTTGATTTTTAAATAATTTCTAAAGTCGTCGTCGGCGACTCTTCACGGTAGCCACTCGGTAGGAAAAAATCTAAGTCCGAACTGTAATTATTTTCACCGACGAGGTACCTTTTATATGTTAGATTGAGTTATAGGAGCGTATTTGAAGCACTTTTGCATAATAAACCACGGCTCTATCTCTTTCGGTTGATTTTTAAATTAATCAGAAAGTCTTCGTCGGTAGCGCTTCTCGGTAGCCTCTCCGTACAGAGACTAAGTCCGAATTGAAAATATTTTCACCGACGACGTATCTTTTAAATGTTATGTTCGGTTATGGTTTTGTATTTGACGCACTTTTGCTTAATAAACCACGGCTCCATCTCTTACGGTTGATTTTTAAATAATTTCTAAAGTCGTCGTCGGCGACTCTTCACGGTAGCCACTCGGTAGGAAAAAATCTAAGTCCGAACTGTAATTATTTTCACCGACGAGGTACCTTTTTATGTTAGATTGAGTTATAGGAGCGCATTTGAAGCACTTTTGCTTAATAAACCACGGCTCTATCTCTTACGGTTGATTATTAAATTAATCAGAAAGTCCTCGTCGGTAGCGCTTCTCGGTAGCCTCTCCGTACAGAGACTAAGTCCGAATTGAAAATATTTTCACCGACGACGTATCTTTTAAATGTTATGTTCGGTTATGGGATTGTATTTGACGCACTTTTGCTTAATAAACCACGGCTCCATCTCTTACGGTTGATGTTTAAATAATTTCTAAAGTCGTCGTCGGCGACTCTTCACGGTAGCCACTCGGTAGGAAAAAATCTAAGTCCGAACTGTAATTATTTTCACCGACGAGGTACCTTTTTATGTTAGATTGAGTTATAGGAGCGCATTTGAAGCACTTTTGCTTAATAAACCACGGCTCTATCTCTTACGGTTGATTATTAAATTAATCAGAAAGTCCTCGTCGGTAGCGCTTCTCGGTAGCCTCTCCGTACAGAGACTAAGTCCGAATTGAAAATATTTTCACCGACGACGTATCTTTTAAATGGTATGTTCCGTTATGGGAGCGTATTTGACGCACTTTTGCTTAATAAACCACGGCTCCATCTCTTACGGTTGATTTTTAAATAATTTCTAAAGTCGTCGTCGGCGACTCTTCACGGTAGCCACTCGGTAGGAAAAAATCTAAGTCCGAACTGTAATTATTTTCACCGACGAGGTACCTTTTATATGTTAGATTGAGTTATAGGAGCGCATTTGAAGCACTTTTGCTTAATAAACCACGGCTCTATCTCTTACGGTTGATTTTTAAATTAATCAGAAAGTCCTCGTCGGTAGCGCTTCTCGGTAGCCTCTCCGTACAGAGACTAAGTCCGAATTGAAAATATTTTCACCGACGACGTATCTTTTAAATGTTGTGTTCCGTTATGGGAGCGTATGTGACGCACTTTTGCTTAATAAACCACGGCTCTATCTCTTACGGTTGATTTTTAAATAATTTCTAAAGTCGTCGTCGGCGACTCTTCACGGTAGCCACTCGGTAGGAAAAAATCTAAGTCCGAACTGTAATTATTTTCACCGACGAGGTACCTTTTATATGTTAGATTGAGTTATAGGAGCGCATTTGAAGCACTTTTGCTTAATAAACCACGGCTCTATCTCTTACGGTTGATTTTTAAATTAATCAGAAAGTCCTCGTCGGTAGCGCTTCTCGGTAGCCTCTCCGTACAGAGACTAAGTCCGAATTGAAAATATTTTCACCGACGACGTATCTTTTAAATGTTATGTTCGGTTATGGGAGCGTATTTGACGCACTTTTGCTTAATAAACCACGGCTCCATCTCTTACGGTTGATTTTTAAATAATTTCTAAAGTCGTCGTCGGCGACTCTTCACGGTAGCCACTCGGTAGGAAAAAATCTAAGTCCGAACTGTAATTATTTTCACCGACGAGGTACCTTTTATATGTTAGATTGAGTTATAGGAGCGTATTTGAAGCACTTTTGCATAATAAACCACGGCTCTATCTCTTTCGGTTGATTTTTAAATTAATCAGAAAGTCTTCGTCGGTAGCGCTTCTCGGTAGCCTCTCCGTACAGAGACTAAGTCCGAATTGAAAATATTTTCGCCGACGACGTATCTTTTAAATGCTATGTTCGGTTATGGGATTGTATTTGACGCACTTTTGCTTAATAAACCACGGCTCCATCTCTTACGGTTGATTTTTAAATAATTTCTAAAGTCGTCGTCGGCGACTCTTCACGGTAGCCACTCGGTAGGAAAAAATCTAAGTCCGAACTGTAATTATTTTCACCGACGAGGTACCTTTTATATGTTAGATTGAGTTATAGGAGCGCATTTGAAGCACTTTTTCTTAATAAACCACGGCTCTATCTCTTACGGTTGATTTTTAAATTAATCAGAAAGTCCTCGTCGGTAGCGCTTCTCGGTAGCCTCTCCGTACAGAGACTAAGTCCGAATTGAAAATATTTTCACCGACGACGTATCTTTTAAATGTTGTGTTCCGTTATGGGAGCGTATGTGACGCACTTTTGCTTAATAAACCACGGCTCTATCTCTTACGGTTGATTTTTAAATAATTTCTAAAGTCGTCGTCGGCGACTCTTCACGGTAGCCACTCGGTAGGAAAAAATCTAAGTCCGAACTGTAATTATTTTCACCGACGAGGTACCTTTTATATGTTAGATTGAGTTATAGGAGCGCATTTGAAGCACTTTTGCTTAATAAACCACGGCTCTATCTCTTACGGTTGATTTTTAAATAATTTCTAAAGTCGTCGTCGGCGACTCTTCACGGTAGCCACTCGGTAGGAAAAAATCTAAGTCCGAACTGTAATTATTTTCACCGACGAGGTACCTTTTATATGTTAGATTGAGTTATAGGAGCGTATTTGAAGCACTTTTGCATAATAAACCACGGCTCTATCTCTTTCGGTTGATTTTTAAATTAATCAGAAAGTCTTCGTCGGTAGCGCTTCTCGGTAGCCTCTCCGTACAGAGACTAAGTCCGAATTGAAAATATTTTCACCGACGACGTATCTTTTAAATGTTATGTTCGGTTATGGGATTGTATTTGACGCACTTTTGCTTAATAAACCACGGCTCCATCTCTTACGGTTGATTTTTAAATAATTTCTAAAGTCGTCGTCGGCGACTCTTCACGGTAGCCACTCGGTAGGAAAAAATCTAAGTCCGAACTGTAATTATTTTCACCGACGAGGTACCTTTTTATGTTAGATTGAGTTATAGGAGCGCATTTGAAGCACTTTTGCTTAATAAACCACGGCTCTATCTCTTACGGTTGATTTTTAAATTAATCAGAAAGTCCTCGTCGGTAGCGCTTCTCGGTAGCCTCTCCGTACAGAGACTAAGTCCCAATTGAAAATATTTTCACCGACGACGTATCTTTTAAATGTTATGTTCGGTTATGGGAGCGTATTTGACGCACTTTTGCTTAATAAACCACGGCTCCATCTCTTACGGTTGATTTTTAAATAATTTCTAAATTCGTCGTCGGCGACTCTTCACGGTAGCCACTCGGTAGGAAAAAATCTAAGTCCGAACTGTAATTATTTTCACCGACGAGGTACCTTTTATATGTTAGATTGAGTTATAGGAGCGCATTTGAAGCACTTTTGCTTAATAAACCACGGCTCTATCTCTTACGGTTGATTTTTAAATTAATCAGGAAGTCCTCGTCGGTAGCGCTTCTCGGTAGCCTCTCCGTACAGAGACTAAGTCCCAATTGAAAATATTTTCACCGACGACGTATCTTTTAAATGTTATGTTCGGTTATGGGAGCGTATTTGACGCACTTTTGCTTAATAAACCACGGCTCCATCTCTTACGGTTGATTTTTAAATAATTTCTAAAGTCGTCGTCGGCGACTCTTCACGGTAGCCACTCGGTAGGAAAAAATCTAAGTCCGAACTGTAATTATTTTCACCGACGAGGTACCTTTTATATGTTAGATTGAGTTATAGGAGCGTATTTGAAGCACTTTTGCTTAATAAACCACGGCTCTATCTCTTTCGGTTGATTTTTAAATTAATCAGAAAGTCTTCGTCGGTAGCGCTTCTCGGTAGCCTCTCCGTACAGAGACTAAGTCCGAATTGAAAATATTTTCACCGACGACGTATCTTTTAAATGTTATGTTCGGTTATGGGATTGTATTTGACGCACTTTTGCTTAATAAACCACGGCTCCATCTCTTACGGTTGATTTTTAAATAATTTCTAAAGTCGTCGTCGGCGACTCTTCACGGTAGCCACTCGGTAGGAAAAAATCTAAGTCCGAACTGTAATTATTTTCACCGACGAGGTACCTTTTTATGTTAGATTGAGTTATAGGAGCGCATTTGAAGCACTTTTGCTTAATAATCCACGGCTCTATCTCTTACGGTTGATTATTAAATTAATCAGAAAGTCCTCGTCGGTAGCGCTTCTCGGTAGCCTCTCCGTACAGAGACTAAGTCCGAATTGAAAATATTTTCACCGACGACGTATCTTTTAAATGGTATGTTCCGTTATGGGAGCGTATTTGACGCACTTTTGCTTAATAAACCACGGCTCCATCTCTTACGGTTGATTTTTAAATAATTTCTAAAGTCGTCGTCGGCGACTCTTCACGGTAGCCACTCGGTAGGAAAAAATCTAAGTCCGAACTGTAATTATTTTCACCGACGAGGTACCTTTTATATGTTAGATTGAGTTATAGGAGCGCATTTGAAGCACTTTTGCTTAATAAACCACGGCTCTATCTCTTACGGTTGATTTTTAAATTAATCAGAAAGTCCTCGTCGGTAGCGCTTCTCGGTAGCCTCTCCGTACAGAGACTAAGTCCGAATTGAAAATATTTTCACCGACGACGTATCTTTTAAATGTTATGTTCGGTTATGGGATTGTATTTGACGCACTTTTGCTTAATAAACCACGGCTCCATCTCTTACGGTTGATTTTTAAATAATTTCTAAAGTCGTCGTCGGCGACTCTTCACGGTAGCCACTCGGTAGGAAAAAATCTAAGTCCGAACTGTAATTATTTTCACCGACGAGGTACCTTTTTATGTTAGATTGAGTTATAGGAGCGCATTTGAAGCACTTTTGCTTAATAAACCACGGCTCTATCTCTTACGGTTGATTATTAAATTAATCAGAAAGTCCTCGTCGGTAGCGCTTCTCGGTAGCCTCTCCGTACAGAGACTAAGTCCGAATTGAAAATATTTTCACCGACGACGTATCTTTTAAATGGTATGTTCCGTTATGGGATTGTATTTGACGCACTTTTGCTTAATAAACCACGGCTCCATCTCTTACGGTTGATTTTTAAATAATTTCTAAAGTCGTCGTCGGCGACTCTTCACGGTAGCCACTCGGTAGGAAAAAATCTAAGTCCGAACTGTAATTATTTTCACCGACGAGGTACCTTTTTATGTTAGATTGAGTTATAGGAGCGCATTTGAAGCACTTTTGCTTAATAAACCACGGCTCTATCTCTTACGGTTGATTATTAAATTAATCAGAAAGTCCTCGTCGGTAGCGCTTCTCGGTAGCCTCTCCGTACAGAGACTAAGTCCGAATTGAAAATATTTTCACCGACGACGTATCTTTTAAATGTTATGTTCGGTTATGGGATTGTATTTGACGCACTTTTGCTTAATAAACCACGGCTCCATCTCTTACGGTTGATTTTTAAATAATTTCTAAAGTCGTCGTCGGCGACTCTTCACGGTAGCCACTCGGTAGGAAAAAATCTAAGTCCGAACTGTAATTATTTTCACCGACGAGGTACCTTTTTATGTTAGATTGAGTTATAGGAGCGCATTTGAAGCACTTTTGCTTAATAAACCACGGCTCTATCTCTTACGGTTGATTATTAAATTAATCAGAAAGTCCTCGTCGGTAGCGCTTCTCGGTAGCCTCTCCGTACAGAGACTAAGTCCGAATTGAAAATATTTTCACCGACGACGTATCTTTTAAATGGTATGTTCCGTTATGGGAGCGTATTTGACGCACTTTTGCTTAATAAACCACGGCTCCATCTCTTACGGTTGATTTTTAAATAATTTCTAAAGTCGTCGTCGGCGACTCTTCACGGTAGCCACTCGGTAGGAAAAAATCTAAGTCCGAACTGTAATTATTTTCACCGACGAGGTACATTTTATATGTTAGATTGAGTTATAGGAGCGCATTTGAAGCACTTTTGCTTAATAAACCACGGCTCTATCTCTTACGGTTGATTTTTAAATTAATCAGAAAGTCCTCGTCGGTAGCGCTTCTCGGTAGCCTCTCCGTACAGAGACTAAGTCCGAATTGAAAATATTTTCACCGACGACGTATCTTTTAAATGTTGTGTTCCGTTATGGGAGCGTATGTGACGCACTTTTGCTTAATAAACCACGGCTCTATCTCTTACGGTTGATTTTTAAATAATTTCTAAAGTCGTCGTCGGCGACTCTTCACGGTAGCCACTCGGTAGGAAAAAATCTAAGTCCGAACTGTAATTATTTTCACCGACGAGGTACCTTTTATATGTTAGATTGAGTTATACAGCCCGCGAAATTTCTATAAAGCCACCACGTTTTTTGTTAATATCTTATAAATATTTCATACTTTTGATAAGTTTGTGGGTGATATTATTTTAGGAGTATTAAAGACACATATTTGTCGGTTTAAATAATTGAAATAACATTTATTTAAAATAGGAAACGGAAATATGTAATATGACATAAAATCCAATGCGAAATTTCTATAAAGCCACCGGATTTTTTGAGAGATAAAATCAATATTCACAATAATTTATTTTTTATTTATATATTAATAGCTTGTATAACTGCCATTTCTTCGAAAAACTTCGATAATTCGTTTCGGCATTGATACAATTAAATTTCGAAGTGTGTCAATTTCGATGGATGCCCACGCTTCGTTCACCGCTGTCCATAATTCATTAACTGACGATTATTGCTTGCAATTACCGTAAACTTTCCTCGCAATTATTCCCCAAAGATTTTCAATTGGGTTTAGATCGGGTGGCCATGATAAAATTCTAATGTCTTTTTGACAAAACCACTGCTTGGTGTGGTTCGACGTATGGACACTGGCATTGTCGTGCTGATAAATAAAATTATCGTGCTCAATTTCTTCTGTAAAAGGTATTAGCACTGTATCTAATAATTCTGTATATTCTACAGAATGCATTTTTGTGCTGATTCGGTAGATAGGTCTTTTTGCATCAGCACGAAATGCAGCCCAAATCATTGGTGAACCACCACCTCATTGACACCTTCCTCTCCTTCGCCCAATATCGCGTAATTATTTACGAGCGTACGTGTTCTATTAATTTTATTTGCAATTGTGCGATTAGAACATCCCATACTTTTATAAGCATCAGTGGATGCTTTTTCTTCGCTCGTTAATAACTTTCCTTGTGGCATCTCGAAGTCAATTTGAAGAAAGACTGATTTTTCCGATTTTCTCTCACTATTTATGGATGGACAACCAGGTCCCCACCTTCGCGGAGGCGGAGAAACTTCTGCAATTTGCACTAATTGGTCGAACCAAGTTGGAACCATACTATTGGGTTCCATTGTTTGCAATAAATTCCAGGAATCCGCGAACTCCTATGGGTCGTGCGTCCAGGTGGGGCCGCGAGGATCGACGTTTGGTCCCCAGATGTGGGACTTATCCGTTCGCTCAAAAATAAGTAATAATTTGCGAAGCTAGGTACAGGGCGTAAGGACCGATGCATAACTAGCAACAATAGACCAACAACACAATAGGTCCTCTGGCCGCTGTAGCATCGGTCCGTCACAAAGCAAGACGACCGTGCGGTTTTAGGGTAATAAAAACTCCGTCCGAAATGGTAAAAAGTTCAAAATGGTACATCCGTTTAACCGTGAAAGTAGTACCATGTGCACAAATTGCAAAAAGAAAATGTAACGGTTCCGGGACGCAAAATTATCCACACAAAACTAAGTGGCTTTATAGAAATTTCGCATCGAATCTTATGTCATATTACATATTTCCGTTTCCTATTTTAAATAAATGTTATTTCAATTATTTAAACCGACAAATATGTGTCTTTAATACTCCTAAAATAATATCACCCACAAACTTATCAAAAGTATGAAATATTTATAAGATATTAGCAAAAAACGTGGTGGCTTTATAGAAATTTCGCGGGCTGTAGGAGCGCATTTGAAGCACTTTTGCTTAATAAACCACGGCTCTATCTCTTACGGTTGATTTTTAAATTAATCAGAAAGTCCTCGTCGGTAGCGCTTCTCGGTAGCCTCTCCGTACAGAGACTAAGTCCGAATTGAAAATATTTTCACCGACGACGTATCTTTTAAATGGTATGTTCGGTTATGGGAGCGTATTTGACGCACTTTTGCTTAATAAACCACGGCTCCATCTCTTACGGTTGATTTTTAAATAATTTCTAAAGTCGTCGTCGGCGACTCTTCACGGTAGCCACTCGGTAGGAAAAAATCTAAGTCCGAACTGTAATTATTTTCACCGACGAGGTACCTTTTATATGTTAGATTGAGTTATAGGAGCGTATTTGAAGCACTTTTGCATAATAAACCACGGCTCTATCTCTTTCGGTTGATTTTTAAATTAATCAGAAAGTCTTCGTCGGTAGCGCTTCTCGGTAGCCTCTCCGTACAGAGACTAAGTCCGAATTGAAAATATTTTCACCGACGACGTATCTTTTAAATGTTATGTTCGGTTATGGGATTGTATTTGACGCACTTTTGCTTAATAAACCACGGCTCCATCTCTTACGGTTGATTTTTAAATAATTTCTAAAGTCGTCGTCGGCGACTCTTCACGGTAGCCACTCGGTAGGAAAAAATCTAAGTCCGAACTGTAATTATTTTCACCGACGAGGTACCTTTTATATGTTAGATTGAGTTATAGGAGCGCATTTGAAGCACTTTTGCTTAATAAACCACGGCTCTATCTCTTACGGTTGATTTTTAAATTAATCAGAAAGTCCTCGTCGGTAGCGCTTCTCGGTAGACTCTCCGTACAGAGACTAAGTCCGAATTGAAAATATTTTCACCGACGACGTATCTTTTAAATGTTGTGTTCCGTTATGGGAGCGTATGTGACGCACTTTTGCTTAATAAACCACGGCTCTATCTCTTACGGTTGATTTTTAAATAATTTCTAAAGGCGTCGTCGGCGACTCTTCACGGTAGCCACTCGGTAGGAAAAAATCTAAGTCCGAACTGTAATTATTTTCACCGACGAGGTACCTTTTATATGTTAGATTGAGTTATAGGAGCGCATTTGAAGCACTTTTGCTTAATAAACCACGGCTCTATCTCTTACGGTTGATTTTTAAATTAATCAGAAAGTCCTCGTCGGTAGCGCTTCTCGGTAGCCTCTCCGTACAGAGACTAAGTCCGAATTGAAAATATTTTCACCGACGACGTATCTTTTAAATGTTGTGTTCCGTTATGGGAGCGTATGTGACGCACTTTTGCTTAATAAACCACGGCTCTATCTCTTACGGTTGATTTTTAAATAATTTCTAAAGTCGTCGTCGGCGACTCTTCACGGTAGCCACTCGGTAGGAAAAAATCTAAGTCCGAACTGTAATTATTTTCACCGACGAGGTACCTTTTATATGTTAGATTGAGTTATAGGAGCGCATTTGAAGCACTTTTGCTTAATAAACCACGGCTCTATCTCTTACGGTTGATTTTTAAATTAATCAGAAAGTCCTCGTCGGTAGCGCTTCTCGGTAGCCTCTCCGTACAGAGACTAAGTCCGAATTGAAAATATTTTCACCGACGACGTATCTTTTAAATGTTATGTTCGGTTATGGGAGCGTATTTGACGCACTTTTGCTTAATAAACCACGGCTCCATCTCTTACGGTTGATTTTTAAATAATTTCTAAAGTCGTCGTCGGCGACTCTTCACGGTAGCCACTCGGTAGGAAAAAATCTAAGTCCGAACTGTAATTATTTTCACCGACGAGGTACCTTTTATATGTTAGATTGAGTTATAGGAGCGTATTTGAAGCACTTTTGCATAATAAACCACGGCTCTATCTCTTTCGGTTGATTTTTAAATTAATCAGAAAGTCTTCGTCGGTAGCGCTTCTCGGTAGCCTCTCCGTACAGAGACTAAGTCCGAATTGAAAATATTTTCACCGACGACGTATCTTTTAAATGTTATGTTCGGTTATGGGATTGTATTTGACGCACTTTTGCTTAATAAACCACGGCTCCATCTCTTACGGTTGATTTTTAAATAATTTCTAAAGTCGTCGTCGGCGACTCTTCACGGTAGCCACTCGGTAGGAAAAAATCTAAGTCCGAACTGTAATTATTTTCACCGACGAGGTACCTTTTATATGTTAGATTGAGTTATAGGAGCGCATTTGAAGCACTTTTGCTTAATAAACCACGGCTCTATCTCTTACGGTTGATTTTTAAATTAATCAGAAAGTCCTCGTCGGTAGCGCTTCTCGGTAGCCTCTCCGTACAGAGACTAAGTCCGAATTGAAAATATTTTCACCGACGACGTATCTTTTAAATGTTGTGTTCCGTTATGGGAGCGTATGTGACGCACTTTTGCTTAATAAACCACGGCTCTATCTCTTACGGTTGATTTTTAAATAATTTCTAAAGTCGTCGTCGGCGACTCTTCACGGTAGCCACTCGGTAGGAAAAAATCTAAGTCCGAACTGTAATTATTTTCACCGACGAGGTACCTTTTATATGTTAGATTGAGTTATAGGAGCGCATTTGAAGCACTTTTGCTTAATAAACCACGGCTCTATCTCTTACGGTTGATTTTTAAATTAATCAGAAAGTCCTCGTCGGTAGCGCTTCTCGGTAGCCTCTCCGTACAGAGACTAAGTCCGAATTGAAAATATTTTCACCGACGACGTATCTTTTAAATGTTATGTTCGGTTATGGGAGCGTATTTGACGCACTTTTGCTTAATAAACCACGGCTCCATCTCTTACGGTTGATTTTTAAATAATTTCTAAAGGCGTCGTCGGCGACTCTTCACGGTAGCCACTCGGTAGGAAAAAATCTAAGTCCGAACTGTAATTATTTTCACCGACGAGGTACCTTTTATATGTTAGATTGAGTTATAGGAGCGTATTTGAAGCACTTTTGCATAATAAACCACGGCTCTATCTCTTTCGGTTGATTTTTAAATTAATCAGAAAGTCTTCGTCGGTAGCGCTTCTCGGTAGCCTCTCCGTACAGAGACTAAGTCCGAATTGAAAATATTTTCACCGACGACGTATCTTTTAAATGTTATGTTCGGTTATGGGATTGTATTTGACGCACTTTTGCTTAATAAACCACGGCTCCATCTCTTACGGTTGATTTTTAAATAATTTCTAAAGTCGTCGTCGGCGACTCTTCACGGTAGCCACTCGGTAGGAAAAAATCTAAGTCCGAACTGTAATTATTTTCACCGACGAGGTACCTTTTTATGTTAGATTGAGTTATAGGAGCGCATTTGAAGCACTTTTGCTTAATAAACCACGGCTCTATCTCTTACGGTTGATTATTAAATTAATCAGAAAGTCCTCGTCGGTAGCGCTTCTCGGTAGCCTCTCCGTACAGAGACTAAGTCCGAATTGAAAATATTTTCACCGACGACGTATCTTTTAAATGGTATGTTCCGTTATGGGAGCGTATTTGACGCACTTTTGCTTAATAAACCACGGCTCCATCTCTTACGGTTGATTTTTAAATAATTTCTAAAGTCGTCGTCGGCGACTCTTCACGGTAGCCACTCGGTAGGAAAAAATCTAAGTCCGAACTGTAATTATTTTCACCGACGAGGTACCTTTTATATGTTAGATTGAGTTATAGGAGCGCATTTGAAGCACTTTTGCTTAATAAACCACGGCTCTATCTCTTACGGTTGATTTTTAAATTAATCAGAAAGTCCTCGTCGGTAGCGCTTCTCGGTAGCCTCTCCGTACAGAGACTAAGTCCCAATTGAAAATATTTTCACCGACGACGTATCTTTTAAATGTTATGTTCGGTTATGGGAGCGTATTTGACGCACTTTTGCTTAATAAACCACGGCTCCATCTCTTACGGTTGATTTTTAAATAATTTCTAAAGTCGTCGTCGGCGACTCTTCACGGTAGCCACTCGGTAGGAAAAAATCTAAGTCCGAACTGTAATTATTTTCACCGACGAGGTACCTGTTATATGTTAGATTGAGTTATAGGAGCGTATTTGAAGCACTTTTGCTTAATAAACCACGGCTCTATCTCTTACGGTTGATTTTTAAATTAATCAGAAAGTCTTCGTCGGTAGCGCTTCCCGGTAGCCTCTCCGTACAGAGACTAAGTCCGAATTGAAAATATTTTCACCGACGACGTATCTTTTAAATGTTATGTTCGGTTATGGGAGCGTATTTGACGCACTTTTGCTTAATAAACCACGGCTCTATCTCTTACAGTTGATTTTTAAATAATTTCTAAAGTCGTCGTCGGCGACTCTTCACGGTAGCCACTCGGTAGGAAAAAATCTAAGTCCGAACTGTAATTATTTTCACCGACGAGGTACCTTTTATATGTTAGATTGAGTTATAGGAGCGTATTTGCAGCACTTTTGCTTAATAAACCACGGCTCTATCTCTTTCGGTTGATTTTTAAATTAATCAGAAAGTCTTCGTCGGTAGCGCTTCTCGGTAGCCTCTCAGTACAGAGACTAAGTCCGAATTGAAAATATTTTCACCGACGACGTATCTTTTAAATGTTATGTTCGGTTATGGGAGCGTATTTGACGCACTTTTGCTTAATAAACCACGGCTCCATCTCTTACGGTTGATTTTTAAATAATTTCTAAAGTCGTCGTCGGCGACTCTTCACGGTAGCCACTCGGTAGGAAAAAATCTAAGTCCGAACTGTAATTATTTTCACCGACGAGGTACCTTTTATATGTTAGATTGAGTTATAGGAGCGCATTTGAAGCACTTTTGCTTAGTAAACCACGGCTCTATCTCTTACGGTTGATTTTTAAATTAATCAGAAAGTCTTCGTCGGTAGCGCTTCCCGGTAGCCTCTCCGTACAGAGACTAAGTCCGAATTGAAAATATTTTCACCGACGACGTATCTTTTAAATGTTGTGTTCCGTTATGGGAGCGTATGTGACGCACTTTTGCTTAATAAACCACGGCTCTATCTCTTACGGTTGATTTTTAAATAATTTCTAAAGTCGTCGTCGGCGACTCTTCACGGTAGCCACTCGGTAGGAAAAAATCTAAGTCCGAACTGTAATTATTTTCACCGACGAGGTACCTTTTATATGTTAGATTGAGTTATAGGAGCGTATTTGAAGCACTTTTGCTTAGTAAACCACGGCTCTATCTCTTACGGTTGATTTTTAAATTAATCAGAAAGTCTTCGTCGGTAGCGCTTCTCGGTAGCCTCTCCGTACAGAGACTAAGTCCGAATTGAAAATATTTTCATCCACGACGTATCTTTTAAATGTTATGTTCCGTTATGGGAGCGTATTTGACGCACTTTTGCTTAATAAACCTCGGCTCTATCTCTTACGGTTGATTTTTAAATAATTTCTAAAGTCGTCGTCGGCGACTCTTCACGGTAGCCACTCGGTAGGAAAAAATCTAAGTCCGAACTGTAATTATTTTCACCGACGAGGTACCTTTTATATGTTAGATTGAGTTATAGGAGCGTATTTGCAGCACTTTTGCTTAATAAACCACGGCTCTATCTCTTTCGGTTGATTTTTAAATTAATCAGAAAGTCTTCGTCGGTAGCGCTTCTCGGTAGCCTCTCAGTACAGAGACTAAGTCCGAATTGAAAATATTTTCACCGACGACGTATCTTTTAAATGTTATGTTCGGTTATGGGAGCGTATTTGACGCACTTTTGCTTAATAAACCACGGCTCCATCTCTTACGGTTGATTTTTAAATAATTTCTAAAGTCGTCGTCGGCGACTCTTCACGGTAGCCACTCGGTAGGAAAAAATCTAAGTCCGAACTGTAATTATTTTCACCGACGAGGTACCTTTTATATGTTAGATTGAGTTATAGGAGCGCATTTGAAGCACTTTTGCTTAGTAAACCACGGCTCTATCTCTTACGGTTGATTTTTAAATTAATCAGAAAGTCTTCGTCGGTAGCGCTTCCCGGTAGCCTCTCCGTACAGAGACTAAGTCCGAATTGAAAATATTTTCACCGACGACGTATCTTTTAAATGTTATGTTCGGTTATGGGAGCGTATTTGACGCACTTTTGCTTAATAAACCACGGCTCTATCTCTTACAGTTGATTTTTAAATAATTTCTAAAGTCGTCGTCGGCGACTCTTCACGGTAGCCACTCGGTAGGAAAAAATCTAAGTCCGAACTGTAATTATTTTCACCGACGAGGTACCTTTTATATGTTAGATTGAGTTATAGGAGCGTATTTGCAGCACTTTTGCTTAATAAACCACGGCTCTATCTCTTTCGGTTGATTTTTAAATTAATCAGAAAGTCTTCGTCGGTAGCGCTTCTCGGTAGCCTCTCAGTACAGAGACTAAGTCCGAATTGAAAATATTTTCACCGACGACGTATCTTTTAAATGTTATGTTCGGTTCTGGGAGCGTATTTGACGCACTTTTGCTTAATAAACCACGGCTCCATCTCTTACGGTTGATTTTTAAATAATTTCTAAAGTCGTTGTCGGCGACTCTTCACGGTAGCCACTCGGTAGGAAAAAATCTAAGTCCGAACTGTAATTATTTTCACCGACGAGGTACCTTTTATATGTTAGATTGAGTTATAGGAGCGCATTTGAAGCACTTTTGCTTAGTAAACCACGGCTCTATCTATTACGGTTGATTTTTAAATTAATCAGAAAGTCTTCGTCGGTAGCGCTTCCCGGTAGCCTCTCCGTACAGAGACTAAGTCCGAATTGAAAATATTTTCACCGACGACGTATCTTTTAAATGTTGTGTTCCGTTATGGGAGCGTATGTGACGCACTTTTGCTTAATAAACCACGGCTCTATCTCTTACGGTTGATTTTTAAATAATTTCTAAAGTCGTCGTCGGCGACTCTTCACGGTAGCCACTCGGTAGGAAAAAATCTAAGTCCGAACTGTAATTATTTTCACCGACGAGGTACCTTTTATATGTTAGATTGAGTTATAGGAGCGCATTTGAAGCACTTTTGCTTAGTAAACCACGGCTCTATCTCTAACGGTTGATTTTTAAATTAATCAGAAAGTCTTCGTCGGTAGCGCTTCTCGGTAGCCTCTCCGTACAGAGACTAAGTCCGAATTGAAAATATTTTCACCGACGACGTATCTTTTAAATGTTATGTTCGGTTATGGGAGCGTATTTGACGCACTTTTGCTTAATAAACCACGGCTCCATCTCTTACGGTTGATTTTTAAATAATTTCTAAAGTCGTCGTCGGCGACTCTTCACGGTAGCCACTCGGTAGGAAAAAATCTAATTCCGAACTGTAATTATTTTCACCGACGAGGTACCTTTTATATGTTAGATTGAGTTATAGGAGCGTATTTGAAGCACTTTTGCTTAATAAACCACGGCTCTATCTCTTTCGGTTGATTTTTAAATTAATCAGAAATTCTTCGTCGGTAGCGCTTCTCGGTAGCCTCTCCGTACAGAGACTAAGTCCGAATTGAAAATATTTTCACCGACGACGTATCTTTTAAATGTTGTGTTCCGTTATGGGAGCGTATGTGACGCACTTTTGCTTAATAAACCACGGCTCTATCTCTTACGGTTGATTTTTAAATAATTTCTAAAGTCGTCGTCGGCGACTCTTCACGGTAGCCACTCGGTAGGAAAAAATCTAAGTCCGAACTGTAATTATTTTCACCGACGAGGTACCTTTTATATGTTAGATTGAGTTATAGGAGCGTATTTGAAGCACTTTTGCTTAATAAACCACGGCTCTATCTCTTTCGGTTGATTTTTAAATTAATCAGAAAGTCTTCGTCGGTAGCGCTTCTCGGTAGCCTCTCAGTACAGAGACTAAGTCCGAATTGAAAATATTTTCACCGACGACGTATCTTTTAAATGTTATGTTCGGTTCTGGGAGCGTATTTGACGCACTTTTGCTTAATAAACCACGGCTCCATCTCTTACGGTTGATTTTTAAATAATTTCTAAAGTCGTCGTCGGCGACTCTTCACGGTAGCCACTCGGTAGGAAAAAATCTAAGTCCGAACTGTAATTATTTTCACCGACGAGGTACCTTTTATATGTTAGATTGAGTTATAGGAGCGCATTTGAAGCACTTTTGCTTAGTAAACCACGGCTCTATCTCTTACGGTTGATTTTTAAATTAATCAGAAAGTCTTCGTCGGTAGCGCTTCCCGGTAGCCTCTCCGTACAGAGACTAAGTCCGAATTGAAAATATTTTCACCGACGACGTATCTTTTAAATGTTGTGTTCCGTTATGGGAGCGTATGTGACGCACTTTTGCTTAATAAACCACGGCTCTATCTCTTACGGTTGATTTTTAAATAATTTCTAAAGTCGTCGTCGGCGACTCTTCACGGTAGCCACTCGGTAGGAAAAAATCTAAGTCCGAACTGTAATTATTTTCACCGACGAGGTACCTTTTATATGTTAGATTGAGTTATAGGAGCGCATTTGAAGCACTTTTGCTTAGTAAACCACGGCTCTATCTCTAAAGGTTGATTTTTAAATTAATCAGAAAGTCTTCGTCGGTAGCGCTTCTCGGTAGCCTCTCCGTACAGAGACTAAGTCCGAATTGAAAATATTTTCACCGACGACGTATCTTTTAAATGTTATGTTCGGTTATGGGAGCGTATTTGACGCACTTTTGCTTAATAAACCACGGCTCCATCTCTTACGGTTGATTTTTAAATAATTTCTAAAGTCGTCGTCGGCGACTCTTCACGGTAGCCACTCGGTAGGAAAAAATCTAATTCCGAACTGTAATTATTTTCACCGACGAGGTACCTTTTATATGTTATATTGAGTTATAGGAGCGTATTTGAAGCACTTTTGCTTAATAAACCACGGCTCTATCTCTTTCGGTTGATTTTTAAATTAATCAGAAATTCTTCGTCGGTAGCGCTTCTCGGTAGCCTCTCCGTACAGAGACTAAGTCCGAATTGAAAATATTTTCACCGACGACGTATCTTTTAAATGTTGTGTTCCGTTATGGGAGCGTATGTGACGCACTTTTGCTTAATAAACCACGGCTCTATCTCTTACGGTTGATTTTTAAATAATTTCTAAAGTCGTCGTCGGCGACTCTTCACGGTAGCCACTCGGTAGGAAAAAATCTAAGTCCGAACTGTAATTATTTTCACCGACGAGGTACCTTTTATATGTTAGATTGAGTTATAGGAGCGTATTTGAAGCACTTTTGCTTAATAAACCACGGCTCTATCTCTTTCGGTTGATTTTTAAATTAATCAGAAAGTCTTCGTCGGTAGCGCTTCTCGGTAGCCTCTCCGTACAGAGACTAAGTCCGAATTGAAAATATTTTCACCGACGACGTATCTGTTAAATGTTATGTTCGGTTATGGGATTGTATTTGACGCACTTTTGCTTAATAAACCACGGCTCCATCTCTTACGGTTGATTTTTAAATAATTTCTAAAGTCGTCGTCGGCGACTCTTCACGGTAGCCACTCGGTAGGAAAAAATCTAAGTCCGAACTGTAATTATTTTCACCGACGAGGTACCTTTTATATGTTAGATTGAGTTATAGGAGCGCATTTGAAGCACTTTTGCTTAATAAACCACGGCTCTATCTCTTACGGTTGATTTTTAAATTAATCAGAAAGTCCTCGTCGGTAGCGCTTCTCGGTAGCCTCTCCGTACTGAGACTAAGTCCCAATTGAAAATATTTTCACCGACGACGTATCTTTTAAATGTTATGTTCGGTTACGGGAGCGAATTTGACGCACTTTTGCTTAATAAACCACGGCTCCATCTCTTACGGTTGATTTTTAAATAATTTCTAAAGTCGTCGTCGGCGACTCTTCACGGTAGCCACTCGGTAGGAAAAAATCTAAGTCCGAACTGTAATTATTTTCACCGACGAGGTACCTTTTATATGTTAGATTGAGTTATAGGAGCGCATTTGAAGCACTTTTGCTTAATAAACCACGGCTCTATCTCTTACGGTTGATTATTAAATTAATCAGAAAGTCCTCGTCGGTAGCGCTTCTCGATAGCCTCTCCGTACTGAGACTAAGTCCCAATTGAAAATATTTTCACCGACGACGTATCTTTTAAATGTTATGTTCGGTTATGGGAGCGAATTTGACGCACTTTTGCTTAATAAACCACGGCTCCATCTCTTACGGTTGATTTTTAAATAATTTCTAAAGTCGTCGTCGGCGACTCTTCACGGTAGCCACTCGGTAGGAAAAAATCTAAGTCCGAACTGTAATTATTTTCACCGACGAGGTACCTTTTATATGTTAGATTGAGTTATAGGAGCGCATTTGAAGCACTTTTGCTTAATAAACCACGGCTCTATCTCTTACGGTTGATTATTAAATTAATCAGAAAGTCCTCGTCGGTAGCGCTTCTCGATAGCCTCTCCGTACAGAGACTAAGTCCGAATTGAAAATATTTTCACCAACGACGTATCTTTTAAATGGTATGTTCCGTTATGGGAGCGTATTTGACGCACTTTTGCTTAATAAACCACGGCTCCATCTCTTACGGTTGATTTTTAAATAATTTCTAAAGTCGTCGTCGGCGACTCTTCACGGTAGCCACTCGGTAGGAAAAAATCTAAGTCCGAACTGTAATTATTTTCACCGACGAGGTACCTTTTATATGTTAGATTGAGTTATAGGAGCGCATTTGAAGCACTTTTGCTTAATAAACCACGGCTCTATCTCTTACGGTTGATTTTTAAATTAATCAGAAAGTCCTCGTCGGTAGCGCTTCTCGGTAGCCTCTCCGTACAGAGACTAAGCCCCAATTGAAAATATTTTCACCGACGACGTATCTTTTAAATGTTATGTTCGGTTATGGGAGCGTATTTGACGCACTTTTGCTTAATAAACCACGGCTCCATCTCTTACGGTTGATTTTTAAATAATTTCTAAAGTCGTCGTCGGCGACTCTTCACGGTAGCCACTCGGTAGGAAAAAATCTAAGTCCGAACTGTAATTATTTTCACCGACGAGGTACCTTTTATATGTTAGATTGAGTTATAGGAGCGTATTTGAAGCACTTTTGCTTAATAAACCACGGCTCTATCTCTTTCGGTTGATTTTTAAATTAATCAGAAAGTCTTCGTCGGTAGCGCTTCTCGGTAGCCTCTCCGTACAGAGACTAAGTCCGAATTGAAAATATTTTCACCGACGACGTATCTGTTAAATGTTATGTTCGGTTATGGGATTGTATTTGACGCACTTTTGCTTAATAAACCACGGCTCCATCTCTTACGGTTGATTTTTAAATAATTTCTAAAGTCGTCGTCGGCGACTCTTCACGGTAGCCACTCGGTAGGAAAAAATCTAAGTCCGAACTGTAATTATTTTCACCGACGAGGTACCTTTTATATGTTAGATTGAGTTATAGGAGCGCATTTGAAGCACTTTTGCTTAATAAACCACGGCTCTATCTCTTACGGTTGATTTTTAAATTAATCAGAAAGTCCTCGTCGGTAGCGCTTCTCGGTAGCCTCTCCGTACAGAGACTAAGTCCCAATTGAAAATATTTTCACCGACGACGTATCTTTTAAATGTTATGTTCGGTTATGGGAGCGTATTTGACGCACTTTTGCTTAATAAACCACGGCTCCATCTCTTACGGTTGATTTTTAAATAATTTCTAAAGTCGTCGTCGGCGACTCTTCACGGTAGCCACTCGGTAGGAAAAAATCTAAGTCCGAACTGTAATTATTTTCACCGACGAGGTACCTTTTATATGTTAGATTGAGTTATAGGAGCGTATTTGAAGCACTTTTGCTTAATAAACCACGGCTCTATCTCTTTCGGTTGATTTTTAAATTAATCAGAAAGTCTTCGCCGGTAGCGCTTCTCGGTAGCCTCTCCGTACAGAGACTAAGTCCGAATTGAAAATATTTTCACCGACGACGTATCTGTTAAATGTTATGTTCGGTTATGGGATTGTATTTGACGCACTTTTGCTTAATAAACCACGGCTCCATCTCTTACGGTTGATTTTTAAATAATTTCTAAAGTCGTCGTCGGCGACTCTTCACGGTAGCCACTCGGTAGGAAAAAATCTAAGTCCGAACTGTAATTATTTTCACCGACGAGGTACCTTTTATATGTTAGATTGAGTTATAGGAGCGCATTTGAAGCACTTTTGCTTAATAAACCACGGCTCTATCTCTTACGGTTGATTTTTAAATTAATCAGAAAGTCCTCGTCGGTAGCGCTTCTCGGTAGCCTCTCCGTACTGAGACTAAGTCCCAATTGAAAATATTTTCACCGACGACGTATCTTTTAAATGTTATGTTCGGTTATGGGAGCGAATTTGACGCACTTTTGCTTAATAAACCACGGCTCCATCTCTTACGGTTGATTTTTAAATAATTTCTAAAGTCGTCGTCGGCGACTCTTCACGGTAGCCACTCGGTAGGAAAAAATCTAAGTCCGAACTGTAATTATTTTCACCGACGAGGTACCTTTTATATGTTAGATTGAGTTATAGGAGCGCATTTGAAGCACTTTTGCTTAATAAACCACGGCTCTATCTCTTACGGTTGATTATTAAATTAATCAGAAAGTCCTCGTCGGTAGCGCTTCTCGATAGCCTCTCCGTACTGAGACTAAGTCCCAATTGAAAATATTTTCACCGACGACGTATCTTTTAAATGTTATGTTCGGTTATGGGAGCGAATTTGACGCACTTTTGCTTAATAAACCACGGCTCCATCTCTTACGGTTGATTTTTAAATAATTTCTAAAGTCGTCGTCGGCGACTCTTCACGGTAGCCACTCGGTAGGAAAAAATCTAAGTCCGAACTGTAATTATTTTCACCGACGAGGTACCTTTTATATGTTTGATTGAGTTATAGGAGCGCATTTGAAGCACTTTTGCTTAATAAACCACGGCTCTATCTCTTACGGTTGATTATTAAATTAATCAGAAAGTCCTCGTCGGTAGCGCTTCTCGATAGCCTCTCCGTACAGAGACTAAGTCCGAATTGAAAATATTTTCACCGACGACGTATCTTTTAAATGGTATGTTCCGTTATGGGAGCGTATTTGACGCACTTTTGCTTAATAAACCACGGCTCCATCTCTTACGGTTGATTTTTAAATAATTTCTAAAGTCGTCGTCGGCGACTCTTCACGGTAGCCACTCGGTAGGAAAAAATCTAAGTCCGAACTGTAATTATTTTCACCGACGAGGTACCTTTTATATGTTAGATTGAGTTATAGGAGCGCATTTGAAGCACTTTTGCTTAATAAACCACGGCTCTATCTCTTACGGTTGATTTTTAAATTAATCAGAAAGTCCTCGTCGGTAGCGCTTCTCGGTAGCCTCTCCGTACAGAGACTAAGTCCCAATTGAAAATATTTTCACCGACGACGTATCTTTTAAATGTTATGTTCGGTTATGGGAGCGTATTTGACGCACTTTTGCTTAATAAACCACGGCTCCATCTCTTACGGTTGATTTTTAAATAATTTCTAAAGTCGTCGTCGGCGACTCTTCACGGTAGCCACTCGGTAGGAAAAAATCTAAGTCCGAACTGTAATTATTTTCACCGACGAGGTACCTTTTATATGTTAGATTGAGTTATAGGAGCGTATTTGAAGCACTTTTGCTTAATAAACCACGGCTCTATCTCTTTCGGTTGATTTTTAAATTAATCAGAAATTCTTCGTCGGTAGCGCTTCTCGGTAGCCTCTCCGTACAGAGACTAAGTCCGAATTGAAAATATTTTCACCGACGACGTATCTTTTAAATGTTGTGTTCCGTTATGGGAGCGTATGTGACGCACTTTTGCTTAATAAACCACGGCTCTATCTCTTACGGTTGATTTTTAAATAATTTCTAAAGTCGTCGTCGGCGACTCTTCACGGTAGCCACTCGGTAGGAAAAAATCTAAGTCCGAACTGTAATTATTTTCACCGACGAGGTACCTTTTATATGTTAGATTGAGTTATAGGAGCGTATTTGAAGCACTTTTGCTTAATAAACCACGGCTCTATCTCTTTCGGTTGATTTTTAAATTAATCAGAAAGTCTTCGTCGGTAGCGCTTCTCGGTAGCCTCTCCGTACAGAGACTAAGTCCGAATTGAAAATATTTTCACCGACGACGTATCTTTTAAATGTTATGTTCGGTTATGGGAGCGAATTTGACGCACTTTTGCTTAATAAACCACGGCTCCATCTCTTACGGTTGATTTTTAAATAATTTCTAAAGTCGTCGTCGGCGACTCTTCACGGTAGCCACTCGGTAGGAAAAAATCTAAGTCCGAACTGTAATTATTTTCACCGACGAGGTACCTTTTATATGTTAGATTGAGTTATAGGAGCATATTTGAAGCACTTTTGCTTAATAAAACTCGGCTCTATCTCTTTCGGTTGATTTTTAAATTAATCAGAAATTCTTCGTCGGTAGCGCTTCTCGGTAGCCTCTCCGTACAGAGACTAAGTCCCAATTGAAAATATTTTCACCGACGACGTATCTTTTAAATGTTATGTTCGGTTATGGGAGCGTATTTGACGCACTTTTGCTTAATAAACCACGGCTCCATCTCTTACGGTTGATTTTTAAATAATTTCTAAAGTCGTCGTCGGCGACTCTTCCCGGTAGCCACTCGGTAGGAAAAAATCTAAGTCCGAACTGTAATTATTTTCACCGACGAGGTACCTTTTATATGTTAGATTGAGTTATAGGAGCGCATTTGAAGCACTTTTGCTTAATAATCCACGGCTCTATCTCTTACGGTTGATTTTTAAATTAATCAGAAAGTCCTCGTCGGTAGCGCTTCTCGGTAGCCTCTCCGTACAGAGACTAAATCCGAATTGAAAATATTTTCACCGACGACGTATCTTTTAAATGTTATGTTCGGTTATGGGAGCGTATTTGACGCACTTTTGCTTAATAAACCACGGCTCCATCTCTTACGGTTGATTTTTAAATAATTTCTAAAGTCGTCGTCGGCGACTCTTCACGGTAGCCACTCGGTAGGAAAAAATCTAAGTCCGAACGGTAATTATTTTCACCGACGAGGTACCTCTTATATGTTAGATTGAGTTATAGGAGCGTATTTGAAGCACTTTTGCTTAATAAACCACGGCTCTATCTCTTTCGGTTGATTTTTAAATTAATCAGAAAGTCTTCGTCGGTAGCGCTTCTCGGTAGCCTCTCCGTACAGAGACTAAGTCCGAATTGAAAATATTTTCACCGACGACGTATCTTTTAAATGTTATGTTCGGTTATGGGAGCGTATTTGACGCACTTTTGCTTAATAAACCACGGCTCCATCTCTTACGGTGGATTTTTAAATAATTTCTAAAGTCGTCGTCGGCGACTCTTCACGGTAGCCACTCGGTAGGAAAAAATCTAAGTCCGAACTGTAATTATTTTCACCGACGAGGTACCTTTTATATGTTAGATTGAGTTATAGGAGCGCATTTGAAGCACTTTTGCTTAATAAACCACGGCTCTATCTCTTACGGTTGATTTTTAAATTAATCAGAAAGTCCTCGTCGGTAGCGCTTCTCGGTAGCCTCTCCGTACAGAGACTAAGTCCCAATTGAAAATATTTTCACCGACGACGTATCTTTTAAATGTTATGTTCGGTTATGGGAGCGTATTTGACGCACTTTTGCTTAATAAACCACGGCTCCATCTCTTACGGTTGATTTTTAAATAATTTCTAAAGTCGTCGTCGGCGACTCTTCACGGTAGCCACTCGGTAGGAAAAAATCTAAGTCCGAACTGTAATTATTTTCACCGACGAGGTACCTTTTATATGTTAGATTGAGTTATAGGAGCGTATTTGAAGCACTTTTGCTTAATAAACCACGGCTCTATCTCTTTCGGTTGATTTTTAAATTAATCAGAAATTCTTCGTCGGTAGCGCTTCTCGGTAGCCTCTCCGTACAAAGACTAAGTCCGAATTGAAAATATTTTCACCGACGACGTATCTTTTAAATGTTATGTTCGGTTATGGGAGCGTATTTGGCGCACTTTTGCTTAATATACCACGGCTCCATCTCTTACGGTTGATTTTTAAATAATTTCTAAAGTCGTCGTCGGCGACTCTTCACGGTAGCCACTCGGTAGGAAAAAATCTAAGTCCGAACTGTAATTATTTTCACCGACGAGGTACCTTTTATATGTTAGATTGAGTTATAGGAGCGTATTTGAAGCACTTTTGCTTAATAAAACACGGCTCTATCTCTTTCGGTTGATTTTTAAATTAATCAGAAATTCTTCGTCGGTAGCCTCTCCGTACAGAGACTAAGTCCGAATTGAAAATATTTTCACCGACGACGTATCTTTTAAATGTTGTGTTCCGTTATGGGAGCGTATGTGACGCACTTTTGCTTAATAAACCACGGCTCTATCTCTTACGGTTGATTTTTAAATAATTTCTAAAGTCGTCGTCGGCGACTCTTCACGGTAGCCACTCGGTAGGAAAAAATCTAAGTCCGAACTGTAATTATTTTCACCGACGAGGTACCTTTTATATGTTAGATTGAGTTATAGGAGCGCATTTGAAGCACTTTTGCTTAATAAACCACGGCTCTATCTCTTACGGTTGATTTTTAAATTAATCAGAAAGTCCTCGTCGGTAGCGCTTCTCGGTAGCCTCTCCGTACAGAGACTAAGTCCCAATTGAAAATATTTTCACCGACGACGTATCTTTTAAATGTTATGTTCGGTTATGGGAGCGTATTTGACGCACTTTTGCTTAATAAACCACGGCTCCATCTCTTACGGTTGATTTTTAAATAATTTCTAAAGTCGTCGTCGGCGACTCTTCACGGTAGCCACTCGGTAGGAAAAAATCTAAGTCCGAACTGTAATTATTTTCACCGACGAGGTACCTTTTATATGTTAGATTGAGTTATAGGAGCGTATTTGAAGCACTTTTGCTTAATAAACCACGGCTCTATCTCTTTCGGTTGATTTTTAAATTAATCAGAAATTCTTCGTCGGTAGCGCTTCTCGGTAGCCTCTCCGTACAGAGACTAAGTCCGAATTGAAAATATTTTCACCGACGACGTATCTTTTAAATGTTGTGTTCCGTTATGGGAGCGTATGTGACGCACTTTTGCTTAATAAACCACGGCTCTATCTCTTACGGTTGATTTTTAAATAATTTCTAAAGTCGTCGTCGGCGACTCTTCACGGTAGCCACTCGGTAGGAAAAAATCTAAGTCCGAACTGTAATTATTTTCACCGACGAGGTACCTTTTATATGTTAGATTGAGTTATAGGAGCGTATTTGAAGCACTTTTGCTTAATAAACCACGGCTCTATCTCTTTCGGTTGATTTTTAAATTAATCAGAAAGTCTTCGTCGGTAGCGCTTCTCGGTAGCCTCTCCGTACAGAGACTAAGTCCGAATTGAAAATATTTTCACCGACGACGTATCTTTTAAATGTTATGTTCGGTTATGGGAGCGAATTTGACGCACTTTTGCTTAATAAACCACGGCTCCATCTCTTACGGTTGATTTTTAAATAATTTCTAAAGTCGTCGTCGGCGACTCTTCACGGTAGCCACTCGGTAGGAAAAAATCTAAGTCCGAACTGTAATTATTTTCACCGACGAGGTACCTTTTATATGTTAGATTGAGTTATAGGAGCGCATTTGAAGCACTTTTGCTTAATAAACCACGGCTCTATCTCTTACGGTTGATTATTAAATTAATCAGAAAGTCCTCGTCGGTAGCGCTTCTCGATAGCCTCTCCGTACTGAGACTAAGTCCCAATTGAAAATATTTTCACCGACGACGTATCTTTTAAATGTTATGTTCGGTTATGGGAGCGAATTTGACGCACTTTTGCTTAATAAACCACGGCTCTATCTCTTACGGTTGATTTTTAAATAATTTCTAAAGTCGTCGTCGGCGACTCTTCACGGTAGCCACTCGGTAGGAAAAAATCTAAGTCCGAACTGTAATTATTTTCACCGACGAGGTACCTTTTATATGTTAGATTGAGTTATAGGAGCGCATTTGAAGCACTTTTGCTTAGTAAACCACGGCTCTATCTCTTACGGTTGATTTTTAAATTAATCAGAAAGTCTTCGTCGGTAGCGCTTCCCGGTAGCCTCTCCGTACAGAGACTAAGTCCGAATTGAAAATATTTTCACCGACGACGTATCTTTTAAATGTTATGTTCGGTTATGGGAGCGTATTTGACGCACTTTTGCTTAATAAACCACGGCTCCATCTCTTACGGTTGATTTTTAAATAATTTCTAAAGTCGTCGTCGGCGACTCTTCACGGTAGCCACTCGGTAGGAAAAAATCTAAGTCCGAACGGTAATTATTTTCACCGACGAGGTACCTCTTATATGTTAGATTGAGTTATAGGAGCGTATTTGAAGCACTTTTGCTTAATAAACCACGGCTCTATCTCTTTCGGTTGATTTTTAAATTAATCAGAAAGTCTTCGTCGGTAGCGCTTCTCGGTAGCCTCTCCGTACAGAGACTAAGTCCGAATTGAAAATATTTTCACCGACGACGTATCTTTTAAATGTTATGTTCGGTTATGGGAGCGTATTTGACGCACTTTTGCTTAATAAACCACGGCTCCATCTCTTACGGTGGATTTTTAAATAATTTCTAAAGTCGTCGTCGGCGACTCTTCACGGTAGCCACTCGGTAGGAAAAAATCTAAGTCCGAACTGTAATTATTTTCACCGACGAGGTACCTTTTATATGTTAGATTGAGTTATAGGAGCGCATTTGAAGCACTTTTGCTTAATAAACCACGGCTCTATCTCTTACGGTTGATTTTTAAATTAATCAGAAAGTCCTCGTCGGTAGCGCTTCTCGGTAGCCTCTCCGTACAGAGACTAAGTCCCAATTGAAAATATTTTCACCGACGACGTATCTTTTAAATGTTATGTTCGGTTATGGGAGCGTATTTGACGCACTTTTGCTTAATAAACCACGGCTCCATCTCTTACGGTTGATTTTTAAATAATTTCTAAAGTCGTCGTCGGCGACTCTTCACGGTAGCCACTCGGTAGGAAAAAATCTAAGTCCGAACTGTAATTATTTTCACCGACGAGGTACCTTTTATATGTTAGATTGAGTTATAGGAGCGTATTTGAAGCACTTTTGCTTAATAAACCACGGCTCTATCTCTTTCGGTTGATTTTTAAATTAATCAGAAATTCTTCGTCGGTAGCGCTTCTCGGTAGCCTCTCCGTACAAAGACTAAGTCCGAATTGAAAATATTTTCACCGACGACGTATCTTTTAAATGTTATGTTCGGTTATGGGAGCGTATTTGGCGCACTTTTGCTTAATATACCACGGCTCCATCTCTTACGGTTGATTTTTAAATAATTTCTAAAGTCGTCGTCGGCGACTCTTCACGGTAGCCACTCGGTAGGAAAAAATCTAAGTCCGAACTGTAATTATTTTCACCGACGAGGTACCTTTTATATGTTAGATTGAGTTATAGGAGCGTATTTGAAGCACTTTTGCTTAATAAAACACGGCTCTATCTCTTTCGGTTGATTTTTAAATTAATCAGAAATTCTTCGTCGGTAGCCTCTCCGTACAGAGACTAAGTCCGAATTGAAAATATTTTCACCGACGACGTATCTTTTAAATGTTGTGTTCCGTTATGGGAGCGTATGTGACGCACTTTTGCTTAATAAACCACGGCTCTATCTCTTACGGTTGATTTTTAAATAATTTCTAAAGTCGTCGTCGGCGACTCTTCACGGTAGCCACTCGGTAGGAAAAAATCTAAGTCCGAACTGTAATTATTTTCACCGACGAGGTACCTTTTATATGTTAGATTGAGTTATAGGAGCGCATTTGAAGCACTTTTGCTTAATAAACCACGGCTCTATCTCTTACGGTTGATTTTTAAATTAATCAGAAAGTCCTCGTCGGTAGCGCTTCTCGGTAGCCTCTCCGTACAGAGACTAAGTCCCAATTGAAAATATTTTCACCGACGACGTATCTTTTAAATGTTATGTTCGGTTATGGGAGCGTATTTGACGCACTTTTGCTTAATAAACCACGGCTCCATCTCTTACGGTTGATTTTTAAATAATTTCTAAAGTCGTCGTCGGCGACTCTTCACGGTAGCCACTCGGTAGGAAAAAATCTAAGTCCGAACTGTAATTATTTTCACCGACGAGGTACCTTTTATATGTTAGATTGAGTTATAGGAGCGTATTTGAAGCACTTTTGCTTAATAAACCACGGCTCTATCTCTTTCGGTTGATTTTTAAATTAATCAGAAATTCTTCGTCGGTAGCGCTTCTCGGTAGCCTCTCCGTACAGAGACTAAGTCCGAATTGAAAATATTTTCACCGACGACGTATCTTTTAAATGTTGTGTTCCGTTATGGGAGCGTATGTGACGCACTTTTGCTTAATAAACCACGGCTCTATCTCTTACGGTTGATTTTTAAATAATTTCTAAAGTCGTCGTCGGCGACTCTTCACGGTAGCCACTCGGTAGGAAAAAATCTAAGTCCGAACTGTAATTATTTTCACCGACGAGGTACCTTTTATATGTTAGATTGAGTTATAGGAGCGTATTTGAAGCACTTTTGCTTAATAAACCACGGCTCTATCTCTTTCGGTTGATTTTTAAATTAATCAGAAAGTCTTCGTCGGTAGCGCTTCTCGGTAGCCTCTCCGTACAGAGACTAAGTCCGAATTGAAAATATTTTCACCGACGACGTATCTTTTAAATGTTATGTTCGGTTATGGGAGCGAATTTGACGCACTTTTGCTTAATAAACCACGGCTCCATCTCTTACGGTTGATTTTTAAATAATTTCTAAAGTCGTCGTCGGCGACTCTTCACGGTAGCCACTCGGTAGGAAAAAATCTAAGTCCGAACTGTAATTATTTTCACCGACGAGGTACCTTTTATATGTTAGATTGAGTTATAGGAGCGCATTTGAAGCACTTTTGCTTAATAAACCACGGCTCTATCTCTTACGGTTGATTATTAAATTAATCAGAAAGTCCTCGTCGGTAGCGCTTCTCGGTAGCCTCTCCGTACTGAGACTAAGTCCCAATTGAAAATATTTTCACCGACGACGTATCTTTTAAATGTTATGTTCGGTTATGGGAGCGAATTTGACGCACTTTTGCTTAATAAACCACGGCTCCATCTCTTACGGTTGATTTTTAAATAATTTCTAAAGTCGTCGTCGGCGACTCTTCACGGTAGCCACTCGGTAGGAAAAAATCTAAGTCCGAACTGTAATTATTTTCACCGACGAGGTACCTTTTATATGTTAGATTGAGTTATAGGAGCGCATTTGAAGCACTTTTGCTTAGTAAACCACGGCTCTATCTCTTACGGTTGATTTTTAAATTAATCAGAAAGTCTTCGTCGGTAGCGCTTCCCGGTAGCCTCTCCGTACAGAGACTAAGTCCGAATTGAAAATATTTTCACCGACGACGTATCTTTTAAATGTTATGTTCGGTTATGGGAGCGTATTTGACGCACTTTTGCTTAATAAACCACGGCTCTATCTCTTACGGTTGATTTTTAAATAATTTCTAAAGTCGTCGTCGGCGACTCTTCACGGTAGCCACTCGGTAGGAAAAAATCTAAGTCCGAACTGTAATTATTTTCACCGACGAGGTACCTTTTATATGGTAGAGTGAGTTATAGGAGCGCATTTGAAGCACTTTTGCTTAGTAAACCACGGCTCTATCTCTTACGGTTGATTTTTAAATTAATCAGAAAGTCTTCGTCGGTAGCGCTTCTCGGTAGCCTCTCCGTACAGAGACTAAGTCCGAATTGAAAATATTTTCACCGACGACGTATCTTTTAAATGTTATGTTCGGTTATGGGAGCGTATTTGACGCACTTTTGCTTAATAAACCACGGCTCCATCTCTTACGGTTGATTTTTAAATAATTTCTAAAGTCGTCGTCGGCGACTCTTCACGGTAGCCACTCGGTAGGAAAAAATCTAAGTCCGAACTGTAATTATTTTCACCGACGAGGTACCTTTTATATGTTAGAGTGAGTTATAGGAGCGCATTTGAAGCACTTTTGCTTAGTAAACCACGGCTCTATCTCTTACGGTTGATTTTTAAATTAATCAGAAAGTCTTCGTCGGTAGCGCTTCTCGGTAGCCTCTCCGTACAGAGACTAAGTCCGAATTGAAAATATTTTCACCGACGACGTATCTTTTAAATGTTATGTTCGGTTATGGGAGCGTATTTGACGCACTTTTGCTTAATAAACCACGGCTCTATCTCTTACGGTTGATTTTTAAATAATTTCTAAAGTCGTCGTCGGCGACTCTTCACGGTAGCCACTCGGTAGGAAAAAATCTAAGTCCGAACTGTAATTATTTTCACCGACGAGGTACCTTTTATATGGTAGAGTGAGTTATAGGAGCGCATTTGAAGCACTTTTGCTTAGTAAACCACGGCTCTATCTCTTACGGTTGATTTTTAAATTAATCAGAAAGTCTTCGTCGGTAGCGCTTCTCGGTAGCCTCTCCGTACAGAGACTAAGTCCGAATTGAAAATATTTTCACCGACGACGTATCTTTTAAATGTTATGTTCGGTTATGGGAGCGTATTTGACGCACTTTTGCTTAATAAACCACGGCTCCATCTCTTACGGTTGATTTTTAAATAATTTCTAAAGTCGTCGTCGGCGACTCTTCACGGTAGCCACTCGGTAGGAAAAAATCTAAGTCCGAACTGTAATTATTTTCACCGACGAGGTACCTTTTATATGTTAGATTGAGTTATAGGAGCGCATTTGAAGCACTTTTGCTTAGTAAACCACGGCTCTATCTCTTACGGTTGATTTTTAAATTAATCAGAAAGTCTTCGTCGGTAGCGCTTCTCGGTAGCCTCTCCGTACAGAGACTAAGTCCGAATTGAAAATATTTTCACCGACGACGTATCTTTTAAATGTTATGTTCGGTTATGGGAGCGTATTTGACGCAATTTTGCTTAATAAACCACGGCTCCATCTCTTACGGTTGATTTTTAAATAATTTCTAAAGTCGTCGTCGGCGACTCTTCACGGTAGCCACTCGGTAGGAAAAAATCTAAGTCCGAACTGTAATTATTTTCACCGACGAGGTACCTTTTATATGTTAGATTGAGTTATAGGAGCGTATTTGAAGCACTTTTGCTTAATAAACCACGGCTCTATCTCTTTCGGTTGATTTTTAAATTAATCAGAAAGTCTTCGTCGGTAGCGCTTCTCGGTAGCCTCTCCGTACAGAGACTAAGTCCGAATTGAAAATATTTTCACCGACGACGTATCTTTTAAATGTTATGTTCGGTTATGGGAGCGTATTTGACGCACTTTTGCTTAATAAACCACGGCTCCATCTCTTACGGTTGATTTTTAAATAATTTCTAAAGTCGTCGTCGGCGACTCTTCACGGTAGCCACTCGGTAGGAAAAAATCTAAGTCCGAACTGTAATTATTTTCACCGACGAGGTACCTTTTATATGTTAGATTGAGTTATAGGAGCGCATTTGAAGCACTTTTGCTTAATAAACCACGGCTCTATCTCTTTCGGTTGATTTTTAAATTAATCAGAAAGTCTTCGTCGGTAGCGCTTCTCGGTAGCCTCTCCGTACAGAGACTAAGTCCGAATTGAAAATATTTTCACCGACGACGTATCTTTTAAATGTTATGTTCGGTTATGGGAGCGTATTTGACGCACTTTTGCTTAATAAACCACGGCTCCATCTCTTACGGTTGATTTTTAAATAATTTCTAAAGTCGTCGTCGGCGACTCTTCACGGTAGCCACTCGGTAGGAAAAAATCTAAGTCCGAACTGTAATTATTTTCACCGACGAGGTACCTTTTATATGTTAGATTGAGTTATAGGAGCGCATTTGAAGCACTTTTGCTTAGTAAACCACGGCTCTATCTCTTACGGTTGATTTTTAAATTAATCAGAAAGTCTTCGTCGGTAGCGCTTCCCGGTAGCCTCTCCGTACAGAGACTAAGTCCGAATAGAAAATATTTTCACCGACGACGTATCTTTTAAATGTTATGTTCGGTTATGGGAGCGTAATTGACGCACTTTTGCTTAATAAACCACGGCTCTAT
The DNA here is from genome assembly GCA_910591585.2 of Nysson spinosus. NCBI lineage: Eukaryota > Metazoa > Arthropoda > Insecta > Hymenoptera > Crabronidae > Nysson > Nysson spinosus. The sequence goes on along the minus strand of CAJUYC020000093.1, from coordinate 3,069 downwards.
CTCTTACGGTTGATTTTTAAATAATTTCTAAAGTCGTCGTCGGCGACTCTTCACGGTAGCCACTCGGTAGGAAAAAATCTAAGTCCGAACTGTAATTATTTTCACCGACGAGGTACCTTTTATATGTTAGATTGAGTTATAGGAGCGTATTTGAAGCACTTTTGCTTAATAAACCACGGCTCTATCTCTTTCGGTTGATTTTTAAATTAATCAGAAAGTCTTCGTCGGTAGCGCTTCTCGGTAGCCTCTCCGTACAGAGACTAAGTCCGAATTGAAAATATTTTCATCCACGACGTATCTTTTAAATGTTATGTTCCGTTATGGGAGCGTATTTGACGCACTTTTGCTTAATAAACCACGGCTCCATCTCTTACGGTTGATTTTTAAATAATTTCTAAAGTCGTCGTCGGCGACTCTTCACGGTAGCCACTCGGTAGGAAAAAATCTAAGTCCGAACTGTAATTATTTTCACCGACGAGGTACCTTTTATATGTTAGATTGAGTTATAGGAGCGTATTTGAAGCACTTTTGCTTAATAAACCACGGCTCTATCTCTTTCGGTTGATTTTTAAATTAATCAGAAAGTCTTCGTCGGTAGCGCTTCTCGGTAGCCTCTCCGTACAGAGACTAAGTCCGAATTGAAAATATTTTCACCGACGACGTATCTTTTAAATGTTATGTTCGGTTATGGGAGCGTATTTGACGCACTTTTGCTTAATAAACCACGGCTCCATCTCTTACGGTTGATTTTTAAATAATTTCTAAAGTCGTCGTCGGCGACTCTTCACGGTAGCCACTCGGTAGGAAAAAATCTAAGTCCGAACTGTAATTATTTTCACCGACGAGGTACCTTTTATATGTTAGATTGAGTTATAGGAGCGCATTTGAAGCACTTTTGCTTAATAAACCACGGCTCTATCTCTTTCGGTTGATTTTTAAATTAATCAGAAAGTCTTCGTCGGTAGCGCTTCTCGGTAGCCTCTCCGTACAGAGACTAAGTCCGAATTGAAAATATTTTCACCGACGACGTATCTTTTAAATGTTATGTTCGGTTATGGGAGCGTATTTGACGCACTTTTGCTTAATAAACCACGGCTCCATCTCTTACGGTTGATTTTTAAATAATTTCTAAAGTCGTCGTCGGCGACTCTTCACGGTAGCCACTCGGTAGGAAAAAATCTAAGTCCGAACTGTAATTATTTTCACCGACGAGGTACCTTTTATATGTTAGATTGAGTTATAGGAGCGCATTTGAAGCACTTTTGCTTAGTAAACCACGGCTCTATCTCTTACGGTTGATTTTTAAATTAATCAGAAAGTCTTCGTCGGTAGCGCTTCCCGGTAGCCTCTCCGTACAGAGACTAAGTCCGAATAGAAAATATTTTCACCGACGACGTATCTTTTAAATGTTATGTTCGGTTATGGGAGCGTAATTGACGCACTTTTGCTTAATAAACCACGGCTCTATCTCTTACGGTTGATTTTTAAATAATTTCTAAACTCGTCGTCGGCGACTCTTCACGGTAGCCACTCGGTAGGAAAAAATCTAAGTCCGAACTGTAATTATTTTCACCGACGAGGTACCTTTTATATGTTAGATTGAGTTATAGGAGCGTATTTGAAGCACTTTTGCTTAATAAACCACGGCTCTATCTCTTTCGGTTGATTTTTAAATTAATCAGAAAGTCTTCGTCGGTAGCGCTTCTCGGTAGCCTCTCCGTACAGAGACTAAGTCCGAATTGAAAATATTTTCATCCACGACGTATCTTTTAAATGTTATGTTCCGTTATGGGAGCGTATTTGACGCACTTTTGCTTAATAAACCACGGCTCCATCTCTTACGGTTGATTTTTAAATAATTTCTAAAGTCGTCGTCGGCGACTCTTCACGGTAGCCACTCGGTAGGAAAAAATCTAAGTCCGAACTGTAATTATTTTCACCGACGAGGTACCTTTTATATGTTAGATTGAGTTATAGGAGCGTATTTGCAGCACTTTTGCTTAATAAACCACGGCTCTATCTCTTTCGGTTGATTTTTAAATTAATCAGAAAGTCTTCGTCGGTAGCGCTTCTCGGTAGCCTCTCAGTACAGAGACTAAGTCCGAATTGAAAATATTTTCACCGACGACGTATCTTTTTAATGTTATGTTCGGTTATGGGAGCGTATTTGACGCACTTTTGCTTAATAAACCACGGCTCCATCTCTTACGGTTGATTTTTAAATAATTTCTAAAGTCGTCGTCGGCGACTCTTCACGGTAGCCACTCGGTAGGAAAAAATCTAAGTCCGAACTGTAATTATTTTCACCGACGAGGTACCTTTTATATGTTAGATTGAGTTATAGGAGCGCATTTGAAGCACTTTTGCTTAGTAAACCACGGCTCTATCTCTTACGGTTGATTTTTAAATTAATCAGAAAGTCTTCGTCGGTAGCGCTTCCCGGTAGCCTCTCCGTACAGAGACTAAGTCCGAATTGAAAATATTTTCACCGACGACGTATCTTTTAAATGTTATGTTCGGTTATGGGAGCGTATGTGACGCACTTTTGCTTAATAAACCACGGCTCTATCTCTTACGGTTGATTTTTAAATAATTTCTAAAGTCGTCGTCGGCGACTCTTCACGGTAGCCACTCGGTAGGAAAAAATCTAAGTCCGAACTGTAATTATTTTCACCGACGAGGTACCTTTTATATGGTAGAGTGAGTTATAGGAGCGCATTTGAAGCACTTTTGCTTAGTAAACCACGGCTCTATCTCTTACGGTTGATTTTTAAATTAATCAGAAAGTCTTCGTCGGTAGCGCTTCTCGGTAGCCTCTCCGTACAGAGACTAAGTCCGAATTGAAAATATTTTCACCGACGACGTATCTTTTAAATGTTATGTTCGGTTATGGGAGCGTATTTGACGCAATTTTGCTTAATAAACCACGGCTCCATCTCTTACGGTTGATTTTTAAATAATTTCTAAAGTCGTCGTCGGCGACTCTTCACGGTAGCCACTCGGTAGGAAAAAATCTAAGTCCGAACTGTAATTATTTTCACCGACGAGGTACCTTTTATATGTTAGATT